>OX336388.2:795284573-796484573 GCA_946902985.2 Meconema thalassinum | reverse complement strand
AAATTACTAGCCAGCTTATCAAGACTACTCGGCATAAAGCGGAATGAATCTAAAAATCGCAGTTTTATAGTTTTTTTATTGACAGTTTTGATGTATTTTGTGAACGATATGTATTGTTCCTTATTATTTGCAATCACATCAATTTTCATATCCGAAGCTCCAAATTATTTTACAATAAAGTGGTTATCGTATTTCTACCGTTATGTAGAATGACTGGAATGAATTTATTTACTCTATAATTTAAATTACATTCTTGGTGAGCAGCACCACGATATTTCCCTGTTAAATGGTCATGATCGCGAACCCTGTCCGTATATAAACATTCACCACATATAAAACAATTAGTTTCAGTTTCAAAACCCATTTGCTGTGATGATGTTAGTGGCTCCATTGGAATGATCGTATTTAAAATAGAGGATATACGGATGGCATCTTTCTCAAGTCTTTCCATAAAAACTTTAGGTGCATCAGGTCCTCTATAGAGCTCAAACTTATTTAAAGAGTCATCATAACTACATTTAATATAATATGCAAAGCTGAAAGGTTCATGAATGTGAGTAGTGTTGGTGAAAGTTTGGGCTGGATTCGATGAACATGTATTAAATGGTTTTAGCAAAGCCTCGAAGTCAGCATATATAACAAATGGTACTCGAAGCTGTTTCTCATAATCCTTAAATTTTAGAATGTTACTTTTAGGAGTCGGTAATACCATACACACATGATTACACCCCCATTTTTGGTGTTGAATTAGTTGGTACTCTTTCTGGAAATGTAGCAAACAGCCATCACACAACCACTTTTTACCATCGTGTTTTGAAACCTGACTACTGACTAGTCTACTTAAATGTTTTATCCAACAATAGTGGGCATTTTCACCTTCAGTTATGTACAGTAAATTTACATGAGCATCCTTCTTTTCCTGAGTATAATATAGAGGACCCACTATACTCTTATTTTCAATTCCATAAACATTAATACTTACATTGTTGAGCTCTTCAAAACGTTGAATGTCTTTTATCGCCATAGGAAATTCCGTTTCTTCTAAATCTAACATTGAAGAATAGTGAGGATATGATGATGTTCTATACAGATGCTCCACTGCTGGATGGAGAGCTGAGGTTACAGCCCATGCAAAGCATGTGTCATCATTATTCATAACGTTTACACAAGCATGCTTACGTTTGATCCATCCTGGCAAATCAATGTATGATGATGCTCGAAGGGGGTTGTATTTATTCAAGATGGTTTCTAAATAAAGTACTTCAACCAACGCCCAGCCTGACTCCCTTTCCTGGAACTCTTCACTCTTCATAATGATAGCACTTGAAATATTTTGGTATATATCACTAATATTAGTTGATTCGCTAACAATTATGTTTTTTGTATTAAAAGATTTAATATCTGTAATTTCACCTTCGCTCCCAGTTTTTACATAGAGTCCAAAAAGTTCAAAATTCATTTTAATTGTTTTATGCTCTAATAAAACATTACCTACCAAGCCAAACACAGTAGGTTGAACATTTTTTAAAAATGATTCAATACTTTGAGTTTTTTCTTTACAATAAAGTCTATAACTAGCAATTCGACTTTTAAATGCACTACCAATTTGTTGAATATTCCCAGAATTTCTTTCATGGCAAGCGTTATTTTTATGTTGAATACTGCGTAAATGTCCATGAATGATTGAAGATGGTATATCAATATTACATACATCACAATGTGTTATTGAAGGTTCACCATTCTTCTTTCTTTTTGTTGCACACCTATTTTCACAATCTTGAGAACTTTTACTCTTTTGAGCATCACATTCGTTTAAAGGTTTCGTGCTAGTTGATGGTTTACAGATTTCAATTCCTGTTGTTCTCCATGCTCTTCAACCATGTGGGATTGATATCGCTTTACAGAAGAAAAACCAAGTTCGCAAACTGAACACGAAAATGGTGCTGAACTAACATGCATTAAATTTACATGACGTGCAAGATTATCTTGTCTGTTAAACGTCATAGCACAATGACTGCACACAAACATTTTAATGTCATGTTTTACATTTGCGTGCCGTTGATGGTTGTCAGGTCTTGAGAACTGATTCTTACAGTCACCATACTTGAACATGATGATCACTTTCGAAATTACCTATAAAAGAAAGAAATCATAAATGTTAATAAATGATAAAACAAAGTACTATATAAATATTTTAATTATATTCCAGTCAATGGTTATAGCAGGGTATTTAAATCAATCATCTGTGAACTCCTAGCAAGTCTAACTTCATGTAGTTCTAACTGGGGGTTACTATATACCACTGTCACTGACACCTAGCGGTGAGCATTGGAACTTGATAGAGTGGTAGAAACCAGCGGTCGCCAGTTAAAAGAGATAGGTGTGACGTTATAGTCAGTCTTAAAGCAAGTCTTAACTAGTAGAACATGTCATGTGATAGAAACCAGTGATTGCCAGTTAAGTGAGCTAAGTGTAACGTCATAGCCAGTCTTAAAACAAGTCTAAACTTGTAGAACATGACACGTGATAGAAACCAGCGATCGCCAGTTAAGGGAGCTAAGTGTAACGCCATAGTCAGTCTTAAAACAAGTTTAAACTTGTAGAACATGTCACGTGATAGAAACCAGCGATCGCCAGTTAAGTGAGCTAAGTGTAACGTCATAGCCAGTCTTAAAACAAGTCTAAACTTGTAGAACATGTCACGTGATAGAAACTAGCAGCCACCAGTTAAGTGAGCTAAGTGTGACATCATAGTCAGTCATAAAGCAAGTCTAAACCTGTAAAACATGTCACGTGACAAGGGTAAGTTAGGTAAAGTTAGGTTATGTTAGGTGAACTGAGGTTAAGTCTTTAAATATTCCCTCTGTCACTGGCACGTAGCAATGAACATTCAGACTTAATAGAGCGGTAATCAAAATCTAACCTATAAAATTAGCTTTACACACCATGGTCAAGTAGTTCCAACTTTTGACTGCCAAATATACCATTTTCACTGACATGTAATGGTGAACATTGGAAAATATCACTCTAACTGTTTAAAAGTTATTAGAGGGGCACTTACCTTTTTATAATTTATCAACTGCTGCCACTGAATGAACAGATTGTAGGAATCTGGTAACCTAAAGGTACCCAATTATCTGTAAACAAATCAATCAATCAATCGATCAATCAATCAATAACTTCAACATCAATTAGTAATAAAAGACTACAATCCATTATTAATAATAAGTACTTACCTTGCAAAATAATTTAATGATTTTCTACCAAAAAGGCTTTTTTACAACTCTTGAGCAGTAATAGAGCACTGTTCACTCAAAGCGAGTAATAAAGACTGACAGTAGGGAAATATATGACACCTCTCTTATATAAACTCTCATCGCTCGTGTCAGCAGTTTTTTGAGGATCATTGCAATTCCTTTCCCAATACAGCTGAGAGTCCAAAGTACACTAGGAACACCTGTGTGGTATCCAATTACTGCTGACTTTGCATGATCATCACCCATTGTCTTGATCAACACCTGAGGTTTCAAATTACTGCAGCGTTAGTCATAGCAACAGCAGTGTGTGCTCTCTGCCATGTCAGCAACATGACACCGGAAGGAACACCTGTGTAATATCCAATGACTGCTAACTTTGCATGATCATCACCCATTGTCTTCATGAACACTTGCGGTTTCAAATTACTGCAGCGTTAGTCATAGCAACAGATATGTGCGCTCTCTGTCATGTCTGTAATATGACACAGGAAGTAACAAGTCGGTTTACTGTACGTACCATCTCCTCAGTTTTAACATCTTAAGAACATGTATTATTCTCCTTCAACTACAAATGACTCGTTAGAACACATCCATCCACCAAGTTAGATCCCTTGTCTGTTCACATGTATTTCATCACTTTTCTTTCATATCGTTATCACATTATAGTAGTGGGGGATTAGTGAACAACGTCAGTTCAACACACTGCTTTACACGCAAAATGTAGTTAGGCCCTTTGACATAATTTAAATAAATTCATGGGCTAGTCCGTGGGAACCAGTCCAAAGGGACCGGTCCAAAGGGATCAGTCCAAAGGGTCTCATCAACAAGGACTCGTCAACAAGGACTCGTCCACAAGGACCTGTCCACAAGGACCCGTCCACAGGGACTCGTCAACAAGGACCCGTCAACAATGACTCGTCAACAATGACCTGTCAACAATGACCCGTCAACAATGACCCGTCAACAATGACCCGTCAACAATGACCCGGCAACAATGACCCGTCCACAGGGATCCGCTCCCTCACCCTCTTACAAAAGCCATGAGTGGGCATACGTAAGAAAACAGAAAACCTGCTTGTTAGTTCATAGTGGCTATCCACCGTATACATGTCTCTTGTGTAGAAAAACGTTTAATTCCATATTGGCATTTAAACTCTCACATGTTGCACTTGGAAAGCGAGATTATCTAAAAAATTACAATTTTCACCCCTAGTAGGGGTAGGGTTTATTTTGGGGGTGGAAATACGTTATCCATTGGAAAGGGGATATCAGCCCGAGTTCAATGACACCTCATTCGTCAAAATCCGACCATGCGTTCGAGAGATATCGCGCCGCCGCCATCTTGTGAGGAGGGTGAGGAGGAGGAGGAGGGCCTTGAACTCTCACAAACACACTACTTCTAGTGTTTTGTGGTGGTCCAGCAGTGGGTGACAGGTGGCTTTGTTACTATGGTGATGTCATGTTTTATTCAAGATTATGTTCTGAGGTGTAGCAATGTTATGTTTTGGATTAATAGCTTTTATGTCTAGAGGTATGCTGATGCACAAAGAGACGTTTAAGAAAGCACAAGAAGAAAAGAAAGGAGCAGAAGGATATTAAATATTGTGAGGAGCCGTTTCTTCATGAAAGTTGTTGTAGACACTGTACAAGAGATGCAGGTAATGGAAGCTTGCTTACTTGTTGACAAACAAGTATTGATAGTTTTGATTGCCAGAGAACTACCAGAAAATAAGAATTTGTAGGTGGAGAAGAATTATTATTAATATACGTTTGCGATGTCATGGTATTTGTATTTGAACTGTCATTGTGTTATGTATCTAGTGCTAGTTATTAATATTAGTGATATTGGTGTAGTGTACTTAGTGTTAGCGAGTACATCGCCCCGCTACCCTGAGGTGGCATATTTATTACAATCAGCAAAGTTCAGCGATGCGTGTACAGTCGGTCAACAAAGTGGCTAAAGCGAATCAGCGAGTCAGTCGAGAGTGACAGAGCAGTTAAGTACACATACTTTTATGCGAGAAGAACACCGACAGACTGCTAATGTTTAATCTTTGTGCAGGAATATTCCGTGAGGTGCAGACGGCCGAGGCGTGGATAGGATAAGAGGACACGAGAGGCTACCACAGCGGGGTTCCGTGGCTCTAGTGGTCAATCATTATGCGACAGAGCGGTTAGTAGTAGCGTTCTGCCAGCTCCGCAAGTTTTCACCAGAGCCAGCTACCGCTCTGTGGCGGTCTCCCGGACTCCTTCCTAAGCTAACCTGCTAGTTACCAGCTCTGTGGCGGTCTCCCGGACTCCTCCTTAAGGTACTCATCGACACTACTGAAGACATTTCATTACAAAATATCTTATTTTCTTGAAATTGATATCACGGATTCCAAAAATATAAATTAGTGAATTTTTGCCAAAAAATAAAAATTAAATAAATTGGGGGGGGGGGTCTTTTTAAAGATTATTCACAAAAAGAACGTGCATTTTTAGGACGCGATATCTTCGCTAATTTTCTACTTAATCGAATCATTGTTGTGGCAAATTGATCTGCTGTATGTTCAGAATGTTGTATAGCAGAATAGTTTTTGTATCATTAATTGAGGCAAATATATTAGCTTTGTTTTACAATTTACGTTATTTTTATTGAAAAATAAATAAATTAATTGTGGGGGGCGCGACCCCTAATTTCAATTTAACAGGTTCATTTTGCTTTACAATATAGCTGCATGATTTTTCTATATTTTAGTTCGTAAATGAAACTAATATCTGCATTCTAAGTGGACATTTTAACTGCCCAAGTCAAGACAAATATTGAAAAAAAATGAAGTGAGAGAAATCGTAACTTAAAGTTGAGGTACGGTACACTTTAAGAGTAAAGAGTCTTACTTTTCAACTCCAAAAAACTGCCTTTTTCATTGGATTTTAGGTCAATTTTCTGCATTCTCCGACCCGTGAGTACCTCCGACATTGATTTACTTCTTCAGTAGACTGTTTCAAAGCCAGATTAATGTGTGCGTTATCTGCTGCACATATGCGTCAAAGTGACAGCTGCTGATCATGAAAGTGAATATAAACGAGCAAAACAACAAAAAAACTTGTATAAACTATATATTTCCGTAAATTAGAGAGGATATACTAACGAATGAGACAATAAGAAATATTCGAAAATTTTCTGGAAAATGACTAATGGAAGGGTCGATGAGTACCTTAAGCTAACCTGCTACTTACCTGCTCGCACACGGGTTTGCAGAGGAACACACCCAGGTATTTTCCATATCCTAGGCCCTTCAGTTTGCGCCTCTTCTGGAGTGGGTCTCAACAACCACAATACCGCTCAGCGCTGCCGCAACGCAGGATTTAGTTCACGACTTGAGTGTAGCACCACCGCTACAATCGCAGTCCACCACCACACTTGCTGGACACGTCACCGCCATCGCCTTGGACACGGGTTATAGACCGCCACAGCCACCTCGGTATGGCTCCTGTACCACCACAGTCCTCCACCATACTTGCCAGACACGTCACCACTACAGCCTTGGCCCCGGGTTATAGACCCCCACAACCACCTCGGTATGGCTCCTGTACCACCACAGTCCTCCACCATACTTGCCAGACACGTCACCACTACAGCCTTGGCCCCGGGTTATAGACCCCCACAGCCACCTCGGTATGGCTCCTGTACCACCACAGTCCTCCACCACACTTGTCGGACACGTCACCACTACAGCCTTGGTCCCGGGTTACAGACCCCCACAGCCACCTCGGTATGGCTCCTGTACCACCACAGTCCTCCACCACACTTGCCGGACACGTCACCAGTACAGCTTTGGTCCCGGATTATAGACCCTCACAGCCACCTCGGTATGGCTCCTGTACCACCACAGTCCTCCACCACACTTGCCAGACACGTCACCACTACAGCCTTGGTCCCGGGTTACAGACCCCCACAGCCACCTCGGCATGGCTCCTGAACCACCACAGTCCACCACCACACTTGCTGGACACGTCACCACTACAGCCTTTGTCCCGGGTTATAGACCCTCACAGCCACCTCGGTATGGCTCCTGTACCACCACAGTCCGCCACCACACTTGCCGGACACGTCACCACTACAGCCTTGGTCCCGGGTTATAGACCCCACAGCCACCGCGGTATGGCTCCTGTACCACCACAGTCCTCCACCACACTTGATGGACACGTCACCATTGCAGCCTTGGTCCTGGGTTATAGGCCCCACATCCACCGCGGTATGGCTGCTGTACCTCCACAGCCACCTCAGTATGGCTCCTGCGCCACCACACTTGCCGGACACGTCACCACTACAGTCTTGGTCCCGGGTTATAGACCCCACAGCCACCGCGGTATGGCTCCTGTACCACCACACTTGCTGGACACGTCACCAGTACAGCCTTGGTTCCGGGTTATAGAGCCCATAGCCACCGCGGTATGGCCCCTGTACCACTACAGCGACCGCGGTATGGCTCCTGTACCACCACAGCCACCTCGGTATGGCTCCTGTACCACCACAGTCCTCCACCACACTTGCCAGACACGTCACCACTACAGCCTTGGTCCCGGGTTTTAGACTCCCACAGCCACCTCGGTATGGCTCCTGTACCACCACAGTCCTCCACCATACTTGCCAAACACGTCACCACTACAGCTTTGGTCCCGAGTTATAGACCCCCACAGCCACCTCGGTATGGCTCCTGTACCACCGCAGTCCTCCACCACACTTGCCGGAAACGTCACCACTACAGCTTTGGTCCCGAGTTATAGACCCCCACAGCCTCCTCGGTATGGCTCCTGTACCACCACAGTCCTCCACCACACTTGCCAGACACGTCACCACTACAGCTTTGGTCCCGAGTTATAGACCCCCACAGCCACCTCGATATGGCTCCCGTACCGCCACACTTGCCGGCCACGTCACCACTACAGCCTTGGTCCAGGGTTATAGACCCTCACAGCCACCTCGATATGGCTCCTGTACCACTACTGACACAATTTGTTCTAGCGCTACTATCTTTTGGCGGCTGCCAACTATCTTATCCAGCTCTGATAAAACATTGTTGGCGCTGCCAATGAGAATCTTGAGCCATGAATGCTGGATCCAACAACAACAACAATGGCAAAAATGTATGTCAATGGTGGGATTCGAGCTTCTTACTTCACCACGCCAAGAGTTGACCCTCACGGCTGGCGGTATTTAGCTTTCGCAACATATAGGCAACACATCTAACACGTCAACAATTTGGGTGCTCTTTTTTAGGCGGAATTTACAGCGCTGTATGAGCAGCAAAGCAAAGCTATACATCAAATAACAAGTAGTTCCGTGAAGAACTGTACAGCCTATTTTCATATATCCGACTTATGCTAATTGCCTCTATGAACATACAAAATTTCAGTTTGTTTGCAGTAATAGATTCGTAGATATTGATAACCGACTAAATATAGGGGATGGTCGTCATGTTGGATTTTTACATAATTATGTAGGTCACAAAGTTATGTGCTGTCACATGAAGATTGTTGTGTACGTGTAGTATTGAAACTTCTATCGCATGATTAGGACACAAGAAGTAAAAACTTAATTTTAAAATTCACACAGCCGTCATCTTGAGGTTATGTAAACAATTGAACTAAATTAGATACCAGTGCATTACAACAAGTATATACATTTCCTTTACCAAGTTTCATTGCGTTTGGATAATTAAATCGCGAGAAAGGTCTATTTAAAATTTTCAACTTCGCTTGGCCGCCATATTCGTTTTGTAGTTAACCGGTTTTTGAAAGTCTTATATGTGAACTTCCAGTAGTGCCCTTTATCTCCGTACACAATTTACAATTTCAGGGTGATACCGCTAATAGTTTCAGAGATATAGAATGCCGGTGAAATATTTCACGCAACCGCCATCTTTAGGTTATGTAAACAATTGAACGAAGTTGGATGTCGGTGTATTACAATGTGTATACTCATATACTGTACCACGTTTTATTGCGTTTGGTTGGTTAAATCAAGAGAAACGTCTACTTAAAAGTCGCAACTTAGCTTGGCCGCCATGTTGGTTTTGTATTTACCAAGGATTCAAACATCACATAGGTGAACTTCTAGTAGATTCCTTTATCGCCATAAAATATTCCAGGGTGATATCGGTAATAGTTTCGGAGTTATTGAATGATGGTGAAATATTTCGCACAGCCGCCATTTTCGATTGGTGAGACGTAACAAAATGTGAGGGGCACGGTTGGGGTCGTCCTGAATAGTGCTATGATCTTACTGAGTTTCATTGAAATCGTTCCGGCCGTTTAGAAGTTATTAGGGGGGACACGCACCATCTCACACGCACAGACAGACATACACACGGGCAAAAGGTGATCTCATAAGCCTATTTTTTCCATAAATAAAAATAGGCTAAAAACGGCAAATGGCGCAAATTGTCGGTCGTTTGAACGTGTGTCCGTCATTAATTCGAAATGAATCTAATTTAATATAAAGATGCGTCCACTAGGAGACTACAATTATGATGAATGCATAGTGGTGTCGCTCAAAGAACAACTGTGTTAAATTACACTAGGATTTCACCTTGCTTGTAATTTATAGTTCAGGCCTAGGCCATGTCTTTTGAGTTGAGTTCTACTAAATAATGCCCGTAGTTAGCATCTGAAGTCAAATTAATGTGATCGTTTGATGAATGATGTAGCGTATACATAGCTTCGGTGGCGTAGTGGGTAGCATGCTGAACTTCTATGCCCAAGATCGCGCTTTCAAACTCAGTCGAAGTCATCCCTTAGTATGCCTTCCTTCGGAGGCGAAGTAAATGTCCCAGATTTATGGCATGTAAAAGAACCTTCCACTAACTACAATTGTGTGAAGTTAAAATTGTAAGTTAGATTTGATTAACACTCTATTAGTTCTAACGTTCGTCGCCAGGAGCCGGACGACGTGGCATCACGTAGCAAAATTGGGAACAACTTGAAATTGACAGTGTGTGTTATCTGTAATTCAGGTAAGGACTGCAGACAAACACAGCAATCACAATTAACACCGGTTATCAGACAGATTTTACAGCCACCCAAAGTACCGTACACAGGATTACAAGACCGCGTTGTAGCAGCCCCTAAATTGAGGAACCAACCAAGGTTACCATATCTATAATCATCACCATAACTCTCATGTGGCAAGGTAACATGGATTGAAAAATTGGGCAATGGGACAACGAATCTCTTGTCTCCATTGCCTTATTACAAATATTTACTAATTCAAGTATTGATATGCTCCTAATGGAAATGTAGGCCGATGATCGTGTAGTCTCATAGGCTCTGAGTAGGGGAGTGGTGGTGCTTCTGCTTCACTTGGCGTGGCTGTGCCCAAAAAACCAACATGGCCGCCGCGCGATGTTGAAACATTTAAATAGACTTTTCTTGTACACCCTTGGTCCCATTTTGACAAATGAGGTGTTGTAGGACTTGGGGTGACGCCCCCTTTTCTATGGATGACTTGTTATATTTATAAATAAAAAATAGAAAAATTTTGTTTTTGAAAGTAGGCGATAGTTTGAAAACCAAACTTGATAGAATGTTGTGCAATAGATTAAACGAATGATCTTTATGTCGTTTATTTTTTATAATAAAACTTTTTAATTATTTATGTTTTTTGAAAAAAGTGTAATTTTGAAATGTCTATATTTTGGAAACTAGGACGTTTACAAAAACGTTTGTTTGACATAAATGAAAGGTCCCAACCCCCTCTACCCGCAAAATAAATGTCAAGCCTCTAGGTCTGAAACTGTGCAGTAGAGTGGTACGGCGGGTTCTGCACCACAGCCTACTTTCCTAAGAACATTGCCGATATCTCCCCAACGCGTGGTCGGATTTTAACGAACGAGGTATTGTTGCCGTTGGGATGACGCTCTCTTGGCTAAGAATGTGTGTTGATATTTTTAAAAAATTGAAAATGTTTGTCTTTTGGATCGGCGTTATTTTGAAAACGGTGAATTTTGGAAAAAAGTTTGTTTGACGTTAATGAAAGGTGGGCATGCCCTCTAGGGTGGCAACAAGTTTCAAGGGCGTTGGAGGAAAAAAATGATAGCCTACTTTCTCGGGAACATTGGCGATAATTGGCGAACGGATGGTCGGATTTTAACAAATGAGGTGTCGTTGGACTCGAGCTGATCTAAGAAAGGTGTTAGTTGTTTACAACGTGAGTATAGGTTAACACGTGTCAACGAGCAGTTGTTATAGCACCTGGTCTATACTCTACAGCAACATCATGAATGCGGGCATCGTGAGGATTGAACCTCATTCCTATCAACCCCAGACACCGGGACTAAATAACAATGATGAGATTCAATTTGTGATTAATAATCAAGACATTTACACCCTACCCCATGAAAGTGTTATTCAAATTGAAGGTCGCCTCACAAAAGCAGATGGTTCCACACCAACAACATCAAAATTAGCCAACCATGCTTTTGCCTTTCTTTTTTCTAAGGTACGCTATGTGATTAATGATATTGAGGTGGATAGTGGATGTTACGTGATGTATGTGTTTATTATCGAGCATGAGAAACGTTACATTGACAGATATTTGAGACGACACAGGTGCAAACATGCCATAGGTGTTGTGGTATAAAAGGCTAGGGAGGGGGGAGGCCTTTCTCACATTGTACTTGAATCTCGTGAACGACAGTTGACATTGTGGTTATAGCTTACTTGTGTGTTGAAAGAGGACTTGAAAATACATTACTACTTTGGTAAGTGGTTTATTATACAATCATATTTAGTTGGTTATAAGCGCTTTATTAAGTTCGAACGTTTATCGCTAGGTGTCAATGGCAGTGGCATTTAGTAGCTTAAGTTGTAACTACTCAACAATTATGTGAAGTTAATTTGTAGGTCAGATTTGATTAACGCTCTATCAAGTTTCAATGTTCACCGCTAGGTGTTAGTGACAATGGTATCTGATAACCAAAGTTGGAACTACTCGACAATTGTGTAAAGCTAAATTTGTAGGTTAGATTTGATTAACGCTCTATCAAGTTCCAATGTTCACCTCTAGGTGTTAGTGACAATGGTATCTGTTAACTAAAGTTGGAACTACTCGACAATTGGGTAAAGCTAAATTTGTAGGTTAGATTTGATTAACGCTCTATCAAGTTCCAATGTTCATCGCTAGGTGTCAGTGACAAAGTTGGAACTACTTGAAATTTGACTTGTTGAGAGTCCACAGACGTTCAATTAAAATACCCTGCTTTTATTAACATTTATGATTTCTATCTTTATAGGTAATTTGGAAAGTGATTGATAATCATCATGTTCAAGTGTAGTGATTGTAAAAAACAGTTTTCAAGACCTGACAGTCTGCAACGGCATGAAAGTACTAAACATAACCTTAAAATATTTGTGTGCAGTCATTGTGCTACGACATTTAAGGGACAGGATGGTCTTACACGACATGTAATTTTAAAGCATGTCAGTTCATTCATTCATTCATTCATTCATTCATTCGTTTATTTGCAATTGGGGGTGTGTTCCCCGGTGGCAAATTAGATATACATAACAAATAAATAACTGTACATAACAATTCACAAACAATTAAACTGGAGTATTTACACAAATAGTCAGTCTTTTCTTAAACACACCTATATGTTTGAGAAATGGTTCTAAGACTGCGGCAGGTAGAGAGTTCCAATTATCAAAGGCACGGTTTACGAAAGAATATTCACAAAAATTTGTTCGCTGTGGTCGGCCCTTAACTTTGATAGGATGATCGCTCCTACCCATGTATGTGGGCTCTTCCATACGTTTGCTAAGTTCACCCCATGCTGGTTGATTTGTATATGTGTTGTACATAGCACAGAGTCTAGATTTTATCCTCCTAGCCTCAACTGATTCCCACCCAAGTTTCTTTAACATACGGCTCACACTGCTCCTGGGATTAAAGTCACTGATCACAAATCTAGCGGCCTTTCTTTGTACCATTTCCAACTCATTTATGAGCCCTACTTGATATGGATCCCAATCCGACGAGGCGTATTCCAGAATAGGTCTTACAAGTGACAAATATCCTAATTATTTCGCAGAGGTACTACTTCCTTTTAATATCCTCATTACATAGTGCAGGGATTTGTAAGCTTTAGAATCTACACATCCTATATGACTACTCCATTTCATATCATTTCTTACGTGAACGCCCAAATATTTGCAAGACTCTTCTTCTACAAATATTTCCGAACCAATGTTATATTGAAAATCTTGCCTTCGCACTTTCCCTATTTTTATTAGACTACATTTTCTTGTGTTTATTTTCATTTTATTTTCAATCACCCACTTATAGACCAGGTTCAGGTCATCTTGAAGTACCGCATTGTCTTGTGAGTCATGTATCATTCCATATATTACACAATCATCCGCAAACAATCGACAGTCACTGCGAATCCCATTTGGTAAGTCATTTATAAACGCCAAAAATAACAAAGTTCCGATTACGCTGCCCTGAGGGATACCCGACGTTACGGTAATTTCATCCGAGAATCGGCCTTCAACTTTCACTTTCTGGGAACGACCCGTCAAAAATTCTTGGATCCATAAAATTACTCTTCTATCAATCTTCGTCGAAGCTAATTAATGGAGTAGCATGTCATGCGGCACGACATCAAATTCCTTCGCAAAATCTATAACTACGGCATCGACTGAAACTCCATCGTCTAACGATTCGCTATTATCTTGAAAAGTGATATCATCTGACTCTCGCATAAGTAACCTTTCCGAAATCCATGTTGCCTATCATTAAACCATGATAATGTTTCCCACTGTTCCCTCAAGTAGTCGCAAATGAGATGCCCCATCTGTTTACAAACGATGGACGTAAAACTAACCGGTCTGTAGTTGCCCAATTCAAGTCTGCTCCCTCCCTTTAATATTGGGACTACCGTAGCTCCTTTCCAGTCATCCGGGATTTGCGCATTGTTTATGGACACATTAAACATCACCTCTAAGTATCGTGCCACTGCCCTACCTCCTAGTTTAAGTACTTTTCTAACAATATTATCAGGACCCTTCGATATATTGTAACGTAATTTTTGTATTAGCTTTACTATTGCTGACTGGTTTATTTGGAGAAGTGGAGCCCCTGATTCACCGTTAAGGTCCAACCCACAGCTATTGGATTTATTGAACACACTACCATAAAAGACATTTAATTCATTAGCAATGGCCTGCTTCTCAGTAATTAATTTACCGTCACCGGACATTATCATCGACAAATTATTTGAATTTCCCTTTCGTCTCCTAACATAACTTTAAACATTTTTCCACCCATCGCCTCCCGAACCAAGAAAAACTTGCATATAATTGTCATGAGCAGGCCTCTTTTTAAGACGAGCTCTCTTGACAAAGACTTAAATTTCAACATATACTTGTCACTATCAGGTCTTTTATTGTATAATTTCCTAATTTTCTGTTTAAGACTCCTGATTTCCCGTGTGTAATACTCAGGATCTGGGGTTTGTTTCAGTAAATTAAATGGAACAAATTTATCCTTAGCGCTATTTAAAATTTTCAAAAGTTAGTCCACAGGATATTAATGTGATTTTCTTCCGATGCCCATCCAACAAATAGCTCATTCAAATACCCCTGAAATTTGCCCTGGTCCGCCCTGCGATACTGGAATATGATCTTATTTGCTACATCAGAGTCTAATTTTGTAATGTCACCGTATCTAATATTTAATTCAACTACAGAATGGTCACTAATTCCTGGTACTTTCAGATAGTTAATGTACAGCTCTACAGGCCTTACGAGATAAACATCTAAGGTATTATTGCCTCTAGTTGGGAAGTCAACTACTTGGGAAAATCCCCTCCCTTAAGAATTTGTTTGCAGCGCTCTGAGCTTGACCACAGCTAGTTGACTCACCAGACCAGTCTACTTTGGGGAGGTTTAAATCTCCGGCAATTATTATGCTTTTTTTCATTGCATTACCCGTACAAGTTTTATCATAGTGTGTGTCGAGAAGCGAAAAGTTATCTTTCGGCGCTCTATACGCCCCTATCACCTGAAGAGGGAATGTATTCCCTTTATCCGAAATTTGTACACATAACATTTCCATGATCCGTATCAGCCCACTTTAAGAAACTAGCTATATTTTTGCGCACACAAATAAATAGCCCACCACCTCGCTTCCCCCGATCCCTTCTGTACATTTCGTAGGTCCCTTGAATTATTTCATTACTAGTTATATCCTCATATAACCAAGATTCTGTAGCAATGACAATGTCCGGAGAATACGTCTCTACAAGATTCCAAAATTCAATTAATTTATTTCATAAACTCTGACAATTAACCTGCAGTAATCTTAGAGTCTTACCTCCGCAGCAAATATCCCGAAGTAGCTCCTTCTGTTCCCGTCGGCTGGCAACCTCTGGACCTGATCCTCCTCACAATGGCCGGCACGAACCCATGACCCTGTCATGTAGGCTCCCTAGGTTGAAAGCGCCCCGTCGATTTAGATGCAGCCCGTCTCGGGCGAAGTCACGGCCACCAATCCAGCAGCCAGCATCTACGTACACTAATCCCAGTTGTGCACAAACCCAGTCCATGCGGTCATTTACAGTCTTAACTCGCCTTAATGGAACATCTCCCCGCCGAACAATGCCACTCATTATAATTTTTGTATTTCTAAACTTGCTTTTAGCTTTTCTGCCTAGTTCGTAGAGCTCCCCCATGATGTAATCAGCTGTAGCCCTCTTCTTCAATTCGTTCGTCCCAACATGGAGCAACAACACTTTAACTTTGTCACAGTCTTCTACATTTGCTTCTTCCACTTGTTGGGCAAGCTGGTCAATTTTCATCCCCGGATAACATCGCACTTTCGCACCTGATTTCCTCGAGATATTCGCACTCCATCGTATCATAGAATCACCCATTATGATAACATCAACCTCAGTTTGCTCCTGCACGCCCTCTTCCACACTGATCCCAGTAGAAAGCCGTTCAATCACATCCTTCACCGTTTCCTCTGATTCACGAAGCTTTGTTCTAAGTTCCTGTATTATTTGATCCCTTGCTTTGATTTGCGCCCTCAAACAGTCCGGCGTATCACATACTTTACAAAACCAATTCCCGACATCACAATCCTCCTTCTTGACCTTAATACAGCCGAAGTGAAAGCATTTCTCACATAGTCCACACTGAACACCGTTCATCACCTTTCATCACCTTTCTCGTGTTCAGTTTGTGATCTGGGTTTTTCTGCGGTAAACCGATATTAATCCCACATGGTTGTAGTGCATGGAGAACAACAGGACAAAAACAAATGTTTGGTACTTTTCAGTCGGTCAACACGAATGTATCCAAAAAGAGCTGGGTTATGCCCTAATCCTGAAATAAATTTAATAAGATTAATAAATACACTAGGATGACCTGTTTCGATCGTCAAGCGATCATCATCAGACTCATTACACTTAAGCTATAACATCTATGTTTGAGAATACACGTGAAAAATATTTACAATATGTACAATTATTTAGTTGCAGTATTGGTAATGCAACTGTCGGTGTATGTTAAATGTAGTATATCTTATGTTAGGTGAAATGCAAAAATGGTGATAAAAATCCGGAGTTTGTCTGTTTGGGGTGATTATATGGCTATAACAAGATGTTCAGTAAAGAATATATAGCCTACTTTCTCCTAAATGCATGGGTATTGTTATAACTCTTTGTCCTTTTCAAGGAGTATGATTGAATGTTGGTTGTAGTAGCTTGTTGAAATACAACGTGCTATAGGGATATTAAACATGAATATGAGGTGCCCTTTGCTAGTGCTACCTCTGTACCAAATTTCGTTCAATTCGGTTTCACCGTGTTTGAATTGATAGGGGGAATCGATTTGCACACATACTTGGACACCATCTGCAAACTATTGGGCTGATGTTCTTGCAGTTTGGTCAGAATATGTTTCCCACATAAAGATATGGTGTTGCAAAATTTGGTCGAGACTAGATTATTAGGTTGGTCGTAATTACATTTTAGCTTTTGACATTTGGGTGGCCGCGATTACGTTTCCGTCAAGATAGCGGTGATATAAAACATGACACTGAGGTGCCCTTTGCTAGTGCTACCTCTGTACCAAATTTCGTTCATTCGGTTCCACCGTGTTCGAATTAATAGGGGGGATCAATTTTGACATAAAGATAGCCGCCATCCGCAAACTATTAGGCTAATGACCTATTAGATTGGCCAAAGGATGCTCCCTCCATAAAGGTATGTTGTTGCAAAGTTTGGTAGAGATCGGATGGTTATGTTAGTCGTAATTTGATTTAAGCTTTAAACATTTGTGTGGCCGCCATTACGTTTCTGTCAATATGGCGGCGATATTAATCATGACACTGAGATGCCCTTTGCTATTGCTATCTCTGTACCAAATTTCGTTCCATTCGGTTTCACCGTGTTTGAATTAATAGGGGGAATCGATTCTGACACAAAGATGGCCGCCATCCGCAAACTAAAAGGCGAATGACCTATTAGATTGGTCAAAGGATGCTCCCTCCATAAAGGTATGTAGTTGCAAAATTTGGTAGAGATCGGATGGTTATGTTAGTCGTAATTTAACTTACGCTTTGAACATTTGTGTGGCCACCATTACGTTTCTGTCAATACGGCGGCGATATAAAACATGACACTGAGATGCCCTTTCCTAGTGCTACCTCTGTACCAAATTTCGTTCCATTCGGTTTCACCGTGTTTGAATTAATAGGGGGAATTGATTTTCACACAAAGATGGCCACCATCCGCAAACTATTAGGCTAATGACCTATTCATTTGGTCAAATGATGCTTCCTCTATAAGGGTATGTTGTTGCAAAATTTGGTCGAGATCGGACGATTAGGTTAATCGTAATTTGATTTATGCTTTGAAGATTTGTGTGGCCGCCATTACGTTTCCGTCAAGATGGCGGCGATATAAAACATGACACTGAGGTGCCTTTTGTTAGTACTACCTCTGTACCAAATTTCGTTCCATTCGGTTGTACCGTGTTCGAAGTAATAGGGGGAATCGATTTTCACACAAAGATGGCCGCCATCCGCAAACTATTGCGCTGATGACCTATTAGTTTGGTCAAAGGATGCTCCCCCATAAAGGTTTGTTGTTGCAAAATTTGGTAGAGATCGGATGGTTAGGTTAGTCGTAATTTGATTTAAGCTTTGAACATTTGTGTGGCCGCCATTACGTTTTCGTCAAGATGGAGGCGATATGAAACATGACACTGAGGTGCCTTTTGTTAGTACTACCTCTGTACGAAATTTCGTTCCATTCGGTTGCACCGTGTTCGAATTAATAGGGGGAATCGATTTTCACACAAAGATGGCCGCCATCCGCAAACTGTTACGCTGATGACCTATTGGTTTGGTCAAAGGATGCCCCCCCCATAAAGGTATGTTGTTGCAAAATTTGGTAGAGATCGGATGATTAGGTTAGTCGTAATTTGATTTAAGCTTTGAACATTTGTGTGGCCGCCATTACGTTTCCGTCAAGATGGCGGCGATATCGTGTTCGAATTAATAGGGGGAATCGATTTTCACAAAAACATGGCCGCCATCCGCAAACTATTACGCTGATGACCTATTGGTTTGGTCAAAGGATGCTCCCCCCATAAAGGTATGTTGTTGCAAAATTTGGTGGAGATCGGATGATTAGGTTAGTCGTAATTTGATTTAAGCTTTGAACATTTGTGTGGCCGCCATTACGTTACCGTCAAGATGGCGGCGATATAAAACATGACACTGAGGTGTCCTTTGCTAGTGCTACCTTTGTACCAAATTTCGTTCAATTCGCATTCACCGTGTTCGAATTGATAGGGGGGACAGACATTCAGAGTACACACACACACAGACACACACACACACAAACACACACACACAGACTCACACACACACACATACACAGACAGACACACTTTTTTCGCCCTGTGTTGATCTCATGTCTACTTTCATTTTTTTGCAAAAATCGAAAGTAGGCTAAAAATCAACTATGGTTATACTGTAATAATACAGGCTTATACTTATCCGGTTGTATTCCTAGCTGGAACTTCGAGTAGTTTCGTGTTCACTCTGGTACGAGTTTTGGTCGAACAGGAATTAAAAAGTGCAAAACAATCAACTAGCACGGAACCTATAAAAAATCTAATGCTCAAAAGAGTAAACGTTCTCAAGATTGTGAAAATAGTTGTACAACAAAAAGAATGAAGAATGGTGAATCTTCGATAACACATTGTGATGTATGTAATATTGATATACCTTCTTCAATCCTTTATGGACATTTACGCAGTATTGATCATAAAAATAACTCTTGCCATGGAAGAAAATCTGCGAATATTCAACAAATTGGTAGTGCGTTTAAAAGTCGAATTCCTAGTTACAGACTTCATAGCGAAGAGAAACCTCAAAGTTTTGAAACATTTTTAGAAAATGTTCAACCTAGTGTGTTTGACTAGATATATAATGTTTTAGTAGAGCATAAAACATTCAAAATGAATTTCGAACTCTTTAGTCTGTATGTTAAAACTGTGAGTGAAGGTGAAATTACTGATATTAAATCCTTTAATACAAAAACGTAATTGTTAGTGAATCAACTATTATCAGTGATATATACCAAGGTATTTCAAGTGCTATCATTGTGAAGAGTGAAGAGTTCCAGGAAAGGGAGTCAGGCTGGGCGTTGGTCGAAGTACTTTATTTAGAAACCAACATGAATAAATATAATCCCCTTCGAGCATCATCATGTATTGATTTACCAGTATGGATCAAACGTAAGCACGCTTGTGTAAACGTTATGAATAGTGATGAAGCAAGTTTTGCTTAGGCTGTAAACTCAGCTCCATCCAGCAGTGAGTAATATGGAGAGAAACTCATCTTTTCCTCACTATTCCTCAGTGTTGGATTTAAAAGAAATGGAATTTCCTATGGAGATAAAAGAAATTAAACATTCTGAAGAGCTGAAAAATGTAAGTATTAATGTGTATGGAATAGAAAATGGGAGTATAGTACGTCCTCTATATTATACTCAGGAAAAAAGGATGCTCATGTTAATTTACTATATATAACTAAGGGTGAAAATCCACTATTGTTGGATAAAACATTTAAGTAGAGTTGTTGGTAGTCAGCTATTAAAAAAATAAACTTAAGAAGTGGTTGTGTGATGGCTGCTTGCAATATTTTAGAAAAGAGGATCAACTATCTCAACATCAAAAATGGGGATGTAGTCATGTTTGTACAGTATTACCTACTCCAGGAAATAACAATCTAAAATTTAAGGACTTTGAAAAGCAGCTTCGAGTGCCGTTTGTTATATATGCTGACTTTGAGGCATTGCTAAAACCTTTTAATATATGTCCATCGAATCCAACCAAACCTTTTACCAACACCACTCACTTTCACGAACCTTTTAGCTTTGCATATTATATTAAATGTAGCTATGATGACTCGTTAAAATAGTTTGAGCTCTATAGAGGACCTGATGCACCTAAAGTTTTCATGGAAAGACTTGAAAAAGATGCAATCCGTGTATCCTCTATTTTAAATATTATCATTCCAATGGAGCCATTAACATCATCACAGCAAATGGGTTTTGAAACTGAAACTAATTGTTTTATATGTGGTGAATATTTATATACAGATAGGGTTCGTGATCATGACCATTTAACAGGAAAATATCGTGGTGCTGCTTACCAAGAATGTAATTTAAAGTATAGAGTTAATTATTTCATTCCAGTCATTCTACATAATGGTAGCAAATATGATAACCACTTTATCGTTAAAGAATTTGGAGCTTCAGATGTGAAAATTGATGTGATTGCAAATAATAAGGAACAATATATATAGTTCACAAAATATATCTGACAATAAACTGACAATAAAAAACAACAAAACTACGATTTTTAGATTCATTCCGCTTTATGCCGAGTAGTCTTGATAAGCTTGCTAGTAATTTAAAATCAGATCAGTTACGTGAAATTCAACGTGTCTTTCCTAAAGAAGATGATTTTAATTTGATTCGTTAAAAGGGTATATTCCCTTATGAATATATTAACTCTCTGGAACGTCTTGAGGAGGGTTCTTTGCCACCAAATGATGCATTTTACACTTCCTTAAACGCAAGTCATATCAGTGAACAGGAATATTTACATGAACGACGTGTATGGACACAGTTTGACATTCAAACTTTAGGTGAATTTTCAGACATATATTTGAAGACAGATGTGTTGTTATTATCAGATGTTTTTGAAAATTTACGGAATGTTAGTATGAAAACTTACGACCTTGATCCTTGTCAGTATTTTACTGCTCCTGGGTTAAGATTCAGTTCAATGTTAGTAGGGGAGTGACAGGGGTTCTAACGCACTCATTTTATTTGTACCCGACTGTACATGTTAAAATAATTAATATCTCTCGAACGCATGGTCCAATTTTTACAAATGAGGTGTCGTTGGACTCGAGTTGACGTCCTCTTTCCTATGGACCACTTTTAGAGAAAAAAATTGTTTTCGAAAGTAGGTGATAGTTTGAAAACCAAACATGATAGAATGTTGTGCCGTGGCTCAAACGAACGGTCTCTATGTCCTTTATTTTTATAATAACACGTTTTTATTATTTGTGTTTTTTTAAATAGTCCAATTTTGAAATTCTTATATTTTGGAAACTAGGAACTTTACAAAAAAGTTTGTTTGACGTAAATGAATGGTCCCTACCCCATTTATCCCCAAAATAAATTTCAAGTCTCTAGGATAAAAGTGTGCAGTAGTGGGTAGTAGTGGGGTAAGACGGGTTCTACCCATAATCGCGCGTGTGCTTGAATACGTATGGCTATCTTGGAAAAAGTTGGTGGTGGGGGAGGACTAGGGTCGAGTGAGGTGTCATTTAGATGGTATTTTTTCCGCTCTATTTGATGGTGAGGTTATTTTTTAAAATGGGTGAAATTTGGAAACGCAATTTGAGGTAAACGTGCGTTTTTAACATTTGGTGATATTTAATGAGCTTGTAAGTCTAGAACGATGTGTTGTTTAGGAACAGGATGACGTCCTCTTTGTTAAAAAGTGTTGATTTTTTTAAATGACGTCACAGATGAATGGCGGTGGGAGGCTGGCAAAAAGGAAAATGTTTTTGTGTAATAAAAAGTCATGTCCAGCCTCCCACCGCCATTCATTTGTGACGTCATAGCCAGTCTCAAAGCAAGTCTAAACTTGTAGAACATGTCATGCGACAAGGTTAGGTTAAGTGAGCTGAGGTTAAGTTAGGTTAGCTAGCTCTATCTCACTCCTAGCCAATCATTAACCTTAAAAGCACTCTAGAGTTCTTGGAATCTGTTCATGTAATTATTATTCTTGACAGTACTTTGGAAATTACACCTTGAAAAATATCAATCCCCTTGAATTTTTTAAACTGTTATTATTATTATTATTATTATTATTATTATTATTATTATTATTATTATTATTATTATTATTATTATTAGCCAAGTCATTTTACTAAAATTTAATTTATGTGTATTAGTTGATATGAAAGTCTCAACGACCAGCCATGCTTGCTCCCACTGTTTGCTTTCACTTTTGCTCCCACTTTTGCTCTCATATTAATGTCAACTCTTATAACTATGAGCAGCAGCAAAATGTAAATGGAATAATATTTCTGATAATGTTGAAAACAATAGTCCTGAGGTCTTGGATTTGATTTCCCACTGTTCATGTAATTATTATTATTGTTGACGGTACTTTGTAAATTCCACCTTCAAAGAGAAATGAATCCACTTGAATAATTTTTAACTGTTATTATTATTATTATTATTATTATTAGTCTATTATTATTATTATTAACACCCAAGTCTCTTTACTAAAATTTAATTCATGAGTATTAGTTGATTTTAAAGTCTCAACAACCAGCCATGGTTGCTCCTACTTTTTGCTCTCATATTTGCTCCCACGTTTTGATTTCACATTTGCTCTCACTTTTGCTCACACTTTTTTTTCTCTCTTTTACTCCCATATTAACTTATAACTTATAACTATAAGCAGCAGCAAAATGTAAATGGAATAATATTTCTGATAATGTTCAAAACAAAAGTCCTGAGATCTTGGGTTTGAATTCTAAACTATGGTTGTCAGCCAATGAGTTACACTACAGAAAACTTTTATTTTTGTGTTGTGTTGCATGATAATTTGTCCATCTCGCGGTGTAGTGGCAAGTATACTTGAATGTTATCCCAGAGGTTTTGGGTTCCAACTCGACTATGCCCAGAATTTAATTCTTGATCTGAGAGTTGGAAGGTTAGGTTAGGTGAAGTTTGGTTAGGTGAAGTTAGGTCAAGTTAGGTTAGGTGAAGTTGGGTTATGTGAAGTTGGGTTAGGTTAGGTTAGGTTAGATGAAATTAGATTAGGTTAGGTCAGATAAAGTTAGGTTAGGAAAAGTTAGGTTAGGTTAGGTTAGGTGAGATTCTTTTAGTAAAACACCACATTTGCCCCCACTTTTTACTCACACATTTTGCTCCCACTTAGTGCACCCACTTTTGCTCGCTCTTTTTGCTCTCACTTTTTGCTCCCACTTTTGCTTTCACATTTGCTCCCACTTTCTGCTCTCATATTTGCTCACACTTGTTTGCTCCCAATTTTGTTTACACTTATTGCTCCCACTTTTTTGCTCCCACATTTTGCTCCCACTTTTGCTCCCACTTTTTGCTCCCATATTTGCTCCCACTTTTTTTTTGCTCTCATATTTTCTCCCACTTTTGCTTGCACTTTTTGCTCCCACCTTTTTCACTAACGTTTTGCTCCCGCTTTTGCTTTTACATTTGCTCCCACTATTTGTTCCCATACTTGATCCTACTTTTTTTGCTCTCATATTTGCTCCCACTTTTGCTTTCACATTTGCTCCCACTTTTTGCTCCCATACTTGCTCCTACTTTTTTGCTCTCATATTTGCTCCCACTTTTGCTTACACTTTTTGCTCCCACTTTTTGCTCCCACTTTTTTGCTCTCTCATTTGCATCCATATATGCTCGCACATTAAATTATTGTTCTTATTACCAAGTTGTCCTTACTAGAGCTTAGTCTATGCTTGACAGTTGATATGGAAGTATGAGTGACTAGGTATCGTAAGCCTCGTGCATTCTATAAAGGATATTCATATATTGTGAAACGAACCAATAAAATGGAACTTTTATTTGGCGTTGGTCAAAACAACGTTCAAAACAATGTCGCAGTGAGCTAAAAGTAAAAATAGTGAGGTTTTAAGTGTCAGTGATCATCAACATTGTTGCTGTCAACAGAAAATCATAAAAATGTTAAATAGCAAGTGCTACAAAACAATACTACTACTGAAAATAATTCAATGTTCAAAAAACCCTTAACATTATCAAAAGCCACGCAGACTCTACATGAGGACACTGTAGAGGAAGAGGAAGAGGAACAGGAACAGGAACAGGAAGAGGAACAGGAATATTTAACTGGTTTTAGTGATGTTGAGGATAATGTTGAGGATAATTATAGTGATTATAATAATAGTGATATAGATCATGCTGCTTATGATTATGATAGTGATAATGATTCGAAACAAGACAATAACGTTTTCATGCCTATTGTTCACCGTGGAATAAAAAAGATCCACAACAAGCTTTGGTTTTAAAACTATAACACACTATCGTAAAGGCAAAGACTTGTATTAAGTGTGCATTTTATTGTCATAATCATGTATACTCTGCAATGTTAAATATTCTAACTTTGTATAAAATAAAACTATATTTTAACATCATTTTGCATTTATTTACTAACTTTATATACATTTTATTGTTTCATGATAACATTTTTAAGACAATATTAAAAACTAATACATTATTATTCTATACACATTTTTTTTTCTTTCAGTCCATTGTCAACACTTATATTTTCCATTATTATTTCATATTTTTTTTATTTAATTAAAACGAACCGTGCACCTATTGTTTTTAAAACCTTCATAAATTAAGTGTACAGGTTGTACAGCATTATTCACTTCATCAAAAACACTCTCCGACGTATCATTATACCGTGTAGACAGAAATGTCTCAAAATGTCCGCATACACAAAGCACACGATCACCATATGCTGTTTTCAATTTCCGAATCTTGATAATGCGGAATGGAATATGCGTTGGCAATTCGCTGAGCTTCTTTGTCTCTAAGCCACATGATTGTCGCACAGCATTCAAAACATTCATTGTAGTAGTCTATAAACAAAACAAAAGCATATCTATTACACTATAAACCAGCTTTAATAATATTTACACTATGCATGGCTGATAGATTTTATTATTTACTAGATGAAACCCGTCAAAACATGACGGACAATGGAAAACAAAATTACTGAAGAAGCTTCTTATATAAGTTACATTCTTTGTACGATTACTTTTTAGCACTATTGAAACTTTAAGGGCGTCAAAAGATAGCACTCTCAGCATTGCAACATATTGCTGGTCATGACTGAAAACGTGATGAGGTCATCTTCATATTGCACAGTTTCCAGCCACTGGCCGGGTCTGTTTGGAACACAAGCCTCTCCAACGTCTTCTGTCTTCCCACCATCTCTCAGCCTCCACCCTTGTCCAGTCTTCTCCTCTCTTCTTCACGCTTTCTTCCACCCCCTTCAGCCACCTGTCTCTCGGTCTCCCTCTTGGTCTCTTTCCTTCCCACTTCGTCTCGTCTATCCTCCTGGGTATCCTCTTCTCCTCCATTCGTTTTACATGTCCATACCATCTAAGTCTAGATTTCTCTATACCATCCTGTAATGGTTCCTCCTTCATTAATTCTCTGGTCCTCTCATTTCTTATTCTGTCCCTCTTTGTAGCTCCAATACTGCTTCTCAAGAACCTCATCTCACTGGCCTGTATTTTGCTCTTCACCCTTCCTTTCATAACCCAGGCCTCCAAGGCATACGTCAGGATAGGGACATAGTACGTCCGATATATGATCTTTTTGCTGTTCTGAGGGACATCCTTGCTCCATAACATGCTTCTCACACTCCTCCGGAATGCTTCTGCCTGTCTCCCCCCGCTCATTTTTTTCTCTATCGTTTCTTCCATTCTCTTGCATCAGGCTACCCAGATACTTGAAACTCTCCACTTCCTTCAGCTGTTCCCCACCAATTGTTATTCCTGTTGTGGTTCTTTCCTTCTTCCTTGTTGTGATCACCATCTCACTCTTATTTATGCTAAATTTCATCCCATAACCTTGTATTATTCCTTCCCACACGTCCAACTGTTCCTGTACCTCCTCCTCCTTGTTTCCCCAAATCATCAAATCATCTGCAAGCACCATTGCTTTCATATTTCCTTCCCCAATTACTTGTGCCACTCGGGTCATTATGTCATCCATCACCACAATGAAAAGTAACGGTGACAGTGCACTTCCTTGTTTCAGGCCGTTTCTCTGTTCAGACCAGTCCGATCTCTCTCCTCCCACTTTCACACAGCTCACGCTTCCCTTGTACATCTCCTTTATCCTCCTTATAGTCCATTTTTCTATTCCTCTATCCTCCAGGGACTTCCATACTTTGTTTCTGCATACACTGTCATATGCTTTCTCAATGTTCAGGAAGGCCATCAGTAGATCTGTTCCATACTCATAGTGCTGTTCTTGTAACTGCCTTATAGCAAAAATCAAATCCACTGTGGACCTTCCTGCTCTGAAGCCAGATTGTTCTTCCCTCATCCCTCCTTCTATCCTTGTCCTAATTCTCCTTTCCAAAACTTTCTCAAACAACTTTGCACAATGACTCATCAGTGTTACTCCCCGATAGTTTCTGCATTCTGTTCTACTACCTTCCTTGAAGATCGGGACAATTATTCCCTTTTTCCAGCCCTCTGGGGTCTTCCTTTCCTTCCATGCTGTCTTCATCATTCGGTACAACCATTGTATCCCCACCTCTGCTGCTGCTCTCACCAACTCCACACTCAACTCATCCACACCCGGTGCCTTCCCTCCTTTCATCTTCCTCACTGCATCTTCCACGTCTTTCCATGTTAAGTCCTTTTCTGTTTGCAGTTCATCTACTGTACCTCTTCCCCGATTTCTTCCTCCTCGCCGTGGTTTATATTTTGGTTCCGGAGTTCTTCAAAATATTCTTTCCACATTTTCTTCAGTTCTTCCCTATTTTCTATCTCTTTTCCCCTTTTGATCACCATTCTAACATAATCCGTAGGATCCTTCCGCCTCTTATTCTTTACCAGCCCATACAGGACCTTTTTTGTACCTTCACTATCCTGCTGGTCATGACTGAAAACGTGATGAGGTAAATAGCCCAATACGTTCAAGAGTTTCTCTTTGAGCTTGATTGATTGTGATAAAGTAGGCCGAGCGAATAGGACATTGTTGCCTATTAAAAGAAAATGTACTGTACCTGCAAGTGTTTTATCGGAAGGTGTTAAATCAAGTCGTAGGATTTGAGCTCTCTGCCTAATATTACTGCACCTATTATATCCGAATCCAAGCAATTTCTTACGTATTTCTTACAATTAATATATTAATATGAGTCCTTGGGAAACGTTCAGATTTCTAAGGAGCATAACTACGGCTCAAACGTTCGGAGTATGTGGAGGCGAATCACTTAATTCCAAGGAATTGAAAAATTAAATAATAGGGAAATGAAGTAGCTGGCTTTCATCTTCAGTATCCAATCTGTTAACGCTGATGTATGTGTTTGAACTACTGGATATAAGTTCAATGACTTTTAAATTAATATCATTACATTGTTGCAGCTTGGCAAATATTTTATATTCCAGCAGATCAATTTTACCCTCACAACAGTAAAGACCAAAGTAACCACGCATAGATTTTACGCAAGAGAAATACAATGTAGAACAAAGTTTACATTTGATCGTCAAAGACCTTACAGTACAATGTACTGCATAATATCTGGAATTGTTTCTGAAATGGCCTATTTATATTGGATTTTAAATGTGGCTTCGTATTATTCGATAACACTATAGTTCCTGCAATAACGAAGCCGCTAAATATTAAATGGCAAATAATACTTCCATTGCCGAAATCAACTGCGTAGTTAGACTCAGTACTCTAAACAAATAATCATTAAACAATTGTCTTATACAATGAAGTTCAACATGACCGTCCAGAGACTGTCATACTCAAGTTGGTTGGTGAGGAGAATGCGATGAGACTGATCGCTTAAAATAAATTCCTTATAATTGTTCCTGCCAGCGAAATTTTTTGCAATAGCTTGAAAACGCAGCTCAGAATGACGTTCTTCATTTTGTTATAAACAGTACGAAACTGCTCTAAATAAGCAATTTCCATCACCTGATATAGGTTATGGCAGTACATTTTGAAGGGGAACATAGAATCACTTCACCAACTACTGGAATGACCATAGGCCTATACTCAATACTCACTTCGACAGTCTCCCTAAAGGAGGCAGTTTTTGAATTCTATGTCCCGTGCATGTCAAAAATCGTATTAACACATGGAGGCCCACCAATTCTTGTCTATCGCCCCGGAGACCCGGGTTACATTTCCTGCTCTGCCAAGAAATTTAATTCTGGTCTGAGGGCAAAAACGGGGCACATTCAGTCTCTTGAGGTATAACTAAGAAGAAGAAGGTTTAATTCCCACCTCGACAATCTTGGATGTGGTTTTCCGTGGTTTCCCCCTTCCACTTAAGGCAAATACCGGGATGGTTCCTAACTTAAGGCCTTGGCCGTCTCCTTGCCATTTACCACCTTAATTACAAATACACACAGTAATGCAGCCATCACAATAACACAGGTTATCAGAGAAAATTTCACACGTACACACCCAAGTACACGGGGCTGAGTGACCACGATGTCGGAGCCCTTCAAACGAATTATATTTTCCAAGTGTCTCTCATGGCGAAAGCAATTGTGGACACTCGCGAGTGCCTGGAAAACTACTTTTTTCTTTAATAATTTAAGAGTATATCGACGGTGCATAATTATAACTTTTAGTCTAGGACTCTAATAACTTGACCAGCGAAGCATTGGGAAGAAATTGCAATATTAAGGTACATAAACAACCTAGCCTACTACACACCCAAGTACACGGGGCTGAGTGACCACGATGTCGGAGCCCTTCAAACGAATTATATTTGCCAAGTGTCTCTCATGGCGAAAGCAATTGTGGACACGCGCGAGTGCCTGGAAAACTACTTTTTTCTTTAATAATTTAAGAGTATATCGACGGTGCATAATTATAACTTTTAGTCTAGGACTCTAATAGCTTGACCAGCGAAGCATTGGGAAGAAATTGCAATATTAAGGTACATAAACAACCTAGCCTACACATTCAATTGTCGGTTAATGTTCCTCAACATTTCCCTTCTTAAATATTCCCCTCCTTTATAATTTTCCATCACGTGAAAACGTGCTATGTCTTGTGTTTTTAATATATCGATGCAATGGTGCTGCCATCTGCTGTCAGTTACTGGAACTATATGGGCGATGTACTGCCATCTGTTGTCAGTTGTAGAAACTGATTGCAGATATTTAAACGGCGTACTGCGGGCAACAGTTTGCCCTTTTGATCAATGCTGCAATGCAATGGTAAAACGGAAATATAACGTATTTAGAGGGAATGTAGAAATATGTATCTTTAACAGACATAAAACCTTACTAATACTCCTTGATTAAACAATATTTCAGTGGTAAAAA
Source organism: Meconema thalassinum (assembly GCA_946902985.2). NCBI lineage: Eukaryota > Metazoa > Arthropoda > Insecta > Orthoptera > Tettigoniidae > Meconema > Meconema thalassinum. The sequence continues at coordinate 796,454,621 of OX336388.2, read as the reverse complement.
AAATAAAAAATACTGGCGAGGGCTGGGATCGAACCTGTGCTTCTTGGAACCACAGTCAGTCGTCTTAACCGCATAGCTACTCGCGCACTCATGTTCAGAAGCAGACGCAGTTATTCATTATATTCAAAAGCCGCTGTCTGAAGGAACTAATCCATTTCATTATCCAAATAAATCAATGTTGCACATTCGTATACGTTCATACTGATATTATATTTTATTGTCAGAACTTGGTTAATGTATGTTTTCAATTACATGGAAGCTTATTAAATAACTTACATTTTAATGGACTTCTCACCGCCATTTTGTCATGACCCCAGGCGGATTGTGCGCATGCGTGAGGGGAAAGAATTCTGCTATTTTCTATATTAATTTAAAAATATACCGTAATATATTTGTTTATTTTAGAGACACTCTGCAAATCTCGAGGCCAAGAGCTTTCGTTAGAGTGCTCTACGAAGCCAATCGGTTAAGTCGTTTTCACAATCTCGTGTGTACAAAAAACAGCTTAGTGTTTTAAATATATAGATGCAAGAAATGCCCTAACTATAGCAGATATTGCTTTTCTGCATATAGCACAAGTGTTGAGTTCTAATGCACACTTGACACAGGCTATCATGTGTCCACAAGGCAAAAATACAACACCTAGTTCATCTTGATAATAAATTTTACATAATTGTTGGTCACACTTTAGTATCTGTTCGTGAGACAAGTCTTTTTTTTTCAGCCTCATGGATTTGCTCCGCGTGTTCTAATTCTAAAGGCACTTTTATGTCTTGTGCTGCAATCACGTTTTCTTTACGAATAGTGTTCACAAATTCCTGACCTTTAAGCAACACCATGTATTTACAGTTAGGTAACCAACGAGCGTGTTGCACAAAAGGGTCATCAGTCATTTGCCAATCCTTTAAAGCAAATCCACAATAAAAAAATTGTTTTATCCCCTTCACCAGTATAAAAAAATCCAGCTTCACTTAGCTGTTTGGTAAGGTGTTTTAATATTAATGGCCAAACATTTTTATAAGATTCTAAACGTTTTTCAACAGAACTGTACTCTGGGTGTGCTAGTGCTTTAGTCTTGCAAACTCCCAATTTTTCGAAAGCACACGCCAATTCAACACTGTCTATGGCATATGGACCACATATATCGACACTGCCGATGTTGGGTGGTAATGCATCATTATTATTATTTATTTGTGATTCAGCAACGTACGTAGCGGCCAATGGCCTTGTGGTTCGGTAAAATGGATACACTGGTAGATTACCCACTTGTTTTTCCAAGCATGTAAGGACAACAAGGAGACCACCGCAAATGGTCTCTAAAGGGATCATCCCCTTCTTCCCAGATGAAAGTTCAATACGACAAAACACAGCGCACCACATCTTCTCGGTTCAAGTAAAAAAAACGGCTTTTGCAAGTTTATGTGTCGACAAAAAGCCTACAGGCCAGGATTCAAATGTTAACCAACGATCATGTTCTGATTTTAAATTTAACCCACGTGGTAAACCAACTTGCTCACTTGTTGTATTTGGTACTAACGCCATGTGTTATAATAAAACTTTTTTATTGCAAGTTATTAACGTTGCACAAGAGCACAGAGTGCTTTAAAGCATAATGTATGCTTGTTCACTGTCTGTTCACTACGTTAATGGCGCATGACCACACCTAAAAACAAACAAAATAACCCATCAATCAATCAATCAATCAATCAATACTTATAATTAAACGTTAACGTTAATTGACTTTAATATATCAAAACACCATTAAAATAAACTGTATATTGGCACTAACAGTAACCCATGCGCTTGTTTTCTTTTTATAAAGCCTCAGTCATTTACATCCCCCCTTAACCAATATATAAATAAAAATGAATGTCATGTCAGTTTGTACAGATTATCTTGTTCAAACCTGTGGATATTTGTTGAGTCCATAGGGAACCACCCATAAATTATTTTTTGTTTTGTTTTAGAAAATCCAATATGGCCTTGTACTTTTCCCAGTCAACAACCAATATAGTCTTGTACCGTTTGTCAATACATGGCCATTATTCAAGAAAGCAATCATTGTACCAGTCATGTACAGGTAATGAATATTTTTTGTCTATGGTTTTTCATGAGTGGTAAAAATGGAATAGCATTTTTAAGTTAGACTTACCTGAGTTTTCAATAGTTCACTGCCTGGAAACAATGGTTTCACTCTACTGCGTCTTGGGTTTTCAGCAACTGCTACGGTGGTAAGGCTTTTCTTTCCAAGTTTCTAAAAATAAATAAAATAAACCGCTATAAATACCTAAATTCAAGTTCATACATGCATTTCAAAAAATAAAATAATATCAAACAAAAAAATGAAACAATTAGTTTAAAAAAATAATCTCACCTTCACTTGCACTGGCTTGTTACTGTTTCCTTCTAGTGGGCCCAAATGCGCAATGGTTTCTTGTATCTCTGACATGTAAGATATACCGGTTACCTGCAAACAAATAAATAAATAAAAATCATTAATTACCTAATCAATAACTACAAATTTAAGGTTCATTAGCATGACATTATTAAAATAATCATTCATAGGTACTTACCAAAAAAATAAATGGATTGTTCTTCCAAAGTTCAGTTCAGAGCTCTACTGTATACTTCCGTGTGCTAAAATGGCAAGTGCATCACTAACGCAATCGTTATCAGTTAGCTTAGCAACAGAGAGAGTTACATTTTCTCAGCGTTTTGACCTTGAAATGTTGTCTCTCTCAAACGTGTTCCCACGCCTCTTCACATTCCTCAATCTGAATAAGATTCGTGTACCATATACTAGTTTCATGTTTTTAATAAGGAACCAAAATGGCTGCCTCTTACACATCGGTAGTACGGCTGTCTAGGAACCAATAGGGCGGTCTCTCTGTTTAAACGCCAGGCCTCCTAGCCTCTACCAGTCAAGTAACATGACCCTTTACTTCCTGCCCACGAAGACATTCTTGTGTTGTCAGCAGTCGCTTTGACAAGGCCTGGCCAGGTCGTGGATTGAGTGCAAGCAAGCAACACATTTCTGTAGCATTTAAAACGTGTGTGTCTTATTATTATTATTATTATTAAACATTTTACTGTAATAATACTTACTAGCAAGCGGCCATTCTCAATACATGATCATGTTAACCACATACTTTCACCCTAAAACACATGACTTTACCCAGTTCAATATTTAGTTTATAACATTTCAGGTCAAGACATTACCGTTTTGGCTCTTTGCGTACATGCACATGACTTGGTCGAGCAAAAATATTATAGGTTTCCATATTCTAAAACCATTTACTGTTCCAGACAGCAGTCTCGCTTATTACCGTTTACTAGCATGTTAAAGATCCCCTTCAGTGGTAAAAAATTCCTAGCACACTTAACACATTTCCAAATATTCGCCTCTATCCGTCATAGGAAATATCACAAAACCAACCGTCATTAGCTGCCCCGCCATCCCATGAAAATAGCAATTCATTTCTTCCGAGCACGGTCACCGAGATCGCCAACGTCTCAGGATCACTTGGTCATATCCTACAACCGTATTTTGTGGCAGAGAGCGATCTCGCTCATCACCGTCAACTAAAACGTTAAAGATCCCCTTCAGGGGTAAAAATCTTAGCATGCTTGTCACATTTCAAAATATTCGCCTTCATTCGATCGTCATAGGAAAATATCGAAGAGCGACCCTCGTTTTGCCATACATCGCCCCCGTCGAAATAGCCATTTCCATTATTCACCATGCTCAGTCATAGCCTCGTTGGAACACACTTCCAGCGCTATCGGCTCTCTGTCTACAATCAAGCTTTTATAAAAAAATATATAAAAAATGCATAGTTCTTGTCCTAGAGTCTTGACATTTATCTTCATGGTAGAGGGGGTAGGGATCTTTCATTTATGTCAAACAAACTTACTTGTCAACGTGTTAGTTTCCAAAATAGTAAAAATTTAAAATTTAAGGGTTTTCAAAAAGTCTCAAAATTAAAAATGTATTGTTATAAAAAATAAAGGTTTTAGAGACCATTTGTTTGAACTATTGAACAACGTTCTATCATGTTTGGTTTTCAAACTATCGTCTACTTTTAAAAACAGAAATTTTCAGAATTTAAAAAAAAATAACGAGTGGTCTATAGGAAAGAGGACGTCAGCTCGAGTCCAACGACACCTGATTTTTTTAATCCGACCATCCGTTTGCCAATGATCGCCAATGTTCGCGAGAAAGTAGGCTATTATTTGTTTTTTCCTCCTACACCCTTGAAACTTGCTGTACGCCTAAAGGGCATACCCACCTTTTATTAACGTCAAACAAACTTTTTTCCAATTCACCGTTTCCAAAATAGCGCCAATCCAAGAAACAAACATTTTCATTTTTTTAAAATACCAACACACGTTCTTAGCCAAGAGAACGTCATCCCAACGCCAACAATACCTCGTTCGTTAAAATCCGACCACGCGTTCGGGAGATATCGGCAAAGTTTGTATGAAAGTAGGGGGTTAAGTAGAACTGTCCGCACCACACTACTACAGTTTTAGTCCTAGAGGCTTGGAATTTATTTTTCGGGTAGAGGGGTTCAGGGCCATTCATTTATGTCGAACAATTTTTTTTGGTAAACTCTTTAGTTTCCAAAATATAAAAATTTCAAAATTGAACTTTTTCAAAAAATGTAAAAAATAAAAACGTTTTATAAAATAATAAAGGACATAGAGACCGTTCGTTTACGCTATTGCACAACATTCTATCATGTTTGGTTTTCAAACTATCACCTACTTTCGAAAACAAAAAAAATCATTTTTTTTTTCAAAAATATAACGAGTGGTCCATAGCAAAGCCCCCGTCAGCTCGAGTCCAACGACATCTCATTTGTGAATCTCCGACCACGGGTTCGGGAGTTATCGGCTCGCATTGGGAGTAGTGGGGGGGGGGGAGAACCCCTGTTACTCCCCTACTCCGAAGCTTACAGTATTGTTGTGCAAGTCGATTATTGCTTTGTAATCACAAATAAAGTTGGCCCCCAATATGACGTAAAAATTCATTCTTGCCATAACAATGCAAGTCTGTGCGAAGGTGTGGTCTAGAATATCCAATTCTATGTATGCCTGGTGCTTGCATACGATAGATTGCTTGGGAATTACGCCCCTTACTTTCATATGTGGTACAGGAATCAATGGTACATGTTGCTTACGTGCCAGTTCCTTCATTAACGCTTCGAATATCAGACTGACTTGCGCCCCAGTGTCCAAAAGGCATTCTACTCTTATTCCACCAATCTGTGCAAAAAATACTGGTAATTTCTTCATATTATTGTTCTGTGGTTTAGTAACCTCCTCCAGACAGTCTTCCGGCCATGTAACTCATTCAGCTATATGTGCAATAATTCTTCCATCGTGGTCATCAGCTCCGTATTGTTCTCTCAGGCTGTCTTCTTTTACTACAATTGTTGTTTTTTTTGTCCCGAGAGTCTCTCGGTATCGCCCCCTTCTCGCGTCTTTCCTGCTGCCTTTCCAAGTTTTCAGCTCCTTGGTCGCCGTAAGTGTCCGGATTTTTGTGACGATTCATGGCACTTTCCCATTTATCTTGCTCATTACTTTCAGTGGCATGTAACTCTTGTAAATATCTCTGCGATTCACGATATCTGTCGTTCCAATCGTTACGTTGGTCTCTTGGGTGCCCACTCATCTGGTTACTCTCGTTACGCCACTGTCGGTCGTTCCGCGTGTCACAATTCCTTCGATACGGTAACTCCTGCCTTCTGTTATTCCCACCACCTTGATAGTTTCTCTGGTACGGCCTGTAATTGTCCCGGTAATTTCTGTAATTGCCTCTGTGTTCATATCTTCCGTATTGCATGTTATTGTTATCTTGCCGCCGTGGAGTTATTCCGGTATTTGTCGCCTACGTCCTCGTGCCACTGTTATTGCTCTCGTTCACGACTTCCGCTGTGTTTATCTGCTCGCTATGTCTGCTACCCCGAGGCGGTATTTTTAAACTCGTCTCGTCCAAATGTCTCAGAATCTCCTCTTTTCCCACTGCTGTTGTTATGTTAGCTGTTACTAGGAACTGCTGAATGTTCATACGAAGCTGTTTTCCTATAGCCATAACTAAATCCTTTTCTGACGGCGGTTCATCTAAGTCTTTGAAATTCAACATTTGCTGGGTGAAAAAATCTGCGAATCTCGTTGGGTGTGTCGAATGATATTTGCTAGCGTACAAATCCATTCTCAAACTTTGCTGCAACGCGTCCTTGAAGTATTGCATAGTCCCGAAAATATATTTAAAACTTTGGTATCAAATAAGGCAGCTCACATTCAAATATCTCTCTACCATCCTAAGTCTTTTATTTTCCGGGACCCCTTGGTCTGAAAAGAAATCCTCCAGTTCATGCAAGAATTGCTTAGGTGTGGTACCTGTACCGCCTGTATACCGATTTGGTTTGTATCCATTTCCCCTGATAACCTGTATAATTTTTTTAGGTAGTGCAGCTTGTTCTGGTGTCGATGTCTGGCCTCTAAACTTTTCAAAGGTTCTCGTGTTGCAACCGGTCACTGGGCTCTCCTCATAACTCAGCGCTCCTTCCTTTCCGTTACTTGCCCCCGAGCTATTTACGTTCTCCAGCCCCTCTCTATCTTTCACAGATGTAAACAATATGTCCAACTCTTATGACTTTAGCTCTGCTTTTACTAACTTGTCGTCCTGTTCCTGAAGTTTAGTTTGCACATTTTCCTCCTGTATTTGCAATCTGGCTAGATTATCTCCTAACTTCTTGATAATAGATAAGCGTTCTCCTTTACTATCCTCCCTGATCTGACTCCAACCTTTGCTTATTTTAAGCTTCAATCCTCCGAATTTTGTCTCAAATTTCTCCGCATTTTCCTCCTGATTTATTTCCATTCTGTCTAATCGTAACTCCATTTGCCTATTATTTGCATCAAAGGACGCCTTTAATTCGCCTTGTTCTTACTCTATTCCTTTTAAACGCTCCGTCGCTTTCATTTCGGCACGCTCCTTCTCTTTAACCATGCCTAGCAAATAACTGTCTACTGCTTCGATTTGTTGTTGCAAACTCTGAGTGTTTGCTTCTACTTTATCGAACCGTTCTTTCAGTTTTTCGTGTGCCTCCTTTACTTCCTCTGAATTATAACTACATGCCTGTTCAATTTGTTTCAGCTTTGCACATACAGTTTCATCATCTATTCCCAGTTTTCTGTCGAAACGATCCTCCATTTCTTTCAAACGGCCTAGTTGTTTGTCATTATTTTTGCTTACTTCACTGACTAACTGATCCATCTGCTCCTGAGTATTTTGTTTAATCTTATCTGATAGCTGACTAAATTGTTCCTGATTTTTCTCACTTTGAATAACAGATTGTTCAGTAATGCTCTTGTTTATTTCTTCCGCCTGTCCTTACTTTGCTATTTTTGTTGTTACATGTATTTGTTTATTTCCGCAGACTGTTGTGGAAAACGATTGTTTATTTCCGCGGACTGTTGTGAATTAAGATTGTTTATGTCCTCAACCTGTACCATACTTTGTTCTTTTATTTCAGCTCCAAGCTTCTCTAAATTCTCAATGTTCCTCGCTGTTGCGAGCTCCACAATCTGCCTAATCTCTTCCACTGTCGCCATGATAATAAATATAAAATCACTTGAGAATATAGGGGTCATGCACAAAGATAATATCAACTTCAGCCACGCATACACACAATAATAAATTTAAATATTTTAATCATACTCAATTCGTTTACTTTCTTTTTCCTCCCGCAATGCAATAATCCTTGAGTATCTCTTTACTTTATTTTACTAAGTGTCATCCCTTAAGATCGGTTATTAAAATTTCCCTAATTTAATTGACTTAACTTTACAACACAGACTTAATTATCAAGTATAATTAATCTTTCCAGGGTTGCCACCCTCCTACTACATATCAGAGTTTGTCATCACACACAATTCTAATTTTAATTCAAAGTTGGATGCCCGGATTTTCACATTATCTCAAAATCAGCAATATCATATAAAATAATGTGTCCCGTACATAATATTTACTGACAAACTCCATGACTCTACTTTATTTCACACATGTGGCGGAAAACCTTCACCTGAATTACAGAATTTAAAACCTGAAACAGTGGCTGAACTTACATACCAAATTTCTAACACCACTTTTCTCACAGATGCCAACCAACCTAACACGAAATTGCCCCATCGTTGGCCTGGGCAATTCTTCACCTATGTCCCCTTGAGAAAGCGTACACGAGACTAATTTCGGGGGTGTTCATTTCATCGTCGTGAGGTTGGATAATTTGTACTTTGCTTCCACAATTTCAAGGTAACATAGGGAGAATATAACTAACAAGAAAGATGACCCAAACTTCAACAAAACAAATAACTTTATTACTCCGATAAAATAGACACCATAACAACACAAATATCCAATGCGACACACTTATTAAACCATAAAAATCATCAAACAAACAATTAATAATCATGAATAAAATTACAGCTGCAAATGCTGTCCAATAAACAAATAGCACGGACCTCGTCCTTACTTCACTTATTCTTGTGTGTTTGCGTATGACGAATATGACAGAAACTTAACTTAGAATGAGTACACTTGTCACGAATATGCCTCCCTAGATCCAGGTCGCAGAATGCATATTTATGAACATTTTCACCAGTCCTTGGCATTGGGATCCACAATTAAAATGGCTAACATGAAAATAATTGCCAACCGACTACGCTACCATTTACTATTATACAAGAATACTTCCGCGTGAAGTCTTACACAAGTGCGAACGCACACAAAGTCAAACTGCCTAAAACATAGGTCTTACAGACACAAATCAGGAATACCCGAACGTGGTCATCAGCAACTAACACTTGGGCAAACCGAAAGTTTCCCGAACACAACAAAGTTACAATTAGCACACAAAATATGCATCAAAAATGTCTACAATAATGATGGGACAGTAACGAACATGAAAAAGAAAAACACAAATGAACAGATTCCTGAACTGAATTTTTAATATGAAGAGCTCCCATTAATTAATCATGTAATTTGCTTCCGAATATACAGGCTTCAAAACTGATCTTTGTCTTACGAGCACACTCCTCGGCCACTAATTGCCTCACCATCCTTATATGAGACCTGAGTTAGCAGCCCTCGTCATTGTGTCGCAATCCAGGCAGGTCTTAAATTGTCTCAAGCTCCAAGCTTTGAGACCCGAAGAATTCAGCATAACACATCTGAAATAAAAACACATCAATCGTAGATTCGTCCCCAGAAATTGCACCTCGAAATTTAGGACTGTATAATAACTAACAGTGACATTTCCCTTGAGTGCCCTGTTTTCGACAATCATATGATCCAGCGTCATACCCCACGCAAGATAATATATGAGACCCATGCCTCGGTTCAACACTTCACCTCCATCAAAATGCTTCAGATCGCAGAAATACCTCACAGAAATGTGTTCAAACAACACAATAATTTAGATATGTGCTCAAATACTTTAATATGATTACCACAGAAGCTTACGGCTTCCTGCTATGAAATATGCAATATCGCATAATAATTTACAGCCTGTGTAATCCGAAACTCTCAAAACAAATTCCATACTTTCCCCCCAACACTTCATTTACGTTATCTATCAAATGCTTCATTTATCAGCAAATATACAGTTCATTCCTGTGCTGTATTTGTCAAATACACACACAGTACACGCGAGTACAATTTAATCTACTGTACCGCACAAATCTTACACAAAATATAAAAGAATAATCACGACGAGTTTCACATATTAAATAGTAGTCGGTTAGAACAAAAACAACACACAAAAAGAAAATACTACAAATACAAAATATATACAAGGATTCCCGATAACCAAAGCTAGGCTACATAATGAATTAATTCATTGGGTACTCATCCTATCAGCTACCTCCATAACTGACGTTTCAGGTCATGACCCCTCCATATGCGTTTAGCACGCAGCCGTCATTTTAGTAGTCGTTTCCAGTCTTGACCTCCTTCACTCATCAGCGGGTACCATGGTCTCCATTGTTGGTGCGCTGCTTCAATAACATGTCTGTTAGCTTCAAATTAATTCCTCACACTGTTATCCCTTCCTAGATTGCTCGAGTAGATTGCTACATCCATCTACATTCCTATGAGCAATACTGAACTTGGACTGGCTTTAAATTATAGCAGTGCGCTATCTCTCTTAAATTCACACGCAAATACTTGTTTAAAATACACACGAGATGAAATAAAATACATCTCCTAACAGCAATGTTTTACTCTCAAAGTCTAAGTCCTTTACTCTCGATGCCTCGAAATTTACTAAGTCCATAGATATGGTAACTTCTTCAAAAATAATAACGTAGAATCAGCCTCGTAGAATCAGCATGACTGACCAAAGAATAAACCAGATTGAGCTAGTATAATCAACTTCGCAGAATGATCAGAATGAGCCTCGAGTGAACACCTCACTCCGTATTTATACATTATTAGCCAAAAAGTAGGGGTGAGATTGGATCAAATATCTAATTTACTAAGCAGTGGTCGTACAAACAACTTATATCATCGAACTCGCCTTGATGCGAACCGTACGTCTCTTGCGCGCGGGAATCATTTTGTTCGTGGGATTAATCATAAACTAGTTCCCTCCTTAATTTCAGCTGATAGCGTGCTTTCAGAAGCGCGCGAAATCTTCAGTGTCATCTTCTCTCATTCGTTGGTGCGATTCTCAAACTCGCGGCATTTTTGCAGACTCCTCCCATGTAGGCGTTGACGAAAAGTAGTTTCCTCTCAAATTTCTCATGCGCTCTCCGTCTTTCGTCTCGCCTACAAAGAACATACTCTCATGGTGACTCACATTGTCTTCGCGCCAAACTGGGTTCTTGAACTCTGTATAACGGTGTCCAGGCTATTTCTTCCCTCCGTGCTGCATTCCAACTCAACCCTGTCTTATTGTTCTCACAGGATGTCAGGTGCCCCTATCTTGCTACAGGTAGCCTCTTATTTCGACATATTTGCAGGAGTGCCTTCAAATACTCATCTTTCTTCTCCACAACGAACAGAAAATATGGACAGTAATATAATGACTATCATATTAAAGGTTCAACATATTGTGGGAAGGGGACGTAAAAATAATAGCCAATCTCTCCAACCAGCCTTCGGGCTGACAACCTAACAGACAGACTCTATATACACTGCTCAACATATGTTTGGAATATATATATTTTACAACAATGACTTCTTATATTAAACCCATTGAGGTTTATACCACAACTTATTAATAAACTAAACATCAGTCCTCCTGAAAACAATAACAATCGTGGGTAGACAACAATTAAACGGTACAAAAGCAAAGCGAACTCCCTTCTAAGTGTCCCTCTTGAAAACAAAAACATTGAAAATCAGTATCTCATGATGATCAGTATCAGTCCTCCCCGCACACGGAGGAGACCATGAAGTTTATCTTGGGATAAAAGGTCTCATTCCTCTATGGCAGCGCCTGCATACAATTGATGGCGGTCAAAACTTTTGTTGAGCAGTGTATAAAGCCTCAAATACGCATCATAATAACTCGAATCAAAAGTCAAATGATACATTTCAAACATTTGATAAGTTAGTAGCACGCAGGTGGCAACCGAAGGGTAAAATGCGAGATAAATATATTTTCTAGCCTATTTTCATTTATATAAAAAAAAGGCATATGAGATCACCTTTTGTCCGTGTGTCTGTCTGTGTGTGCGTGTGTAATGGTGTGTGTCCCCCCTAATAACTTTTAAACGGCTGGAGCGATTTCAATGAAACTCGGTAAGTACATAGCACTATTCCGGTCGACCCCAACCGTGCCCTTAAAATTTTGTTAGGGATCACCAATCCAATATGGCGGCTGTGCGAAATATTTTACCAGCATTCAATATCTCCAAAACTCTTACCGGCATCACCCTGGAATATTTCACGGTGATAAAGGGATCTACTAGAAGTTCACCTATGTGACTTTTGAAAACCTGACAAATACAAAACCAATATGGGGGCCAAGCGAAATTGCGACTTTTAAATAGACGTTTCTCGCGATTCAACCAACCAAACGCAATAACAATTGGTACAGTATATGTTTATACACTTTGTGATACACCGACATCTAACTTCGTTCAATTGTTTACATAAATTCAAGATGGTGGCTGTGCGAAATATTTCACCGGCATTCTATATCTCTGAAACTATTAGCGGTATCACCTTGAAATTTTGTACGGAGATAAAGGGTACTACTGGAAGTTCACCTATAAGACTTTCAAAAACCGTTTAACTACAAAACTAACATGGCGGCCATGCGAATTTGAAAATTTTAAATAGACCTTTATCGTGATTTATTGATCTAAACACAATAAAACTTGGTACAGGAAATGTTTATACACATTGTAATGCACTGGTATCTAATTTAGTTTAATTGTTTACATAACCCCAATATGGCGGCTGTGTGAATTTTAAAATCAAGTTTTCATGTCTTGTGTCGTAGTCATGCGATCGAAGTGAAAGTTTGAATAATGAACCTACGCGATAATTTTCCTTCAATGGTACATATCTCTATGGCCTATACATATAACAATCCAACATGGGGACCATCCGAAATATTTAGATGGATCTCAATATCGACGAATCTATTACAGCAATCAAACTGAAATGTTAATGTTAATAGGGGCTATGAACATAAGTTCACCTCTGGGACTTTCAATAACCTTGTGATCACAAATCCAACATGGCGGCGACGCGAAGTATAAATATTCGCATGGTCGTTTCTCGCAATTTAACCATCCGAGTGCAATGACACTCGGTACAATAAATCCTTATACAAATGTTAATCCACTGGCATCCAATTTTTTTCAAATGTTTCCATAACCACTAGATGGCAGCTGTGCGAAATTTTTAAATCTCGTTTTTACTTCTTGTGTCCTAATCATGCGATTGAAATTTCAATACTACACGTAGACAACAATCTTCATGTAACAGAACATAACTCTAAGACCTGCTTACGTAAAAATCCATCATGGCGACCATCTGCTTTATTTAGTCGGTTCTCAATATCTACGAATCTATTAAAGCAATCAAACTGAAATTTTGTAAGTTGATAGAGGCAATTAACAGAAGTAGGATATATGAAAATAGGCTTTATAATTATTCACGGAACTACTTGTTATAGTATATATTAAGGGGCTCGAAACTAGAGAAACATTACTTTTCACTAACTCGAAACTCAATAATCCGTCTACACATGCAATAATAAATGGGTAGTGTAAAATTATTGTCATTAACTTCCCTACCATTTAAAGACCTGAACAACAGGAAATAGAAAGTGAAGTAACAAGAAGTGATTCTATGTTAATCCAGCTTTGCAAAAGTGTGTAATATCTTGAACAATGGAACCGATAATTTCATGAAATTCTCGTAAATTCGTCTTGCTTTACCATACTTAGAGGGCAAAAATTGTCGTGAAAATTATCCAGTTATATTTGCGCGTCCAATTAGCTCATATCTGCCAAATTGAATGATTCACGTGAGTCTAAAAGAAATTAATAAATAATATACTAAAAATCCACAATCTATTAATTTTTCAATACATTCTAAAAAGAAACATGACTAACACACTTACGTAAATGTTTACCCACTTCCAGATTAGCAAGAAAATTGATATTAAACAAACTTAGATCCTTGAGCCTCGAAACGACGAGAAAAATGCAAAATATAAAAATTGTAATATTTATCCCGTAAATAAAACTCAAAATAGCGAATGCAACTTAAGCATTGGTGTCTACCTTCGTTGAAAGTCAATTGTTGATAAACAGTAAGATAGAAAAAAGAAAACTTACTATATTTGACGAATCATATATCTCGCGGGTAGAACTGACGTTACAGAATTAAAACTGGCCGATGACACAGGTCTACTGTAAACGTAATAAATAAATAGAGAGAGAACTGAACACGGAAACGATGACAGTGTCCTAACTATAACTGAAGAGAAGAACAATCCACACTCGAACGATACATGCTAAATTAGTATGTTTTTAAATTTACTTATGAGCACATAATGTTCATAATTCGCATATAGACCGTGGGAAAAATAAAAGGAAAATGTGGCACAAACTAAATTTGCGCTACCTCATGGACTGAAGGAATTTATTTATAACATTCTGCTCGTTAGCAAACTTACACTTAACTGATTGCCTTGAAGACTATACCAAAGAAAATGGCCAAGCAACGTATTTGCCTATTTTGAAAACAAAGTTAAAGCGAAGATTAAGCAAAAACAAACATTCCATATATTCAGGTTTACGTATTTCACCCAATTACTTTTTGCAACGTTTCTACGGTTTCTCTAACACACCGGGGGCTTGGGGGCGGAGCAAAGCGAGTCTCTTATATAAAACATCATCGCCCAGCCAAAACTATTAAAGTTAGAAACATGAAATTTAGGAGATACGTTCGTTTAAGCCGAAAACGTCCACTAAGGAAAGATTTTTAGCCTATTTCATTTATGAAAAAATAGGCTTATGAGATCACATTTTGTCCGTGTGTCTGTCTGTATGTGCGTGTGTGATGGTGTGTGGGCCCCCTAATAACGTCTAAACGGATGGAGCGATTTCAATGAAACTCGGTAAGTTCATAGCACTATTCCGGACCATCCCGACCGTGCCCTTCAAAAATTTTGTTACCTCTCACCAATCCAACATGGCGGCTGTGCGAAATATTCCACCAGCATTCAATATCTCCGAAACAATTACCGATATCCCCCTGGCAGTAGACTGAGGGACCTGTATCAAAAAATGTCTGTAGTGACATTATTTTAGAAGGCTAAGGGATATTACCTTAACAACAAGAAGTTCCGTTAAGAACTATACAGCCTACTTTTCATGCCAATGATTATTCTACAGAATATGAACCTATCTAGAATAATGACGAAATTAAGTTGCTAATATCGAAATTTCCAATTAGTTCGAAATACTGTATACCTGGCATAATGTATCCTAATAGAGCACTACAGTTGGCAGCCCTGATGACTGAATATATTCTTAGTTCCGTCTCTTAAGGTACAAAATACAAAATTTGGTTGAAGTCCAATGAATCGCATGGACGTTACATGCAGTTAAACATTGGATTTAACAGCGCGCGTAAAATCATGTTGGCAACAATGTCATGCATGTATTGGTCAGAAATAATCTGAAATAATATGATCTATTGTTGTGCCAATTTTGAATGAAATCCATTAGTTAGTATAGAAGTTACATGCATTTTAAAATTGGACCTATCAGCAGGCTTAGAATCATGTTGGCAGAACTGACGTATATTAGTTACTCCAAATTCGTCTAGAATGCCAGGTACTATACGTGTGCAAATTTTAGAGCTATTGGCTTGCATACTTTCTGATATATTGATAAGAAGGAAGATTGTAGTTTTACGTGACCGTTAATCTTGAGATCATAAGCCACGGGACCTCCTTTTTACGTGGAATCCGAACCACAGGACATGGCATTTCACTTTGAAAATCTCACATGCATTGACCGGGAATCGAACCCGGTCCGCCGTGGTGAGAGGCCATCAGCTTGACCGCTACGCCACCACGCCCCTGATATATTGATATTAGCGTAACAAAAATAGGGACAGCACATATTAACAGTTGGCAGCCTTGGTTGCTCCTTAGAATACGCATAGTCATATCTGTTATGGTACACATAACACATACGAAATTTGGTAGAAATCCAAATGATAGTATGGAAGTTGCATGTATTTAAAGTTGGACCTGTCAGCAGGCTTAGAATCATGTTGGTAGCACTGACGTATATAAGTTACTCCAAATTAATATAGAATGTCAGGTACTATACGTGTGCATAGTTTAAAGCTGTCGGCTTGCATACTTTCTGATATATTGGTATTTGGATAAAATAAATTAGGAGCATTTATTAACAGTTGGCAGCCCTGGTAGATATTAAGAATACGCTCAGTCATATCTGGTTATGTACACATACAAGATACGAAATTTGGTTGAATTCCAATTGATAGTGTAGAAGTTATATGCATTTAAAAATTGGACCTATCAGGAGGCTTATAATCATTTTGGCAACACTGCCATGTTTGGCCTCCTGGAAATTAAACTGAAATATTATGGTCTGTACGTGTGCCAATTTTGAAATAGCTCCCATTCATACTTTCCAAGATATCCAACATGGAGCTCAAATTTCAATTGCGATTTTTTAGCAGTTGGTAGCACTGACATCATTTTCAAATTTTGTTTCGATTGCTGCAGCCGTTTAGGAGTTGATAGGGGGGGGACACACACACAGCCAGACAGACAGACAGAAGGACAGACAGACAGACAGACAGTCAGACAGACAGACAGACAGACAGACACACATTTGCCCGATCTCATAAGTCTACTTTTTTCTCATTTTTGCAAAATGTGAAAAGTAGGCTAAAAATCCGTGCAGTGATAGAACTTGCGTTAGGATAAGGGAACCTGCCTTACAGAACTCTCATTAGTGATATGACTGGCAATGGGCTAGAAGTTCAGCCTCAAAAACTCACTACAGTCACATCACTGGCAGAAGACTGCTTCATCAAAACTCCCTGTAGTGATATGACTGGCGATCGACTAGAGGATTTTCTCTAAACAACTCCTGCATTGATATAGCTGACAGTAATTAAAGGGACAGGCTTAACGAAATCCCCCTAAATCCCCCTAAAATGTTATTACTGGAAGTAAGATAGACAACCTGGCTTTAGAAAACATCCCGCAACGATGATACCGGCCGTAGATAAAGGGCTCTGCCAATTCAAAATTCTGTAAGCTTGATAACAATATTTCATACCGTGGTATGATTTGCAATTGGCTACGGGATCTGCCCCATCAATTTTCTGTGCAGTGGTATGACAGACAGTAAACTAGAGAATCTGCCCTATGAAAAATCCCTTCAGTGGTATGACTGACAGTATGAAGGGGCCTAGCAAAACAATCCTCAGCGAAATGACCGGCAGTAGGCTAGGGGAAACAAAACTATCCACAGTGAAATTACTGGCAGTTGGGTAAGGGATCAGCCCTAACAAAACTACCCACAGTGAAATTACTGGCAGTTGGGTACGGGATCAGCCCTAACAAAACTATCCACAGTGAAATTACTGGCAGTTGGGTACGGGATCAGCCCTAACAAAACTATCCACAGTGAAATTACTGGCAGTTGTGTACGGGATCAGCCCTAACAAAACTATCCACAGTGAAATTACTGGCAGTTGGGTACGGGATCAGCCCTAACAAAACTATCCACAGTGAAATTACTGGCAGTTGGGTACGGGATCAGCCCTAACAAAACTATCCACAGTGAAATTACTGGCAGTTGGGTACGGGATCAGCCCTAACAAAACTATCCACAGTGAAATTACTGGCAGTTGTGTACGGGATCAGCCCTAACAAAACTATCCACAGTGAAGTTACTGGCAGTTGGGTAAGGGATCAGCCCTAACAAAACTATCCACAGTGAAATTACTGGCAGTTGGGTACGGGATCAGCCCTAACAAAACTATCCACAGTGAAATTACTGGCAGTTGGGTACGGAGCCAGCCCTAACAAAACTATCCACAGGGAAATTACTGGCAGTTGGGTACGGGATCAGCCCTAGCAAAACTATCCACAGTGAACTACTGGCAGTTGGGTACGGGATCGGCCCTAGCAAAACTCTCCAAAGTGGTGTGACTGGCGGGGTCCTTCATGTAATAAATCTGTTGGCAGTCATGAGCCCGGGAGACCTGCAATATCGACACTCACATAGAGAAATGACTGTCAAGAATATCTACATATGTCTATTTTTCCTTAACCTTTATCCTTTCTTCCTCTTGAATGTACTACGTGAGCACGTATTTTGCCTGGTGACTTTTACCATGTTATGGTCGCTTAATTTTGATTATGAAGACTAAGTGTTTCGTTGAATGGCGTATCTATATATTGCCTTCATCTGTGCATTCCTTGACGCTGTATTCTGTATGTCATGATGCATAATTTGCCATGATCTTTTGTGTTCAAAATAGCCAATTCCAGTTGGTACTTTCATATGGTGCGTACGCGATCTGGGCTGGACTCAAACCTGGCATACCTCATCTTGTACCAGCAAGATGATATAAGAAATAACCCTATGTTCCCTGACTTGAGTATCCTCAAGATCATATTTATGTATCTCATATTGGATTGCTTTATCATGTACGCAAGTCTATATCACGTTACCCGTATATTTTCTTAAGCGAAAGCATTAGCCATAATAGCAAATTTTGGAAATCGGTATTGATAGAACAATTAAAACTCTTATGTTATAATCAATACTTAAAAACATTTATAGCCTATACATGTTTCAAAACTCATTGGCGAATATTATAACATAAGGATTTTAAGTATATTTTTTTGTCAGTCACCTATGTCTGTAATTCATTTCATACGATATGGTTCCGGCTTATTTCTCCTGTTAGTTTATGTAATTGCATACGTATTTCTCGCAATTTTGTCTAAATTCGATATGTACCCTATCTCCACTACAATACATAATTACAATAACTTTACGTCTGCCTTCTCCGAGAACTTATAATTGGACGTCTAGCATCGACTTTCCAAGTGTTCTGCCTCTCCCAGGAACTGTAATTCAACTCCGTTTGATATGTTTATATCCCATGTAGCCTAATTACCATACATCTGTGCTTTATTTCAGCTCATCAGCTTACTTGGTCAGTTTTCTTGAACGCAGCGAAACTTTCCTAATTCAGTTCGTACACGTTCCTCTCCGTATTATTTTCATTGAATATTTTATTTCTATATAACCTCTTGACCTGTTTATATCTACAATCTCCATAGTTTAACTATTGTCCTGCGTCTAACCATTTTCATTTCAGCTCCCGAGTTCCAGCAAACCATAATATTTTTATTGTAGCATATTAAATTAAATATGTTAACTTTCTTTTACATTTAACCAACTATACCATATGCGCCTCTGAATTGCCATCACATTATGAGAGATGTGCATAGTGGAATCTACATAGTATATGTAGAGAGTATGGCGACAAGAAACGAGGTTTGGTATTACGAGGAGGAGCGATATAAGGTAAGTTCACATCTTTTAAATTCTTTGGTAAATAGTTTGTTCATTTTCGGCATGTCATTTGCAGTCGAATGAATGCAACTACTATTCTAATTTGTAAATTGCTTCACATCATGTTTTACCTTTTTGCGCATTGTTGATGACTAGCTTTTGGAGTTGAGACGAGGCAACATCGCTAGTGCACTCTGCTCAGCGCTATCACTGGCAACACCGTCTGGCCATGCCTTCGTCCAATTGTTAGCCATCACCAGGTGGAATATTGTGTGTGATAGAATGTATCTGTGTATCAATGAATTTATTTAATTTTACCGTAATAGCTATTTGTGGGTGGGAGCGAGATTAATTCTGTTTTGTATTCATATTGAAGTTATGAAATATTTTTCATACGTACAAATTATTTATTAATTTTGCTGTAAAACCAAGTATAAGGTACGTATTACATGGAGGTACCAACCACTTTAGGGTCGACGACATCTTTGGTATGGGTCAACCGAGCGGCATTGGCGTGCAGTACCCGACTTTATTATAGCTAGAATACGATAGAACAATACATGATGGTTTTTAATATTCCGTTATCGTGTGCTTGTGCAGATTCACCTCTATGGGCTAACGTGGCTCATTGCCCGAGTAGAACCACATCTTCTACCTTATGAGTCTTTGTTATGGTACCTCTCAATACTACAATCCCCGTATAGCCTATTTGTGCTGTAATAATTTCATTGCTTCAGGTAGGTAGCATCTATTATTGGTTTACAAATTTGACGTGTAGCTGGGTGTTTGTGTAAGTGAATATGGGGTACAAATCCGTTTTTTTATTTTAACTTTTTTCGTGGAAATGAAATGACAGAACTCTGGTGACGTTGGTATTCTGTACCTATCGTGGAGTGCCCCAGCGGACTCCGTATGCAGTGCAGGCCATGTTGAATCCCAATGATGCCCAAGTTCTTTTGTAATGGGTGTTATTCATAACTTATTATATTACGTCTTCCAATTGTTTATCCTTTGGTATCCTACGAAGCCTGTATTTTCTTTCTTTGGAGCTTGTCTGCGCAACACGTGTTTTGCACTGGTACGCCCACTTGTTCACTGGCAATAATGCAGCTACCAGCTATTTTTACTCGCCGTATTGTTAATCTGTTACCGTATACTTTCGCTACCTTTGGGTAGATTATTAGCTAGGGAAGATGAAGAAGAAAAGAAGTGGGTTTCGGACTGGAGAAAAGGGATGAAGAAATAGGAAGAGAGTCTGATATAAGTTATAACTTTAACATTAAGTACACTCAGAGGCAGCTGCCAATGTAAATCCGCTTTCCGATACCTAAAGTGGGTAGGGACCTGGGCGAAGCTAACAGGAAACGCAGCTGGAACTTGGGCTATTCGCAAGGAAGCTGCTATAGCGTATTCCCTCTCAAGCATAAATTTACCTACTATGGGGAAGGGTGGTGGTCTGGCAAGACAAAGAGTAACAGATTTACTGTGTATCCCTTCAAAGGAGTTTGTTTTTAAACAACTATTTTGAAGAATGCAAATAATTTGAATCAGCCGTGATGTTTTAGTTCTTGAAATCGTAGAATTTTTAAGAGCGACCGAATGTTTCCAAGAAGCATAGGGATAAAGCAATTCTAACCTTGGGAATAATTTTGGTAAGAGCACCAATAGTTGCATTTAGGAATGACTAAGATTTTACCCAGCAAAGCGCCGACTAAAAGTTTAGACGATGAGAAACACTTAAATTTTGAAAAACCAAACAAAAGTTGTAGAGAGAATCTCAACAAGCAGGAAGCTGGCGTAGCGAGCTATGCTTGCTTACTGGCCAGTTAGAATTAGCTATCAAAGCTAAGAGGGGCTTTAATAAGTTTATAACTAAGAATTTTTGCTCCAATGCAACAAAAAGTGAAACCGTTATTGATTTTATTTGTAAGTTTTTTAAAGTTAAATCAGGCACGGGATATATGGGGATTGCAGAAATGCTGGTCTCAAGATGGACGTATTTGTGTTTTAAGGGAGGACTAGATGAAACCCGTCAAAACATGACGGACAATGGAAAACAAAATTACTGAAGAAGCATCTTATATAAGTTACATTCTTTGTACGATTACTTTTTAGCACTATTGCAACTTTAACGGCGTCAAAAGATAGCACTCTCAGCATTGCAATATATTGCTGGTCATGACTGAAAACGTGATGAGGTCATCATCATCTTGCACAGTTTCCAGCCACTGGCCGGGTCTGTTTGGAACACAAGTCTCTCCAACGTCTTCTGTCTTCCCACCATCTCTCAGCCTCCACCCTTGTCCAGTCTTCTCCTCTCTTTTTCACGATTTCTTCCTCCCCCTTCAGCCACCTGTCTCTCGGTCTCCCTCTTGGTCTCTTTCCTTCCAACTTCGTCTCGTGTATCCTCCTGGGTATCCTCTTCTCCTCCATTCGTTTTACATGTCCATACCATCTAAGTCTAGATTTTTCTATACCAGTCTGTAATGGTTCATCCTTCATTAATTCTCCGGTCCTCTCATTTCTTATTCTGTCCATCTTTGTAGCTCCAATACTGCTTCTCAAGAACCTCATCTCACTGGCCTGTATTTTGCTCTTCTCCCTTCCTTTCATAACCCAGGTCTCCGAGGCATACGTCAGGATAGGGACATAGTACGTCCGATATATGATCTTTTTGCTGTTCTGAGGGACATTCTTGCTCCATAACATGCTTCTCACACTCCTCCGGAATGCTTCTGCCTGTCTCCCCCGCTCATTTATTTCTCTATCGTTTCTTCCATTCTCTTGTATCAGGCTTCCCAGATACTTGAAACTCTCCTCTTCCTTCAGCTGTTCCCCACCAATTGTTATTCCTGTTGTGGTTCTTTCCTTCTTCCTTGTTGTGATCACCATCTCACTCTTATTTATGCTAAATTTCATCCCATAACCTTGTATTATTCCTTCCCACACGTCCAACTGTTCCTGTACCTCCTCCTCCTTGTTTCCCCAAATCATCAAATCATCTGCAAGCACCATTGCTTTCATCTTTCCTTCTCCAATTACTTGTGCCACTCGGGTCATTATGTCATCCATCACCACAATGAAAAGTAACGGTGACAGTGTACTTCCTTGTTTCAGGCCGTTTCTCTGTTCCAACCAGTCCGATCTCTCTCCTCCCACTTTCACACAGCTCACGCTTCCCTTGTACATCTCCTTTATCTTCCTTATAGTCCATTTTTATATTCCTCTATCCTCCAGGGACTTCCATACTTTGTTTCTGCATACACTGTCATATGCTTTCTCAATGTCCAGGAAGGCCATCAGTAGATCTGTTCCATACTCATAGTGCTGTTCTTGTAACTGCCTTACAGCAAAAATCAAATCCACTGTGGACCTTCCTGATCTGAAGCCATGTTGTTCTTCCCTCATCCCTCCTTCTATCCTTGTCCTAATTCTCCTTTCCAAAACTTTCTCAAACAACTTTGCACAATGACTCATCAGTTTTATTCCCCGATAGTTTCTGCATTCTGTTCTACTACCTTTCTTGAAGATCGGGACAATTATTCCCTTTTTCCAGTCCTCTGGGGTCTTCCTTTCCTTCCATGCTGTCTTCATCACTCGGTACAACCGTTGTATCCCCACCTCTCCTGCTGCTCTCACCATCTCCACACTCAACTCATCCACACCCGGTGCCTTCCCTCCTTTCATCTTACTCACTGCATCTTCCACTTCTTTCCATGTTAAGTCCTTTTCTGTTTGCAGTTCATCTACTGTACCTCTTCCCCGATTTCTTCCTCCTCGCCGTGGTTTCCATTTGGGTACAGGAGTTCTTCAAAATATTATTTCCACATTTTCTTAAGTTCTTCCCTATTTTCTACCTCTTGTCCCCTTTTGTTCACCATTCTAACATTATCCGTAGGATCCTTCCGCCTCTTATTCTTTACCATCCCAAACAGGACCTTTTTTGCACCTTCACTATCCTGCTGGTCATGACTGAAAACGTGATGAGGTAAATAGCCCAATACGTTCAAGAGTTTCTCCTTGAGCTTGATTGATTTTGATAAAGTAGGCCGAGCGAATAGGACATTGTTGCCTATTAAAAGAAAATGTACTGTACCTGTAAGTGTTTTATCGGAAGGTGTTAAATCAGGTCGTAGGATTTGAGCTCTCTGCCTAATATTACTGCACCTATTATATCCGAATCCAAGCGATTTCTTACAATTAATATATTACCATATATGAGTCCTTGGGAAACGTTCAGATTTCTAAGAAGCATATCTACGGCTCAAACGTTCGAAGTATGTGGAGGCGAATCTCTTAATTCCAAGGAATTGAAAAATTCAATAATAGGGAAATGAAGTAGCTGGCTTTCATCTACAGTGTCCAATCTGTTAACGCTGATGTATGTGTTTGAACTACTGGATATAAGTTCAATGACTTTTAAATTAATATCATTACATTGTTGCAGCTTGGCAATTATTTTATATTCCAGCAGATCAATTTTACCCTCACAACAGTAAAGACCAAAGTAACCACGCATAGATTTTACGCAAGAGAAATACAATGTAGAACAATGTTTACATTTGATCGTCAAGGACCTTACAGTACACTGTACTGCATAATATCTGGAATTGTTTCTGAAATGGCCTATTTATATTGGATTTTAAATGTGGCTTCGTATTATTCGATAACACTATAGTGTCCTGCAATAACGGAGCCGCTAAATATTAAATGGCAAATAATACTTCCATTGCCGAAATCAACTCCGTAGTTAGACTCAGTACTCTAAACAAATAATCATTAAACAATTGTCTTATACAATGAAGTTCAACATGACCGTCCAGAGACTTTCATACTCAAGTTGGCTGGTGAGGAGAATGCGATGAGACTGATCGCTTAAAATAAATTCCTTGTAATTGTTCCTGCCAGCGAATTTTTTTGCAATAGCTTGAAAACGCAGCTCAGAATGACGTTCTTCATTTTGTTATAAACAGTACGAAACTGCTCTAAATAAGCAATTTCCATCACCTGTTGTAGGTTATGGCAGTACATTTTGCAGGGGAACATAGAATCACTTCGCCAACTACTGGAATGACCATAGGCCTATACTCAATACTCACTTCGATAGTCACCCTAATGGAGGCAGTTTTTGAATTCTATGTCCCGTGCATGTCAAAAATCGTATTAACACATGGAGGCCCACCTATTCTTGTCTATCGCCCCGGAGACCCGGGTTACATTTCCTGCTTTGCCAAGAAATTTAATTCTGGTCTCAGGGCAAAATCGGGGTACATTCAGTCTCTTGAGGTATAACTAAGAAGAGGAAGGTTTAATTCCCACCTCGACAATCTTGGATGTGGTTTTCCGTGGTTTCCCACTTCCACTTAAGGCAAATACCGGGATGGTTCCTAACTTAAGGCCTTGGCCGTCTCCTTTCCATTTACCACCTTAATTACAAATACACACAGTAATGCAGCCATCACAATAACACAGGTTATCAGAGAAAATTTCACACATACACACCCAAGTACACGGGGCTGAGTGACCAAGATGTCGGAGCCCTTCAAACGAATTATATTTGCCAAGTGTCTCTCATGGCGAAAGCAATTGTGGACACGCGCGAGTGCCTGGAAAACTACTTTTTTCTTTAATAATATAAGAGTATATCGACGATGCATAATTATAACTTTTAGTCTAGGACGCTAATAACTTGACCACCGAAGCATTGGGAACAAATTGCAATATTAAAGTACATAAACAACCTAGCCTACACATTCAATTGTCGGTTAATGTTCCTCAACATTTCCCTTCTTAAATATTCCCCTCCTTTATAATTTTCCATCACGTGAAAACATGCCATGTCTTGTGTTTTAAATATATCGATGCAATGGTGTTGCCATCTGCTGTCAGTTAATGGAACTATATGGGCGATGTACTGCCATCTGTTGTCAGTTAGAGGAACTGATTGCAGATATTTAAACGGCGTACTGCGGACAACAGTTTGCTCGTTTGATCACATGCTGCAATGCAATGGTAAAACGAAAATAAAACGTATTTAGAGGGAATGTAGAAATAAGTATCTTTAACAGACATAAAACCTTACTAATACTCCTTGATTAAACAATATTTCAGTGGTAAAAAAAAAAAAATGCTGGCGAGGGATAGGATCGAACCGGCGCTACTTGGAACCACAGTCGGTCGCCTTAACCACATGGCTATTCTCGCACTCATGTTTAGCAGCAGACGCACCCATTCATTATATTCAAAAGCCGCTGTTTGAAGGAAATGATCAATTTCATTATCCAAATAAATCAATGTTGCACATTCGTATATGTTCATACTGTTATTATATTTTATTGTCATAACTTGGTTAATGTATGTTTTCAATTACATGGAAGCTTATCAAATAACTTACATTTTAATGAACTTCTCACCGCCATTTTGTCATGACCCCAGGCGGATTGTGCGCATGCGTGAGGGGAAAGAATTCTGCTATTTTCTATATTAATTTAAAAATATACCGTAATATATTTGTTTATTTTAGAGACACTCTGCAAATCTAGAGGCCAAGAGCTTTCGTTAGAGTGCTCTACGAAGTAAATCGGTTCTGTCGTTTTCTCAATCTCGTGGTAACAAAAATCACCTTACTGTTTTAAATATATAGATGGAAGCAAAATTCAAATATGCACGATGTTGCAGTTAAACAACATGGCAGGGAGTAGGATGAACAAGTGAACCAAGGAAAGAAATTATGTGTATAGTAATTAGCTTATATTTGTGTGTGTGTATGTGTGTGCTTGTGAAAGTCAGTGGATCTGCTCACCAGGTTGCTCAGGTAAGCTCATTTTACTTCTTACTTAATTTTATTTCCCACTGCATACTTTCAGATGTTTGTTGACCAGGACAACGGCAATACCATTGACCTGCATTCCTCTCCCCTAACTTCGCCCACCCCTTCTCTCCCGTCCCTACCAGCTTCAACGGGACTTGTGTTGCAAGAGCAGCTTAAGAGCCACCCGCGGTCGTTACACTGTTGCCACCTAAATGGTCAGTCATTATTAGCACATCTGGAGGAGGTAGAGGCTATTTTTGAAGTAAACAATGTAGGCCTACATATTATTGGAATCAGTGAAAGTTGGATGCGTAAAGACTTGCCGTCATCTGCAGCTAACCTTGATGGATACTCCATATTACGCCATGACCGTATTGACAAAATAGGTGGCGGGCTTCTACATTATTACAGAAACGACCTAAAATATAAGATAATTTCCACTTCTGACCCAACACTTATACTGCGACCAGAATTTATGTTTGTAGAATTAGACTGCCATAAAAAGATATTAATAGGGACTGTATACAAGCCACCTAAAATAAGACAGACTGCTGATTTTTAAGATACATTAGCAGGTCTTGCCTCGGCATACGACGACATTATAATCATGGGTGATTTTAACACTGACCTTTTAAAGCAGACTGGTGAAGTTAACAGCCTACTGAATTTATTTCTCGCCACAAACATGACGGTTTTACCCCTGAACGCTACTAATCATGTTCATTACTCTGACCATACGAGCCATACCTTAATTGATCTTCTTGTGACAAATCAACCTCAGAAAGTAATTAAACACGGACAGATCCCTGCTCCTGGCATCTCTTCACATGATCTATTGTACGTATGTTATTCTATACGAATACCTAAGTATAAACCACGCTACATTACAATACGAGACTTACGACATATTGACCAGAATAAACTACGCTATGATGCATATAACTTGCCTTGGGATAATATACGTAATTCTCAGAACATAAACTCTAAAGTAAATACATTCAATTTAATGGTACTAGAAATACTTGACAAACATGCACCAAAGAAACGGGTAAGAATTACCCGCTTTTCATCTGCGTGGCTAACGGCTGAGGTAAGATCTGCTATGGCCAGTCGTGACAAACTATACAGACAATACAGACTGACACATGATGCAGTTGATTTTGAGAGATATAGAATTCTGAGAAACAGAACCAAGCAGCTAATTAGAAATTCAAAATATAAATACTTTCAGGAACTGATGAAAACCAACAGCCCTAGACAAAAATGGAGTAAATTACGTGCGTTAGGGATTGGTAAGACAGTTGAACAACATGTACCAAGCATATCGCTAGAGGCTCTAAATGATCACTTCACACGGCCAAAAGTAGCCTCTACCTCCTCCCCTAAAAGTTCACTACCGGTACCCTTGTTACAACAGCAGTCTGTTTTTGAGCAATTCTCTTTTAGAAATGTCAGCTCGAATGAAGTTAAAGGTGTGATATACTCTATTTCATCCAATGCCACAGGTAATGATGACATTCCTATATCACTGATTAAGGATGTCTTGGGAGCTGTTCTGCCAATACTAACTCATATATTTAACTACTGCCTGACAAACGGAGTGTTCCCAGATGTTTGGAAAGATGCACTAATTAGACCTATCCCGAAGAGCTCCAAGTTTGATTCTCCTTCAGATTATCGTCCAGTATCCATCCTACCACCATTATCCAAGGTACTTGAACGTCTAGTTCATACATAAGTTACCCTTACAAAGCATTCCCTACTCAACCCCTTCCAATCCGGCTTCAGAAAGGGTCTTAGCACTGCGACAGCCTTACTACGAGTGACAGATGATATCAGATGTGCAATGGACCAACAGGACGTGACTGTACTGACATTATTAGATCTCAGTAGTGCCTTTGACACCGTCAACCCTCAGATGCTACAGCAGAAACTTCGAGAACTAAATTTTAATAGTGTGTCACTCCGGTCTTTTCCTCTTACCTCGAAAATCGCCGGCAACGTGTGATAGTGGGAAATGCGAGTTCGGGATGGCAAAGTAAGACCCTCGGTGTCCCTCAGGGTTCGGTTCTTGGGCCACTGTTATTTATCATCCAAATAAATGACATATCAAAAGCCCTTAATTTCTGCAAATTGCAAGTGTATGCAGATGATGTACAGATCTACTATCATTCAAAACCGAGTGCTATCAATAATGCAATTATTAAAATAAATTCTGACCTACAACAGCTTAGTGACTATGCTTATAAAAAAAGTTTATTAATAAACCCAAATAAAACTCAAGTGATTATTATCGGTACCAGTAAAAACTTATATTCCCTCAAGCAACGTGACATCTCGCCAATAATTTTAAACAATAAAATCATACCCTACTCTACTTTAGTGACAAACTTAGGAATTATTATGACTGAGACCTTAAATTGGACTAAACAGGTGATAAGCACATGTAATATAGTACATAAATGCTTATATCCTCTGAAACGGTTCGGTAATGTATTCTCTGTTCGACTTAAAGTACAACTAATTCGCTCTCTGATACTACCTATATTTGACTACTGTGACACTGTGTTGACTGAAATTACCTGCGACAGTAACAAGAAACTGGACCGGTGCCTCAACAACTGTGTAAGATATATCTTTGGCCTGCGATATGATGTTCATATATCACCCTATTATAAGGAGCTGTCGTGGCTTCGAGTGCATCAGCGTCGTGAACTCCACATGTTATCACTACTGCACAAAACACTTTCCACTAATACCCCTAACTATCTTGTTTTACCGTTTTCTTACCTCGCGTCCCATCATGACCACAATACGAGATCTGGCTCCTCTTTTGCCATACCTATAAACCGTACTGCTGTTTACTACCGCTCGTTCATAATCTCTGCGTCCAGGTCATGGAATTTGCTACCTGTGAACATTAGAGACAATCCCTCTCATCGCAAGTTTAAAGTGGCTTGCTGCGAGTATTTGCTGGGTGGAGCCCGCTGACTTCCTGGATAAATGTTGAATGAACGAATGAATGAATGAGATGAATGATCGGATTACTGTAGTTACGTCATTTAAGGGTACTTTACTTTGTGTATTTTTGAAATCAATATTATCACTATTCTTATAGCTATTAATATTATTTGTGCTATTTGTATTTGTAATTATAAGTCATGTAGATGTATACTCTTCTAGTGGTTAAGTGTAAGAGAGGGCCTTGACCCCTAACTTCGCCACCAATAAAGGCATTATCTATCTATCTATCTATCTATCTATCTATCTATCTATCTAACTATCTATCTATCTATCTATCTATCTATAGGAAGAGTAGGGGAAGACAGGATCTTGCCTAATAGTTCTTTTAGAGAAATGATAAAGCAAAGGACTAAATCTTGATTTATTTAACAATGCAAATGAAGTAATTAATTTAACAAATATACAATTTAATTTTATGAACAATTGGGGTCGCAGACCTCCGAAATCATTTAAAGTTTGCACCAGGCAATTGACAATTTTTTGGTTTTAAACCTCTTATATGTGCTAAAATCTTCTTAAGATTTTGGAATGGTGTTAAGATTAACGAATGGGAAATTTAAGGATAATTAACGTAATTAAAGTTAAATAATAAAGCCAGTAAAAGAAGAGTACTTTAAGGATTTCTAGAAGGGTAGAAATATGAACAAATAACAACTTCGAACGTAACAACAAACAAACAGAGAGAAATGAAATAGAAGTTTCTATAACTTCTTGTATTAATACAGAAATACCTTTAGAGGTTATACAAAATAGGGCAGGTCACTTATTGTGAAACCTGAAGAGAAAAGTTAAAGGGAAGTTTCTAGAACTTCAATGTTTAAGTGGGGATCACGGGAAAAATAGGGCAAATTTCCCTTTCGTGATACCTAGAGATTACTCACATTTGAGTAGAAAGAATTCGATCCCCTCATTAGAAGGGAGAAACAACATATTTTAAGGCGTGTGCTAGACACGAAGTTATACATATATTAATTAGTATTAAATGGAGAAATATGGGAGGGCACTTACTGAGAGTAAACCTCATTGAAAAAGACATAAAGTTACAATTTTATTACTCTAGTTTGTTAGTAAAGGGTTTGGGAAAGGTCAAATGGGATTGTGGAAGAGAGTTCATGGTCGTATTTATTGTACTCGGACGATCGCGGCGCTGATGAAAAAGTTGAACAGGCACTGTTTTCACTATAGTCTGTTGATATAGTTGAAAGTTCACTGTAGTAGCACAAAACGTTTATACAAAGAAAAGTTATTGCATTTCTGTAAATGTTGAGTTTTAGCTTGAGAGAATTATGAGTTGTAGTTTCTATAGGCGGCAGTTAAATACGGCAGAAAATTTCCCACGCAGGAAGACAATGTATGTGGATTAGAAGTTTATCCCACATAAGTTTCACAGTGAAGAAAAAGTACTCCCATATCAAAGTGGTAAATACTTGACAGTTTAACTGGTAGATAGACTGTTTGTTCTGGAAAGTTCCAGAGCAATAATGACTGTTGAAATGGGTAGAAAATCCCTCGGCGGAAAACTAGATTATATAGACAGTGGGTGTTTTAGAAATATCCTTCGATGTGAGATAGCGTCTCAGAAAATCTGTACAAAGAGTACTATTTCATTTTGAAAGTTAGACTTGATAGTTCAAGTTTGATCAACAAGATCTCTTGAAAGCAGTTATTTTATCACATGTAACAATTTTCACTGTCTATAAAATCAAAATAGAAGCATTTAGCTTTTTAAAAGCCATGAGAATGTGGTGAAAACAAGACGTCGGTACTTACCTTTGCTTCATGAAGAAGGCGATGTTGCTGTTGATGGTTGATTTTAAAACTCGAACATGGCGTCGAATTTAAAAGTTTGCCTCTCGAGTAGAGGAGGCGAGCTTTAGTTAAGCTCCAACTGACTGGTTTGAGTTCAGACGCACAAGTGACGCCAGCTCAACGGAGCGCGGAGAGACCAGGGAAGGGAAAAAGGAGGGGGTAGGAGACAAAATGAATACACATCAGAATAGCCAACATTATAACAATAATTTCCTTTGAGGAAATGGTCTTCAAAGAGTTGATAGCAGGCGTCACTAGCGAAGCCTGTTGGGTTAAAAATTAGACGAAGTCCTCTTGATCACGGAGATGATAGCTGGCGATAGCGACGAGATCTGGTGGCCAGATTGGTAAGGAAGTCCTCTTGTGCAGGGATAAATTGAGGAACTTCAGAGATTCGCTGCTAGATGACGCTAGGAGGGTCATGGAAGATATATATCTAGAACAGACTTACAGGTAGTGTAAGCAGAATATACCAAAAAAGAGAAATCAGGAGATCACTGTTGGTGTTTGCGAAAAAAGGAAGAGATGAACTAAAGCAAAGAGAAGCAAAAGCTTACTCTGTCTTACCGTGTATTCCAAAGAATACACCAAGCTGGGAGGGGCCAACACCAACAGAGAACAAGAGACACGAAATTAAGAACTTGAAGGTAAAGGAGCAATCAAAGACAGTGGTCTTATAATATACGCATTAGTGGTCAAGATCTTGGCTACGCTAACTCTCCCATCCCTTCCAGGGTAACACTCGGTCACTGTACCAAAAATCCAGACCAAGGGAGGAGAAGCATCCCTAACAAGGACCAAGTCCCCCACTTTAATGTCGGAATTAGAAAGAAGCCACTTCTGTCTCCGTTGCAAGGAAGTTAAGTATTCCAAATTCCACCTCTTCCAGAATGAATTACGGAGGGCTTCAAGTTTACGCCAAACAATAGGTAAATTAGAATCCCTGTAAGAGTTGGGAAGGGGAGAAGGGACAGAAAGAGAAGTGCCTATAAGGAAGTGACCAGGTGTGAGTGGAAGCAGGTCATCAGGGTCATTGGAAAGCGGAGTTAAAGGGCGAGAATTAACAACACCTTCAATTACAATAGACAGCGAATTAAATTCTTCATAAGTCAGAATACGATTACCTAAAACCTTTCTTAGATGACGTTTAGTGAGCTTTACGCAGGATTCCCACCTACCACCGTGATGAGGGGTGTAGGGTGGTATAAAACGCCATTTGAAACCCTTTGAGTAGGAAAAATTAGAAATCTGTTCCATGGCAGGAGAAGATGTGAGAGCTTTCTTCCACAAGGAAGCTGCGCCTTGAAAAGTGGAAGCGTTATCAGAGAACATCTCAGAAGGAACACTACGCCTAGCAGCGAAGCGAGAGACGGCTGACAAAAAGTAAGAAGTGGAGGCATTCGTTACTAGTTCCAAATGAATCGCACCAGTAACCATGCAAACAAAGAGAGAAACATAGAGCTTACCAAACAATTTGCGTTTAGCTTCAGGGGAATTGCGTTGATATTGGAACGGACCCATATAGTCCACACCAGTTAAAGCAAAAGAAGGTATAGGAGAAGAGCGAAAAGAGGGCAGATCACTCATTAATTGAGTATTGACTTTAGGTTTCGCTTTGAAGCAAGGAATGCATTTGTGAATTACAGAGGAAACTTCATGAATTCCATTTATAATCCAGTATTTTTCCCTTAAGAGGCAAAGCAGTGTGTGTGTACCAACATGCAGATTACGATAATGAAAGTCACGTATAATTAAAGAAGTTACGTGGTGTTTAGAGGGCAAAATAACAGGATACTTTTTGACCTCAGAAAGAAAAGATTGCGAGAGCCTACCACCTAACCTGAGTAACCTATTGTCATCAAGGAACGGGCCTAAGGCACGAAGACGGCTGGATTTTGGAAGATCCTTTTCAGAAGAAAGTAAAGACAATTCAGAAGAAAAGGCTTCTTGCTGTGTTAGTTGTAAAACCTTAATGGTAGCGAGATTCATTTCATGATTGGTAAGGTGTGGTTTAGGGAGAAGAGGTTGGTCAACCACAAGATATTTCCATCTGAGAAGGTAGGCAACAATTCGAATTAATTTGTGAAAGGAAGAATAGTGTGACAACAAGGGATGAGAAACGTTGGAAACAAGACATGAAGCAGTAGATTTAGATACTTTAGCGTCAGGCAAGATGGAGTTTGTAGCTGGAGGTTTAGAAGGCCAACAAGAAGAGTCTTCGATTAACCACGAGGGCCCATGCCAGTACAACTGAGAAGCTGCCAATTGAGAGGGTAAACATCAACGAGAAATGATTTCGGCGGGGTTGTCAGCGCTGGGCACATGCCTCCATTGACATCCCGAAGAAAGAGTTTGAATTTTGGAAACCCTGTTTGCAACATAAGTTTGCCAATGAACGGGTTTTTTGGCGATCCAAGAAAGAGTGATCATGGAATCGCTCCACAGATAGGTTTGCGAAAATTCGACCTTTGTTTTAAAGGTAATTTCTTAACAAGTTCTGCGGCCATGAGTGCAGCACACAATTCAAGCCTAGGCAAAGTGATAGTTTTAAGAGGAGCCACCTTCGATTTGGCACAAACAAGGTTGGAAACTGAAGATCCATTTAACGAACCGCGATAAACCAAATATGCACAGCAGCCGTAAGCTTTTTCGGAACTGTCTGCAAACACATGAAAGAAAAAAGATGTGTTAGGATGAGCGTTAATTAAATTCCTAGGAATTGCAATAAGCGAAAGGTCAAGCAAACTACTACGAAAAGAAAACCATCTGTTAAGAAAAGAAAGGGGAACAGTTTCGTCCCATTCACATTTGAGCGACCATAGCTCTTGCATGAAAAGTTTGGCTATAACAATAACCGGAACAAGGAATTGAAGCGGATCAAAAATTTTTGCAATTTCAGAGAGAATTTGCCTTTTTGTGTTAGGGAGCTCTTCTGCAAGCGAAACTTTATAGATGAGAGTGTCAGTGCTAGTGCACCAATGAACTCCAAGAGTTTTTATGGATTCGGAATCTCCAAAAATTTCGACGGAGGAGGGGTCTACATCTTCAAAATGAAACTGGGCGAGAAACTCATGGGAGTTGGAATTCCACTTATGAAGTGGGAATCCTCCATTCTTTAACAATGCCTGAAGTTCTAGTGACACGAAAGAACCTTCCTCCAGAGTGGGGAAGGACTGCAAGTAATCGTCAACATTGGATGATATAGTTAGTGCTTCGGAAGCTTCAGAATCAAATAAATGACCATCTAGAGAGGCTAACAAATGTAGGGATCGGATAGCAAGGAAAGCGGAAGGTTTTAAGCCATATGTAACCGTCTTTAAACGAAATATCTTAATGGGCTTGCTGATTTCATCGCGCCACAAGATTCTTTGGAGATCTCGTTGTTCAAGCTGAATTAAAACCTGACGGTACATCTGTTTGATGTCCGCTATAACAGCTATGGGAAATAATCGAAAGTTTAAGAGTATAGCAGATAAATCTGACTGAATAGCGGGACCAGAGTAAAGAGTATCGTTAAGACTGTTGCCATTAACGTCAGGTGATGAACCATTGAAAACGACTCGGATTTTATCCTTTACAAGAGGGTTTTTCCACACTGGATGATGATTTAAGAAAACCGTTTCAATTGGGGGGTGCAATTCGTCATCAGATTTGCTGACAACTTCCATATGATCTAAGCTTTCATACTCATCCATGAAATCAGTGTACTGTTGTTTAACAAGAGGTTCTTTCTTGAATTTGCTCTCGATAGCAAAGAGGGCTTTTCGAGCTTTAGGTTGAGAATTAATGAGTTTAGGGGGATTTTGTAGTCTTGGCATCTGAACAATGAACCGACCTTCAGGAGAACGAGTGGTAGTGTTCAAGAAAAGTTGCTCACAGAATTCTTTTTCTGAAGAGGTTACGTTAGGAGAATCAACGCTTTCAAGCCTCCAGAACTGATCCAAATCAGTATTAGCGCAATAGCATTGCGATACGGGTTGGGGAGAGTAATGAGGAAGTTGACCGGTAACGATCCATCCAAAATTAGTGTCTCTGGCAACCTCGTTTGAGAATAACTTACGAACCTGTTTACGAAGGCAATTCCAGAAAACATTGGCACTAAAAAGTATGTCAATGGGGCTTTGTACATTGAACAGAGGATCGGCTAGCCTTAAATGCGAGGGAATGCTTAAACCTGAAATATCAACAGAGTGACTTGGAGTATCTTCTCCTATGCTATTGAGAATGAGACAATTTAGTTTGAGAAAGTTATTTCTGTGTCAAGTAACGCTTATTGTAAGCTTTGAAAACTGTAAAGCTTGCGATTTTGAGCTGTTAATGCCCGATATATTGATAGAAGTGGGGTTTACAGGTAGGCCTAGTTTTTTGATTAATGAATTAGAAACGAAATCATGGGTCGCCGCCGAATCAAGAAGTCCGCGTGCACGGACCCAGTTGCCAAAGTTATCCTGAACTTCGATTTGGACAGTGGACAATAGTACTTGGGCACTACGTATGGACTTCGCATTTTGAATGTAAGATGGAGCATTAGAACTGTTAGCATTGTCACTTTTCTGAGAAGTAGATGCGGTTGATGACCTTGCTTGATCATGACGATGTAGTAAAGTGTGATGAGCTTTTTCACAATGGAAGCAAAGTCTGGTGGACTTGCAATTTGAAGCAGAATGCTTGGGTGAAAGGCAGTTGAAGCAATGTTTATTCTGAGAAATTAATTTTCTTCTGTCGTCTACTGACAGTTCCTTAAAAGATTTACATAGATATAAGGCGTGGGAATCTTTGCAAAGTATGCACTTTAATGGTTCATTTAAACTCTTACGGGGTTGGCTTTGAGTGTTTAAAACGACAGAACTAGCAATACGGCGTTCACTAGACCTAGTTGGGTAACCAGTGGCGTTTGACTTGAGTTTAGATGAGCTGGACCCAGGTTTTTGGGTACTAGACGCTAAGCGTTCGCTTTTAGATTTAAGAAACAATGATTCAAATTTAGAACTAGGGGATGAGGGTTCACTTTGATTAGCTAAAGCAGTTAAGAGTTGGCATCTAGCATTTATGAAGGTGACTAAATGCTCGTAAGAGTAATCGTCTTCTCTGGAAAGTTCAATCTCCCAAGCTTTGAGGGTATCAACATCGACTTTAGAAACCACTAAGTGTATTAGGAAAGCGTCCCCGTTTTCAGTGGGTTGATCTAATTGGGATAGAGCTTTAACGTGAAGTTGTGTTGTATCAATGAGAGCCCGCAGACTAGTGACGTAATTGTGCTGTGACGCAGGTAAATTAAATAGAGCCTTCATATGGCATTGAATACCTAACCGTGAATTACCGTATCTTTCTTTCAACAAGTTAAAGGCAATGGGGTAGTTTTCGGCACTTAATGGGAGCGCATCAACCAGCTGCAGAGCTTGACTTCGGAGGATAGATCTCAAATAATGAAACTTGTAGATGACTTGAATGTCTTCATTGTCATGAACAAGAGAACAAAATAGTTCATAGAAAGAATCCCAAGTAGATTCGTCTCCAGAGAAGTGGGGTTAATTAATCTTAGGTAGGATTGGTTTGGGCTTGTGAGTGCCCTCACGAAAAGAGGTTTGTTGTTCGTGAAGGGAACCAAGAACAGAACCGTCTTTTTTTTGTTCTTCTTCGAGTTGGCGTATAATTTTAAAAGCAGAACCTATACCTTCGTAATATTGGTTTTCTACTTTGACTCGATCATCAGTTTGTTTGAGCATACAAGTTTCGATTTCAGTTTGGATGTTGCAATAATTTTCATATGAACGTACAAAATCCTTTACGCGATGTTTTAACAAATCTAGTCGAGCTTCTGAAGGATCTAGCTCTCTGATGTATTTTCTAAATCGGGTAATTTGCCCCTTATAGGATGCTCGTTTGGAAGTAAGTTTTTCATCCTTATCCTTATCTGTAGGAGCCATGACGAAATAGGTAAATTAAAGTATAACTTACGAAACTGTGGAACCTTGGAAATGCTGTCAGACTGGCAGCAGCAAACAAGTTCAAAGAAAGGGACACACCAAAGGAGACAGGAGCGGCCTCTTTCCCCTTCACAGGCTTTGCACGGTGAAGCTATAGCTGAAAAATTCAAAGTAGATATTAATGATTTACAAAATATTGTCAAATAAACCTTGACAAATAAAGCCTGATAAGTAAAATGTCATGAATGGACTCTCCCGGGCTTCTGGGACCAAATTTTGGGTAGATTATTAGCTTGGGAATAACCGGACCCCCAAGGGAAGATGAAGAAGAAAAGAAGTGGGTTTCGGACTGGAGAAAAGGGATGGAGAAATAGGAAGAGAGTCTGACATAAGTTATAACTTTAACTTTAAGTACAAAGGCAGCTGCCACTGTAAATCCGCTTTCCGATACCTAAAGTGGGTAGGGACCTGGGCGAAGCTAACAGGAAACGCAGCTGGAACTTGGGCTATTCGCAAGCAAGCTGCATAGCGTATTCCCTCTCAAGCATAAATTTACCTACTATGGGGAAGGGTGGTGGACTGGCAAAACAAAGAGTAACAGATTTACTGTGTATCCCTTCAAAGGAGTTTGGTTTTAAACAAGTATTTTGAAGAATGCAAATAATTTGAATCAGCCGTGATGTTTAATTTCTTGAAATCGTAGAATTTCTTAACAGCGACCAAACGTTTCCAAGAAGGATAGGGATAAAGCAATTAAACCCTTGGGAATAATTTTGGTAAGAGCACCAATAGTTGCATTTAGGAATGACTAAGCTTTTACCCAGCAAAGCGCCTACTAAAGGTTTAGACGATGAGAAACACTTAAATTTTGAAAAACCAAACAAAAGTTGTAGAGAGAATCTCAACAAGCAGGAAGCTGGCGTAGCGAGCTATGCTTGCCTTACTGGTCAGTTAGAATTAGCTATCAAAGCTAAGAGAGGCTTTAATAAGTTTATAACTAAGAGTCATTGCTCAATTGCAACAAAAAGTGGAAACGTTATTGATTTTATTTGTGAGGTTTTTAAAGTTAAGCCCATAGGAAGAGTAGGGGAAGACAGGATCTTGCCTAATAATTATTTTAGAGAAATGATAAAGCAAAGGACTAAATCTTGATTTATTTAACAATGCAAATGAAGTAATTAATTTAACAAATATACAATTTCATTTTATGAACAATTGGGGTCGCAGACCTCCGAAATCATTTAAAGTTTGCACCAGGCAATTGACAATTTTTTGGTTTTAAACCTCTTATATGTGCTAAAATCTTCTTAAGATTTTGGAATGGTGTTAAGATTAACGAATGGGAAATTTAAGGATAATTAACGTAATTAAAGTTAAATAATAAAGCAAGTACAAGAAGAGTACATTAAGGATTTCTAGAAGGGTAGAAATATGAACAAATAACAACTTCGAACGTAACAACAAACAAACAGAGAGAAATGAAATAGAAGTATCTATAACTTCTTGTATTAATACAGAAATACCTTTAGAGGTTATACAAAATAGGGCAGGTCACTTATTGTGAAACCTGAAGAGAAAAG
The DNA here is from genome assembly GCA_946902985.2 of Meconema thalassinum. Lineage (NCBI taxonomy): Eukaryota > Metazoa > Arthropoda > Insecta > Orthoptera > Tettigoniidae > Meconema > Meconema thalassinum. Next base: position 796,416,351 of record OX336388.2, on the reverse strand, counting down.
TTAAAGGGAAGTTTCTAGAACTTCTATGTTTAAGTGGGGATCACGGGAAAAATAGGGCAAATTTCCCTTTCGTGATACCTAGAGATTACTCACATTTGAGTAGAAAGAATTCGATCCCCTCATTAGAAGGGAGAAACAACATATTTTAAGGCGTGTGCTAGACACGAAGTTATACATATATTAATTAGTATTGAATGGAGAAATATGGGAGGGCACTTACTGAGAGTAAACCTCATTGAAAAAGACATAAAGTTACAATTTTATTACTCTAGTTTGTTAGTAAAGGGTTTGGGAAAGGTCAAATGGGATTGTGGAAGAGAGTTCATGGCCGTATTTATTGTACTCGGACGATCGCGGCGCTGATGAAAAAGTTGAACAGGCACTGTTTTCACTATAGTCTGTTGGTATAGTTGAAAGTTCACTGTAGTAGCACAAAAAGTTTATACAAAGAAAAGTTATTGCAGTTCAGTAAAAGTTGAGTTTTAGCTTGAGAGAATTATGAGTTGTAGTTTCTATAGGCGGCAGTTAAATACGGCAGAAAATTTCCCACACAGGAAGACAATGTATGTGGATTAGAAGTTTATCCCACATAAGTTTCACAGTGAAGAAAAAGTACTCCTATATCAAAGTGGTAAATACTTGACAGTTTAACTGGTAGATAGACTGTTTGTTCTGGAAAGTTCCAGAGCAATAATGACTGTTGAAATGGGTAGAAAATCCCTCGGCGGAAAACTACATTATATAGACAGTGGGTGTTTTAGAAATATCCTTCGATGTGAGATAGCGTCTCAGAAAATCTGTACAAAGAGTACTATTTCATTTTGAAAGTTAGACTTGATAGTTCGAGTTTGAACAACAAGATCTCTTGAAAGCAGTTATTTTATCACATGTAACAATTTTCACTGTCTATAAAATCAAAATAAAAGCATTTAGCTTTTTAAAAGCCATGAGAATGTGGTTAAAACATGAAGTCGGTACTTACCTTTGCTTCATGAAGGAGGCGATGTTGCTGTTGATGGTTGATTTTAAAACTCGAACATGGCGTCGAATTTAAAAGTTTGCCTCTCGAGTAGAGGAGGCGAGCTTTAGTTAAGCTCCAACTGACTGGTTTGAGTTCAGAAGCACAAGTGAGGCCAGCTCAACGGAGCGCGGAGGGACCAGGGAAGGGAAAAATGTGGGGGTAGGAGACAAAAGGAATACACATAAGAATAGCCAACGTTATAACAATAATTTCTTTTGAGGAAATGGTCTTCAAAGAGTTGATAGCAGGCGTCACTTGCGAAGCCTGGTGGGTGAAAAAGTAGACGAAGTCCTCTTGATCACGGAGATGATAGCTCGCGATAGCGACGGGATCTGGTGGCCAGATTGGTAAGGAAGTCCTCTTGTGCAGGGAAAATTTGAGGAACTTCAGAGATTCGCTGCTAGATGACGCTAGGAGGGTCATGGAAGATATATATCCAGAACCGACTTACAGGTAGTGTAGGCAGAATATACTGTAACGTGTTTTTCGAGGGGTTTTTATGCCACTGGCATAAGTCAGTAGGAAGCCATTCTATATTTATTTACGCGGCAAATTGTTCAGCCAAGAGAAATTTTCATGTTAACTCATTATTATTATTATTATTTTATTAACTTATTATTATTATTAATTGACTTTTTGGAGCATTTTCTTATAAAATTATAAGCATACAGATAGGTTTTCTATGTTATAGAAAACGCTATCAAGCAAATTATTACGATCAACATTAGCGTAGAAAATTATATGATTACGGAATTTTACGGAGTTTCGTCAGTTAGGGTATATTGAGAGACATGAGTCACTGGAAATTCTGATACAGGCTTATGCTTGTCAGGAAGTATGACGCAATGCTGGGTCGCATCGTCAAGAAAAGGCGGATGTATGGAACGGCAAACGACTTCACCCTCCCGCCGAGTGTAATGAGACAGAGGAGGGGAGTATAGCGGGGTGCTCAGCCAATCAGTGGAGACCACGTAAGCTGGAAGTCGGGACTGGAGTGGGGATGCGGCGGGTGCATATATGGTTTGCACGCCGTGGAAACGAGAACTATCGTTATAAAATTTAACCAGTATGGTTGCACGAGTGAGTGGCTCCGATGTTCAGTGGAGTTAGCGACTATCTTTGTGAAACTTAACCGTGGTGGTTGTACGTGTTGGTTCCGATGAACGGACCATAAATCTTCATATCTACAAATATATCATCAACAACGAAGAAGATGACGACGTCCAGGAGGCTATGGGAAGCTCACTTCAACATCCAGTACGAGGGAAATGCTACGGCAATTTCCAGTGGTAAGCGCGAATGACACATAGCTACGCAATCTCTCGTCTTTCTTTGTTTCATATTCAGTAATTCAGTAAATTCATAGCTTGGGAATAAGAGTAAAATCAGTAATTTATCCGACTCCGTTTTCACGTAATTTTCTAGCGATAATATTTAAATCGCAACGCTCCAATTTAAATTCAAACTTATTATTATTATTATTATTCATTTTGCTATACTTGTTTTTATACAATAAATTCATTTCTTTTAACCATGCAATCTTTGTTTTCAGTAGGTAGCATTAGATATAGACCAATTCCTTCTCCTGATACAATTGTTTTTTGGGTTAATGATCCAATCATACCACGATCTGAGAGTAAAGATTCTTGAAGGTGTTCTACCAGAGCTAGGTGTTGTTAGATACAAATTTAGATTTCAACATAGCGTTGAGGTCTTGGCGCCCATTAAAACAACATATCTTAGTAGAAAACGGTATATTTGTCACGCAACAGTGAGGGCTATAGAAGACATTACACTTGTACGCTCAACGTGGAGCAAAGTGAATAACATTACAATACCAACAAAGAGAAATCAGGAGATCACTGCACTTTTGGTGTTTGCGAAAAAAGGAAGGGATGAACTAAAGCAAAGAGAAGGAAAAGCTTACTCTGTCTTACCGTGTATTCCAAAGAAAACACCAACCTTATGTGTCTACCATTTTCATTGTTATTCTATTCCCACTTTCTTTTACTATATAATAATCTAACCTTTCAACGTGTTATTAATTTGGTATTTTTCCACTATAATTTAGGTAAAGTGACTCGTGCCTGCCTCTTTGGATGTGGAAGAACTGTCCTTCGATCCCGTCATTATGAAAATACCTTTGTACTTTTCACAGGCACTGCAGAAGAAAAAAATTACATGTAGTCAGCAATAGAACGACTAAATTTGGATTTAATGCACTGCAGCACTCACTCATCTCAGTGTACAACCTGGTACCAGTTGATCTAGCAAGAATCTCTCAAATTGGGCCATTTCGTGTAAAGTTGAAAAAGTACTATTTGCTGACTCTGAATGTATAATAATGTATGTATAATAATTAGCTCTAAATGTATAATAACTTACTCTTTTGATACCACATTCTTCCAAATAATATTTATCTTTTATGTTTATCAACACTAATTGACTCATAACTTGAAAGCATGCTCATTAGCTTATAGTCTCATTTCTCCAATTATATTATACCGTTTTTTCCTTGGTCATGTATTGTGTCAAAAGCGTCGCTTTGAATACACTTCAATTGCTTATTTGTATACTGTACTCTCAATGTATTATAATTTACCATATGTATAGTTAGTCCGTCATCTATGTAATGAACTATGTACTGTTCCCCACGACAGAGCTCTGCTCTCGGGAATCTTTTTCTAGACAAATAAATAAATAAATAAATGCTTTATGTAACCAAACATTGTAAATTCACACGAGAGGAACATAGGGCTTCTAGCAAGTTTATTTCCGCTATGGCGCACACCCTTATATTCATAGTTTAATTTTAGTTACATTGGAAATATAACGCTGTCTTCGAACGAGCTGGTGAGATTGTTCGTGTCTACAAGGAGGATGGCCGCCTTCCTCGCGAAGCACATGCTTTCTCGTTCGGCGTCGTTTCGTTGTTCGAGCGATATTTATTTCACTTGCTGTATGTAATTTGTCTACACCCTACATTTAATTTTAATTTATTTTCATTAGTTTGAATTTTTATGTACAGGTAGCCTATATCTAAATTTATCATTTGCAATATTTTTGAATTTTGAGAATCTCTTAATAAAATGTGGACGTCTTTCGGATCCAGGACGTTCCAAAATTTATTTAACGAGTGGAAGGGAGCCTAAACCACTTTATTACATCGTATTCTATTCACATATTATATTTATATTATTTGTATTAGTAGGGGAGCAAGGGAACTTCTATTGCTCTTGGCGTGGCTGTGCCCAAAAAACAAACATGGCGGTCAAGCGAATGCTAAATAATTAATAGCTCTCGAACCAATAATCGGATTTTAGCAAATGGGGTGTCGTTGGACTCGGGCTGACGCCCCTTTTCCAATGGACAACTTATTTCAACCCTAAACTAGGGGGTGAAAATGTAATTTTTTAGAAAATGTCGTTTTACAAGTGCAACATGTATACGGGTCAGTGCTAATATGAAATTAAACGTTGTTCCACACAGGGCAGAACAAATCATACCACGAACCGGAGAACGACTGCGTCTGTGAATTATGCAACAAACCATGCTCCAAGTATCACTTGCTAAAATGTGGAAACAGAACCCAGCCGCTAAACACGTTAACGAAAGACTGGTGAAAAACAGAAGTAAATATGAAAACAAATGTTTGTAAATTAATGTACACATTGGGTTTATTAAATCATTACATAAAGGGCATGCGTACTGCCAGATGCCGCTATGAATTAACATTTTGTTTTGTTTTTTACGCATGCGCACTTGGGGTTTTTGTAAGAGGGCGGGCTTTTTGAATAATGATTTATGGGTGAGTGTTTATTTTTAATTTAACCAAAAGATCGAAAACTAATAGGAAATGCGCTTTTTTAATATTTTGAGAACCAATAAGGCAACGGACTTGTATGAGGGGTCGTTGGATTTGGGATGATGCCCGGTTTTTTAATGTAGTTTTGATTTTTTACCTGTTCAAATTTTAATTAAGAGTGGTCGTTGAGAGAGACGGTACCGCTGTTATGTGTTTTAACGAGCCTATTGCCAACCACGGTGACCGTGCCCGGAAGAAATGAACCGCTATTTTGGCTGGATGGCGGGCGGCTTATGACGGTTGGTTTTGCGATATTTCCTTCGACGGATGGAGGCTAATATTCCAAAACGCGTGAAGCGGGCTAGGATGAACCAAAAGAGCTGAAACGGCAAGGTCATTGCCCTGAGATTTTATAAACTAATCATTGGACATGGTGAAAGTGTATGATTAATGAGTACATGTATTGAGGATGCCCACTTGCTAATGATTATTACAGTAAAATGTTTAAGAATAGTAATAATAAGAAGAAATGTAGGACACACACACGTTTTGAATGCTACAGAACCGTGTTGCTTGCTGGACCCTGAATGCTGTACCTAGCCAGATGCCTTGCTGGTCTGGTGAGAGCAACTGCTGATGAGACAAAAATGTCTACGTGGGCAGGAAGTGCAGTGTTAGGTTACTTGCCTGGTGGCTAGCAGGTGTGACGTTTAAGCAGAGACCGCCATGTTGGTTCTTATACAGTCGTACTACCGATGTATAAGAGGCAGCCATTTTGGTTCCTTATTAAAAACATGAAACTAGTATAAGGTACGCGAAACTTATCGCGCTTGAGGAATGTGGCGAAATGTGGGAACATGTGAGAGAGAGAGACCGACAGAGAACCTTACAAGGTCAAAACGCTGAGAAAATGCAACTCTCTCTGTTGCTAAGCAGACTGACAAGGATTGCGTTAGTGATGCACTTGCCGTTTGAGCAAACAGATGTATAGATTAGAGCTCTGAACTGAAATTTTGAATAAAATCCTTTTGTTTTTCGGTAAGTACATATTAATGATTATTTTAATGATATTACGCCAATGAATCTTAAATTTATAGTTATTGATCAGGTAATTAATGTTTTGTTTATTTATTTGTTTGCAGGTAACCGGTATAGCTGTCATGTCTGAGAGAGAGACCATTGCAATTTTGAGCCTACTAAAAGAAAACAGCAACAAGCCAGCACAAGTCAAGGTCAGATTTTTTTAAACTAGCTTGTATCATTTTTGTTTGATATTTTTTTTAAGAAATGCATTTATTAACCTGAATTTAGGTATTTAGAGCGGTTTATTTTATTTATTTATTTATTTTTAGAAACTTGGAAAGAATAGCTTTACCGCCGTAGCAGTCACTGAAAACCCGAGACGCAGTAGAGTGCAACCATTGTTTCCAGGCAGTGAACTATTGAAAACTCAGGTAAGTCTAACTTAAAAATGCTATTCCATTTTACCACTAATGAGAAACCATAGACAAAAAATATTCATTACCTGTACATGACTGGGACGATGATTAATTTCTTGATTAATGACTATGTATTGGCAAACAGTACAAGAACATATTGGTTGTTTACCGGGAAAGTACAAGGCCATATTGGATTTTCTAAAAAAAAATTAAAAAAATTTCAACTGACATGTCGTTCCCTATGGACTCAACGAATATCCACTGGGTTGAACATGATAATCTGAACAAAATGACATGACATTCATTTTTTGTTTATGTATTGGTTAGAGGGAAATGTAAATGACTGCAGCTTTATAAAATGAAAATAAGTACATGGGTTACTGGTAGTGCCGACATACAGTTTATTATAATTTGTTATGGTGTTTTTCATTTCATGTCAATTAACGTTAAAGTTTTATTTACAAGTATTGATTGATTGATTGATTGAGTGATGGGTTATTTTGTTTGTTTTTAGGTGTCGTCATTCGCCATTAACGTAATGAACAATCAGTGAACAAGCATACATTATGCTTTAAAGTACTCTGTGCTCTTGTGCAACGTTAATAGCTTGCAATAAATAAGGTTTTATTATAACACATGGCTTAAGTGCCAAATGCAACAAGTGAGCAAGTCGGTTTACCATGTGGGTTAAATTTAATATCAAAACATGATCGTTGGTTAACATTTGAATCCTGGCCTGTAGGCTTTTTGTCAAAACATAAACTCTCAGATGCAGGTTTTTGTTTACTCGAACCGAGAAGATGTGGTGCGCTGTGAGTTTTGTCGTTTTGAACTTCCACATTGGGGAGAAGGGGATGATCCCTTTGGAGACCATTTGCGATGGTCTCCTTGTTGTCCTTACATGCTTGGAAAATAAGTGAGTAACATACCAGTGTATCCATTTTACCGAACCACAAGGCCATTCGCTACTACTTACGTTGCTGAATCACAAATAAATAATAATAATGATGTATTACCAGCCAACGGTAGTGTCGATATATGTGGTCCATATGCCATAGACAGTGTTGAATTGGCATGTGCTTTAGAAAAATTGGGAGTTTGCAACACTAAAGCTCTAGCACACCCAGAGTACAGCTCTGTGAAAAACGTTTAGAATCATATAAAAATGTTTGGCCATTTCGAACCTTACAAAACAGCTAAGTGAAGCTGGATATTTTTTATAATGGTGAAGGGGGTAAAACAATATGATTTCATTGTGGATTTGCTTTAAAGGATTGGCAGATGACTGATGACCCTTTTGTGGAACACATTCGTTGGCCACCTAACTGTAGAAACATGGTGTTGCTTAAAAGTCAGCAATTTGTGAACACTATTCGTAAAGAAAACGTAATTGCTGCACAAGATATAAAAGTGACTTTAGAGTTAGATCACGCGGTACAAATATATGAGGGTGAAAAAAAGACGTGTCTGACCAACAAATACAAATGTGTGACCAACAATTATGTAAAATTTGTTATCAAGAAGAACTATGTGTTGTATGTTTGCCTTGTAGACACATGATAGCCTGTGACAAGTGTGCATTGGCACTTAACACTTGTGCTATATGCAGAAAAGTAGTATCAGCTACAGTTAGGGCATTTCTGGCATATATAGTATAATTTATTAGCGATGCATAGTGCAAAATCCCTAATTGCACAATATTATTAAAGCTGGTTTAGAGGGTAATAGATATGCTTTTGTTTTGTTTACAGACTACTACAATGAATGTTTTGAACGCTGTGGGGCAAGCATGTAGCTTGGAGACAAAGAAGCTCAGCGAATTGCCAACGCATATTCCATTCCGCTTTATCAAGATTTGGAAATTGAAAACACCATATGTGTGCTTTGTGTATGCGAAAATTTTGAGACATTTCTGCCTACACGGTTTAATGATATGTCGGAGAGTGTTTTTGATGAAGTGAATAATGCTGTACTACCTGTGCACTTGTTTTATGAAGGTTTTAAAACAATAGGTGCATGGTTCGTTTTAATTAAATAAAAAAACAAATGTGAAATAATAATGGAAAATATAAGTATTGACAATGGACTGAATAAGAAAGAAAATATGTGTATGGAATAATAATGTTTTAGTTTTTAGTATTGTCTTAAAAATATTATGATGAAACAAAAACATCATATAAAGTTTGTAAATGAATGTAAATCATGTTACAATGTTGTTTTATTTTATACAAAGTTGGAATATTTAACATTGCAGAGAGTACATGATTATGACAATAGATGCACACTTAATACAACTCTTTCTCTCTTTACAATAGTCTGTTATAGTTTTTAAACACAAGGCTTGTTGTAGATTTTTTATAGCAATGCCCATTCACTTTTCTTTTCTAAAACTGGGGAAGCCGCAATGGTTTTATAGGCTTAAAACCCTTATTGTTATTACTATTTAGTCATTTTGATCCTCTTGCAATACTTCCTTATTGCATATCAAGGCAGATGACCTAGGTTTTCCACTCCTTAAAACGACAACAACAACACTACCTCTTGCATAGTTTGTGATGTTGATGGCTCTTGCGACGTGGAAGAAGGATTAAACATAACTTTTAAAACAGGAGTTAACCGTTGCTCATTAAACAATCCACTATTTTGAGTAGCAATATGGTTTTCTTGAATTTTTGTTGACAGCAACTGTGTTTCATGCAGTACACTACATTGATGATCACTGACACTTAAAACCTCACTATTTTTACTGTTTAGGTCACCACGACAATGTTTGGAACGTTGTTTTGAACAACGCCAAATAACAGTTCCATTTTTATTGGTTCGTTTCACAATATATGAATATCCTTTATAGTATGCAAAAGTCCAACCATACCTAGTCACTGATTCTTCCATGTCAACTGTCAAGCATAGACTAAGCTCTAGTAAAGTCAACTTGGTAATAAGAATAATAGTTCAATGTGAGAGAAAATATGGATCCAAAGAGTTCAGGTAAAAGTGGAATCAAATAAGCAAGTATAAGCACCAAGAGTGGAGGTAAAAGTGGTCGCAAAGTGGTATACCAATTACACAATAATTTCAGCACGACGAAGCTCTTGTTCAATTTCTTTGATTTCCCAATCGTGACCGGTATGCCCAGCTTGTTGTAAAGCATGCACGTGTCGAAGCCGTTGAATTACCTTACTGGGTTTGCTCCAGTATACAAATTTAACAAATGAATTTTAGGTGTAAACAAAGCATTACCATTATCATCATCATCATTATCAACATCATCATTATCATCATCTTCATCATCATGATCATCATTATCATTATCATTATGACCATCATCACTATTACTATATAGTCCTTTTGGATCCTCTTGCAATACCACTTCATTTATAGTCTGTGTTGACTTTGATAGTGTTGAAGTTTTTTTGGACGTTGACAACTGTCCTAACACGATTTTTTGAGGACATGATATGTCCTTTTGAACAAACACTGCACTATCCTTAGCCGCAATATCATTTTCTTGAACTTGCTTTTTAGCATTTTGAATTTTTTTGTAAACACCAAACGTGGTTCGTTTGGAGCACTACATTGATGAACACTCCCACTTAAAACCTTTCCATTTATACTTTTCAGATTGCCTAGACATTATGTTGACCTCTCTTTTGAGCATCGCCAGAATATTATTCCATTCGCATTCTGGCGATTATAGTTATAAGAATAGCCTTGATAGAATGCACGTTGCCTACCTTTGTTGGTTGTAGTAAGTTCCATAGAAGTAACTGACCTGTCAGTACGATGTTAACGCTACAAAGGCTACAACTGTTTTGCTGATGGAGTGACTTACCATAAGCTTATATATTGGCTTTTGTGTTGGCTTTTGTGTTGGCTTTAGTGTTGGCTTTTCTATTGGCTTTTGTATTGGCTTTTTGTATTGGCTTTTGTATTGGCGTATTTGACAAGTTATTTTTGTCAATGTATTTAGTGGATTTTTTCTTGGTCTTGGAATGTTTTTGAAAGAGAGGGAATATTTAAAGACTTAACCTCAGCTTACCTAACATAACTTACTTCACCTAACCTAACCTAACATAACTTTACCTAACCCTAACCTAACCTAACTTCACCTAACCTAACCTAACCTAACTTTACCTAACTTAACCTAACCTAACTTCACCTAACCTAACATTACCTAACCTAACCTAACTTTACCTAACCTAACCTAACTTTAACTAACTTAACCTAACATTTAACTCTCAGACGATTATTAAATTCTATGCATAGTCGAGTTGGAACCCAAGACCTCATGGGTAAAAACCAATTATTTTTAGGTGGTTTATTCTGGTAGCTTATTTTCATGGCTAACCTAACTTTACCCAACCAAACCTAACCTCAGCTCACTTCGGATATCACTAGTAAGTGTCCATATCCTCCGCCAAGTAGCATGCTAGTAGTTCAGGTAGTACTCATATTTACCGCTAGGTAGTGGAAACATACTTTGCGTGTTGCATGTGACTCTTGTGAAGTTTGACCGCGTGGAAGACGTGCTTGTATAAGCTCTGTATATAAACTCAATATACAATATTAACCACTAAATGTTCAGAACTAACACGTATAGCCATGTTTAGGGTATATAGGAGACCCTTAGCAAGAAAGGCTGTTTAACCCACCAGTCTACAGCCTTGTCATACGCAGTAAGCACCTGTTGGCAGAAAATGGACTTAATGAATATGAAACGTCTTTTGATTGTCGTCTTAAATCCTATACCACGTTGTTCATTACATGGCACTTAAACAGGCTCTAGATCATGGACTAAAATTGGTAAAATATCAACGTATGCCTTTAGCCAAGGTCTTTGTTTAAACTTTAACACTCGATGATTTTTGTTAGGGTCTCCTATATACCCTAAACATGGCTATACAAGTTAGTTCTGAACACTTAGTGGTTAATTGTATATTGAGTTTATATACAGAGCTTATACAAACACGTCTTGAACGCGGTCAAACTTCACAAGAGTCACATGCAACACGAAAAGTATGTTTCCGCTACCTAGCGGTAAATATGAGTACTACCTGAACTACTAGCATGCTACCTGGCGGAGGATCAGAACACTTACTAGTGATATCCGAAGTGCGCTGAGGTTAGGTAAACTTAGGTTAGCCATGAAAATAAGCTACCAAAATATGCCACCAAAAATAATTGTTTTTTACCCCAGAGATCTTGGGTTCCAACTCGACAATGCATAGAATTTAATTATCCTCTGAGAGTTGAAAGGTTATGTTAGGTTAGGTTAGGTTAGGTGAAGTTAGGTTAGGTAAAGTTAGGTTAGGTTAGGTTAGGCTAGGTAAAGTTAGGTTCGGTGAAGTTAGGTTAGGTTAGGTTAGGGTAGGTAAAGTTAGGTTAGGTTAGGTTAGGTTAGGTAAAGTTAGGATAGGTGAAGTTAGGTTAGGTTAGATTAGGTTAGGTAAAGTTAGGTTCGGATAGGTTAGGTTAGGTGAAGTTAGGTTATGTTAAGTGAGCTGAGGTTAAGTCTTTAAATATTCCCTCTCTTTCAAATACTTTCCAAGACCAAGAAAAAAATTCCACAAAATACATTGACAAAAATAACTTGTCAAATAAGCCAATACAAATGCCAATATAAAAAGCCAATACAAAAGCCAACACAAAAGACAACACAAAAGCCAATATATAAGCTTATGGTAAGTCACTCCATCAGCAAAACAGTTGCAACCTTTGTAGCGTGAACATCGTACTGACAGGTCAGTTACTACTATGGAACTTACTACAACCAACAAAGGAAGGCAACGTGAACTCTATCAAGGCTACTCGTATAACTATAATCGCCAGAATGTGAATGGAATAATATTCTGGCGATGTTCAAAAGAGAGGTCAACAAAATGTCGAGGCAATCTGAAAAGTAAAAATGGAAGGTTTGAAGTGTGAGTGTTCATCAATGTAGAGCTTCAAACGAACCACGGTTGCTGTTTACAAAAAAAAAAAAAAATCTAAATGCTTTTTTTTATTTTTTTTATTTTTTAGCGTATGGCTGTTAGTGCCGGGAGTGTCCGAGGACATGTTCGGCTCGCCAGTTTTGTAGCTGCTTCGAGACGGACACCCAATGGGTGAGCTACAAGTACCGTTGGGGAGGGGAGTTGGAATGTAAGGGCTAGGAATTGGAAGGTAGCGGCTGTGGCCTATACTTAGGGACCAACCCCGGTATTTGCCTGGAAGGAAGATGGGAAACCACAGAAGACCATCTTCAAGGTTGCCGGTGGGGGGATTCGAACCACCTCGCCTCCCGGATGTGAGCGACTGCCAGCAGTCATGCCGTAACGACCTCGGCTAACTCCCCCGGTATTCTAAATGCTAAAAAGCAAGATCAAGAAAACGATATTGCGGCTAAAGATAGTGCAGTGTTTGTTCAAAAGGACTTATCATGTCCTCAAAAAGTCATATTAGGACAGTTGTCAACGTCCAAGAAACCTTCAACACTATCAAAGTCAACACAGACTATAAATGAAGTGGTATTGCAAGAGGATCAAAAAGGAATATATAGTAATAGTGATGATGGTCATGATGATAATGATAATGATGAGCATGATGATGAAGATGATGATAATGATGATGTTGATAATGGTAATGCTTTGTTTACAGCTAAAAATTCATTTGTTAAATTTGTATAATGGAACAAACCCAGTAAGCTAATTCAACGGCTTCGACGCTTGCAACTTTTACAACAAACTGGGCATACCGGTCACGATTGGGAAAGCAAAGAAATTGAACAAGAGCTTCGTCGTGCTGAAATTATTGTGTGATGGGTCTACCTTTTTGCGACCACTTCTACCCCCTATTCTTGGTTCGTATATTTGCTAATTTGCTTCCACTTTTACCTGAACACTTTAGACCCATATTTGCTCTTACATTAAACTATTATTCTTATTACCAAGTTGACTTTACTAGAGCTTAGTCTATGCTTGACAGTTAACATGGAAGTATCAGTGACAAGGTATGGTAAGCCTTATGCATACTATAAAGGGTATTCATATGTTGTGAATTGAACCAATAAAAACGGAACTGTTATTTGGCGTTGTTCAAAACAACGTTCCAAACATTGTCGTGGTGGCCTAAAAAGTAAAAATAGTGAGGTTTTAAGTGTCAGTGATCATCAATGTAGTGTACTGCATGAAACACAGTTGCTGTCAACAAAAAATCAAGACCATATTCCTATTCAAAATAGGGGATTGTTTAATGAGCAACGTTTAACCCCTGTTCTAAAAGTTATGTTTAATCCATCTTCCACTTCGCAAGAGCCATCAACATCACAAACTATGCAAGAGGTAGTGTTGTTGTTGTCGTTTTAAGGAGTGGAACAGCTAGGTCATCTATCTTGATATGCAATAAGGAAGTATTGCAAGAGGATCAAAATAACTAAATAGTAATAACAATAAGGGTTTTAAGCCTATAAAACCATTGCGGCTTGCCCAGTTTTAGAAAACAACAGAGAATGGACATTGCTATAAAATAATCTACAACAAGACTTGTGTTTAAAAACTATAACAGACTATCATAAAGAGAGAAAGAGTTGTATTCACTATGCATCTATTGTTATAATAATGTATACTCTGCAATGTTAAATATTCCAACTTTGTATTAAAAAAAACATTGTAACATGATTTACATTTATTTACAAACTTTATATACATGTTTTTGTTTCATCATAATATTTTTAAGACAATACTAAAAAATTAAAACATTATTATTCTATACACATATTTTCTTTCTTTTTCAGTCTATTGTCAACACTTATATTTTCCATTATTATTTCACATTTGTTTTTTATTTAATTTAAACGAACCATGCACCTATTGTTTTTAAAACCTTCATAAATTAAGTGTACAGGTTGTACAACATTATTCACTTCATCAAAAACACTCTCCGACATATCATTAAACCGTGTAGTCAGAAATGTCTCAAAATTTTCGCATACACAAAGAACACGATCACCATATGCTGAATTCAATTTCCGAATCTTGATAATGCGGAATGGAATATGCGTTGGCAATTCGCTGAGCTTCTTTTTCTCAAAGCCACATGCTTGCCCCTCAGCGTTCAAAACATTCATTGTAGTAGGCTATAAACAAAAGAAAAGCATATCTATTACACTCTACAACAGCTTGTAATAATATTGTGCATATAGGTATTTTGCACTATGCATTGCTAATAAATTATACTATTTATGCAAGTAATGCCCTAACTGTAGCTGATACTACTTTTCTGCATATAGCACAAGTGTTAAGTGCTAATGCACACTTGACACAGGCTATCAACTATCCACAAGGCAAAAATACATTACCTAGTTCTTCTTGATAACCAATTTGACATAATTGTTGGTCACACTTTTCTATTTGTTGGTCAGACACATTTGTTTTTTTCACCCTCATGTATTTGTACCGCGTGTTCTAACTCTAAAGGCAATCTTGTGCAGCAATTACGTTATCTTTACGAATAGTGTTCACAAATTGCAGACCTTTAAGCAACACCATGTATCTACAGTTAGGTAACCAACGAGCGTGTTTCACAAAAGGGTCATCAGTAATCTGCCAATCCTTTAAAGCAAATCCACAATGAAATCATATTGTTTTACCCCTTCACCAGTATAAACAATCCAGCTTCACTTAGCTGTTTTGTAAGGTGTTATAATATTAATGGCCAAACATTTTTATAAGATTCCAAACGTTTTTCAACAGATCTGTACTCTGGGTGTGATAGTGCTTTAGTCTTGCAAACTTCCAATTTTTCAAAAGCATATGCCAATTCAACACTGTCTATGGCATATGGACCACATATATCGACAATACCGTTGGCTGGTAATATATAATTATTATTATTTATTTGTAATCCAGCAACGTAAGTAGTAGCGAATGGCCTTGTGGATCGGTAAAATGGATACACTGATATGTTACTCACTTGTTTTCCAAGCATGTAAGGACAATGAAGAGACCATCGCAAATGGTCACTAAAGGGATCATACCTTTCTTCCCAGTGTGAAAGTTCAATATGACAAAAAATCACAACGCATAACATCTTCCCGGTTCAAGTAATAGAAACCAGCTCCAGCAAGTTTATGTACTGATCAATAGCCTACAGGCCCAAGATTCAAACGTTAACCAACGATCATTTTCTGATTTTAAATTTAACGACGTGGTAAACCAACTTGCTCACTTGTTGTATTTGGTACTAACGCCATGTGTTATAATAAAACTTTTTTATTGCAAGTTATTAACGTTGCACAAGAGCACAGAGTATTTTAAAGCATAATGTATGCTTGTTCACTGTCTGTTCACTACGTTAATGGCGCATGACCACACCTAAAACAAACAAACAAACAAACAAACCCATCACTCAATCAATCAATCAATCAATACTTGTAAAAAAAACTTTAACGTTAATTGACATTAAATGAAAAACACCATAAAAATTATAATAAACTGTATGTCGGCACTAACAGTAACCCATGTACTTATTTTCTTTTTATAAAGCTGCAGTCATATACATTCCCCTTCAACCAATACATAAACAAAAAATGAATGTCATGTAATTTTGTTCAGATTATCATTTACACGCATGTGGATATTCGTTGAGTCCGTAGGGAACGACATTTCAGTTGAATTTAAATTTTTGTTTTTTAGAAAATCCAATATGGCCTTGTACTTTCCCGGTCATTCATTCATTTCCGTGTCCGATCATTTCCAGAATGTAGCAACTCCGATGGCCTTGTTGTTTGCCTCGATCAGGTCCTGGGTAGTGCAGGGTTGTTCTAGTAGTGGACAAATGAGCAGGTGGGCTGGGTCTTGTGTTGCTCCACACTCGCAGGACGTGTCTCCATCAGCTGGAAGGATACCCCATTTCTGCATGTTGGTCTTGCAACGAGGGACGCCCACCCTGAGACGATTAAGTGATTTCCAAACAGGGTAAGGCAGGTCATTTCCTGGGGCTAGCTCTTCCTTAACAGGGATATCCGGCGGCAGCTTGCTCTTCCACCTGGAGATGCGGTTAGATTCCGATGTTCCCTCCAGTGGTTGAGTCCTGGCGATGAAACTCTTTCTTGATTTCAGTCGACGGACAACAGCCTGATGATTATGCAGTGGATGATGGGGATCATTAATCTGCTTCGCCCTCTCTGCATCAGCAGCAACAGCCCTTCTGATAGTTGGGGGAGCTATCCCAACAATCGGGTAAAGTTTGTCGACTGGAGTAGGCTTCATACATCCCGACAAGATTCGTATGGTCTCGTTGATGGCAATGTCAATCTGCTTGGTGTGACTGGATGCACTCCACACAGGTGAAGCGTACTCTGCAGCAGACATGCACAAAGCAAGAGCAGAAGTTCTTAGGACGTGAGGACTTGCCCCCCAGGTGGTGGCTGTGAGCTTCCTCAAAATATTGTTCCGTGAACTAACTTTCAGCCTGGTCTTATGGCAATGTTTCTTGAAGGACAGTGTTCGGTCAAGAGTAACACCTAGATACACGGGTGTTGGACAATGTTGGAGTTGTTTGCCTTGCCATGTAACATCCAGTTCCCGCCGAGCTTCTCTATTCCTTAAGTGAAATGCACATACTTGAGTCTTGTTGGGATTTGGCTTAAGATGATTGGCTTCATAGTAAGATCCAAGGGTAAACAACCAATATGGTCTTCTGCCGGATGCCAATACATAGTCAGTAATCAAGAAAGCAATCATCGTCCCAGTCATGTACAGGTAATGAATATTTTTTGTCTATGGTTTTTCATTAGTGATAAAATGGAATTGCATTTTTAAGTTAGACTTACCTGAGTTTTCAATAGTTCACTGCCTGGAAACAATGGTTGCAATCTACTGCGTCTCGGGTTTTCAGTGACAGCTACGGCGGTAAAGCTTTTCTTTCCAAGTTTCTAAAAATAAATAAATAAATAAAATAATACTCTATAAATACCTAAATTCAGGTTAATAAATGCATTTCATTTAAAGACAAAAAAAACATCAAATTAAAATTAAACAAATTAGTTTAAAAAATCTCACCTTGACTTGTACTGGCTTGTTGCTGTTTTCTTCTAGTGGGCTCAAAAGTGGGTCTCTCTCTCAGACATGACAGCTATACCGGTTATCTGCAAGAGAAATTAATAAAAATCATTAATTACCTTATCAATAACTATAAATTTAAGGTTCATTGGCATATCATTAAAATAATCATTAATATGTACTTACCAAAAAACAAAAGGATTTTATTCTAAAGTTCAGTTCAGAGCTCTAATCTATACATCTGTTTGCTAAAACGGCAAGTGCATCACTAACGCAATCCTTATCAGTCTGCTTAGCAACAGAGAGTGTTGCATTTTCTCAGCGTTTTGACCTTGTAAGGTTCTCTGTCGGTCTCTCTCTCTCTCACATGTTCCCACATTTCACCACATTCCTCTAGCGTGATAAGTTTCGCGTACCTTATACTAGTTTCATGTTTTTAATAAGGAACCAAAATGGCTGCCTCTTATACATCGGCAGTACGACTGCATAAGAACCAACATGGCGGTCTCTGCTTAAACGTCACACCTGCTAGCCACCAGCCAAGTATCCTAACACAGCACTTCCTGCCCACGTAGACATTTCTGTCTCATCAGCAGTTGCTCTCACCAGACCAGCAAGGCATCTGGCTAGGTACAGCATTCAGGGTCCAGCAAGCAACACGGTTCTGTAGCATTCAAAACGTGTGTGTGTCCTACATTTCTTCTTATTATTACTATTCTTAAACATTTTACTCTAATAATCATTAGCAAGTGGGCATCCTCAATACATGTACTCATTAATCATACACTTTCACCATGTCCAATGATTAGTTTATAAAATCTCAGGGCAATGACCTTACCGTTTCAGCTCTTTGGGTACATGCACATCACTTGGTCAACCAAATGTTATACGTTTTTATATCCTACAACTGTCCGCTGGTCTATGAGCATGCATGAATGCCACAGAGACGTGACACTACATCGACTAGCTCGTTAAAGATCCCCTTTAGGGGTAAAAAATCCTAGCACGCTTCACGCGTTTTAGAATATTAGCCTCCATCCGTCAAAGGAAATATCGCAAAACCAACCGTCATAAGCCGCCCGCCGTCCAGCCAAAATAGCGATTCATCTCTTCCGGGCACGATCACCCCAGTTGGCAACAGGCTCGTTGAAACACATAACAGCGGTACCGTCTCTCTAAACAGCCACTCTTAATTAAAATTGGAATAGACACACATTTTTCTTTCTTTCAACATATAGACCAAATAGTGTAAGCGTTTTCAATATTTAAAAAATACATTCAAAATGGAAATGTCACACTAAGTCCAACTACCACTCATACAAGTCCGTAGACTTCTTAGTTCGAAAAATATTAACAAAAGTGCACTTAGGCCCTTTTGACCTAAAATCAAAACTACATTAAAAGACGGGGCGTCATCCCAAATCCAACGATCCCTCATACAAGTTCGTAGCCTTATTCCTTTTCAAAATATTAGCAAAAGTGCACATAGGCCCTTTTGACAAAAACAAAACTACATTAAAAAACGGAGTGTCATCCCAAGTCCAACGACCCCTCATACAAGTCCGTGGCCTTATTGGTTCTCAAAATATTTACAAAAGAGCACTTAGGCCCTTCTGACAAAAATCAAAACTACATTAAAAAACGGACAAGCACATGCACATGACGTATGATTTTCGATCTTTTGGTTAAATTTAAAAAAAACACTCACCCATAATCATTTTTCAAAAAGCCCACCCTCTTACAAAATCCCCAAGTGCACATGCGTAAAAAAACAAAACAAAATGTTAATTCATAGTGGCATTTGGCAGTAAGCATCCGCTTTATGTGGAAAAACGTTTAATTTCATATTAGCACTGACCCGTTGTACCCATGTGAGTAATCTCCATGGAAAATATGCTCCCGCCTCCAGCTAGCGTCAGGTCCCAGGCGTGTACCGTTCCCCCATTGAGCAGTTGCATATTTTGGATCTGAGGCTAAAAGGTATCAACTCTACAATGATAAGGCACAACTCTATTCTAAGACTTTAATTCAGTAAGAAAATCATGGCTTCAAACAAATAAAACAATCCCCACAAACATAACACAAAATCAAAACAAAAATTACTTCCACAATCCACTAATATTAACATAATATTATCATAATAAACTGATATCATAACTCAAACCTTTACCCTTATATTAACTTTACAATTCACTCCAGTGCGCTGATGCACATACAACTTCATAAACAAACTGTACTTTGATTCTTCCGTCATCTAGTGTGACTTCTTTAATTTCATAAAGTTATTTATTCCTTAAACCTCATCTTACTTTGACAATTATGTGTACCGTGTGTGTTTGATCTCTCTCTTCCCACCAAATGCTTTACATGCATTAGCCTATTCAGGTGTTGCACAACAATCTACGTGCAACTCCATAACTATGCAAAGCTACCCCTACACTCCTCTCTATTTATATAGCTCCACTACATGCCGTTGTGATTTCATCTTAAAAAACTTTCGTTACCGCTGTGTCGGATGATATCATTAAGCTACCCTTGCAAGGGTAACTTGTGGCGTAAGTAGCCAACTTCTGAACTAGGCGTCAGTGACAGTAACAAATCCAACTTCCAACCATTCGTTAGATTGCTAAAATCATGAACCATCAGGGTGATCTATAATTACCAATGTGTTCTTAAACCACATGACTTCATTACTCAATATAACAATGTTTCCTTTTCATGTTACTAACAGGGTCTAGAATCTGCCCTTCATTAACCTTAAACCTTCACGGTTCGCTTGACAGCGCAGCCCCTCTACCGAGCGGCCTGTATACAATAGGGTGGAGTGAGGTCCCAACAGTACCTCGACCCTCGCTCCCTGCCACATGGCTTACCTCCCCAAGCAGTAATACGATTTCTAAAGACAATACCGTGGTCTCAATGACACACATATCCCAATGGATTTAAACTGAATATTTATGCAAATAGGTACTGGATGAGCTTAACATTTATTCCTACCCTGAGGATAATATTAATTGGCACCAAATAGGTCCATTTCAACACGAAGGCACGAGATTCATAAAACATTGGTCGATCTGGATAACCGGTATCTTAATAAATGGTGTGGTCAGCCCACATGCTGCCGTCATAAGATTCGCTTCACAAGAGCCGAATCACTCAATAATAAATTCTCGGGTGATCAGATAGAAGTGCAGAGGTGTCCAACGTTCTCCTCTCACCTATCACAGGATTCGAACCCGGAACATTCCATATCCATCATCAGAGTTAGGGTCCAAACACTAATTACACTCTGGCACAAAGCACATATCTCAGTATGCCCCACGGCTATACTAGATTTCATACGTCGACTAGATTACCTGGTTCCATGACCTAATGTTATGAACTTCGTCCTATAATTATTAAGAGAAATCAATCCATTACTCTATAAGCTTTTACACAAGCTGCAAATTCAAATCACTAGAAAGCTCTTCCATCTCCTTGCATAATTATATTCCCATTAATACAATGTATTCTGATATTAAACTCTTTTCTTCATCCCTTAATGTGATCTTACTGCTTAGATCGATAAGTCTTCCAATTAGCGTAAATCTTTCTTGCTTACAACATTTTTCCTGATGTATTCATTCATACCTTTATTTATTATTATTATTATTATTATTATTATTATTCTTACTGACATAAATTACCATAATTCCGACACAACTTAACCATCTTAAAATCGAACACCCGTGTTCGTTAAATTAAGTATACATAACTGATTTGCCATTTTATTAATAGTGGTAACGATTAATCCACTTACTGACGTATAACAACACCTCAACTCTATTAAAATCAACACAATAATGATTAAACCTGGAGGGTCTATCTCCTAATACTGATTCTTATTGGCATCTTTATAATTCTGAAATCACCTTACATGCAGTGGGCTATACTTCTACATAACCATAATTTGTGGGGTACTCACATTCTAGGCTTTATCCTGGCGGCTCCAACCACCTATATCCTTCCGGGTCGCCTGCCATTTGCAGATTTAGTGCGACATTTGCATCTTACCTATACACATTTTATGATACATTTCTTTCACCAACCACACGGCACTTTTCATTTCTATAGTGAAGCTATTGCTTCCAAAACACATGGCACTTTATAACACTTATTACACCATTAATTTAAAAGATTTTTTCACATATAATTTATACATAACACACGTCATTTTTACACCTTTCCTTGGTTGAAATTCCCTGGCAAAATATCAGAATTGCAGGTATCAACGGCATCCTCCGTGCTCCTACCAACTCCTGATTGAAAGTCTGGTTGATCTGCCTCCGGAATTCACCAACAGTCTATCAATAATCCTACGGTAAACTTGCTGCTTTGCATAAATATGCTTACTTTCGTCCTGAGCGTTACTATTTGGTATTCTTAAGACATTACCAAATGCTTCATAAAGTTTCTCCAAGCGCATTCCAGCGTAATAAGACATGTATAACCACTCGATATATTATACACTGCGCTTAACATTGTACATAATTTATACACAAATTATTACTTTCAATAGTTCTGCAAGTTATATCACACGGTACTTCCTATGTGAACATAAACCGTTGCTCGTACTGCTGACTTTACACATGCAGCACGACAGTCCTTAATAAAAGCCTTCTAAAGGTTTTACTGCGCGGCTTCCCAAGTTGAAGTCCGTGCCTCCTTCCTTGACTTCGGTAATACACATTTCACACAATAAAGTTCGTTGATTACCGTACTTCTTATTCCTTCATGACCATGCATGATTATCTTCTCACTTGGTGCATTACACTGCGCGGCTATATAATGATTGACACTAAATGTTCAAGTCCTTTGTGTGAGCGTCCTCTCCTGAGCCAGAGTAACATACGTTCCGCGCTCGAGTCTGTTCAAAAACTGACTTCTGCCAAGGGTCGACTCCCTTATATTGGTTTCACACAAAAAAAATAGAGCTAGAATTCCCGCGCTATATCAACTCCTCTCCCAGCACGATTCTGGTCTCGAAACAATGCTCATCGGGTTCCTTTTTCTTCACTGATCCCAGAACTATCCGCGTGCTGAAGGATCGATCGGCCAATTAATTAATAGTAATTGCTTTCTCCATGGCGTGGGGACGCGGTTTCCTTGGGAATCCCTGGCGACGTACTCAAACCCAGCCGCGAACATCCATAGTCCTATGTCCTTCCGCACTCCATTAAATATGCCTCAAATTCGCAGATTAAAGGCTCTAAAATTAGCCTCCTGGCTAAAGATTCACCTGTGTGCAACTCTCATGTCATTGCGTTACTCCAATCACGAGTAATCAATTATTTTCCTTGGGGTCTATTCTCAAACGGGGAAGAACTGGGTCATTATTCAACCCCCCGACCTCTTCCAGACGACATAACTAGGTCAGCGAGATTGACAGGGCTCCAATGGTCTCCTCCCACAATTCTGGGGCTATTAGTAAAATGTCAAACTCTCTACTTCTGCGTTCTAAGTCCAGCATAGCCTACTCCATGTAGTTCAATAATGCTGTATTCCCCTCATTTTCCCTGCATTATTTCACTAAATAATGCCATTATCAACTGATATCACACCAGTGATTAAATATATACTTTCCCCTAGGGGTTTTTACAATGAAACTCCCTCAACAGATCTCGGGTTCGTTCCCTGGTGGAACCTTTATCCTGAGATCACAGTCTCTGAGATCCACGTTCGATATCAGTCAGCATGTCCCCCTCGGGTTCATATTCTCCTTGCAAAACTTATAGAAGTCAATTGCAAGTGACTTTCTGTAAGTAACCAGCTGACTGTCTACCACTGTCTGTGTTTACATTAGGGGTCTTTCACCTCGTCTGGCTGCGAGTAGGTTAGTCTCGCTCCCCCTTCCACACTGCGTTCAGCCCTAAGCTGTTCATTCTCTTGACGGAGGGCATCATTTATGGCCTCAACTTCCCTTGCTGCTTCAACCATTTCTTTGTAAAGTTCTTGCAGGCACTGGCACTTTTGCTGTGTGTCCCTTTCACTGGGCAAGCTGTTTGCTTCCCGTTCCGTCTCGCTACGCGAACTTTCAGGTCTGGCTGCCTGGCTGACTTTGCCATCCACGTTCAATTGGGTGTGCGCTGCTAGTACTTCTTCTTGTTCATCAAATTCTTCTGGCGAGTAATAAATTTTTAAATTGGCTGCATTCATAACGACCTCGTTTCCTGTTTCTAAATGCCTTATTCTGTATGCATTGTTTTGTAGGTCTCTGATCACCTCGAACGGGCCGTGATATCCAAAAATGAACTTCTTATATTTCCTTGCTCCTGGATCAGAACTGGCTGGCCTCCTGACTAAAACTCTTTCACCGACGAGAAGCAGTCTGTGGTACCTCTTCGCACGATTTCTCCTCTGACGTCTCTCTGCTTGTGCTTGGAGATATTCGAAGGTTCGTTGGATCCTCAATTCTCGTCCTGGCTGTGCGTCTACTGGTAATGGAATAACACCAGTCCACGGTCTCTCCGGTCTCTGATCCAAATGTAGAGTCACGGGCACTTGTCCTGTCGCCTCATGTACAGTATTATTTATACAGTATTCAATTACTTCAAGGAACTCAATCCAACGCCAATTCTCTTCAGAGCAGTAGATCTTCATGTATTTCTGGATCTCTCTCATTACTCTTTCAACTGGACTTGCCTCAGGATGGCGAATGGTAGATAAAATCTCCCTAATTCCTAGATTTTCCAGTTCCCGACGAAATTCTGCACTAGTGAAGCAACTTCCATGGTCTGAGAGTAGATTATCCGGTTTCCCAAGAATCGGATTAACTCTCTCTTTCAGGCGTTTCAATACCTGCTTCGAGCTGGTTTTCTGTATGGGGCATAATACTACCATTTTTGAGAATACATCCATGGCTACAAAAATGTGTCTATTGCATCTACGTGCTCTAGGCAGTGACCCAAAATTGTCTATGCTCAATAGCTGCCTTGGCTTCTCTGGTAACAACGGAATAGGTCGTTGCCTCATTAAAAAGGATTTGGCTTTACCCTTTGGCACAAATCACATGTCCTAATAGCATTTCTCACCGTTTCTCTCAACAATGGCCAAGTAAATGCTTCTTTCAATAGAGCAGTGACCTTGTCTATCCCGGGATGTCCAAATGCTCTGTGTGCTAGCCATACCAATCTCCTCTGCAAAGATGCAGGAATAACAATCCTTTGACGTGTATGATCTACATCATCCCACTTATGTAGTATCTGATTGTACCATACATAATCTGTTGCCAATGCCTCTGCCTCTCTGTATATTGCAGTTCCCCTTGCTAAGCGTCCCTCGAAGTAATCGATCATCATCTTCAACCACGGGTCTTCGCGTTGTAGGTTGGTAAGATTCCTCAAGTCAATTAATGTCTTCTGATCTCGATTCTCAATCTGGACAGCTAGCGTTTCCTCTTCTCTTGGGTAACGGCTCAATATGTCCGGTATTACATTCTCTTTCCCTGGACAGTATTCTATTTCCACATTGAATTGCTGAATATACAGGGACCATCTTGTCAACCTCTGGCTAGACAAGTCCGTCTTTAACAAAAATGTTAAAGCTTTATGGTCTGTTCTGAGGACTATTTGAAAGCCGTACACGAGTTTGCGCCAGTATTGCAACGCGTACAAAATTGCAAGTAACTCTATCTCTGTAATCGTGTAATTTTTCTCATGGGCTTTCAACCTCCTACTTATAAAGGCAATAAAAACTTTCTTTTCGGGCTGGTCAACATTTTCTTGGAATAGCATCGCTCCTATACCAATAAGTGATGCATCCGTCTGTACGATGAATTTCTGGGTATAATCAGGGTATCCCAGTTTCACATATTCCAAAAGCATTTGTTTTGATCTCACGAATGCTTCCTGACATTGCTCCGTCCAATTCCATCTGCCGCCTTTCTTCAATAGGTCCTGCAAGGGTGCTACAGTCGTAGTATAATTTGGGCAGTGGTTCGAAAAGAATCCAATTACTCCCAAATACTGTCGGACGTGCTTAACTTTCATGGGTCGAGGGAAATTTCGAATTACCTCTAATTTATCTGGGTTTGGCTTAACTCCATTTGCATCAATAACATGCCCTAGGAATTTAACTTCCCTCTGACAGAAGTGCGATTTCTTGATATTAACCTTAAAGTTAGCTTCTCGAAGGTCATCTAGCAACTTCTTCAGGTCTCTCATATGCTCCTCCAGAGATTCTGATGTGAATAGAATGTCGTCTACATATCTGATGGTACTCTCTTTAACATCATCTGATAGATTGCGATCTAACGCTCTTATCAGGGCTGAACCAGCTGTTTTCAAACCAAAAGGTAGCCTTAAAAACGTGTATGTGTGTTGATCAAACATGAATCCTGTCAACAGACTAGTTTTCTTCTCTAAATCAAGATGGTGAAAACTTGAAGTAATATCTAAATTTGTGAATACGGTCTTCCCTTTGAACTTCCTGAGGATTTCTTTAATAGGTGGCACTTGGTCGAACTCCGGAATAACCTTCAAATTTAAATGTCTCAGGTCCAGACATATTCTGACAGTCCCGTCTGTCTTAGGTACAATTACCAATGGGCTTACATAAGGCGTAGGTGATTTCTCAATAACACCGGCCTCCAACATCTCCTGAATTGCCTCTTTCACCATGGCATAATGCTTTTCGGCTATAGGGTAGGGTTTCTGCCTAAATGGTGTCCAATCACTGACTTGAAAAGCATAAGTGAAGTTCTTTATACGACCAGGTCTCGAGTCAAAGACTTCTTTCTCTTCCAATAATAATTGCTTTAAATTTTCCTTCTCTTTTGGCCCAATTTTTGCTTCTTCTAGTTTTTCCGAAATATGTTCTTCCAGTTCGGGTTCCAGATCTTTCTCCATGTCTGTGGCTAGTGTTTTCAGTTCTTCTTCTAACTGCTCAATAGCTAACACTTCTTCCTCCGCCACGTCTCTGTATGTATGCCATACTTGTTCATCTGACCCTGGTTCAATCTGATTGAGTGCGACCTCTAAGCCTTCGGCTTCCTCATTCACACGGAACATAACTCTGTCCTGTGCTAGGTCTATTACCATTCTGTATTCCCTTATAAATTCTGCCCCGATAAGTAGGTTATAAGGCAATTTGTTTACTAATAGAAAACTCTGTGAGAATATAGAGCCTCCTATCTGTAAATCTAGGAATACCTGATATTTACATATCATCGTTCTGTCTGGAATTACACCTTTTATTTTGACACTAGAGATCGGTATTTTCAAAACATTCTCTCTCTGGGCTATTTCATTATATAAAGCTTGTGTCATGAGGCACACTGTTGACCCCGTGTCTAACAGACTTCTTATTTTCAATCCTGCCACTCTTAGTATTATAATAGGCAATTCTCTCTTGATCATGACCTGTGATCCTCCTGTATCCTCGATTAGCTCTTCTGGTTTGGCTATCCAATTGATGATGTTAACTGACTTCCATCCATCAGTCTCGAACTCTTCTAATTTTGGAGTTTTTTTTTCTATAGCGCCGGTTTCCTTAGAATTTCTTCTCTCTTGTTCGCTGCGCTGTACCTCCAAACTCTTAGCTCCATCTCCATATCTGTCTGGCGACGTCCTGTTCTGCATAACTTCTTGCCAGCGGACTTGTTGCTTCTGAGGCTCATCTCCCCTTTCCTCGAGGTATCGCAATGAATCGTGATATCGTTCCTCTACCTCGTCATCGAAGTTACTTCTTCTTTCCTGGGGTCTCCAATTTCTATTGTTGCCTTCTTGGCTATTGTCACCTCCATTGTTTTGGTACGGTCTACCCCTGATATTCTGCTTATTCCACGAATTTCGGCCTCTTCCTCCTCTACTAGCATTCCCTTTGTACTTCGGCTGCCATCTTCTGGGTTCCTGTTCCCATTGACGTCCGTTGGAATCTAATGTTTCAGTGCTCGTAGCTTTGTTGTTCCTTGGAGCTTGATGCTGGTCAGTCTGCGTGTTGGTCACGTGTACCTGTTCCACGGTTCGATTCTGACGCATAGTATTGGCTGTTGTGAGGTCCAGTTGTCTAAGAACTGTCTCCATTTCCATAGCAGTTTTTGCATTAGCCGAGATTAGCAGTCTTTGGATCTCGTATGGAAGCTGCTTGGCGATAGCAATACATAGCTCCAGCTTGCTAGGTTTTTGATCCAGTTCTTTGAACCGACACATCTGAGAGATGAAAAACTCTGCGTACTTCGTTGGGTTGGTGGTGCTGTATCTTTTTGAATACAAATCCAATCTCAAATTTTGCTGTGTCGCGGGATCCCAGTACCGTTTCAAAAATGCCTCCCGAAACTCCTCAACAGTATCGAAAGTATAACGGAAACTGCGAAACCATAATGCACATTCTCCCTCTGTTAGTTTCTCAATGGCCCGTAGCCTGCGCTCTTGTGGTATCCGCGCATCATTCAGATATTCAGACACTTCCTTCAACCAATATTTTGGTGTCATATTACAGTGGCTACCTGAGAATTTCCTTGGTTTCTCTTCGCTTGCCCTGATTACGTTTATCACCTGGGTGTGCATTGCATTTTCATGTGGCGTTGATGCTGCAACTGGTGCACCTGGCGTCATATAAGTACTTTCGCCTGGGCCTGTAGCATTCCTTATTATAGATTGGGTTTCTAAGTCTGCCCACCTTGTTTTCCTCATATCTTCCATGCTGCCTTCACTTGACTTAGGATCTTTCATAAGGGTTTCCTCCTGTGCGATTATCCTACTCTCCATTTGATTGTGGCGCATCTCTGCCCTTTCCAGTCGAGTAATTACCTCCTTCTCGATTCTGGTAAGCCTATCTCGATTTTCCTCTGCCACTTGAAATATTTTCTTCTTGTCTTCTTTCAGGCTTTGTTTGATATGGGAGATTTCATCCTCTACATCTTCCTTAATTTGAGCAATGGTCTTGTCGCTTGCCTCTGTCTTCTGGCCTTCTCTTACTTCGAGTTCTTCTCTCAGCCCTTTAATCTCCTCTTGAATGTGTCCATTGACTTTTGACAATTCATTCTGGACCTTGACAATTTCTCCTTTGTTCTCCTCTTGCCTTTTGTTAACGATGATAATGTCGCTGTGAATTTGGTCCACTTCTTGATGAACTTTGCTCATCTGACCTTTCATGTTGCTTACCAGCTCTTTACTTTCATTAGCGATAGCCTTAATCTCGCCTATTTCCTGACATTTATCTAATATGTTCTGATCCTGTTTCTTTAGATCACCGTTAATTGCTCTAGCATAGCTTTTCAATTTCTGGTCCCACTTAGAGTCATTCTCTTCTAACCTCTGATCTACCGTTCTCGTAAATTCTGAAAACTGTTTCGCTTGGCGTTCGAGATTCGCCTCATTTTGGATTTGAATATCCTTAATGTCATTAGACAGCGCATCTAACCTACTGTTGGTTTCATCCTGCGCATGCTTACACGCTTGTAAATTACTTTCAAGCTTGGCTTCTATAGCCTCGAAACCTTTATCTGTCTTAACCTGCATTTCTGATATAATGCTTACAACAGTTTCTGTTACTTCGGTCTTAATTGTTTCCTGCATTTGACCTAGTTTATCATTTAATTCAACCTTATTTGCATCCAATCGGTTGTTTATTTCACCCTGATTAGCATCTAAACGGTTACTCAATTCAACCTGGTTTGCATTAATTGCCAGCTGATTGGCATCTAGACGATTACTCAATGCGACCTGATTTGCATTAATTGCCTCCTGATTGGCATCTAAACGGTTATTCAATTCACTCTGATTTTCATTCATTGCAACCTTATTTGCATTAACTGCCAGCTGATTGGCATCTAACCGAGTGTTTATTCCATCCTGGAAAGCCTTAGCTTCCAGCTTGTTCTGTTCATTCACAGCGTCAAAATGCTGTTTCAACCCTGCAATCACCTGCAGGATCTCCTCTGTACCGGACATTCTCACAATAATACACTTTGAGATGCTGGCAGGCTTCCTGGAAACATGTGTGGATACGTTTTGAAAAGAGACACCAAACACTGTACACATATTGTAAGATTGCATAAAACCTATGAATTTTATGATAAATTGTGGATTTGGTATGTAGCGCTCGTACCCTTGGGTCATTCTCTTCTCAATAGAGAGACTCTGCGTTACATCAAAAGCCTACTGAACTCAAAAATCATTCAAACACAGTTTGAGGCAAAAAAATAATTACTATGGTTTTCCCCATGAAATACCATAAAAATCTATGGGGTTTCCCTAAATCCCATAAGCTCCACAAACCTGGGCGCCATGATAAATTAATTGAGAGATGGGAGAGTGTCCACGTTAAGACATCGCAGCAACCATCCAAGGTCTCGGTTGTACTGTCGACTGCCCCACTTGGGTCTCGCCATGATAATTTAATTGAGAGAGCGCTCATGCTATGCCCACACACGGGCGACATGATAAATTAATACACCTCTGCGCCTATGGCTACCTGTGTTTATAACTGGTCCACATACCAGCGCCATGATAAATAAGTGAGATGCATGGGAGGTGTTTATCCAAATTTATATTGTTTGTATCGGAGCTTAGCTAAGGTTAGGCGCGGTCATTCCCTAATTCATGTTAACTGTTACTTTAATAGAGTTGTGTGCACTAAATATAGACAAACTTTAGTTGTACCTATAGCTCAAATCACTGTACAGGACATCAATTTCCATGTACCCATGTGAGTAATCTCCATGGAAAATATGCTCCCGCCTCCAGCAAGCGTCAGGTCCCAGGCGTGTACCGTTCCCCCATTGAGCAGTTGCATATTTTGGATCTGAGGCTAAAAGGTATCAACTTTACAATGATAAGGCACAACTCTATTCTAAGACTTTAATTCAGTAAGAAAATCATGGCTTCAAACAAATAAAACAATCCCCACAAACATAACACAAAATCAAAACAAAAGTTACTTCCACAATCCACTAATATTAACATAATATTATCATAATAAACTGATATCATAACTCAAACCTTTACCCTTATATTAACTTTACAATTCACTCCAGTGCGCTGATGCACATACAACTTCATAAACAAACTGTACTTTGATTCTTCCGTCATCTAGTGTGACTTCTTTAATTTCATAAAGTTATTTATTCCTTAAACCTCATCTTACTTTGACAATTATGTGTACCGCGTGTGTTTGATCTATCTCTTCCCACCAAATGCTTTACATGCATTAGCCTATTCAGGTGTTGCACAACAATCTACGTGCAACTCCATAATTATGCAAAGCTACCCTTACACTTCTCTCTATTTATATAGCTCCACTATATGCCGTTGTGATTTCATCTTAAAAAACTTTCGTTACCGCTGAGTCGGATGATATCATTAAGCTACCCTTGCAAGCGTAACTTGTGGCGTAAGTAGCCAACTTATGAACTAGGCGTCAGTGACAGTAACAAATGCAACTTCCAACCATTCGTTAGATTGCTAAAATCATGAACCATCAGGGTGATCTATAATTACCAATGTGTTCTTAAACCACATGACTTCATTACTCAATATAACAATGTTTCCTTTTCATGTTACTAACAGGGTCTAGAATCTGCCCTTCATCAACCTTAAACCTTCACGGTTCGCTTGACAGCGCAGCCCCTCTACCGAGCGGCCTGTATACAATAGGGTGGAGTGAGTTCCCAACAGTACCTCGACCCTCGCTCCCTGCCCCAAGCAGTAATACGATTTCTAAAGACAATACCGTGGTCTCAATGACACACATATCCCAATGGATTTAAACTGAATATTTATGCAAATAGGTACTGGATGAGCTTAACATTTATTACTACCCTGAGGATAATATTAATTGGCACCAAATAGGTCCATTTCAACATGAAGGCACGAGATTCATAAAACATTGGTCGATCTGGATAACTGGTATCTTAATAAATGGTGCGGTCAGCCCACATGCTGCCGTCATAAGATTCGCTTCACAAGAGCCGTATCACTCAATAATAAATTCTCGGGTGATCAGATAGAAGTGCAGAGGTGTCCAACGTTCTCCTCTCACCTATCACAGGATTCGAACCCGGAACATTCCATATCCATCATCAGAGTTAGCGTCCAAACACTAATTACACTCTGGCACAAAGCACATATCTCAGTATGCCCCACGGCTATACTAGATTTCATACGTCGACTAGATTACCTGGTTCCATGACCTAATGTTATGAACTTCGTCCTATAATTATTAAGAGAAATCTATCCATTACTCTATAAGCTTTTACACAAGCTGCAAATTCAATTCACTAGAAAGCTCTTCCATCTCCTTGCATAATTATATTCCCATTAATACAATATATTCTGATATTAAACTCTTTTCTTCATCCCTTAATGTGATCTTACTGCTTAGATCGATAAGTCTTCCAATTAGCGTAAATTTTTCTTGCTTACAACATTTTTCCTGATGTATTCATTCATACCTTTATTTATTATTATTATTATTATTATTATTCTTACTGACATAAATTACCATAATTCCGACACAACTTAACCATCTTAAAATCGAACACCCGTGTTCGTTAAATTAAGTTTACATAACTGATTTGCCATTTTATTAATAGTGGTAACGATTAATCCACTTACTGACGTATAACAACACCTCAACTCTATTAAAATCAACACAATAATGATTAAACCTGGAGGGTCTATCTCCTAATACTGATTCTTATTGGCATCTTTATAATTCTGAAATCACC
Organism: Meconema thalassinum; assembly: GCA_946902985.2. Classification (NCBI taxonomy): domain Eukaryota; kingdom Metazoa; phylum Arthropoda; class Insecta; order Orthoptera; family Tettigoniidae; genus Meconema; species Meconema thalassinum. The sequence continues at coordinate 796,384,340 of OX336388.2, read as the reverse complement.
TTACATGCAGTGGGCTATACTTCTACATAACCATAATTTGTGGGGTACTCACATTCTAGGCTTTATCCTGGCGGCTCCAACCACCTATATCCTTCCGGGTCGCCTGCCATTTGCAGATTTAGTGCGACATTTGCATCTTGCCTATACACATTTTATGATACATTTCTTTCACCAACCACACGGCACTTTTCATTTCTATAGTGAAGCTATTGCTTCCAAAACACATGACACTTTATAACACTTATTACACTATTAATTTAAAAGATTTTTCACATATAATTTATACATAACACACGTCATTTTTACACCTTTCCTTGGTTGAAATTCACTGGCAAGATATCAGAATTGCAGGTATCAACGGCATCCTCCGTGCTCCTACCAACTCCTGATTGAAAGTCAGGTTGATCTGCCTCTGGAATTCACCAACAGTCTATCAATAATCCTACGGTACACTTGCTGCTTTGCATAAATATGCTTACTTTCGTCCTGAGCGTTACTATTTGGTATTCTTAAGGCATTACCAAATGCTTCATAAAGTTTCTCCAAGCGCATTCCAGCGTAATAAGACATGTATAACCACTCGATATATTATACACTGCGCTTAACATTGTACATAATTTTTACACAAATTATTACTTTCAATAGTTCTGCAAGTTATATCACACGGTACTTCCTATGTGAACATAAACCGTTGCTCGTACTGCTGACTTTACACATGCAGCACGACAGTCCTTTATAAAAGCCTTCTAAAGGTTTTACTGCGCGGCTTCCCAAGTTGAAGTCCGTGCCTCCTTCCTTGACTTCGGTAATACACATTTCACACAATAAAGTTCGTTGATTACCGTACTTCTTATTCCTTCATGACCATGCATGATTATCTTCTCACTTGGTGCATTACACTGCGCGGCTATATAATGATTGACACTAAATGTTCAAGTCCTTTGTGTGAGCGTCCTCTCCTGAGCCAGAGTAACATACGTTCCGCGCTCGAGTCTGTTCAAAAACTGACTTCTGCCAAGGGTCGACTCCCTTATATTGGTTTCACACAAAAAAAATAGAGCTAGAATTCCCGCGCTATAACAACTCCTCTCCCAGCATGATTCTGGTCTCGAAACAATGCTCATCGGGTTCCTTTTTCTTCACTGATCCCAGAACTATCCGCGTGCTGAAGGATCGATCGGCCAATTAATTAATAGTAATTGCTTTCTCCATGGCGTGGGGACGCGGTTTCCTTGGGAATCCCTGGCGACGTACTCAAACCCAGCCGCGAACATCCATAGTCCTATGTCCTTCCGCACTCCATTAAATATGCCTCAATTTCGCAGATTAAAGGCTCTAAAATTAGCCTCCTGGCTAAAGATTCACCTGTGTGCAACTCTCATGTCATTGCGTTACTCCAATCACGAGTAATCAATGATTTTCCTTGGGGTCTATTCTCAAACGGGGAAGAACTGGGTCATTATTCAACCCCCCGACCTCTTCCAGACGACATAACTAGGTCAGCGAGATTGACAGGGCTCCAAGGGTCTCCTTCCACAATTCTGGGGCTATTAGTAAAATGTCAAACTCTCTACTTCTGCGTTCTAAGTCCAGCATAGCCTACTCCATGTAGTTCAATAATGCTGTATTCCCCTCATTTTCCCTGCATTATTTCACTAAATAATGCCATTATCAACTGATATCACACCAGTGATTAAATATATACTTTCCCCTAGGGGTTTTTACAATGAAACTCCCTCAACAGATCTCGGGTTCGTTCCCTGGTGGAACCTTTATCCTGAGATCACAGTCTCTGAGATCCACGTTCGATATCAGTCAGCATGACCCCCTCGGGTTCACCGTATACATGTTGCACTTGTAAAGCGACATTTTAATAAAATTTATATTTTCACCCCCTAGTAGGGGTAGGTTTTATTTTAGGGTTGAAATAACTTGTCCATTGGAAAGGGGGCGTCAGCCCGAGTCCAACGACACCTCATTTGCTAAAATCCGATTATTGATTCGAGAGCTATTAATTATTTAACATTCGCTTGTCCGCCATGTTTGTTTTTTGGGCACAGCCACGCCAAGAGCAATAGAAGTTCCTTTGCTCCCCTACTTGTATTCAAAAATTATCTCGATCTGACATTTCACATTTCAATTAACCGCCCACCATGTTGGTTGGTGCGTGTGTTAAAATACACTCTTTGGTTGATCTTTCATATATTTGATTTCTATTGGTAACATTATTTATATCGTTTATGATTATTCCTTTGCGTTTGCCTTGATCTGGCGCCAAAATTCGAGCCAAGCTTCACACTTTTCCTGTGTCCTTCAATCAGGCGTGACGTTTGTTATGTTAAGTCCTTGTTTAGCGTGGAAGGAACTTTGCCTTTCCACATGCGTTAACTTCTGTCTTTGTGGAGTGATATACGTACCGTACTGAAATTTACCTTCAGTTTATCTGTGTTTGTTTAACGTAATTCTCGTTGCGCTAATTTTAAGGAAACCACATCATATCTTGGAGAGTTACGGAAATAATTAGTTATTTAGTTATATCTATTTTATCACTCCCTCTTTTCTCTTGTGTGTACTGCGTGAGCGGTAACTTTGACTGGTTACTTTTCGCATGTTTGGGTCTCTTAATTTTGATCATGAGGTCTACGTGTTTGGCTGAATGGCGTATCTACATACTGCCTTTATCCGTGCTTTGCCTGACGCTCTATTGTACATGTGATGATGGCTTTGCCTGGTTCGTTTGTGTTCCATATAGCCAATTTCAGTCGGTGCTTTGCTATGGCATACCTCATCTTGGACCAGCAAGGCGATATAAGGAATAGGCCTATGTTCCGTCACTTGAGTATTCCTAAGATCATATTTGTGTAACTCGTATTTGATTGCTTTATCATTTACGCAAGTCTATATCACGTTCCCCGTATATTTTCTAGTCAGTCACCTATTTCTGTAATTCATTTCATACAATATGGTTCCAGCTTATTCCTCCTGTTCGTTTATATAGTTGTATGCGTATTTCTCGCAATTTTGTCTCATTATGGTGTGTACCCTCCCTTCACTGCGATACTTAATTACCTTACCTTCATGTTTGCATTCTTGGAGTACGTACTTTTCATCGGACGTCTAGCCTCTACTTCCCTAGCGTACTGCCCATCTATGTGACTTTAAGGCAGCTAAATTCAATCTATTTATTTCCTATGTCAGTAGAGTACATTGGTACTTTATCTCATCGCCTATCTGCGTACTTAGTCTGTTGTTTTGACGCAGTGATACTTTCATAATTCAGTTTGTACACGTTCCTCTCCGTATTGTTTTATTGAACATTTTATCCAATATAAACTTTCGGCCTGTTTCAATAACTCGCCTCCTGCTTACTAGTGTAGTTTACCCTCCCAGTATAGTGGTGGTACTTGAGATAACCTAAGCTGTCTTGGGGATTCAGTTGCGTCCGCACCTCTGGGGATGTGATTGCCCATATTCTCGGGCGAAACATGTGCAACCAACCCATCCTTCCACTGCCCTAAACGTCTTACGATCACCAAGAATATTGATGCTATTTCATCTTCCCCTATGGGTAAGTATATCCCTAAAGAAGTCAGTTCATATTAATAATAGCATATTAATCATGAACACACGGAGACCATAACACTTGGCACGTATTACAATCTAACGTATGTTATTTTTAAAACATATGTCTTATAACTTGTGTTATTATGGTATCTGTACTAATGTGTGTATTTGTAATTCACATGAGGAATCGGAAAGAGGTGACCGTGGCCTTAAGTTAGGCACCAGCCCGGCATTTACCTGGAGTAGAAGTGCGTAATTACGGAGAACACTTCCAAGATGACTGAGGTGTGAATCGAACTCACCTATTCACAATTTTACCTCACAAGTCTTAGTGTACCCCGATCCATTCCTCGCACCAGAATTAAATCTCTAGCCAGATCCAGAACTTGAACAAGGGCCACAAGTGAGACAGCCGACATTGTCAGCCATAGCGCCGCGAGGTGGACACCAGCCAGTGACTAGGCTGATGATGTATACAAAGTTAATCAATTAATGATACATCCTCAACAAACCACAAGAAAAATATCCTACCATATTTCCCTGAAGTGTACACAACATCTCACCCATGTTTCATCGCATTAGGGTGAATGGTATATGAACGCATCGCCAACACTCATTTGTTTAAACCACTCGCGCGCTATCTATTGTAAATTGGATTAACTATAGTTGATTAGATTAACTATGCCTATAATGATTTCCGAAGTGTTCACAACAACTCACCAAAATTTGATCGCAATCAGATGAATGGTTTATGAACGCATAAAAGACGAACAAACGAACATCCTTTTTATATATACAGTATATAAGATATTAAGGGGCTCAAAACTAGAGAAATATTACTTTTCACTAACTAGAAACTCGATAATCCGTCTACACATGCAATAAGAAATGGGTAGTGTAAAATTATTGTCATAAACTTCCCTACCATTTAAAGACCTGAACAACAGGAAATAGAAAGTGAAGTAACAAGAAGTGATTCTATGTTAATCCAGCTTTGCAAATGTGTGTAATATTTTGAACAATGGAACCGATAATTTCATGAAATTCTCGTAAATTCGTCTTGCTTTACCATACTTAGAGGGCAGAAATTGTCGTGAAAATTATCCAGTTATATTTGCGCGTCCAATTGGCTCATATCTGCCAAATTGAATGATTCACATGAGTCTAAAAGAAATTAATGAATAATATACTAAAAATCCACAATCTATTAATTTTACAATACATTCTAAAAAGAAACATGACTAACACACTTACGTAAATGTTTACCCACTTCCAAACTAGCAAGAAAATTGATATTAAACAAACTTGGATCCTTGGGGCTCGAAACGATGAGAAAAATGCAAAATGTAAAAATTGTAATATTTATCCCGTAAATAAAACTCAAAATAGTGAATGCAACTTAAGCATTGGTGTCTGCCTTCGTTGAAAGTCAATTGTTGATAAACAGTAAGATAGAAAAAAGGAAACTTACTATATTTGACGAATCATATATCTCGCGGGTAGAAGTGACTTTACAGAATTAAAACTGGCCGATGACACAGGTCTTCTGTAAACGTAACAGAGAGAAAATTGAACACGAAAACGAAGACAGTGTCCTAACTATAACAGTTGAGAAGAACAATCCACACACGAACGATGCACGGTAAATTAGTATTTTTTAAAATTTACTTTGAGCACATAATGTTCATAATTCGCATATAGACCGTGGGAAAAATAAAAGGAGAATGTGGCACAATCTAAATGTGCGCCACCTCATGGACTGAAGGAATTTATTTATAACATTCTGCTCGTTAGCAAACTTACACTTAACTGATTGCCTTGAAGACTATATCAAAGGAAAAAGGCCAAGCAACGTATTTGCCTATTTTGAAAACAAAGTTAAAGCGAAGATTAAGCAAAAACAAACATTCCATATATTCAGGTTTACGTATTTCACCCAATTATTTTTGCAACGTTTCTACGGTTTCTCAAACACACCGGGGGCTTGGGGGCGCAGCAAAGCGAGTCTCTTATATAAAACAAAGTGTCCTCTTCATCGCCAAGTCAAAACTATCAAAGTTAGAAACATGAAATTTAGGAGATATGGTCGTTGTAAGTCGAAAACGCCCACTAAGGAAAGATTTTTAGCCTATTTTCATTTATGAAAAAAATAGGCTTATGAGATCACATTTTGTCCGTGTGTCTGTGTAATGGTGTGTGGCCCCCCTCATAACTTCTAAACGGCTGGAGAGATTTCAATGAAACTCGGCAAATTCATAGCACCATTCCGGACCACCCCGACCATGCCCTTCAAATTGTGTTACCTCTCACCAATCCAACATGGCGGCTGTGCGAAGTATTTCACCAGCATTCAATATCTCCGAAACTGTTACCGATATCACCCTGGAATATTTTACGGTGATAAAGAAATCTACTAGGAGTTCACCTATGTGACTTTTGAAAACCTGGTAACTACAAAACCATCATGGCGGCCAAGCGAAGTTGCGACTTTTAAATAGACGTTCCTCGCGATTTAACCAACCAAACGCAATAAAACTTGGTACAGTATATGTTTATACACATTGTAATGCACCGACATCTATCTTCGTTCATTCGTTTGCATAACCTCAAGATGGCGGCTGTGCGAAATATTTCACCGGCATTGTATATCTCTGACACTATTAGCGGTATCATCCTGAAATTTTCTACGAAGATAAAGGGCACTACTAGAAGTTCATCTGTAAGACTTTCAAAAACCGGTTAATTACAAAACGAATATGGCAGCCAAGCGAATTTGAAAATTTTAAATAGACCTTTCTCTCGATTTAATTACCCAAACGAAATGAAACTTGGTACAGGAAATGTTTATACACATTGTAATGCACTGGTTTTCTAATTTAGTTCAATTGTTTACATAACCTCAAGATGGCGGCTGTGCGAATTTTAAAATTACGTTTTTATTTCTTGTGTCGTAATCATGCGATCGAAGTGATAGTTTGAATAATGAACAAACGCAATAATTTTTTTAATGGTACATGACTCTATGGCCTATACATACAACAACCCAACATGGTGACCATCCGAAATATTTAGATATCCATCAATATAAACGAATCTATTACAGCAATCAAACTGAATTTTTTAATGTTCATAGGGCCTATGAACAGAGGTTCACCTATAGGACTTTCAGCATCCTGGTGATCACACATCCCACATGGCGGCGACGCGAAGTATAAATATTCACATGGTCTTTGGATCATTAAATCGCGAGGAAGGTCTATATAAAATTTTCAACTTCGCTTGGCCGCCATATTCGTTTTGTAGTTAACCGTTTTTTATGTCTTATACATGACCTTCCAGTAGTGGCCTTTATCTCCGTACAAAATTTCAGGGTGATACGGCTAATATTTTCAGAGATACAGAATGCCGGTGAAATATTTCGCTCAGCCGCCATCTTGAGGTTATGTAAACAATTGAACTAAATTAGATACCAGTGCATTACAATGTGTTAAACATTTTCTGTACCAAGTTTCATTGCGTTTGGATCATTAAATCGTGAGGAAGGTCTATTTATAATTTTCAATTTCGCTTGGCCGCCATATTAGTTCTGTAGTTAACCGGTTTTTAATGTCTTATAGATGAACTTCCAGTAGTGCCCTTTATCTCCGTACAAAATTTCAGGGTGATACCACCAATAGTTTCAGAGATATAGAATGCCGGTGAAATATATCGCACAGCCGCCATATTGAGGTTATGTAAACAATTGAACGAAGTTAGATGTCGGTGCATTACGATGTGTATAAACATATACTGTACCAAGTTTTATTGCGTTTGGTTGGTTAAATCGCGAAAAACGTCTATTTATAAGTCGCAACTTCGCTTGACCGCCATGTTGGGTTTGTGATCACCAGGTTATTGAAAGTTCTATAGGTGAACTTATGTTCATAGCCTCTATGAACATTAAAACATTCAGTTTGATTGCTGTAATAGATTCGTGGATATTGAGATCCATCTAAATATTTCGGATGGTCGCCATGTTTGATTGTTATATATATAGGCCATAGAGTCATGTACCATTACAGGAAAATTATTGCGTAGGTTCATTATTCAAACTTTCACTTCGATCGCATGATTACGACACAAGAAATAAAAACTTAATTTTAAAATTCGCACAGCCACCATCTTGAGGTTATGTAAACAATTGAACTAAATTAGATATCAGTGCATTACAATGTGTATAAACATTTGCAGTACCAATTTTCACTGGATCATTGAATCGCGAGGAAGGTCTATATAAAATTTTCAACTTCGTTTTGTAGTTAACCGGTTTTTTCAAGTCTAATAGATAAACTTCCAGTAGTGCCCTTTAGCTCGGTACAAAATTTCAGGGTGATACCGCTAATAGTTTCAGAAATATAGAATGCCGGTGAAATATTTCGCACAGTCGCCATCTTCAGGTTATGTAAACAATTGAACGAAGATAGATGTCGGTGCATTACAATGTGTTTAAACATATAGACTACTGTACCAAGTTTATTGCGTTTGGTTGGTTAAATCGCGAGGAACGTCTATTTAAAAGTCGCAACTTCGCTTGGCCGCCATGATGGTTTTGTAGTTACCAGATTTTCAATGTCACATACGTGAACCCCTAGTAGATTTCTTTATCACCGTAAAATATTCCAGGGTGATATCGGTAATAGTTTCGGAGATATTGAATTCTGGTGAAATATTTCGCACAGCCTCCATGTTGGATTGGTGAGAGGTAACAAAATTTGAAGGGCACGGTCGGGGTGGCCCGGAATAGTGCTATAAACTTACCGAGTTTCAGTGAAATCGGTCCAGCCGTTTAAAAGTTATTAGGGGAGGGGGGAACACACACCATCACACACAAACACGCACACACAGACAGACACGCGGACAAAAGGTAAGCTCATAGCTTTTTTTTTTCATAAGTGAAAATAGGCTAAAAATAAGCTGACACGTGTCTAATGATTATTAGATGTGGTGTATATAATGAGGTGAAAGGGATGAAAAGAGGGGGTTGAAGGATACCTAACGGAGCGTGCATCTCTTGAACGACATAGGCGAGGAGTTTGAAACTCAGATTAAAACAATCAGCTTAAAAAGTAATAAATAAATAGGTGTTCGACCGTTTTTTCATAAATCCAATTTAAGGGGCTTATGGGGTGGGGTGAAAATCTGGAAGAAAAACGTCCACTAAGGAAGGATTTTTGGATATTCACTCTCATCGACCAACCAAAACTATTAGTCGGAAGAATAAAATTTGGGGGATATGTTTGTTGTGTGTCGAAAACGTCTACTAAGGAGGGATTTTTGGATATTCAGGTTCTAAAGGGGTGTTGACGGGGCTAGACCTGCATTTCATTGAATAACAATATGACACGACTATGACCTGTTAGTATAATATATTATATCAAATCGTTGAGGAATTCGATAGACTACCAAATGAAATAAAGAAAAAAGTACCGGAAATATTTCTTGCGAAATATGTGAATTTACTGGTATTGAATATATAGGGAGATACCTTGCAGGAACGCTGGTAAATCTTTTAAGGGTCGCTTTTGTCGTCAGATCATCAATGTATGATTGACATTTCACCTTTCCGCTATGACTAATAGCCTAATTAGATATAATAATTTCGATAATGATAATTATTATGATAAATTTGAGTAATTTGATACGTAGCACAAACAAATCAGCCGATAAGATAACTGCTAAATGAACTCGGTTAGAGGAAGTTTAGTTTTCGTTTGTTGGTATAAAGCCTCGCCTTTTCAGGGTTCTGCACACTCCCTATTAGCTGTCGTCCGCCTGCTTTAGACTATGGAGCCTGGTATCCAGACACAGAAGATGCTACCGTTGCAAGTTGTACGATTGCTACTCTGTGGTCTCCAGAAAAAATCCACGGACGAAACATTCTAACAGATCATTAATTCAACAAGGTTAATAATTGCAAACATTTCTCAATGTGTGACGAATTGCTCAATTACACCATACACCCCTCCACCCACTGTATCAGATATTTGCAAAGACAACACTGAAGGAATGGCTTCAAATTTTAGATGCGTGTTTACCTCATCCCCTGTCGGGATATCAGCATCAGCGGTAGTTTGTCCAAATGAACCCTTTTTATCTGCAGAGTAGGCGTCGGGAAAGGACCCGGCCGTTCTTTTGCCTTTTCTCCGAACGTATAGAAATATGGATGTGTGTTAAATACACTCTGCCCATCAGTTGGTGGATACTGGTCGAAAATATCCAGGCTAGCTCACCTTCCTTTCCAACATGACTAACATATATGAATATAAATGCACTCTGTAAGCGGACCTGAGGGCATTAAAGTCGTGCCCTGTGTCAAGGTGATGATAACTTAAAATATACAAAAAAGCGCGTACAACTCTATCCCTCGGGAGCTCGCGTATGTGGTGTTAACTCAGCACTTTCAACTACTTACGTTGCAAGACTGTACTAAGATTGCTCAACCTTTCAGCTGTCTTTTGTACTCTTAGACAACTATCACCGCTACTAGAATGCGCTAGTATGGACACGCTACCAGTAGTATTTGAATTATGACGCAGTTGTCTGTACATTTCTAGTCAAAAACGTATTTGCTAACCAAGCTCTACCTGTAAAGAGACGCTTCAAAATAGAAATACACTCATCTAAAATCGGCTTTTCATGTATCAATCATAAAACTGTGTTTCTTGCTAGGAAATGTCAGAGATATTATGATAATGTGTTTGTCCTGAATTCCTTTGTGAGTATAAAAATAAAGACAGCCTTGAAGCCATTCTTCAGTGTTGCCACATTAACAATTAATATTGTATCTCCCAGTCGGTCAACATAACAATAAAGACAGCCTTGAAGCCATTCTACAGTGTTGCCACATTAACAATTAATATTGTATCTTTCAGTCGGTCAAAATAAAAACAGCCTTGAAGCCATTCTACAGTGTTGCCACATTAACAATTAATATTGTATCTTCCAGTTGGTCAACATAAAAATCATTGCAATTACTAAAATACGTGTAAAGAAACTGAAATAAATTAGAAGGGTTTACAATGTATACATTTTATTGAAGAAGGGATGACATGTTTGCGCAACAACACAACAAATAGCTCTACAGTGACTGTCCTCTGAAAACAAAATACAAGTGTGGTAACTATTACTGAAACATATTAAGGCATTTAGCTGAAAAAAGAACTATTCATTTTAATGTCGCAAAACTTAGATATCACTATACCATCAACAAATATAGTATTGTTCCCACAAACAATCTATCTTCGTAGATTACATATTCTCGCCGACATGGATTAGCCCTTATTGTGCCGATATATCAGCCGAGGGGGGCATCTGATAAATATGCCACCAGCCGAACTAAATACTTTTTTGTTTTATTTCCAGACACACAGCACTTAAACTAACGTAACGAAGACAACGCGGAAACCATTCCTTCTCAGATTATCTCCATAAGTATAAGTTCCATGAATAACTGCATTTATAATAGGTATTCTTTGAACATGCTGCAGTTAACTGACTTCCCATGTGTGTTATCATCTGAAGTATATGATCTTGCTCGGAGCTACTTAAGATACGTGGGGATAAATATGGCTATTTCTTTCAGCGAAGGGGATATAAATAAGGTTTAAGTGCTAAGTGAAGTGGGTGGGAGGGAATTTTCTACTGATGGCGACGGCTTTGATTTTACTGTCGAAAATCCACCTAATGCCACAGCACTGTAAACGCATATGATTGTAGAAATTGATCGTACTCTGAACCAATTTGATAGAATTACACTTAGCTTGGGATATTTATAAACAATTAAATAACTATTAACATTTTCATCACAAAAGATACTATTTAGATTGTGTAGGCTGTCAAATTTATATTAAGATTTCCAATTAATTTCTGTCTCACAGAATTATTTTTACAGATTTTATTAATACCCAAATGAAGGAAATATTAATTACTTAGCTTCTAATTCGTGAATAATTTGTTTACCTGATGGAGAAAAAAATATCAACACACTAAATTGAGAAATATAGGTTGCAGATAATTTGTAACACTTGAAATGTCACTAAACTTGGCTTGGTAATTTAAGGATATTCACTTCTTAATTGCTGGGCATCAAAAGGGATAAGATGTCTCTCATGAAATCTTAACTCATTTTATGCCAAGCAATTAATTAATGCCCCTTCTCACATGGTACATGAATTCGAATAGTACCTATCGCTATGGGTTCTCACTTGTGTCTTCAAAGGTTTTCTGTTAACAAATTTGGCTATTGCAGCTATGCGTTAACACATGTGCATACAAATACCTTCCCTTCAAATATTCCTTATAAGTAAATTTGGCTTCGCATATGCTACACAGGTATGGGTAAAGGTGTATCTTCAAATGTCCCAACAAATTTGGTATGGCATGTGCTAATTTGTCATCTCACCACTATGGGTTAACTTGAGTTTATTCAAACCATTTTTGTGGGCAAATTTGGCTACGCATGTGCTACACGAAAATGGCTGTCCCCCGTGTGGGTTAACATGTGTGACTTCAAATAACCTTTCTTACTAACTTTGTCTCCACATGTGCTGCACGAGAATGGCTTCTCCCAAGGTATGGGTTAACATGTGTCTCTTCAAATGACCTTTCAGACTAAATTTGGCACTGCACGTCTTACGAAGTACGCTTCTCCCCAGTATGGATTGACATGTGTTCAAAGTACCCTTCAGACTAAATTTGGCTTCGCATGTGCTTCAAGTGTATCGCTTCTCACCATTATGGGTTAACAAGTGCCTAACCAAAGATGTTCTGTGGGCAAATCTGGCTCCGCATGTTTTACACGAATAACGCTTTTCACCAGTATGGGTTAACATGTGTGTCTTCAAAACATTTTTGTGGGCAAACCTGGCACCGCAAGTGTTACACGAATAACGCTTCTCACCTGTATGGGTTAACATGTGTGTCTTCAAATGACTTTTCTGCGAAAATTTGGCTCTGCATATGCTACACGAATAACGCTTCTCCCCGGTATGCGTTACCATGTGGGCCTTCAAATTACCATTCAAACTAAATTTGGCTCCGCATGTGCTACACGAGTATCGCTTCTCCCCACTATGGGTTAACATGTGTATCTTCAAACTACCTTTGCGACTTAATTTGGCTCCGCATGTGCTACACGAGTATCGCTTCTCCCCGGCATGCATTAACATGTGAGTCTTCAAATCACCTTCGCCCGCAAATATGGCTTCGCATGTGCTACACGAGTATCGCTTCTCCCCAGTATGCGGTAACATGTGTGTCTTCAAATCAACAGTCGAATTTAATATGGTTTTGGATGTACTACATGAGTACAGCCCACTATGGGTTAACATGTGTCTATTCAAACCACCTTTCCAACGGAATTTGGCGCCGCATGTGCAACACGAATAACGCTTCTGCACAGTATGGGTTAAAATGTGTGTCTTAACATTAACTTTCTGACTAAACTTGGCTCCGCATGTGTTACACGAGTATCGCTTCTCCCCAGTATGGATTAACATGTGTGTCTTCAAATTACCCTTCAGACTAAATCTGGCTCCGCATGTGCTACACGAGTATCGCTTCTCCCCAGTATGCGTTAACATGTGTGTCTTCAAATCACCTCCACGCGCAAATTTGGCTTCGCATGTGCTACACGAGTATCGCCTCTCCCCAGTATGCGTTAACATGTGTTTCTTCAAATCACCTCCGCGCGCAAATTTGGCTCCGCATGTGCTACACGAGTATCGCTTTTCCCCGGTATGGGCTACCATGTGTGCCTTCAAATTTTCATTCCGACTAAATTTGGCTCCGCATGTGCTACACGGGTATAGCTTCTCACCAGTATCGGTTAACATGTATGTCTTCAAATTTTGTTGATCTGTAATATTTCTTCCAGATACAGTGCTGGCATTCTGTCCTCTAGTATTACATAATGCGTACATCTGCCTTACAGCAGGATCCGAAGTATCAGGACATCCCAGCCTGAAATAATTGGAATTAATACAATGCAATGCGTTTATAATTATGTTGAATTATCTGAGAAAGGGGAATAAAACTTTCTAAATCCAGAGATATAACTTATGAATTGATAACTGAACCAACATTCATTAATATTACTACCAGGAATACTCATCATCATCATCTTTTCCCCTTATCCAGCTCCTGCCGGGTCAGGGTATTTATGGCACTTCTCCACTTTCCTCTTTCCTTCCACCACTCTTCTTCCACGATTTTGTCCCAGTCCAGATTTTTTCTTCTTATGCTGTTCTTTACTGAATCAATCCACCTTGTTCTAGGTCTTCCTCTTGCTCTCTTACCCTTGCACTTTGCCTCCAGCATCTGTCTTGGTATTCTATTTTCCTCCATCCTCTTTACATGTCCAAACCACCTTAGTTTATTCTTCTCAATTCTCTCATTTAGTTTTCCCATCCCAACTTCCTTCCTAACATCTTCATTCTTCACTCTGTCTTTCATTGTCTTTCCTATCATACTTCTTAGAAATTTCATTTCACTGGCTTGGATTCTACTCTCTTGCCTGCTTGTCAGGGTCCAAGTCTCAGCTGCATAAGTTAATATGGGAACATAGTACACTTTATACATTACCTCCTAGCTTTTCCTTGTTACTTCCTTATCCCAAACAAGTTTTCTTACACTTTGATAGAATGCATTGCTCTGCTGTACTCTCCTGCCAATCTCCAGGTCCAACCTACCAGTTTGCATCATTTCACTTCCTAGGTATTTGAACGTGTCCACAATTTCCAAACCCTGACTGCCAATTTTCACAGTGCCCGTTCCTTGTCTTTCCCCTGTTGTCATCACCATGGTCTTGCTTTTCTCTATACTGATTTTCAGGCCGTACTTCTGAATATTTTCGTTCAGTGCATCTAGTTGTTTTTGCACTTCTTCGGTGTTCCTTCCCCAGACCACAATATCATCTGCAAATAACAGCAACTTCATTTCTTTATGTCCATATGCTTCCTTTGTTTCCTTTACAATTTCATCCATCACCATTATGAACAAGAGAGGTGACAGCACACTCCCCTGTCTTAGTCCAGTCTTGTTCCTAATCCAATCTGTCTTTCCAACTGGGGTCAGTACCCTGCTAACACAGTTGTTGTACGTTGCTTGCACCATTTCCAACATTTCTCTTCCCAGTCTCTTCTTAACCATGGTTTCCCATACCTTCTCTCAGGGGACACTATCATATGCCTTTTCTAGATCTATGAAAGTCATGATCAAATCCTCTCCATATTCCCAGTTCTTTTCCATCACCTGCCTCAAGCTAAATATTGGGTTCACTGTGGATCTTCCACTCCTGAAGCCATACTGTTCCTCTTGCAACTCTCCTTCCACCTTTCTTCTCATTCTTCTTTCTAATATCCTTTCCAGTATTTTTACTATCTGTGATATGAGAGTGATCCCTCTATAGTTATCACACACCTTCTTGTCCCCCTTCTTAAACACTGGTAATATTAGCCCTTTCTCCCAGTCTTCTGGTACACATTTCCGTTTCCACACACACTTTAGCAGTCGATACAACCATTGCATACCAACAGGTCCAGCAGCCTTTATCATTTCTACACAGTTTTCATCCACCCCTGTTGCTTTTCCCATCTTCATTTTCTGTACTGCTAATTCCACCTCCAGCATTGTTATATCATCTTCTGTTATAGAGTCGTCAGGTTGTGTCACTTCCATCTCACCAGTACAATTGCTCACATTCAATAGCTTATCGAAATACTCCTTCCATCGTCCCTTTATCTCTTCTGGGTGTGTTAACAGCTCTCCATCTTCCTTTTTTCACTAGCTTTGTAGTAACTCTTTCTTTCCTCTTACTTCTTAGAAGCCCATACAGCATCCTTTTACTGCCACTTACATCTGTTTCCATTCTTCGTGTAAATTCTTCCCAACTTTTCTTCTTTTCTTCTCCTACCACTTTCTTACACCTTCGTTTGCTGTCGTGATACTTCCTTTTGCTTTCTTCTGTTTGATCTCGGTTCCGTTCTTTCCATGCAGACTTCGTTTCTTTCACTGCTTTCCTCACTTCCTCATTCCACCACGGTGTCTCCTTCTCTTTCACTCTTGTTGGCGTCCTACCACAAGCACTCTCTGCTGCACCAACAAATGCCTTTTTAAAGTGAGACCATTCCTCTTCAATGTTTTCCACTTCAGTAACTGGGATTTGTTGCTTCAATCTCTCCTGAAAATCTTCCTGTACAGTTTTGTCTTTCAATTTCCATACTTTTAATTTACTTTCTCTGATCTCCTTTAGGTTTTCCAATTTTTCCCATCTAAATTTTGCCACCACACCTCTATGGTCCCCATCAAATGCTTCCCCTGGTAAAGCTGTCACATCTATCAGCTTTCTGCGATTAGTCATTTCCACCATAAAGTAGTCAATTACTGATTTTGTTCTTCTATCGCCCCAACCATATCTCGTAATTTTCCTGCTGTTTTTCTTCCGAAACCATGAATTACCCACTATCAGTCCTTTCCTTTCACAAAAGTTTACAAGTTCCTCTCCTTCCCGGTTCGTTTTCTCATATCCATATGATCCAATGACTTCTTCCTTTCCTTGTCTCTCGTTTCCGACTTGTGCATTCATATCTCCCATGATCACCACTTCTACATCTGAAATTACTCTTTCTACATCCTCCAGGAATACTTCAATATCTTCTTCTCTGTTTCCAGTCTGTGGTGCATACACTTGTATGAAGCCCATCACGTCATTTTTCAACTTCATTCTAATTTTCATTATTCTGTCACTCACACACTCGACCACTTCAACATACTCCTCCAGTTGCTTCGAGGTTATCAGTCCCACGCCATTTTTTGCCTCTTGGCCACCACTCCAGTATAATGTATATCCTTTCCTCAATTTCTTCCTTCCTTTACCTTTCCATTTCACTTCACTCAGCCCCATCAATCCAACATTCTCCCTCTCCATGAAGTCTACCACCTCCTCCACCTTGCCTGTCAGGGTTATGACATTCATGATTCCCACTTTCATTTCGGTTACTGGTCGCCCATTTCTCACCGTTCCCCCAGTACCAAAAGAACTGCGCGTCGCCTGCAGGGTACGCCCTAACCTTCACCGAATCATTTAAAGTGCCATTTCCATTTTAGGGTATTATTACGATGGGGTCGCCACTCCCAAAGGCATTTTATGAAGCTACTGCCAGCTATTATACAGGCCGCCCCTAACATGGGAAACAGACGCCCTTGCAGCCGCCCCTAATCTGGGAAACAGACGCTGCCGATTGATGTTGTACTCATACTATTCCCTGAATACTGGGTTGCCTCTTCCGCAATCTCCACTGTTCCGAAGTCCATCTTCTCCGCTGCAGATTCCGTTGAGGTCTTCGCACGTAACCCTGTGCACGGGGCCTATGTTATACCCCATAGGACTGGGTCCTCACCAGAACTTAGCCGGTACTGTAGTTCCATGGTATATTACAGTACCGTTGCCCACCCCCGCGACGTGGACGCGCCTGGCAAGAATTATCCATGTAGCCATTTATAATTGCCTCATGGACCGGGTTAAGGAGCTGTCTAAATCCAGCCTCCAAGGCTGTCCTTATCTAATACCTGGAACTGATCTCGTTTTTAATATGCAATGCTATGATCTTCATACAGTCTGAATATTTTCAAATTATTCATATACTATGCAAACAAAATGGTGCGTCACATCGGAGTATTCGGAGTCATACGTTTCCTTGATAAATATGAAATCCGTATCTATTTCAAAAGTACTGATTCTACATGGAAATGGAAAATTATTTCCAGACACTTTCTGTTTGCCAAAAGTCAACTTTGTTCTTGATCAGTTAAATAATTGAAATTATTGAAAGGTTACGGAAATTGTGTGCTAATTCATACTAGCAGTGAAAGTGTTCAACTTATTTTACACCAAATTGTGCCGCTTTAACAACACGGATGTACGGGGATTTGACTATTTAATAGAGTCTGTTTAACTGAAATCCATCTGACTTAGGAAGTGCCTGCTCGTACAGGTGAATGAATAATCCATTTTATATTCCCTAGAGAATAGCCATTGTGGCTTTTGGATTAAGATGGAAATTTTGGATAAGAAAATCATGTGATTTCGAAACCAGATGGGCTATTATGCTTCACTCTTGAATACATCGCGGGTGAATGGTTTCTTAGAGCTACATAAATTGTGTGGAGGTTAGTGATTTGCTTTAGGACCAAGAAAATATCAAATACTACATATTACGGTGGCTTGTTATAATATACAGAAAGTGGTAACTCTCTAACATTAACCACTCCATATAGCGCACATTTATCCAACTCTCGGCTCACCACAATGTGACTCCGGTCTAACCACGTACTGTAGCTGGGAAAATGAAATAAGCATTTTTCCCTCCAACGATTCAATATCTCGACCTGTATTTAGACGTCAACAAATTCACACTTTGTACACTGTTATTCTAAATTAATAATCGATGTTGCATTCTATGTTTCAAAATATCCGACATACGAATCTCAAAGGTTTGTCAAACCTGGCACAATATCCTAAAAGTGATGAAATAGAGTAAGAGATTTCACTTCTTGCTTAAATAAATCCGTATACGCACGTGCAAAAGTGGCTGAGCTTTCGCACGGGCGGCGTATATGTTGAGTGACGTCACTCATTCTCGAGGTTACCATTCAATCTACGCAGAACCTACACACCCTAAAACCGAAGGAATTCTTCAAAATATACTAATCTTGGTTATCCCCTAGATTTCTTGTCCTTGACCCGTCCTTTAATAATAGTTGTAAGGCTTCAATTCCAGTTGCCTTAGAATGTGCCATACCAAACTATCTCTTTTATTCATAACCACTCGTCACTCATTTACCCTCCCCCACTCGTCCTAATACCTTTCATTAAGTACTACATTTAATCTTTTTATCATCACTATTTTCCTGCAACATCACAATGAAATATTTCTATTTTTATATTCTGCAGCAAAAACAAGCCAAGTTTCGCATCCATATAGCGCCAAGCTCCAGGCAATAGCATCAAAAATGACTTTTTAATACCTAGATCTGTATTTCATTTAAACAGATGTCAGCTCGATCTTTATATCTTATTTGCTTTGTCCCTTCTGTGCCCAAGTTGGAGTCACCAACGTCTCTTTAGTGTTTCAACAGCCAATCGATTTCAATATTTTTATTTTAAATCTTCCTACTGCATTCCGCTTATTGTTTCGAATACAATGATTTTGTTATGAAGTCTTTCCACAACACCTATTACACACCGTTTAGAAACATGATCAAATACTCTGGTGATGAGGCTAAGATAACATTGTCGTTAGTAAGTCACCGAGTCGAAATTACTTTATCCTCGTCCTCAATTCTACTTTAAATTTCTTTGGCATTTCCTTCGTTACTTGCCATATCTATAGACTGAAAAGTACGAATGGTAAAATGCAGTCTTACTTTATATCATTCTAAATACCAGTCTCTCTCTCATGTCTATCGAATCTAATAAACACCAGATGGTTGTAGACACACTCAGAATCCTCAATTGTATTCCGAAACTTTTCAGATGTCAAACAATATCTACAAACAACATTATACACAGCTTTATTTGTAATAAATATGCCACGAACGTTTTCCTCTCCATCTTTATTCTACCACGAACAGTCTAATACTTAATACAACTACCCTAGTTCCTCAGATTCTTGTTCACTGAACTTGTCTTTACCTAACTCGACTGTCATCCCATCCATTTGTTTCATCATCATCATCAGCTTCTAACGGCAAAAAGCCTTGTCGTTGCAGCCATTTCTTACGGTCTTCAGCGGTCCTCTTCATATTGGCATACGAGTCACATTCCATCTCCTCGACAATGTTCTTGAGATACGATTATATTGGTCGTCCCCTTGGTTTTTCCCCAAAGTTTTTCCTTAAAAAATGACCTGGAGGAGAGTGTCATGTCTGAGTATGTGTCCCATGGAATTTGCTATCCTTTTCTTGATAGTGTTCAACAGGCATCGATTCTCCTGAATTTGGTTCAGAACAAGCTCATTTGTCTTTCTTTCCATCAAGCTTGTTCGGATCATTCGTCTCCAAAACCACATTTCAGCTGCCGCAAGTTTTGATTCTTCTCTTTTCCCAAGTGTCCATGTTTCAAAACCATAGCTCAACACACTCCAAACAAAGGTTTTGAGAAATGACTTCATTATCTTCATGTTGAGGTGCCCATTGAGCATCAAATTCTTCTTATTTTGAAAGGCTTTCTTCGCCACCATTCTCTTCTTAATTTATGAGATGCAACAGTTGTCATAATTAACAACACTTCCCAAATAGCAAAATTCCGTTACTTGTTCAATGGCACTATGATTTAACATTATATTAGCTAAAACTCGTTGATTCTTTTTATCAACCACCATTAATTTTGTCTTCCGAGAATTAACTCTTAACCCGAATTTTCCTAAGGATTTCTGAAAACCTTTTAACATTCTATTCATTTCACATGCTGAGTTTGCAAAAGTGCAATATCGTCTGCAAAGCGAATGCTACGAACCTGTAATCCATTACATTTTAATCCTTTTGTTTTCTCTTTTAATGTATTTACTGCAACTTCTATATAGATATTAAAAATATATGGTGATAGAGTACAACCGTGCCTTACACCTCTTCTTATTTTTGCTTCTCTTTTAATGCCATTAAATGTTATTTCGGTAGTTTGATTTTTATATAAGTTCAGAATAAGGCGCCTGTCTTTCCAGTCAATCTCGACTTTGGCAAATGTAAGAAATAAGGTTTTCCAATTGTCATTATCAAATGCCTTTTCTATCTCAATAAATACTATAAAGGATTTTCGATTAACTTCCATACTTCTTTCTAAAATCTGACGTAATGCTAGGATAGCTTCCCTAGTCCCTTTCCTTGTTCTAAATCCATACTGATCACTATCCAGATGTTGTTCAAATTTCTTGCTTAGTCTATCTTTGATGATCAATAAAACCTCTGATACATGATGGCTTAAGTTCTATAATTAGAACATTCACAAGCATTCCTTTCTTGGGTGGTATGATAGTTCAAATTTTAATAAAATCAGAGGGTACAATTCCGTCCTCATAGCATTTAGTAATGATTTTAAAAAGGCATTCCATAATGCTTACATCACAACATTTTAAGAGGTCTGCAGGAATGTTATCTACACCAGTTGCTTTATTTCCTTTCAGTTTAGTGAGTGATGCATAAAACTCTGCTTTAGTTATAGTTGGACTTTATAATCTTCTTCAATTAGTTCATTTACTATATAAATACTATTGTCAGTAATATCTGGTCCATCATACAAATCCGCAAGGTATTCCTTCCATCGCTCACATACCTTTTCATTTTCAAACAATAGCTTCCCTTTGGAATCCTTACCTACGTTGCTTGTGATGCCTTGCTGATAGCTCAAAGATTTCACTTCAAAATAAGCTTTGTCAAGTTTCCCATTCTTCAGGTCATTATACTCAATGAGGGATACTCTAAAAAAAAAACATCTTTCTCCATTTATTCTTTTCATTTAACACTGAGCATCAATCTCTAACACTTCACTTCTCGGGATCTTAACACACAAAACCAAATCATTCTTGCCAATATCAATCAGCCCAAGTCAACAGATACTTGTCTTTTCCACAAAAACCTTATCTAAGTCCAAGACCAAACACAATAATCATCTCACTTCTTCTTTGAACAGATACTCTCATAAAAATCTTCCAGTATGGACTCCTCACAAGAACAGTCATAGAGTACTAATAAAACCAAAGATATATAAAAAACAAAAGAACAACGTAAAAAGGAATAAAAATACAGATGTGTCACTCAATATAGCATGGCTCTTTTCTCCTTTACTGGTTCACCATTGCCAGGAATCTCTAAGCTTTGCGCTGAGGCCTGCAATAGCTCACCAGCAAAGAGTAGCCATGATCAAAACCAAAAAGTCATAGAGATTGTACTGTGAAAATACACCCTCCTATATAAAACATACAAATAAACAACACATTCCACACATACACTAAAATATCACACACAGCATAAAATAACTTAACTACTTCCGAAGGAACTACATAATCGTCAACAAGCTAATCCACTTTCCAAATAAGTCTCAAAGCGCCAAAAAAATGAGTTCATTTGATAAAGACATGCCATCTCCACTCCTTTCATCATCCGAACCGCTACCTTCGATGCCATTACCATCTCGAATGTATAAATATTCTTTTCCATCAACATCCATAGACTGATCATCATTTTCATCAGCATTACTCAGCGTTTCCGATTCGGCATCCTGTTCTCCACGTTTACCACTTGAGATCCTTTTTGGCGTCTTCTTCTCGGATTCGGTTTTCTTCTCTGCCTTCCATCCCGTCTTTTTCTTTATCCGCCATGTCATTCCGTACCTTGTACACCTCATCTTCCATCTCCACCGTTCCTCTCTCCTTCCCTTACTCATTTTTCTCCTTCTTCTTCTGATCCTTCACTCTCTTATCTTCCTTTACCTGACATCTCATCTTCTTCCTACTCCTTCTCTTTGCTTTCCAACTCATTCTTTTATCCATTCTCCTGGTCCTCTTTGTCTTCATTCTCAACCACCTCTCTCTTCTTCTTTTCCACATTTTCCACCTCTTCCTCGTCTGTCTTGTCTTACTCAACAGTTCCTTTCTCTTCTTCTACTTTGTTTTCCACTGTTTCTTCTTCACCTTATCTTCTTGTAGTATGTTGTCTTCTCCATGGCTCACTCTTGCACTTTCATCCTCATCTTTAGCCTCTTTTTCTCGATTGCTACTGTCTTCATTACCAACCTCATCTTATTCTCCTTTCTTTTCTTCAATTTCTCCCATATCATTTGCTATCTCACGCTCTTCTGTTTCACCTTCTCCCTTATCTGTTTCTCCTTTCTCTTCAGTTTCTTCCATTACACCTTCCCCGTTATCCGTTTCTCCTTTCTCTCTTTTGTCCATTTTCCTTCTTACGCCTCCTACCATCACGTACTTCACACATCTTCTCAATATCTTGACCTTCTTTCTTACCTTCTTCCTCTCCATTACCGTCTTCTACACGCCCTCCAACATCACGTACTTCACACATCTCCTCAATATCTTGACCATTTTTCATTCCTTCTTCCTCTCCATTACCATCTTCTACACGCCCTCCAGCATCACGTACTTCACACATCTCCTCAATATCTTGACCATCTTTCATTCCTTCTTCTTCTTCTCCATTACCATCTTCTACACGCCCTCCAGCATCACGTACTATCTCACTACAATACATATGATCTCCACTCTGTGCTCCTACAACTTCCCTTTCTCCTCCTCCTGCTCCTTCTTCTCTTTCTCCTTCTTTTGCTCCTTCTCTTTCTTTCTCCTCCTCCACAGTCACACTCAAAGACACTTTCCAAGATTCAACCTGTTTACCTATAGATTCTATTTGCACTTTCATAGACTCTGTTTTTTGGCTTAAATACTCTATTTTCTGGCTTACTGACTCTATATTCTGGCTTAAAGACTCTGTTTTCTGGCTTAGAGACTCTATTTTCTGGCTTAGTGACTCTATTTTCTGGCTTACTGACTCTTCCATACCGGTGAATTTACTTAGTAGCATTCGGATCAGACTAGCGCTACTACACATGATAAGGCCGTATACTTCACCGCTATTAAAATTTGCTTTTCTTCACCTTTACCTGCTTCCTTGTCTTGCTCATATCCCTCTATCGATCCCCACGTTGGGCGCCATTTTGTAGCCGTACACATTCGAGGGCATGGTTGATTATACTCAATGAGGGATACTTAAAAAGACATCTTTCTCCATTTAGTATTTTCATTTAACACTGAGCATCAATCTCTAACACTTCACTTCTCGGGATCTTAACTCACAAAACCAAATCATTCTTGCTAATATCAATCAGCCCAAGTCAACAGATACTTTTCTTTTCCACAAAAACCTTATCTAGTCCAAGACCAAACACAATAATCATCTCACTTCTTTTTTGAACAGATACTCTCATAAAATCTTCCAGTATGGACTCCTCACAAGAATAGTCATAGAGTACTAATAAAACCAAAGATATATAAAAAACAAAAGAACAACGTAAATAGGAATAAAAATACAGATGTGTCACTCAATTTAGCATGGCTCTCTTCTCCTTTACTGGTTCACCATTGCCAGGAATCTCTAAGCTTTGCGCTGAGGCCTGCAATAGCTCACCAGCAAAGAGTAGCCATGATCAAAACCAAAAAGTCATAGAGATTGTACTGTGACAGTGTCTATACTTCTAAATTTGTTCCTTTATTCAATAAGCTGAAGGATATCCTGGGTCATCCATTTCTTTTTCGTTTCCAATTCTCTTTTGCCTAGTACTTTCGTTGCAGCTGCTTCTACGCCATTTCTTATATCATCCCATCCTAAACCAATTATCTAACATCTTTAAATTTTTTATCTACATTAGGATTCTGAAGTTTATTTAAACACCATCTATTTTGTACGAATATTTCATTCTCTTGAACCTTACATCACATTTACCTGCAACTAGGATGTGATCAATATCAATTTCCGCCCCAGGGTAACTATGGCTGGCTTTCACTTGGTTTCTACATCTTGTTTAACTATGATGTAGTCAATTTGCAACCTTCTTCTATCCTCAGGTGCTATCCAGGTGTAACGTCATCTCTTGGGAACTTCGAAACGGGTATAAGTTATTACCATCTCATGTTGCTCACAGAATTCACGTAATCTTTCTCCTCTCGCATTGACATCACCCATGCCAAACTTACCAGCATACTTAACATCATTATGAGAGCCAACGGAAGCATTAAAATAACCCATTAAAATAATGTTTGAATTCTCCTCTACTATGTCAAATAATTCTTCTATTTGATCATACATTTCTTCATTTTCTTCATCAGCATTTGTTTATCCTTCTAATAAAAACATTGAAGCGTTAGTCATCAGACTCATCGTAGGAGAATCTTCCCATCTGTCAGCACCTGCTTTCTTCAGTATAGAGATAATGGCATACTGTTCGATAACAAGTTTTATAACCCTTCACATACCTGTCAAAGATCCAAAGTATTAATAAGCGAAATAAACTGACCAGATCTTCAGGCCCTATGCATCGTAGCAACTCAGTCGGTACATAACCGATGTCTGGTGGTCCCTAACTGCGTAGGTCTTCTAGCGGCCAACCAATTCTGATTCAAAAATTAAATAATCTCTTTTATGCTCAGCGGTTTCCTCTCCTCTTTCACTTCATTATCCTTGATATTCTTAGCTCTATATAAACGCACTATGTGTTCATTCTATCAGTCTACCTTCAATTCTATATCTGTTAAAGGTTTTCACCTCAGTCACTAATATTAGAGTACTTAAGCCATCTTTACCCGAAAGAAGTCTTAATCATTCGATAAGCTGCATAAACGATTCCTACTTAAAACAATTATGTACATTTGGATATTTCTGTAGTTTCATTTACGGAGCATGCACATCTTGGTCATTTAGCCCTGAGTACTTAGGTTGCATTTTGTAAGATCGAATATTTCTGATAACCTGTGTATTCTGATGTCTGCATTAAATTGAGTATTTGGAACTAAGTGTAGGATTGGGAAGGAGGCGGCTGTGGCCTGAAGTTAAAAACGATCCCCGTGTTTGCCTTGAGTAAGAGTCGGAAATCCAAAAGAACAGTTCGAGGATGGCTGGTGAGGAAATCGAGCCCACCTCTTCTCAATTTGGCCTCATGAGGATGAATTTACCCAGTCCCAGACCTCAGACCAGAATTAAAATCCTTTGGCAGGGCCAACAACCAAATCCACACCTCCGGTTCGACAGCCAACTATGCTATCCACAACACAATGAGGTAGTCATTGCTCATATTTCTTCGAACCATTCTCTTTAGCTTTCTCGTACTTCATCATTTCCTCAATTTTCAGATATCTGTATTCTGCTTTCTCTATGTCATGTCATTCGCTCTTGTTCATCAATAATTCATTCATATTGTAGTACATTCTGAGTGAACCAAAATCTGTACCTTCTTCTGTATTTTCTTTCCTCTTTGACAATGTTCTCATCTACAGATTTCTGTTTCAAAAATTCGAGTTCCTTGCATTGGAGTTCCCATCTACTTCATAACAACCAGATTGTAGTCAGAATTTGTGTTGGCCCCAGAGTACGTTTTGTAATCCGAATTCAGATTTTGGAATCTCTACTTGACCATAATGAAATCAATTTATAAACGTCTTATATCTTCGGGTTTCATTCCAGTGTTTAAGGATCTGTTGTGTTCGTTAAAAACGTGTTAGCTATGCCTTATTAGTGATCGGTGCAGAATTCTACCATCCTGCTCAATCGGTCGTATAATTCAGGCATTCTACTTTTCGCCGCTACCTTTTCTTCTCTTCCGCTTCTTAACACGGCATTTCAATCACACTTTACAACATTTACAATCTGTAGAATTACACCTTCTATATTTGTTAGTAGAATTTTATAACTTCTTTATTATCTGTTTGATTGGTAGCCTGCTAGACTTATACTACTCTAATGCACGTAGTTTTCCTTCTAATTTTAACTACAATAAGCCTATAATGCTCATAATGTTCTACCCACTGCTCAAGTTCCTTAGTCAATATGAGACTTATTCCCCATAACCGTTATTTGATTTAGAGCTAAATATCCTCTAGTCTCCTGGCCAGAAGTCCCATTCTTCCTGCCAGCATACGTCACTAATCCAACACAAATCCAACTTCATCCTATCATTTCCCATTTGATGTTCTTAAACCTTCCTATGGATAATCACTCTTCTCATATCCATGTTTAAAGCAGTAGAATGCCAGACATCCCATTTGTCACTTTTGTGATGTTAACCCCCTCTAGAGTAGCCCTCGGCTGGAGATCAGAAAATGGGACAAGTTTACAGCATGATTGGAATTTCACAAAAGAGAAGGGTAACAGTTCGTAGTATTATGCATAGACAGGTGCATTACCTCGGGGAGAACATTATGGCTGCAGTTTTCCGTTGCCGTGGGACAATGGGGGACAAAGTGTGCCACAGGTAAGCAGAGGAAGCCAAGAGGTGGTACTTTGGGGCATTATTTATTATTGTTATAGATATCCCCACCATCTATGGGACCAGCAAAGCATGACTACATCCGTACTGCTACACCCTTTCACAATAAAGTAATATAAACCAATCAATTACTCATCATCTCAAGTTTCTACTCTTAGTATACACACTCCTCAAAGTTAGCAAAAATGTATTTCGAACAGATATTCATGGACCCTGCCGCATTGCTGAATGAACAAAGTACCATATAACATTACATGATGTATCTGCAAAGCTTCTGTATGAAATATTAAGATACTGTCAGTCTTCCGAATAATTTAGTCAAAATAATTATATTTTATGGTGGCAAATCCACCATTTTGTCTTACTTCCGTCCCCTAAAGCCTTAGATCTATCAGTTTGCCTCAACACCTGACAGAGCGCGGTGGACGACATACATAGGTGGTTCTAACGGGAGGAGGTGCTCGTGAGAAGAGGCCCAGAAAGGTCTCAAGAGATGCCGAGAGAACCTCAAGGAAGTCCCAAAAGCTAATGGTAGGTCTCGTATGGTCTAGAATTTCAAATCCACCTGGAAAGGCCGAGACTATCCCTCCAAATATGTAAGGACGCCACCCAGCAAAGTTCAGTGATGCGTGTACGACGGTACAGTCAGTCAACAAAGTGGGCTAAAGTGAGACAGTCGAGTGTGACACAGCAGTTAAGTACACGTTTGGTTACTAAGCCCACCCTTGGGTTTCTGTAAGTATGTATTATCGCCATGGTGTGTGATGTGGGTAAATGAAGTTACCTAACATGGCCACCTATTGACGGAGCACCACAGAGAGTCTAGTGTTTTGTTGTGGTCCAGCAGTGGGTGACAGGTGGCTTTGTTACTATGGTGATGTCATGTTTTATTCATGACTAAGTTATGTTCGGAGGTATGGCAATGTTATGTTTTGGATATATAGATTTTATGTCTACAGGTATGCTGATGTAGAAAGAGACGTTTAAGAAAACACAAGAAGAAAAGAAAGGAGCAGAAGGATATTACATTTTGTGAGGGGCCCTTTCTTCCTGAAAGTTGTTCTGGACACTGCACAAGAGATGCAGGCAATGGAAGTTTGCTACATGTTGACAAACAAGTATTGATAGTTTTGATTGCCAGACAACAACCAGAAAAGAAGAATTTGTAAGTGGAGAAGAATTATTATTATTATATGTGTGCGATTTAAACCTTTCTTCGTGGTATTTGTATATGAACAGTCATCGTGTTATGTATCTATATAGAGTTAGTTATTGTACTGTAATGTACTTAGTGTGAGCGAGTACATCGCCCCGCTACCCTGAGGTGGCATATTTATTACAATCAGCAAAGTTCAGTGATGCGTGTACAGTCAGTCAACAAAGTGGGCTAAAGCGAATCAGCGAGTCAGTCGAGGGTGACATATAAGAGAAGTACACATACTTTTATGCGAGAAGAACACCGACAGACTGCTTATGGCTCCTGTACCACCACAGTCCTCCACCACACTTGCCGGACACGTCACCACTACAGCCTTGGTCCCGGGTTATGGACCCTCACAGCCATCTCGGTATGGCTCCTGTACCACCACAGTCCTCCACCACACTTGCCGCACACATCACAGCTACAGCCTTGGTCCTGGGTTATAGAATTCCACAACCACCTCGATATGGCTCATGTACCACCACAGTCCTCCATCATACTTGCCGGACACGTCACCGCCACAGCCTTGGTCCCGGGTTATAGACCCCCACAGCCACCTCAGTATGGCTCCAGTACCACCACCGTCCTCCACCACACTTGCCGGACACATCACAGCTACAGCCTTGGTCCCGGGTTATAGACCTCCACAGCCACCTCGATATGGCTCCTTCACCACCACAGTCCTCCACCACACTTGCCGGACACGTCACCACTACAGCCTTGGTCCCGGGTTATAGACCTCCACAGCCACCTCGATATGGCTCCTGTACCACCACAGTCCTCCACCACACTTGATGGACACGTCACCACTACCCCTACCGCTTTGCAACATTGTAGTTTATTTACCACCCTCTCTACTTCTTCAACCGTGATCCTGTTCCCGTCCTCATTCTCCTCCTGCATAACCTCAAAGTCTGCCACATTGCCAGATTAGTCTACATTAAGGGGAGGTATCACTGTCCAGTTTTCATCATAACATGACCAGATTTTATCCTCTTACAAAGAGAGTTTCTGGCAGCTATTGTTCTAATTTATATTTTAATAGTTTCATTATTATATGAGTCGTTGACCATTTTTGTATTAAAAATGTGGTCCGGTAAAAACTTCCCTTACATCCAAAGTTTTGTTTGACGAAGCTGATTTCTTTCTACAAGTAGTTAAAATGTATAGAAATATTAGTTGGTCTAGGGTTTGGTGTCAGATGGATACTGTTCTCCCATTTTACATATTTTTTAAAATTCAGCATTATGATTTTAAATCTACCTATAAAACTTACTTTATAACACAAAGCAGTTCATAACGCAGAGTAAATTTAATTAACTGTACCTTTGGCAACAATTCTACCAAGTTACAACAATGTGTGATAAGAATTGCAGAACAAGGAGCATATTGTACACAGCAACTATTGTACCAAGTTACAACAATGTGTGATATGAATTGCACCACAAGCAACATATTGTACACAGCAACTATTGCACCAAGTTACAACAATGTGTGATAAGAATTGCAGCACAAGGAGCATATTGTACACAGCAAATATTGTACCAAGTTACAACAATGTGTGATAAGAATTGCAGCACAAAGAGCATATTGTACACAGCATGTATTGTACCAAGTTACAACAATGTGTGATAAGACTTGCAGCACAAAGAGCATATTGTACACAGCAACTATTGTACCAAGTTACAACAATGTGTGATAAAACTTGCAGCACAAAGAGCATATTGTACACAGCAACTATTGCACCAAGTTACAACAATGTGTGATAAGACTTGCAGCACAAAGAGCATAATGTACACAGCAACTATTGTACCAAGTTACAACAATGTGTGATAAGAATTGCACCACAAGGAGCATATTGTACACAGCAACTATTGTACCAAGTTACAACAATGTGTGATATGAATTGCACCACAAGCAACATATTGTACACAGCAACTATTGCACCAAGTTACAACAATGTGTGATAAGAATTGCACCACAAGGAGCATATTGTACACAGCAACTATTGTACCAAGTTACAACAATGTGTGATAAAACTTGCAGCACAAAGAGCATATTGTACACAGCAACTATTGTACCAAGTTACAACAATGTGTGATAAGAATTGCAGCACAAGGAGCACATTGTACACAGCAACTATTGTACCAAGTAACAACAATGTGTGATAAGAATTGCAGCACAAGGAGCATATTGTACACAGCAACTATTGTACCAAGTTACAACAATGTGTGATAAGAATTGCAGCACAAGGAGCATATTGTACACAGCAACTATTGTACCAAATTACAACAATGTGTGATAAGAATTGCATCACAACTAGCACATTGTACACAGCAACTATTGTACCAAGTTACAACAATGTGTGATAAGAATTGCAGCACAAGGAGCATATTGTACACAGCAACTATTGTACCAAGTTACAACAATGTGTGATAAGAATTGCAGCACAAGGAGCATATTGTACACAGCAACTATTGTACCAAGTTACAACAATGTGTGATAAGAATTGCACCACAAGGAGCATATTGTACACAGCAACTATTGCACCAAGTTACAACAATGTGTGATAAGAATTGCAGCACAAGGAGCATATTGTACACTGCAACAATTGCACCAAGTTACAACAATGTGTGATAAGAATTGCACCACAAGGAGCATATTGTACACAGCAACTATTGCACCAAGTTACAACAATGTGTGATAAGAATTGCACCACAAGGAGCATATTGTACACAGTAACTATTGTACCAAGTTACAACAATGTGTGATAAGAATTGCAGCACAAGGAGCATATTGTACACAGCAACTATTGTACCAAGTTACCACAATGTGTGATAAGAATTGCACCACAAGGAGCATATTGTACACAGGAACTATTGTACCAAGTTACAACAATGTGTGATAAGAATTGCAGCACAAAGAGCATATTGTACACAGCAACTATTGTACCAAGTTACAACAATGTGTGATAAGACTTGCAGCACAAAGAGCATATTGTACACAGCAACTATTGTACCAAGTTACAACAATGTGTGATAAGAATTGCACCACAAGGAGCATATTGTACACTGCAACTATTGTACCAAGTTACAACAATGTGTGATAAGAATTGCACCACAGGGAGCATATCGTACACAGCAACTATTGTACCAAGTTACAACAATGTGTGATAAGACTTGCAGCACAAAGAGCATAATGTACACAGCAAC
This sequence comes from Meconema thalassinum, assembly GCA_946902985.2. Classification (NCBI taxonomy): domain Eukaryota; kingdom Metazoa; phylum Arthropoda; class Insecta; order Orthoptera; family Tettigoniidae; genus Meconema; species Meconema thalassinum. The sequence goes on along the minus strand of OX336388.2, from coordinate 796,353,283 downwards.
TATTGTACCAAGTTACAACAATGTGTGATAAGAATTGCACCACAAGGAGCATATTGTATACAGCAACTATTGTACCAAGTTACAACAATGTGTGATAAGACTTGCAGCACAAGGAGCATATTGTACACAGCAACTATTGCACCAAGTTACAACAATGTGTGATAAGAATTGCACCACAAGGAGCATATTGTACACAGCAACTATTGTACCAAGTTACAACAATGTGTGATATGAATTGCACCACAAGCAACATATTGTACACAGCAACTATTGCACCAAGTTACAACAATGTGTGATAAGAATTGCAGCACAAGGAGCATATTGTACACAGCAACTATTGTACCAAGTTACAACAATGTGTGATAAGACTTGCAGCACAAAGAGCATATTGTACACAGCAACTATTGTACCAAGTTACAACAATGTGTGATAAGAATTGCAGCACAAGGAGCACATTGTACACAGCAACTATTGTACCAAGTTACAACAATGTGTGATAAGACTTGCAGCACAAGGAGCATATTGTACACTGCAACTATTGCACCAAGTTACAACAATGTGTGATAAGAATTGCACCACAAGGAGTATATTGTACACAGCAACTATTGTACCAAGTTACAACAATGTGTGATAAGAATTGCACCACAAGGAGCATATTGTACACAGCAACTATTGTACCAAGTTACAACAATGTGTGATAAGAATTGCAGCACAAAGAGCATATTGTACACAGCAACTATTGTACCAAGTTACAACAATGTGTGATAAGAATTGCACCACAAGGAGCATATTGTACACACGAACTATTGTACCAAGTTACAACAATGTGTGATAAGAATTGCAGCACAAGGAGCATATTGTACACAGCAACTATTGTACCAAGTTACAACAATGTGTGATAAGAATTGCAGCACAAGGAGCATATTGTACACAGCAACTATTGTACCAAGTTACAACAATGTGTGATAAGAATTGCAGCACAAGGAGCATATTGTACACAGCAACTATTGTACCAAGTTACAACAATGTGTGATAAGAATTGCACCACAAGGAGCATATTGTACACAGCAACTATTGTACCAAGTTACAACAATGTGTGATAAGAATTGCAGCACAAGGAGCATATTGTACACTGCAACTATTTCACCAAGTTACAACAATGTGTGATAAGAATTGCAGCACAAGGAGCATATTGTACCCTGCAACAATTGCACCAAGTTACAACAATGTGTGATACGAATTGCACCACAAGGAGCATATTGTACACAGCAACTATTGCACCAAGTTACAACAATGTGTGATAAGAATTGCACCATAAGGAGCATATTGTACACAGTAACTATTGTACCAAGTTACAACAATGTGTGATAAGAATTGCAGCACAAGGAGCATATTGTACACAGCAACTATTGTACCAAGTTACCACAATGTGTGATAAGAATTGCACCACAAGGAGCATATTGTACACAGCAACTATTGTACCAAGTTACAACAATGTGTGATAAGAATTGCACCACAAGGAGCATATTGAACACAGCAACTATTGTACCAAGTTACCACAATGTGTGATAAGAATTGCACCACAAGGAGCATATTGTACACACCAACTATTGTACCAAGTTACAACAATGTGTGATAAGAATTGCACCACAAGGAGCATATTGTACACACGAACTATTGTACCAAGTTACAACAATGTGTGATAAGAATTGCAGCACAAGGAGCATATTGTACACAGCAACTATTGTACCAAGTTACAACAATGTGTGATAAGAATTGCAGCACAAGGAGCATATTGTACACAGCAACTATTGTACCAAGTTACAACAATGTGTGATAAGAATTGCAGCACAAGGAGCATATTGTACACAGCAACTATTGTACCAAGTTACAACAATGTGTGATAAGAATTGCAGCTCAAGGAGCATATTGTACACAGCAACTATTGTACCAAGTTACAACAATGTGTGATAAGAATTGCAGCACAAGGAGCATATTGTACACTGCAACTATTTCACCAAGTTACAACAATGTGTGATAAGAATTGCAGCACAAGGAGCATATTGTACCCTGCAACAATTGCACCAAGTTACAACAATGTGTGATACGAATTGCACCACAAGGAGCATATTGTACACAGCAACTATTGCACCAAGTTACAACAATGTGTGATAAGAATTGCACCATAAGGAGCATATTGTACATAGTAACTATTGTACCAAGTTACAACAATGTGTGATAAGAATTGCAGCACAAGGAGCATATTGTACACAGCAACTATTGTACCAAGTTACCACAATGTGTGATAAGAATTGCACCACAAGGAGCATATTGTACACAGCAACTATTGTACCAAGTTACAACAATGTGTGATAAGAATTGCACCACAAGGAGCATATTGAACACAGCAACTATTGTACCAAGTTACCACAATGTGTGATAAGAATTGCACCACAAGGAGCATATTGTACACACCAACTATTGTACCAAGTTACAACAATGTGTGATAAGAATTGCAGCACAAGGAGCATATTGTACACAGCAACTATTGTACCAAGTTACAACAATGTGTGATAAGAATTGCAGCACAAGGAGCACATTGTACACAGCAACTATTGTACCAAGTTACAACAATGTGTGATAAGAATTGCAGCACAAAGAGCACATTGTACACAGCAACTATTGTACCAAGTTACAACAAAGTGTGATAAGAATTGCACCACAAGGAGCACATTGTACACAGTAGCTATTGTACCAAGTTACAACAATGTGTGGTAAGAATTGCACCACAAGGAGCATATTGTACACAGCAACTATTGCACCAAGTAACAACAATGTGTGATAAGAATTGCAGCACAAGGAGCATATTGTACACAGCAACTATTGCACCAAGTTACAACAATGTGTGATAAGAATTGCAGCACAAGGAGAATATTGTACACAGCAACTATTGTACCAAGCTACAACAATGTGTGAAAAGAATTGCAGCACAAGGAGAATATTGTACACAGCAACTATTGTACCAAGTTACCACAATGTGTGATAAGAATTGCACCACAAGGAGCATATTGTACACAGCAACTATTGTACCAAATTGCAACAATGTGTGATAAGAATTGCACCACAAGGAGCATATTGTACACAGCAACACAATGGAAAAGGGCTATGCGAGAAAGAGGCGAGTTAAAATTTACTGCCCTCCTCCTTATGCTTCCCCTTCACATCCACTCGCTTTTTTGTCCTTAGATATTTTCTGCTATTTAACAATTCTCCTGGTCATTTCCCCCTCTTCTGTATTATTATTATTGTTATAAAAGCACCTCAAATGTTTGAATGTCATGCGGGCTCATACGAAGAGGCCCCTAAAAGCTTCACAATAGCCGGAATTACTAAAATTAAATCATTTCCTCAAACAGGAACATTTGGGCTATTTTTGAATGAATAAAACAAAATAACTAAAACAGTTTTTGCTTAAAAATCTGCAAAATAAGTGGTTGTTTGTTATCATATATAAACGAGGCAACTGCGAAACAGAGCAACAACTATTACTTTTATTGATGTCACGAAAGATTATTGCAACCCCAAACATTAACGGCACTGGCAAGCAGCACGTTGGTAACTCGATAGCCAACGCTTTGCTTACCAGAATGAGACGAGTACGGGAAGCGTGGATGGGCCAACTTACCTGTATTCAGAGGTCCGGGTCACTTCCGCAGCAAAACCACCTCCAGAAGACAAGTCCCGACAGAAGAGCTCCAAAAGGGGTGGAAGGAAGAAGGAGAAGGGGACAACACACACAGGCTATCGTACAAACACCCCCCAAAAACCAACGGAACACCCGTCGGTGAAATAATGCCACAACAGTAGTTAAAAGGAATAAAATAAAGTTTAATAGTTAAAACTTCCACCAGGAAAGAGAACATGCATCAGCCAACACAAATTTCCAAGAAGGCCAGATAGCGCCTAACATGCTTGCTTGCAAAGCCAAGAAGAGGACAGACTTAATTTAAAATAAAAAAAAATATTAAACAGCCCAAAGGTTAAAATAGAATTTACATGCACAACACAATGAGAAAGGGCTTGATAAATTGCAAGGAAATGCAATCACGATCCGACATGCAGATGTTGAGGCCATGCCAAAAAATAAGGATAGAAATTAAATTAAATTTTAATTAAAAAAAATTAAATTGGATAGAAAATAAATAAATAAATGATATGTACGCCGGCGAAAAACACAAGGACATTTACCAAAAATCACAAAATTAACATTAACAAGATTACATTTTAAAAAAGGGATGAAGCTAACACACAACACGACTGTTTTTGAGACCCGCGCCAAAACGACTGACCACGAGACCACAATGCATCACGGCAAACAGCAGACATGGCGACACAAAAACATTGCTACACCGGGAATGGACGGGCCCAACTTACCTTTGTTTGAGAGGTCCGGGTCACTTCCGCAGCAAAATCACCTCCAGATGACATGTCCCGACAGAAGAGCTCCAAAAGGGGTGGAAGGAAGATGGAGAAGGGGACAACACACACAGGCTATTCCACAGACACCCCCCAAAAACCAACGGAACTGCCGCCGGCGAAATAATGCCACAACAGCTGCTTAAAAGGAATAAAATAAAGTTTAATAGTTAAAACTTCCACCAGGAAAGAGAACATGCATCAGCCAACACAAATTTCCAAGAAGGCCAGATAGCGCCTAACATGCTTGCTTGCAAAGCCAAGAAGAGGACAGACTTAATTTAAAATAAAAAAATATTAAACAGCCCAAAGGTTAAAATAGAATTTACATGCACAACACAATGAGAAAGGGCTTGATAAATTGCAAGGAAATGCAATCACGATCCGACATGCAGATGTTGAGGCCATGCCAAAAAATAAGGATTGAAATTAAATTAAATTTTAATTTAAAAAAAATGGATAGAAAATAAATAAATGATAAGCACGAAGCCGGAAAACATAAGGACATTTACCAAAAATCACAAAATTAACATCAACAAGATTACATTTTAAAAAAGGGATGAAGCTAACACACAACACGACTGTTTTGGAGACCCGCGCCAAAACGACTGACCACGAGACCACAATGCATCACGGCAAACAGCAGACATGGCGACACAAAAACATGCCAGATCGAAATTATGGCAAACAATTAATTAAATAAATTTTATCATCAGCGTAAGGAAATGTACGGCGGAAAACAATTACATTTAAAAACTATTACAAGAGTAAAGGGCACGGATCATGAATAAATTAATTTGAATACAATATCAATCATAAGATTGGCAAACGAAAATAAATAATACTTTAAACGAGAAATAAACTAATAAATGTGTCTCCAGAAGGTAAACAAAAAAAATAAATAAGAAACCTAATATATATAAGGAAACGCTATTAAAACGTAAAAGAAATATTTGGCTTACAAGCCAGAACATAACAGAAGATCAACATTCGTACACGGCCAAATTGGGACTCCCAAAATAAAATAATTAGATAAATTAAATAAGGTTTCAAAACATACCTTAATAAGGCCTTTGGGGAGACACTGATGATAAAACAAACATAACACTAATAAATAAATTTAAAAAAAAATGAAAACTGCCCAGATGACTGTTGCTGGCACACGCAACCATTGACACTAAACATCTTCAAGTTTTCTCATTCCGGCGAAAATAAGGTAGACCATGCTTCAGGGGCGACTATCCCACTTCCTACCCACTGCGGTTTACGTTTTTGTAATGTAATTCCATTTCTTGGTGAGGCGAGGGCCACAGGCCCCCGCCTCAATAGACAATCAAATTCACGATCACTCAGTTCAATCCAGACTGTTCAGTTACCGATGACAACACATAATGGCGCCGACAAGGAAGCCAGGCGTGCTGCATGCATGATATTTTGAAAATGTCCAATCACGGTTTTACACCTCAAACAACAATGTCATAAATAAGTTCATAATTTGGCGGTATCAAGAACACACACCGTTCTTTGTTTTATGACGTAGAATCATAATTGTTTTTCACTTATGTCACGAATTGGTAGAGTTTTAAAGGAAACACCAACGCACTCTATTGGTGAATAAGCAGGAACTACTTGGATCTTTCCAAAGTCCGACTGCAGCTACCATCTTGAGGACACAGACGGTACTGAGCGGCGAAGCGGACGATTCAAACTTCAAGTACAGCCTCCATGATTAAATACATGTTTGAAATAGTAGAGACGTGCCCTTGCACGTATCAATTATGATTCAATTAATAGAGAATCTCTCATCAATTTTTAAAAGAATTCGGCTTCGATTCAAAAACCACAAACATTATACAAGATACATTAATAAATACCTCATCTAAAGTTAGATTCAATGGAGAATTCTCTAGAACTTTTCAAATTAAGACAGGTGCAGACAGGGAGATGGGTTGTCGCCTTTGCTTTTTATTTGTGCTCTGGAAAATGTGATTAGAGAATGGAGAAAATCAGACACGAAACGTATAAATTTGGGAAGTAAAACAGATAATATCCATTTAGATTGCTTGGCTTCCGCGGATGACATTGCTCTAATCACGGACACGCCAGAAAATGCAAGGATCCCAGTAGAAAACTTAATGCAGCAAGCAGGAAAAATAGGTTTACAAATCTCCTTCCCCAAGACAGAAATTTTAACGAATGTTCAAGATTATCCTTATGTAATAATCATAAACCAAAACAAAATACACAAAGTTAACTCATTTAAGTAGTTAGGTGAATGGATAACTAGCAATAACAATGAAAAATAGCTTAGAGGTCCGAGCAAAGAAAATGAATGTAGCATTTCAGATCACCAGAAATGTATACAAGAAGAAGGCATTATCATGGGACACTAAAATTAAACATTACAATTCTGTGGTGAGACCTGAAGCACTCTTTGGAGCTGAAACATTTAAGTTAATGCGGAAAGGTGACATAAACAAAATCATGCTCATGGAAAGATGATTGGTTCGATGCATCCTTGGCCCAAGGAAAACAGAAACAGACTATAACAGACCACGACCTAACCAGGAAATATACACCCATGTGGAGAACGTAATTCATACCATGCGCAAACGACGAATGCCATTTTTTGGACATTTAAATAGAATGGATAATGACAGGCTAACAGAACTAATTTTTAATAAAATCTTAAAACTTAAAGTTCAACCAGCGTGGTTTACACAGATATTAAAATATCTTAAGGAAGCCGACATTGACATTACAGATACATGTAATAGGAATTTATTCGGGAGAAAATTCAAAACGTGATCTTCAGGGAGGAACAAGAAACACAACGAAAGCAGCCACGGAACATTGAACAGCTCCGAAAGCAGAGATCAGAGAGGATGAAGCGAATGTGGGCTGAGAGAAGAAAGACATGTGGCAAGATTTGAAGTATTGATTTTACGTGCTCTGTAATAGTGCTATTCGATTAAATAATAATAATAAATAAAAGTTGGTAACCGTTCCAGATACACCACACCACAAAGTGCATACTAATCCAACTCTCGGCACACCTCCGCAAGCCTCGTTATAACGTCCCACCCTTTAAATGGCAGAATTTAATCCGAATGTTTACTTTTCATCAACCAACACCTTAATCCCACTCCTCCGAAATAGTATCATACAATATTGACCTGGGTTTGCACTCCTACATGTTTACATTAAGTGCACCGTTATTCCTATTATCTCCCGGTGCTGGAAATATCGCTATACCAGTTTCGGGGCTCTGTGAATGTTTGTTCGGTTTTAATGCGAGTTGAAATGTGTGTTTCGGTGTCGATGATTATTGCATTAAGGAAATGGCGCAGCCCTTTTGAATTTTGTAAGTCCGGCCTTTTATCCTTGTGTCTTGGATTAAAGTTCAAGCCTAGTTCAAGTGATGTTGTTCCTATGTGAATTAAAATCGTAGATGACTCATGAAGTAGCATTGTCGTGATTTGGCAACCTGGGTTACAAAAGGTCAAAACGGGTTGAGGACACACAAACACTCAAGGGGAGGTTTAAAGTAGTGGATGTTGCTTACAAAACGCATTGATTATCTTATCACTGCAGCATATGTACAGTATTTTCTTCAAGCAGATGAGAGTAGCTTCCACAAGACAAATATGAGGTGTTGCAAGATGTTGTAAAAACGTGTAAGTTTTTAAATATTATTTTACTTTTAGTATATAAACTAAGTCTAATCAAACCAACCTAACCAGTTGTTATACTTAATTCAATAAATATTGGCTTGTAATATGTAAATTAAGCTTATTATTCTTAGGGCACTGAGTATGATTAGTGTTTGTAATAAACAAGTGTAGGGGTCCTGGGTTAAACACTTCCAGACAGTGAGAACTCCGAATGATAATTTGTGGGCTAGTGAAGAGGAAGTTAATGTCAATAATGTATCTACTTTGATGAGACAAGCAGTAACGACACATAAAATGCGAGGTATATCTGACGATGCTAACAAAACATATTCGTATCCAAAATATTCAGTTATGCATACACAAAAGTTAAATAACATGTTTCCTCATATGTTGTACACTTACTCATTAGAATGATTTCCACTTGCTCCACTTTCCCCATCCTGGGTCTCTTCTTGCATGTCCTAGGAATAAAGTGAATTGATTAATTATTTTATTTATTTGGCATCACTAATACTTTTTACACAAACAGCAAACTATGTAATTGTAAATCACAGCAGAGTAGAAGTGAAGCATTACTCAGATGTGGTTATGTCTTCCCTAGTTCTAAGACTTATAATACACCATCTCCTCAAGATAACAAGTAAATCTCAGTGCGAGACAAAATGCTGACGCAGTGTCTCAATGGAACTAATAGCTTTAAGAATTGAGGAAAAATGAATGTATTTTTACTTCTTTTAACTGTAAGGCAGAAAGGGATGGTAGGATCTAACTCGTCTACGTATCATTAAGTAAAAACCGACTATACCCTTAATATTTTTAGCAGCACATCTTTTGAGAATGAAGGTCAGATATCATACATTTAGAATATAATACAACACATTTCTGACAAAACACTGCAGTTAAAGCAAATTTTCAAAAGAATTTAGTGTAAGTACATAATTAAATGCCTCCATTGTGGAGTATGTAGCTGCTAATATCAAACATTATAAGTCTACTGGTGAATCGTAGCACATAGTTTGCAAGGTAGATACAAGCCGAGTATTAATAGGGTTAGTAAATTTCAAATGCGTTTAAGAATGTAGTCACAGGCCACTTAGAATGCTTGCAAGATGGGATTTCCTGGCATCGTTGGAATTAATTGACATTCAGAAATTTATCAATGCAGGTTTGAAATTCATAAACTGAATCCAACTTTTATAGTTCCTGCCTTAGAACAGAAACTAATTTCAAACATTACAGAGCTTAAATGTGCCAAGCCATGTGTTTACTGACAGATAATGAGTGGGTAACAGTGGCGTACCCACGAGGGGGAGAGGGGGGGCTTCTGGTTTAAATACCCCCCAGAGACATTTGTTTACTTGAATCTTTATATCGTCCGATATATCAACTACCGCTAGAGAGTCCTCTTTACTCCTGTATATATTTTAAAAGCGATCATTTTCGTCACTATGTAAACGACCTGTACTCTACTCGCGACGAGACGACTCCTTCAGAGTTGGAGCCAGCCAGGGATTAGGTTTACTGTAAGTGTGCGATCAGTAACTTTCTATTCACGTCGCTTCGGATTGCTTCAATTGTGTGTGTCCGTTCCATTAAAGGTAATTAGTTACACGAGAAGTTTTTGGAATGCATTCCAATCAACTATACAGATAAAGCCATCAAGATTGGCAGATTTTGGCAGTCAATAATAGCAGTAAGAACATGGAGGACAAATTTTACTCTCTCACATAATATCAATATTATAAGCAGTCACCTATACACACACAACTACAATCATCACAGCAATACAGGTTGCCAGACAGCTTCGACACAGTCCCAGCTACACGGGGCTGATGACCAAGGAGTCTCAAGCCCCTCAAATGAATTAACAACAACTCTACAAGTAGAAAAGTTTCATGTATTTTGATCCCGAATTTTTTGAGTAATACAATATGCTCAAAAGACAGAAACAGATCAGTTCTTAAAAAATAGGTTATTTTTTGATTAAAATGTCTCACCTCAATGGTAAATCTAGAACATTCTTGTTCCTCTGACAGGAAGAAAATAAACTCAAATATATCTGGGCTACCAACATGAAGACTGCGTATCTCTCAACAAGAGAAATTCATTACAGAGGTCTCAGAAAAAGTGGACATGTCCTCTCACGATGTATCATGTTGATTTATGAGTAATTCAATACCAATACACATTTTTATGTTTATTCAGTTCTTCCAACAAGATCCTGTGCTTTATATTGCAATTAGCCCTGAATGCCTAAAGTATCATTTTCGAAGATTTTTATCACCTACCAATATCCTTCTTACCTTACAAATGCTACATTCAGCCAGAAAAAGGTTTTATTGCTTACACTACTCAGGCGACAAATTTCATTCGTAAATGGGAGATAACAGTAAATCGGGGAATTGCTGGACATATATTTACGTAATATGAATCAACTCGGCTGACGGTTATCTCATGCTCAAAATGTTAATACTGATCCCAAAATTAGTGTTAATATACCCATAGAATTTTCTAAGTCTTTATTAAAGCGCGTTATTTTTAGTAAAAACTAGATTAATTTACATGTATCTTTTCTCCCGCCAAGAAAAGAAAAAAAAGCTAATATTGTCCCGCAGTGCGGGATTCAAAATTATTTGACGCTAGCCTCAGTTTGAAATAAGCTACAAGTTATTTCGTGGGGGAAGAGATAGATTGGCAACCATGGAAGGACGGAGTTGTATTACCAAAGTCTAAAATACACAGTCGCGAAGCTCGCTTAATTACGAAATTGCATCCTCTTTGAAGGTGAAGCGACATTAGCGCTCACGGCGGTCAGCAAGCTGGCAACTGCCTTGAGCACGTTATTCGTGGGACAGATAATTTCACATTTGCAAGGATGTTTTGAATTTTAAAGCACCTGAGTGATTATTTCCATTGTAAACAGAAATCACGTTAAATCACCAACTACTACAGAAAAAAGTTACAGTCAGTCTGAGAGACTAGACTTTATATCATTTCAAATGACGCATGCTACAAATGCTTCGCTCGAAGCCCCAGGACTCTATCAACAGACTCCATTACCCATTAACTTAGGCTTCCCGCGCGGGAAACGGAGAGCGGGAGGGAACAGACTCCATTATTAACACACTCTACGTAAACTGCAAGTAAGCTAGTTTTAAGGAACGATCCACTGACTCCATTATTAACACACTTTACGTAAACTGTAAGTAAGTTTAACGAACGAACCCGCAAGTACAGAGATAGCAAGAATCACGTTAACGCTTCATGATCAACAAGTTGCAAGTCATTGAGTATCACGCAGCTAGCGCGAAGTAACCCGCAAGTACACTCAGACTCGGTGCATATGCACTGAACAACATGATGACGTCATACACGCCGTGTCCGTATCGCATAACGCCAGACCCCAGGAGTAAACTCATACTCGGTGCATATGCAGTGAACAACATGATGACGTCATACACGCAGTGTCCGTATCGCATAACGTCAGACCCCAGGAGTAAACTCAGTCTCGGTGCATATGCAGTGAACAACATGATGACGTCATACACACCGTGTCCGTATCGCTTAACGCCAGACCTCAGGTGTAAACTCAGACTCGGTGCATATGCAGTGAACAACATGATGACGTCATACACGCAGTGTCCGTATCGCATAACGCCAGACCACAGGAGTAAACTCATACTCGGCGCATATGCAGTGAACAACATGATGACGTCATACATGCAGTGTCCGTATCGCATAACGCCAGACCCCAGGAGTAAACTCATACTCGGTGCATATGCACTGAACAACATGATGACGTCATACACGCCGTGTCCGTATCGCATAACGCCAGACCCCAGGAGTAAACTCAGACTCGGTGCATATGCACTGAACAACATGACGACGTCATACACGCCGTGACCATAACTCATAACGGTAGACCAAAGCATAACGATGAAGTCGACAAGATCATTTGAAATGATAAAAAGCCACAATGTCCATATACTGTACAATTTTAATTCATAGAAACATAAAAAGAATGCTCTGTTTTCATTAGTTCAGTTTTCCTCAAGTATCCCTAGGTACAGTTGTATGACGTACCGGTATTTAATGAGTCTTACGTAGCATTCATAGTCCATACTAGTATTAAATTCATGTATTTGTTTTAATGACAGTCGCTGGCATCTGTACATAAAACCAAGTCCACGATTCCTGGATGTAACGAGTAATCTCTAAATCCACTGAATGGATTTTGATGCGGTTTTCACCATTCAGTCAAGAATTTCTCGAGGAAGGTTTCTGTAGGAAAACATTCATTTATGACCAAAGGAAGCCGAGTAGTAACGATTTCAGTGAATCGTGACGAAGGAAAACCTGCCGTCCGTGCGTCTTTAAAGCTTACGCTGGGTAAACCATTAAACGTATCCATAATTTAAATTACTAGCTTCGGACCGAGTTTACGAGCTAGCGAGCGAGACCATCACCCAGCTTCGGCCAGCATTACCTGTCAAGTCGTGTCGAGTTAAGGCTTCAGAGAGGAGTAGACTATAAGTGTTTGGAGTTTCACTGTTCACCTCGGCTTTTCTGAATTTCGTCTGAGACCGACCGTTCGTGCACCTTTTGAGCTTACGCTCAGTAACCCCTTTAAGATACCAGGCGAAGCCGGGGCGGGTTGATAGTATAGGTATAATATAATATCAAATTCTTAACCATATCAAAAGCTAGTTATTCCGTAAAATTGAGTAACATTATAGCTACCTAATTAGTTAAAAATACCAGTGTGATTTGTGAAACGAAGAGTATAAAAAGATCTTAAGGTCTTAAATGGCTCAATTGTAGGTAATTCGAGTAGTGTGTTTGTGAGAGTTCTAGCACCTCCTCCTACTCACCCTCCTCACAAGATGGCGGCGACGCGATATCTCTCGAACGCATGGTTGGATTTTAACAAATGAGGTGTCGTTGAACTCGGGCTGACACCCCCTTTCCAATGGACAACACATTTCAACCCCAAAATAAATCCTACCCATACTAGGGGGTGAAATTGTAATTTTTTAGAAAATTTCTCTTTCCAAGTGCGACATGCGAGAGTTTGAATGTCAATATGGAATGAAACGTTGTTCTATATAAGAGACATGTATACGGTGGAAAGCCAATATGAATTAACATGCTTGTTTTTTTTGTTTTTAAGCATGCCCACTCATGGCTAATGTAAGAGGGCGGGCTTTTGAAATAAACGTTGTTCGACACAAGAGACATGTGTGCGGTGGAAAGCCAATATGAATTAACAGGCTTGTTTTTTGTTTTTACGGATGCCCACTCGTAGCTTTTGTAAGAGGGCGGGCTTTTTAAAAGATGGCAGCTGTAGTGTAACCTAACCTAGCCCAGCCCACGAGGAGTGTTCAAAAAGTATTTCAAGCGGTGCTTATCGATAGGCAAACCAATAATCAATGAGGACATGTAAGGCCTAGAGACGATAACCCCTTTTGATTGATCCCTGTTGATTTGCCCCTTTGGACTGGTCCCTGTTGACGGGTCATTGTTGACGAGTCCCTTTGGACGGTTCCTTTTTAAAGGGAGTCATTTTTTTACGGGTCCCGGAGGACGGGTCCTTGTTGACGGGTCTCTGTTGACAGGTCATTGTAGATTTGTCCCTGTGGATGGGTCCCTGTTGACGGGTCATTGTTGACGGGTCCCTATGGACGAGTCCCTGTGGACGGGTCCCTGTTGACAGGTCATTGTTGACGGGTCCCTGTGGTCGGGTCCCTGTGGACGGGCCCCTTTGGACTGATCATTGTTGACAGGTCCTTGTGGACGAGTCCTTGTTGATGAGTCCCTTTGGACTGATCCCTTTGGACCGGTCCCTTTGGCCTGATCCCTATGGACTGACCCATGTATTTATTCAAATTATGCTAAAGGGCCTAACTACATTTATGTGTAAAGCAGTGTGTTGAACTGACGTTGTTCGCCAGCCCTCACTACAACAATCTGATAACGATATGAAAGGAATTGATTAACCAGATGTGAGTTAACTACCGACGAAACACTTTGGCGACTCTGCTTGTTATTGACCAGTGAGTAGGGTTTTAGAAAAACTGTTTGCTATTTTGGGTTATATGCAAAAAATGCTTTGACCTACTGAGCGACTATGTTTGCTAAACAAGACATTATACCAGAGACGATTAGGATTCTTATGTAGCTCAGACAAGGAAAGCATTTCTACAGAATCTGTTGACGTTGAATATAGATTTAGCTATTAGGAAGTCATTTTGAAGGTATTTATCTGGAGCGTGACACTCTATGAAAGTACGAACTTTGACAATTGGTGTAGCAAAAAAGTGGTGAATTGAAGTGTTTGAAATGTGGTGTTACTCGTGTAAGAGAATGATGCATATTAGATGGGTAAATAGGGTTACAAACAAAGAGGTATTAAGACGAGTGGGGGAGAAGAGATGTTTCTGGCGACTGTTAATGAAGAAAAGAGATAGGTTGGTAGGACACATACTAAGACACCCAGGAATAGCAAACTTAGTTATGGAAGAAAGGTTCGAGGACAAGAACTGTAGGAGTAGACCAAGAATATGTTAAACAGATAGCCTTGAATGTAGGGTGTGGTAGCTATATAGAGATGAAACGATTAGCTCGGGACAGATAGGCGTTGAGATCTGCATCAAACCAGTCAAAAGACTAACTCAAACAACAACATGTAAGTTCACCAAAATAATGTTGTGTAACGATAAATGTTAGTCAACGAACAGTAATGCGTTACTAAAACCCATGACACGATACCTAAGAGCTTGTCTAAAATAATTTTAAAATGCCTTTAACCCTATATTAAACACCCAGTTCACAATACTCATAACTGCAATGTTATGGTAAAACAAAACCAAATCTATATTTTAAAACAAGCAAGTGGTTTAGTCAATGTATACTGGAAAAAGTTTTGTAAACACCCAAGTCCACAATACTAATTAAATTTGTAACTGTCAGGTTGGCCGAGTGGTTGAGGTGTTTGACTTAAGATCAAATATCCTGTATAAGGAAGCAAGGGTTCGAATCCCTTACCTGACGTAACTATTGCCTTAAAATGGCTTGGCCACACTGTATTATTATGATACTCGGTACACAAACCATAGATATAGTGTATTGTTTAGGGCCACTCTCTTTCTGAACATAGTCAGAGACTGTTGATGGTTAACAATTGTATTAATAGTGGGACATGGGGATAGCAATTAAGAAAAACAGACAATACCCATACAATATTTTTTATTAATTTCATGTTATAATAGTTACACACTGAATTCAACTCTCTATCCCTTTACCATTGTTCGATATAGATTTTTAAACATAACGCTTGTTGTAGATCCTTTTATAACTTCCTCCAGGTACTCTAGTTCTGAAATACTGGGGAACCCGCAATGGTTTTATAGACATAAAACCCTCATCCTCTTCGTTTTCATAATTATCATCATCATTATGAATATTATCATCAAAATTATTATAGTCATTGTCACCGTCATTATCATCATTATCATTCTCAACATCACTAGAACTATCCAATTCCTCTTGTTTGTTTTCCACAGGGACCTCTTTTAGTGTCTGCGTTGCTTTTGATAGTGTTAAGGGTTTTTTGAACGTTGACATCTGTCCTTACATGACTTTTTGAGGTGATGATAAATGCTTTTTAACAAACAATGCACTATCTTGAGCAGCAATATATTTTTCTTGGACTTGCTTTTTTACCATGGTTAGAGTATTTTGCGTATTTAAATGTGTATTAATTTGAGATTCACAATGATGTTCTTTTGAAGTAAGTACGTTGGAGTCTTTTGTTTTAATCATTCCTCGACACTTTTTGGATCGTTGTTTTGAACATCGCCAAATAACAGTTCCATCTTTATTGGTTGTTTTTACAATATACGTATATCCTTTATAGAAGACACATGGCTTGCCATGACTGTTTGTTGAGACTTCCATATCAACTAATACATATGAATTAAATTTTAGTAAAGTCACATGAACAATCTTTAGATTACAAGCGATTTACACACACACACACACGTACACACTTTCCTAAATGTCAAGATTTATGGATGTTGTTTTCCACCAACAGCTGCTTACTGCGTATGGCAAGGCTGGAGACTGGTCGGTGAGACAGTCTTTCACGATGTGAACACTGTAACAGGCAGTAGTCAACTGATAATATTCTTATACCCTAGTCAAGGTTAACATGTACTTACTGTGTATGACAAGGCCGTACACTCGTAGGTTAGACAGTATTTTTTTTATTTGTTGCTAAGGATCCCATATATACCCTAGACATGTTAGTTCTGAACACTTAGTGGTTAATTGACAATAGACCCAGGATTGAACATGGATCGTCAAATCCACTGCACTGAGGAGGACATCAACATCCTTTCCGAGCGCTACGCTCCTCTACTTCAAAAATCGCAGTCGGAACTCCGGGCGAAGATGCAAGCCGAGACATCCCTTTGGGCGGCGAAATGGAGAAGAGAGAGCGAAGCTGGACGCCCAATCCCTTCAAAGGAGGTGGAGGTCTACACAGCTTGCCATCCACAAGTTTTCCCTACCATCAGAAAAATGATTCATATTCTTATTACTTTGCCTGTCAGTATTGCGACCGGGGAAAGATCATTTTCTGTTCTGAAGTTAGAAAAAACTGAGAATAGGTCAAGATGTGGCGGGGAAAGACTGAACGGCCTAACTTTAATGTATGTACATCGAGACATTAAATTAGACAACGATAGAATCATTAACCGTTTTGCTTCCAAGAAAGTCCAAGAAAGCCCGAAAGCTAAAACTTCTGTTGTAGTGTTACGGCAGGGAAGGAGCCTAATGTGAGACCATTGGGAATTGTGAGGCAATAAATATTTTTTTCATGAGATGTGCTTTTGATTAAAGTTCATTCCCAAGACCTGTTTTTGTCGTTGGTTTGTTTTTTCGTTGAAAGCATTTTATGATGTTTAGAAGCTTATTGGATCGTTACCTTCTTTTAAAAGAAAAACAAAACGATCAGTGCCAGTAAAAAATCGTAATGAAATATGAAATAAAAGTACCGGTGCATATCTTTCCAGTAGTCTCGATTACTAGCAAAACTATTATTTTATATTGACTAAGGTACGTGGTGATAAAATACCAAAAAAATAGTAATAACTAAAATAACAAGCGAAACTGCTATCTGCAGAGATGATGACGGTCTACTAAAAATGGCACTGCCTTCGTGGAGACCTCCTACAAATTGTTCTGATGTAGCCCCCGGAACATAGGCAACCTAATTAAAAATCATTAACCGCTCGCCCCTGAAATACCCCCTAAATCCGCCCCTGTAAATTGTATAAATTGAATTTAAATACACAGCTTATACAAGCACGTTTTGCAGATAGGAGGGGTGAGAGGCTGGCAAAAAAAGGAAATGTTTTAGTTTAATGAAACATCACGTCCTGGTAGGCGTGATTTATAGTAGGCGCAATTGATAGTAGGCGTAATTGATAGTAAGCGTAATTGATAGTAGACGTGATTAATAGTAGACGCAATTGATAGTAGGCGTGATTGATAGTAGGTGTGATTGATAGTAGGCGCAATTGATAGTATGCCTGATTTGTAGTAAGCGCAATTCATAGTAGGCGCAATTGATAGCAGGCGTGATTGATAGTAGGCGCAATTTGACATGGTCGCGACTCAGATCATCTTTGATATCACAAAGTAACAATGTCAATGTTTACACCAAGTACAACGCAGAGAGGGGATATTTTAAGACTTAACCTCAGCTCACCTAACATAACCTAACTTTACCTAACCTAACTTTGTCACGTGACATGCTCTACAAGTTTAGACTTGCTTTAAGACTGATTATGACGTCATAGATAGATGGGAGGGGTGGGAGGCTGACAAAAAAGGAAATGTTTAGGTTTAATGAAAAGTCATGACCTAGTAGACGCGATTGGTAGTAGATGTAATTGATAGTAGGCGCGATTAATAGTAGACGCAATTGATAGTAGGCGTGTTTGATAGTAGGCGTGATTGATAGTAGGCGCAATTTGACATGGGCGCGATTTATAGTAGACGCAAATGATAGTAGGCGCGATTGATAGTAGGTGTAATTAGACATGGGCGTGATTTATAGTAGCCGCAATTGATAGTAGGCGTGATTGATAGTAGGCGCGATTGATAGCAGGCGCGATTGATAGTAGGCGCACAATTGATAGTAGACGTGATTGATAGTAGGCGTGATTTATAGTAGGCGCATTTGATAGTAGGCGTAATTGATAGTAGACGCGAATCATAGTAGGCGCAATTTATAGTAGATGCAATTGGTAGCAGACACAATTGATATTAGGTGCAATTGGTAGTAGACGTGATTGATAGTAGGCGTGATTGATATGGGCGCGACTCAGATCACCTTTGATATCACAAAGTTACAGTGTCAATGTTTACACCAAGTACAAGGCAGAGAGGGGATATTTTAAGACTTCACCTCAGCTCACCTAACATAACCTAACTTTACCTAACCTAGCTTTGTCACGTGACATGTTCTACAAATTTAGACTTGCTTTAAGACTGATTATGACGTCATAGATAGATGGGAGGGGTGGGAGGCTGACAAAAAGGAAATGTTTTGGTTTAATGAAAAGTCATGTCCTAGTAGGTGCGATTGGTAGTAGACGCAATTGATAGTAGGCGCGATTAATAGTAGACGCAATTGATAGTAGGCGTGATTGATAGAAGGCGTGATTGATAGTAGGAGCAATTTGACATGGGCGCGATTTATAGTAGACGCAAATGATAGTAGGCGCGATTGATAATAGGCGTAAATAGACATGGGCGCGATTTATAGTAGCCGCAATTGATAGTAGACGCGATTGATAGTAGGCGCAATTGATAGTTGGCACGATTCATAGTAAGCGTGATTTATAGCTAAAGTGGGTGCAAAAGTGGGTGCAAAAGTCAGTGTAAAAGTGGGTGCAAAAGTGGGTGCAAAAGTGAGTGCAAGAGGGGGTGCAAAAGGGAGTGCAAACGTGGGTGTAAAGGTGGGTGCAAAAGTGGATGTAAATGTGGGTGCAAAAGAGGGTGCAAAAGAGGGTGCAAAAGTGGGTGCAAAAGTGGGTGCAAATGTGAGTGCAAAAGTTGGTGCAAAAGTGAGTGCAAAGGTGGGTGCAAAAGTCAGTGTAAAAGGGAGTGCAAAAGCGGGTGTAAAAGTGAGTGCAAAAGTGGGTGCAAAAGTGGGTGCAAAAGTGGATGTAAATGTGGGTGCAAAAGTGGGTGCCGTTTATAGTAGGCATGAATTTTACTAGAATGTGATTTGAGTAAATGTAATTTCTAAACCCAAGTAGTGAATAGTCAGTTGGTTTTTGATCCATGCAAGCGTAAACATGTCACATACACTGGTGATGGATACTCAAGGCTTTAAGGTCAACGAAAACAAGTACAATATATATTTAAAGAGGTGGCTATTATTGATTGCACAACACGCAGTTACCATATCTTTTTTTCGGACTAGTGTTTTAACATTTGAAGAGTTTTTTTAAGCAGCAACGATGTTTTATCTGACACACTACATTGATGATCACTCACACTTAAGACCTCACTATTTTTACTTTTAGCTCACTTTGACACTGTTTTGAACGATGTTTTGAACAACGTCAAGTAACAGTTCCATTTTTATTGGTTCGTTTTACAATATACGTATAACCTTTATAGTATGCATATGGTTTACCATAACTATTCGTTGATACTTCCATTTCAATTGTCAAGCATGAAATAATCTCCAATAAATTTCGCTCGATAATAGAAATAATAGTTTAAAGTGGGTGCAAAAGTGGGTGTAAAAGTGAGTGTAAAAGTGGGTGCAAAAGTGGGTGCAAAAGTGAGTGCAAAAGTGAATGCAAAAGTGGGTGCAGTTTATAGTAGGCACGATTTTTACTAGAATGTGATTTGAGTAAATGTAATTTCTAAACCCAAGTAGTGAGTAGTCAGTTGGTTTTGATCTATGCAAGCGTAAACATGTCTCATACAATGATGATGGATACTCAAGGCTTTATGGTCAACAAAAACAAGTATATAGTTAAAGAGGTGGCTATTGTTGATTGCACAACACTGAATCTATTTTCGAAATTTTGACAAAGGGCCTAAGTGCACTTTTGTTAATATCTCGCGAACCAATAAGACTAGGGCGTTGTATGAGCAATTGTTGGACTTTTTTCCGAAGACTGCTGGTAAACACCCATGTTCCCACGGCCTTTTTAAAGATGGCTGCTGACCCACGAGAGGCGATTAAAAAGTATTCCAAGCGGCGCTTGTCGATAGGCAAACCAATAATCAAAGAGGGGTATGACATACCTTGAGGCGATAACCCCTTTTGATTGATCCCTGTTGATTTGTCCCTTTGAACTGGTCCCTGTTGACTAGCCCCTTTGGACGGGTCCATTTTGAAGGGAGTCATTTTTGGCGGGCCCCTGCTGACGGGTCACTGTGGACGGATCCCTGTGGACGGGTCCCTGTTGACAGGTCCTTGTGACTAATCCCTTTGCTCCCGTCCCTTTGACATAATTTGGATAAATGCATGGGCCAACCCATAGGGATCAGTCCAAAGGGACCGGTCCAAAGGGATTAGTCAAAAGGACCTGTCAATTTATACAATTAACCACTAAGTGTTCAGAACTAACATGCCTAGGGTATATATGGGATCCTTAGCAACAAACAAAAAAAAAATACTGTCTAACCTACGAGTGTACGGCCTTGTCCTACACAGTAAGTACCTGTTAACCTTGACTAGGGTATAAGAATATTGTCAGTTGACTACTGCCTGTTACAGTGTTCACATCGTGAAAGACTGTCTCACCTACCAGTCTCCAGCCATGTCATACGCAGTAAGCAGCTGTTGGTGGAAAACAGCATCCATAAATCTTGACATTTAGGAAAGTGTGTATGTGTGTGTGTGTGTGTAAATCGCTTGTAATCTAAAGATTGTTCATGTGACTTTACTAAAATTTAATTCATATGTATTAGTTGATATGGAAGTCTCAACAAACAGTCATGGCAAGCCATGTGTCTTCTATAAAGGATATATATATATTGTAAAAACAACCAATAAAGATGGAACTGTTATTTGGCGATGTTCAAAACAACGATCCAAAAAGTGTCGAGGAATGATTAAAAAAAAAGACTCCAACGTACTTACTTCAAAAGAACATCATTGTGAATCTCAAATTAATGCACATTTAAATACGCAAAATACTCTAACCATGGTAAAAAAAAGCAAGTCCAAGAATAATATATTGCTGCTCAAGATAGTGCATTGTTTGTTAAAAAGCATTTATCATCACCTCAAAAAGTCATGTTAGGACAGATGTCAACGTTCAAGAAACCCTTAACACTATCAAAAGCAACGCAGACTCTAAAAGAGGTCCCTGTGGAAAACAAACAAGAGGAATTGGATAGTTCTAGTGATGATGAGAATGATAATGATGATAATGATGGTGACAATGACTATAATAATTTTGATGATAATATTCATAATGATGATGATAATTATGAAAACGAAGAGGATGAGGGTTTTATGTCTATAAAACCATTGCGGGTTCCCCAGTTTTTAAGAACAAGAGTACCTGGAGAAAGTTATAAAAAGATCTACAACAAGCGTTGTGTTTAAAAATCTATATCGAACAATGGTAAAGGGATAGAGAGTTGAATCCAGTGTGTAACTATTATAACATGAAATTAATAAAAAATATTGTATGGGTATTGTCTGTTTTTCTTAATTGCTATCCCCATGTCCCACTATTAATACAATTGTTAACCATCAACAGTCTCTGACTATGTTCAGAAAGAGAGTGGCCTTAAACAATACACTATATCTATGGTTTGTGCACCGAGTATCATATTAATACAGAGTGGCCAAGCCATGTTAAGGCAATAGTTACGTCAAGTAAGGGATTCGAACCCTTGCTTCCTTATACAGGAAATTTTATCTTAAGTCAAACACCTTAACCACTCGGCCAACCTGACAGTTACAAATTTAATTAGTCTCGTGGACTTGAGTGTTTACAAAACTTTTTCCAGTGTACATTGACTAAACCACTTGCTTGTTTTGAAATATAGATTTGGTTTTGTTTTACCATAACATTGCAGTTATGAGTATTGTGAACTGGGTGTTTAATATAGGGTTAAAGGCATTTTAAAATCATTTTAGAAAAGCTCATAGGTAACGTGTCATGGGTTTTAGTAATGCATTACTGTTCGTTGACTAACATTTATCGTTACACAACATTATTTTGGTGAACTTACATGTTGTTGTTTGAGTCATTAGTCTTTTGACTGGTTTTATGCAGATCTCAACGCCTATCTGTCCCGAGCTAATCGTTTCATCTCTATATAGCTACCACACCCTACATTCAAGGCTATCTGTTTAACGTATTCTTAGTCTACTCCTACAGTTCTTGTCCTCGAACCTTTCTTCCATAACTAAGTTTGCTATTCCTGGGTGTCTTAGTATGTGTCCTACCAACCTATCTCTTTTCTTCATTAACAGTCGCCAGAAACATCTCTTCTCCCCCACTCGTCTTAATACCTCTTTGTTTGTAACCCTATTTACCCATCTAATATTCATCATTCTCTTACACGAGTAACACCACATTTCAAACACTTCAATTCACCACTTTTTTGCTACACCAATTGTCAAAGTTCGTACTTTCATAGAGTGTCACGCTCCAGATAAATACCTTCAAAATGACTTCCTAATAGCTAAATCTATATTCAACGTCAACAGATTCTGTAGAAATGCTTTCCTTGTCTGAGCTACATAAGAATCCTAATCGTCTCTGGTATAATGTCTTGTTTAGCAAACATAGTCGCTCAGTAGGTCAAAGCATTTTTTGCATATAACCCAAAATAGCAAACAGTTTTTCTAAAACCCTACTCACTGGTCAATAACAAGCAGAGTCGCCAAAGTGTTTCGTTGGTAGTAAACTCATGTCTGGTTAATCAATTCCTTTCATATCGTTATCAGATTGTTGTAGTGAGGGCTGGCGGACAACGTCAGTTCAACACACAGCTTTACACATAAATGTAGTTAGGCCCTTTCGCATAATTTGAATAAATACATGGGTCATTCCATAGGTATCAGGCCAAAGGGACCGGTCCAAAGGGATCAGTCCAAAGGGACTCATCAACAAGGACTCGTCCACAAGGACCTGTCAACAATGATCAGTCCAAAGGGGCCCGTCCACAGGGACCCATTAACAATGACCTGTCAACAATAACTCGTCAACAATGACCTGTCAACAGGGACCCGTCCACAGGGACTCGTCCATAAGCACCCGTCAACAATGACCCGTCAACAGGGACCCGTCCACAGGGACAAATCAACAATGACCTGTCAACAGGGACCCGTCAACAAGGACCCGTCCTCCGGGACCCGTAAAAAAATGACTCCCTTTAAAAAGGAACCGTCCAAAGGGACTCGTCAACAATGACCCGTCAACAGGGACCAGTCCAAAGGGGCAAATCAACAGGGATCAATCAAAAGGGGTTATCGTCTCAAGGCCTTACATGTCCTCATTGATTATTGGATTGCCTATCGATGAGCACCGCTTGAAATACTTTTTGACCACCACTCGTGAGCTGGGCTAGGTTAGGTTACACTACAGCTGCCATCTTTTAAAAAGCCCACCCTCTTACAAAAGCTATGAGTGGGCATCCGTAAAAACAAAAAACAAGCATGTTAATTCATATTGGCTTTCCACCGCACACGTGTCTCTTGTGTAGAACAACTTTATTTAAAAATCCCGCCCTCTTACAAAAGCCATGAATGGGCAGGCTTAAAAACAAAAAACAAGCATGTTAATTCATATTGGCTTTCTACCGTATACATGTCTCTTATGTAGAACAACGTTTCATTCCATATTGACATTCAAACTCTCGCATGTCGCACTTGGAAAGAGAGATTTTCTGAAAAATTACAATTTCACCCCCTAGTAGGGGTAGGAGTTATTTTGGGGTTGAAATATGTTGTCCATTGGAAAGGGGGTGTCAGCCCGAGTTCAACGACACCTCATTTGTTAAAATCCAACCATGCGTTCGAGAGATATCTCGTCGCCGCCATATTGTGAGGAGGGTGAGGAGGAGGAGGTGCTAGAACTCTCACAAACACACTACTAATTCGTATTTTTTCTGTGGGTTTGTAACCTTTCATTCCTGAATTTGACTAAATAATCCAATGCCAATTTTACAAAATATCGGCAATAACAATTGTTTAGCGTACCTTCACAGCAGCCATGTGGGATACCAGGTATTTCATGAGAGAATTAACAAACAGTGTAGGCCTACCACATCCGAGTTTGTGAGCATTATCCTGACGACATAAATTGGCTTGCTTCCAAATGATTTGAGAATTCGTTTATTAAGTTTATATTATTGTAGAAAATCTTTATTCATTAAATCAGCTGACTATTAAAAATCCACTTTCTACATCTAAAATTAAAATGTCGGCACGTGTTTGAGATGACATCTTTTACGTTTACTTAGCCTACCGTATGTCTTAATTTTGAAAATACATAGATATTTATATTTGATTTGCAGCCAATGGCCATAGCAGGGCATTTCACATGATCGCCCGTAGGTTCCCCAATTTCAATGTCAAGTAGTTCCAACTTAAGCTACCAGACGCCACTGTCACTGAAACCCAACGGCGAACGTTGGAACTCGATAGAGCGTGTCGAACCCAATAACCTACAAATTTCGGCTACACACTACCAATTGTAGTTATAAGTTCTTTTACGTGCCATAAATCTATGACATGGGCCAAACGACTTCGACTGGGTTTGAACCCGCGAACTTGGGCATAGCAGTTCAGCATGCTACCGACTACGCCACCAAAGCCATGCATAGATATCCTACCAAGACATGCTTCTGATTTATAACCGACTGGTTCAGTGGCTCAGCGGTAACGTTCTCGCCTGCTGTGCCCAAGGTTGCAGGATATAATCCTGGCGCAGTCAGCTAGCATTTAAGGGTGCATAAATGCGAGGGAAACGTGTCTGTAGATTTACTGGCACGTTAAAGATCCCCTTCAGAGCAAAATTCCGGCACCTCGGTGTCTCTAAAAGCCGCAGTAGTTAAAAGAGACCTAAAACCAATAACATTATTACTGCTTTATAACCTGTTAAAGACCTAGTTCCGTTGTTTGATTGAAAAGCTTTATAATACATTCTACTGCGTATCCCAATTAATTGGGTTCGCCGGAGCCAATCTGGCTCATTTTGGTTTTGACCGGGGATTTAAGGCCGGATGCCCTTCCTGACGCCACGTAAGTTTTCAGGTCAAAATTCCACCCCGCTGTCACCGGAATTGAAACTCCGGCCGTCCAGGTGATTGACGAGCAGCTAAGCCACTGCACCATCACGCTCCCATTGAAAAGCTTTATAATACTAGCCTAAAATCCATAGCTCAAATCTTACCTTTTAGGGTCTTTTGGAAACTCGGGTGTCATCTTGCTATTTGAACAGTCTGACTTCCCAGTCGGTCGACACGAATACATCCAATTAGATTGGGCGAGGAGCAACAATTTCCCTGTGTAATTCATAATACAATAATTATTTATAAATTTAATAAACGATTCATGTATTTTTATTTCAAGGATTAGGAGATAAATTGTCACTGCCCACCTAATGTAATTGGGTACCGTACACTCGTGTTGACCGACTGAATTAAATTAAAGGTATAACCTTTACACAATGCTCACATACAGTAAATCCAGTAACAATTACAAACACCAACATAGCGCAGTCGGCACATTCTTGCTGGCTGCATGAGAGCATTGTTGTCTCGCGGTAGAAAAATACGAGCCAAGCTTCGCGATCTATAGGTAGACTGTGGTTGTACGTTGTCATGAAGACGTGTGTAGCCTCAAATGGGGACCCGGGCCGAAAGGCGACAACAGTACATCAACACAGACACAAATCACAACCTGCCAATTTTCCAATTGGGGTGGAGGGGTGTTATAACCCCCCTATCCTCCCCCTGGCTTCGCCACTGTATTTAGTTACTGTTTTCCATATTTTTCCTTTTTTTTTCTTTTTATGGTGCTGAAAAAATATTGAGGCCTAAAATAGTTTTCATGCAAAGAGAATGTTTATTTTATTATAGTGTGTATATTAATCGAAATATCATTGTAATAATGTATAAGTGGTAGAACAGCAAGGTCATCTGCCCTTTGTATAATGTAATATATTAATGAACCCCCCAGAAGGAAAACCTGCATGCGCCACTGGATAAGGTACCTTGAAATGGTTCTTCATGATCCCCCATTTTCATCTCCAGGTCAACACTAGGACGTTAACTCTTATGAGGCCATAGTAGCTACCTTCCAACTCTTAATCATATTTCATTAACACCTCTTTTAGGCTAAACAAAAGTGCGAATGGCCGTGAAAACAACTGCCACATACAAATTCATTTCACCTCCTCCCCGACACAGCAGAATTAGGAATATTTAGGGGGTAGAAAATAAACAACTATAAGAAATGTGGTATGAAGGAGGGTTTCTTCAGAACGTACTGTAAGTTAAAATAAGTGGACTTAAGAATTAACAATTACTTTCTTCGTATGAATCTAGCTAATTCTCTTACTTTTATCTCATATCTTCAATTATTTAATACGTATACACAAAGGACCAAGTGCATGTTATTGCAATGCTCAGGATTGGGAAGGAGGTAATCACGGTCATAAGTTGAAACAATCCCAGCATGTGCCTGCGAAAGTTAGACGCTACATACTGTAAGGACCCTGCTAAGCCCCACTTCTATAACCACATGAGTGGATCTCTGAAGATAATACAGGAATCCAAATTGTATTGGTTTACCCTGACCTTAAGTCCACAGTGAGTAATTAATGCAAAAATAATGCTAGCTTCACATAATATACCTTTTGTCACTCATAATTAAAATGCATGTCCCATTAGCTCAGTGATCAGAACAACATTGTACATTGTCGGTGGTCCCAGATTCAAGTCCCAGGTGGATTAGATGTCATAGTCCCTCTTATGTGCATGAGAATGGCTCGTACTTTCTGTACTATACACAAGATAACAGCTAAGCACTTCCGTTTGCCATCAATACAGGTTTGAAAATGCAATTCGTAATCCCAAAATGCTATTAGGTGATAAGGAAATGTAATGGACGCATGACGGTGTTTAACTCTTTCAGATCAGAAGATGATGTTTCAGATTCGATACAAGGTACGATGTTCGGAAAAGGACATTCTTCAATCCTAATATCCCTAACATGGTCCATATGTCTTGTTTCACAAATATGTTCCCCTTTGCATAAGTAGAATTACGTATTGAACATGACTTGTAAACTAGCACAGAGGGATTCAAGGAATAAATAACATACTGAAGAATATTCAAATTAGCATCCGTAGAGTTTTCTTATGTCAACGGAGAAGGGCAAACACAGAGAAGTTTTGTAGAGTTCAAATCACAAAGCATCTCAGTTCCAATATATATACCAAGTGTAGGCCTAGCAAATTGTAAATATCATTGAGTGTGTGTGTGTGGAGACTTAGTGGCTTGGGTGCAGTAACTCACTGTTAATACATAACGTTAATATCACTAGCATTGAGTGTGTGAGAAGACTTAGTGGTGTGAGTGCAGTAACTCACGGTTAATATATAACGATAATATCAGTAGCATTGAGTGTGTGTGGAGACTTAGTGGCGTGGGTGCAGTAACTCACTGTTAATATATAACGTTAATAACACAAGCATTGAGTGTGTGTGGAGACTTAGTGGTGTGGGTGCAAAAACTCACTGTTAATATATAACGTTAATATCACTGGCATTGAGTGTGTGTGGAGACTTAGTGGCGTGGGTGCAGTAACTCACTGTTAATATATAACGTTAATAACACTAGCATTGAGTGTGAGTGGAGACTTAGTGGCGTGGGTGCAGTAACTCACTGTTAATATATAACGTTAATATCACTAGCATTGAGTGTGTGTGTGGAGACTTAGTGGTGTGGGTGTAGTAAGTCACTGTTAATATAGAACGTTAATATCACTTGTATTGAGGGTGTGTGGAGACTTAGTGGTGTGGGTGCAGTAACTCACTGTTAATATATAACGGTAATATCACTAGCATTGAGTGGGTGTGTGTGTGTGTAAACTTAGTGGTGTGGGTGCAGTAACTCGCTGTTAATATATACCGTTAATATCACTAGCATTGAGTGTGTGTGAGTGTGGAGACTTAGTCGTGTGGGTGCAGTAACTCACTGTTAATATATAACGTTAATATCACTAGCATTGAGAGTGTGTGTGGAGACTTAGTGGTGCGGGTGCAGTAACTCACTGTTAATATCACTAGCATTGAGTGTGAGTGGAGACTTATTGGCATCGGTGCAGTAACTCACTGTTAATATATTACGTTAATATCACTAGCATTGAGTGTGTTGGAGACTTAGTGGCGTGGGTGCAGTAACTCACTGTTAATATATAACGTTAATATCACTAGCATTGAGTGTGTGTGGAGACATAGTGGTGTGGGTGCTGTAACTCACAGTTTATAATATATAACGTTAATATCACTAGCATTGACTGTGTGTGTGGAGACTCAGTGGTGTGGGTGCAGTAACTCACTGTTAATATATAACGTTAATATCACTAGCATTGAGTGTGTGTGTGTGGAGACTTAGTGGTGTGGGTGCAATAACTCACTGTTAATATATAACGTTAACATCACTAGCATTGAGTGTGTGTGTGAAGACTTAGTGGTGTGGGTGCAGTTACTCACTGTTAATATCACTAGCTTTGAGTGTGTGTGGAGAGTTATTGGCATGGGTGCAGTAACTCACTGTTAATATATAACGTTAAAATCACTAGCATTGAGTGTGTGTGTGGAGACTTGGTGGTGTGAGTGCAGTAACTCACTGTTATTATATAACGTTAATATCACTAGCATCGAGTGTGTGTGTGGAGACTTAGTGGTGTGGGTGCAGTAATTCACTGTAAATATATAACATTAATATCACTAGCATTGAGTGTGTGTGGAGACTTAGTGGTGTTAGTGCAGTAACTCACTGTTAATATATAACGTTAATATCACGAGAATTGAGTGTGTGTAAGGAGACATAGTGGTGTGAGTGCTGTAACTCACTGTTAATATATACCGTTAATATCACTTGCATTCCGCTCTCGCGCGCGTGTGTGTGTGTGTGTGTGTGTGGAGACATAGTGGTGTGTGTGCAGTAACTCACTGTTAATATATAACGTTAATATCACTAGCATTGAGTGTGTGTGTGGAGACTCAGTGGTGTGGGTGCAGTAACTCACTGTTAATATATAACGTTAATATCACTAGCATTGAGTGTGTGTGGAGACTTAGTGGTGTGGGTGCAGTAACTCACTGTTAATATATAACGTTAATATCACTAGCATTTAGTGTGTGTGGAGACTTAGTGGCGTGGGTGCAGTAACTCACTGTTAATATATAACGTTAATATCACTAGCATTGAGTGTGTGTGTGGAGACTTGGTGGTGTGAGTGCAGTAACTCACTGTTAATATATAACGTTAATATAACGAGCATTGAGTGTGTTTAGTGGAGACTTAGTGGTGTGGGTGCAGTAACTCACCGTTAATATATAACGATAATATCACTAGCATTGAGTGTGTGAGGAGACTTAGTGGTGTAGGTGCAGTAACTCACTGTTAATATATAACGTTAATATCACTAGCATTGAGTGTGTAAGTGGGGACTTCGTGGTGTGGGTGCAGTAATTCACTGTTAATATATAACGTTAATATCACTAGCATTGAGTGTGTGTGGAGACTTAGTGGTGTGAGTGCAGTAACTGACTGTTAATATATAACGTTAATATCACTAGCATTGAGTGTGTGTGTGGAGACTTAGTGGTGTGGGTGCAGTAACTCACCGTTGGTATATAACGTTAATATCACTAGCATTGAGTGTGTGAGGAGAATTAGTGGTGTAGGTGCAGTAACTCACTGTTAATATATAACGTTTATATCACTAGCATTGAGTGTGTGTGTGTGGGAGACTTAGTGGTGTGTGTGCAGTAACTCACTGATAATACATAACGTTAATATCACTAGCAGTGAGTGTGTGTGTAGAGACTTAGAGGTGTGAGTGCAGTAACTCACTGTTAATATATAACGTTAATATCACTAGCATTGAGTGTGTGTGTGGAGACTTAGTGGTGTGGGTGCAGTAATTCACTGTAAATATATAACGTTAATATCACTAGCATTGAGTGTGTGTGGAGACTTAGTGGTGTTAGTGCAGTAACTCACTGTTAATATATAACGTTAATATCACGAGAATTGAGTGTGTGTGTGGAGACTTAGTGGTGTGAGTGCTGTAACTCACTGTTAATATATAACGTTAATATCACTAGAATTGCGCGCGCGCGTGTGTGCGTGTGTGTGTGGAGATATAGTGGTGTGGGTGCAGTAACTCACTGTTAATATATAACGTTAATATCACTAGCATTGAGTATGTGTGTGGAGACTCAGTGGTGTGGGTGCAGTAACTCACTGTTAATATATAACATTAATATCACTAGCATTGAGTGTGTGTGTGTGGAGACTTAGTGGTGTGGGTGCAGTAACTCACTGTTAATATATAACGTTAATATCACTAGCATTTAGTGTGTGTGGAGACATAGTGGCGTGGGTGCAGTAACTCACTGTTAATATATAACGTTAATATCACTAGCATTGAGTGTGTGTGTGGAGACTTAGTGGTGTGGGTGCAGTAACTCACCGTTAGTATATAACGTTAATATCACTAGCATTGAGTGTGTGAGGAGACTTAGTGGTGTAGGTGCAGTAACTCACTGTTAATATATAACGTTTATATCACTAGCATTGAGTGTGTGTGTGGGAGACTTAGTGGTGTGTGTGCAGTAACTCACTGTTAATACATAACGTTAATACCACTAGCATTGAGTGTGTGTGTAGAGACTTAGAGGTGTGAGTGCAGTAACTCACTGTTAATATATAACGTTAATATCACTAGCATTGAGTGTGTGTGTGGAGACTTAGTGGTGTGGGTGCAGTAATTCACTGTAAATATATAACGTTAATATCACTAGCATTGAGTGTGTGTGGAGACTTAGTGGTGTTAGTGCAGTAACTCACTGTTAATATATAACGTTAATATCACGAGAATTGAGTGTGTGTGTGGAGACTTAGTGGTGTGAGTGCTGTAACTCACTGTTAATATATAACGTTAATATCACTAGCATTGCGCGCGCGCGCGCGCGTGTGCGTGTGTGTGTGTGTGGAGACATAGTGGTGTGGGTGCAGTAACTCACTGTTAATATATAACGTTAATATCACTAGCATTGAGTGTGTGTGTGGAGACTCAGTGGTGTGGGTGCAGTAACTCACTGTTAATATATAACGTTAATATCACTAGCATTGAGTGTGTGTGTGTGTGTGTGGAGACTTAGTGGCGTGGGTGCAGTAACTCACTGTTAATATATAACGTTAATATCACTAGCATTGAGTGTGTGTGTGGAGACTTGGTGGTGTGAGTGCAGTAACTCACTGTTAATATATAACGTTAATATAACTAGCATTGAGTGTGTATGTGGAGACTAAGTGGTGTGGGTGCAGTAACTCACTGTTAATATATAACGATAATATCACTAGCATTGGGTGTGTGAGAAGACTTAGTGGTGTAGGTGCAGTAACTCACTGTTAATATATAACGTTAATATCACTAGCATTGAGTGTGTAAGTGGAGACTTAGTGGTGTGGGTGCAGTAATTCACTGTAAATATATAACGTCAATATCACTAGCTTTGATTGTGTGTGGAGACTTAGAGTGTGAGTGCAGTAACTCACTGTTATTATATAACGTTAATATCACTAGCATTGCGTGTGTGTGTGTGGAGACATAGTGGAGTGGGTGCAGTAACTCACTGTTAATATATAACGTTAATATCACTAGCATCGAGTGTGTGTCGAGACTTAGTGGTGTGGGTGCAGTAACTCACTGTTAATATATCACGTTAATAGCACTAGCATTGAGTGTGTAAGTGGAGACTTAGTGGTGTGGGTGCAGTAATTCACTGTAAATATATAACGTTAATATCACTAGCATTGAGTGTGTGTGGAGACTTATTGGTGTTAGTGCAGTAACTCACTGTTAATATATAACGTTAATATCACGAGAATTGAGTGTGTGTGTGGAGACTTAGTGGTGTGAGTGCTGTAACTCACTGTTAATATATAACGTTAATATCACTAGCATTGCGCGCGCGCGCGCGCGTGTGCGTGTGTGTGTGTGTGGAGACATAGTGGTGTGGGTGCAGTAACTCACTGTTAATATATAACGTTAATATCACTAGCATTGAGTGTGTGTGTGGAGACTCAGTGGTGTGGGTGCAGTAACTCACTGTTAATATATAACGTTAATATCACTAGCATTGAGTGTGTGTGTGTGTGTGTGGAGACTTAGTGGCGTGGGTGCAGTAACTCACTGTTAATATATAACGTTAATATCACTAGCATTGAGTGTGTGTGTGGAGACTTGGTGGTGTGAGTGCAGTAACTCACTGTTAATATATAACGTTAATATAACTAGCATTGAGTGTGTATGTGGAGACTAAGTGGTGTGGGTGCAGTAACTCACTGTTAATATATAACGATAATATCACTAGCATTGGGTGTGTGAGAAGACTTAGTGGTGTAGGTGCAGTAACTCACTGTTAATATATAACGTTAATATCACTAGCATTGAGTGTGTAAGTGGAGACTTAGTGGTGTGGGTGCAGTAATTCACTGTAAATATATAACGTCAATATCACTAGCTTTGATTGTGTGTGGAGACTTAGTGGTGTGAGTGCAGTAACTCACTGTTATTATATAACGTTAATATCACTAGCATTGCGTGTGTGTGTGTGGAGACATAGTGGAGTGGGTGCAGTAACTCACTGTTAATATATAACGTTAATATCACTAGCATCGAGTGTGTGTCGAGACTTAGTGGTGTGGGTGCAGTAACTCACTGTTAATATATCACGTTAATAGCACTAGCATTGAGTGTGTAAGTGGAGACTTAGTGGTGTGGGTGCAGTAATTCACTGTAAATATATAACGTTAATATCACTAGCATTGAGTGTGTGTGTGGAGACTTAGTGGTGTGGGTGCAGTAACTCACCGTTAGTATATAACGTTAATATCACTAGCATTGAGTGTGTGAGGAGACTTAGTGGTGTAGGTGCAGTAACTCACTGTTAATATAAAACGTCTATATCACTAGCATTGAGTGTGTGTGTGGGAGACTTAGTGGAGTGTGTGCAGTAACTCACTGTTAATACATAACGTTAATATCACTAGCATTGAGTGTGTGTGTGTAGAGACCTAGAGGTGTGAGTGCAGTAACTCACTGTTAATATATAACGTTAATATCACTAGCATTGAATGTGTGTGTGGAGACTTAGTGGTGTGGGTGCAGTAATTCACTGTAAATATATAACGTTAATATCACTGGCATTGAGTGTGTGTGGAGACTTAGTCGTGTTAGTGCAGTAACTCACTGTTAATATATAACGTTAATATCACGAGAATTGAGTGTGGGTGTGTGGAGACTTAGTGGTGTAAGTGCAGTAACTCACTGTTATTATATAACGTTAATATCACTAGCATTGCGTGTGTGTGTGTGGAGACATAGTGGAGTGGGTGCAGTAACTCACTGTTAATATATAACGTTAATATCACTAGCATTGAGTGTGTGTCGAGACTTAGTGGTGTGGGTGCAGTAACTCACTGTTAATATATCACGTTAATAGCACTAGCATTGCGTGTGTGTGTAGACTTAGTGGCATGAGTGCAGTAACTCACTGTTAATATATAACGGTAATATCACTAGCATTGAGTGTGTGTGTGGAGACTTAGTGGTGTGGGTGCAGTAACTCACTGTTAATATATCACGTTAATATCACTGGCATTGAGTGGGTGAGGAGACTTAGTGGTGTGAGTGCAGTAACTCACTGTTAATGTATAACGTTAATATCACTAGAATTGCGTGTGTGTGTGCGTGGAGACATAGTGGTGTGGGTGCAGTAACTCACTGTTAATATAAAACGTTAATATCACTAGCATTGAGTGTGTGTGTAGACTTAGTGGTGTGGGTGCAGTAACTCACTGTTAATATATAACGTTTATGTTCGATCCTCACTATTATGTGTTAGAAAACTGTATCATAATGATGGTCATTATAACACCGTTTTTCATTATGATACAGTTTCTCCAGCCAATCAGAGCTCGTTCATTGACCAATTAGGTAACGATACCTTCGCGCATGCACTCAAAATACAACATGTCGGACATAAACACAACATCGAACTATAATAAATTACCGACATTGAATACGCACCGTCCATAGTTCTCGTAAACAAACTGTCGAATATGAGACAAGAAATAGCACTTCACCGGTACCTTAATATCCCCAAAACCAATTTCTACACAACGCGTGGTTTTGACACGACTTCAGTGACAGTTTTACTGAATATTGGTGCGCAATCTGAACATATGGTATTGAAGCACACAGAGCGCATGCGTCGGTTGTCCAGAGAGCTTGGACAAGAGAGATATACTACCCACCGCAGCACCCGATCACAACATTCTACTGTAGTGACTGAACAGATATTTATGAATATTTATGTTAAAACATATAATATAGTTATAATTATCGTCGAACATAAACAGTCGTATGCAACTCGCCTATAATGGTAATTAAGACACTCGTATGGAAATTATAAAACTCGCATACGCTCGTTTTATAAAATTACTCGTGTCTTAATTATAGCCATTATAGGCTCGTTGCATAATGTACCACAATATCACTAGCATTGCATGTGTGTGTAGACTTAGTGGCATGAGTGCAGTAACTCACTGTTAATATATAACGTTAATATCACTAGCATTGAGTGTGTGTGGAGACTTAGTGGTGTGGGTGCAGTAACTCACCGTTAGTATATAACGTTAATATCACTAGCATTGAGTGTGTGAGGAGACTTAGTGGTGTAGGTGCAGTAACTCACTGTTAATATAAAACGTTTATATCACTAGCATTGAGTGTGTGTGTGGGAGACTTAGTGGTGTGTGTGCAGTAACTCACTGTTAATACATAACGTTAATATCACTAGCATTGAGTGTGTGTGTGTAGAGACTTAGAGGTGTGAGTGCAGTAACTCACTGTTAATATATAACGTTAATATCACTAGCATTGAGTGTGTGTGTGGAGACTTAGTGGTGTGGGTGCAGTAATTCACTGTAAATATATAACGTTAATATCACTGGCATTGAGTGTGTGTGGAGACTTAGTCGTGTTAGTGCAGTAACTCACTGTTAATATATAACGTTAATATCACGAGAATTGAGTGTGGGTGTGTGGAGACTTAGTGGTGTAAGTGCAGTAACTCACTGTTATTATATAACGTTAATATCACTAGCATTGCGTGTGTGTGTGTGTGGAGACATAGTGGAGTGGGTGCAGTAACTCACTGTTAATATATAACGTTAATATCACTAGCATTGAGTGTGTGTCGAGACTTAGTGGTGTGGGTGCAGTAACTCACTGTTAATATATCACGTTAATAGCACTAGCATTGAGTGTGTGTGTGGAGACTTGGTGGTGTGAGTGCAGTAACTCACTGTTAATATATAACGTTAATATAACTAGCATTGAGTGTGCATGTGGAGACTTAGTGGTGTGGGTGCAGTAACTCACTGTTAATATATAACGATAATATCACTAGCATTGAGTGTGTGAGGAGACTTAGTGGTGTAGGTGCAGTAACTCACTGTTAATATATAACGTTAATATCACTAGCATTGAGTGTGTAAGTGGAGACTTAGTGGTGTGGGTGCAGTAATTCACTGTAAATATATAACGTTAATATCACTAGCTTTGATTGTGTGTGGAGACTTAGTGGTGTGAGTGCAGTAACTCACTGTTATTATATAACGTTAATATCACTAGCATTGCGTGTGTGTGTGTGTGGAGACATAGTGGAGTGGGTGCAGTAACTCACTGTTAATATATAACGTTAATATCACTAGCACCGAGTGTGTGTCGAGACTTAGTGGTGTGGGTGCAGTAACTCACTGTTAATATATCACGTTAATAGCACTAGCATTGAGTGTGTAAGTGGAGACTTAGTGGTGTGGGTGCAGTAATTCACTGTAAATATATAACGTTAATATCACTAGCATTGAGTGTGTGTGTGGAGACTTAGTGGTGTGGGTGCAGTAACTCACCGTTAGTATATAACGTTAATATCACTAGCATTGAGTGTGTGAGGAGACTTAGTGGTGTAGGTGCAGTAACTCACTGTTAATATAAAACGTTTATATCACTAGCATTGAGTGTGTGTGTGGGAGACTTAGAGGTGTGTGTGCAGTAACTCACTGTTAATACATAACGTTAATATCACTAGCATTGAGTGTGTGTGTGTAGAGACCTAGAGGTGTGAGTGCAGTAACTCACTGTTAATATATAACGTTAATATCACTAGCATTGAGTGTGTGTGTGGAGACTTAGTGGTGTGGGTGCAGTAATTCACTGTAAATATATAAGGTTAATATCACTGGCATTGAGTGTGTGTGGAGACTTAGTCGTGTTAGTGCAGTAACTCACTGTTAATATATAACGTTAATATCACGAGAATTGAGTGTGGGTGTGTGGAGACTTAGTGGTGTAAGTGCAGTAACTCACTGTTATTATATAACGTTAATATCACTAGCATTGCGTGTGTGTGTGTGGAGACATAGTGGAGTGGGTGCAGTAACTCACTGTTAATATATAACGTTAATATCACTAGCATTGAGTGTGTGTCGAGACTTAGTGGTGTGGGTGCAGTAACTCACTGTTAATATATCACGTTAATAGCACTAGCATTGCGTGTGTGTGTAGACTTAGTGGCATGAGTGCAGTAACTCACTGTTAATATATAACGGTAATATCACTAGCATTGAGTGTGTGTGTGGAGACTTAGTGGTGTGGGTGCAGTAACTCACTGTTAATATATCACGTTAATATCACTGGCATTGAGTGGGTGAGGAGACTTAGTGGTGTGAGTGCAGTAACTCACTGTTAATGTATAACGTTAATATCACTAGAATTGCGTGTGTGTGTGCGTGGAGACATAGTGGTGTGGGTGCAGTAACTCACTGTTAATATAAAACGTTAATATCACTAGCATTGAGTGTGTGTGTAGACTTAGTGGTGTGGGTGCAGTAACTCACTGTTAATATATAACGTTTATGTTCGATCCTCACTATTATGTGTTAGAAAACTGTATCATAATGATGGTCATTATAACACCGTTTTTCATTATGATACAGTTTCTCCAGCCAATCAGAGCTCGTTCATTGACCAATTAGGTAACGATACCTTCGCGCATGCACTCAAAATACAACATGTCGGACATAACCACAACATCGAACTATAATAAATTACCGACATTGAATACGCACCGTCCATAGTTCGCGTAAATAAACTGTCGAATATGAGACAAGAAATAGCACTTCACCGGTACCTTAATATCCCCAAAACCAATTTCTACACAACGCGTGGTTTTGACACGACTTCAGTGACAGTTTTACTGAATATTGGTGCGCAATCTGAACATATGGTATTGAAGCACACAGAGCGCATGCGTCGGTTGTCCAGAGAGCTTGGACAAGAGAGATATACTACCCACCGCAGCACCCGATCACAACATTCTACTGTAGTGACTGAACAGATATTTATGAATATTTATGTTAAAACATATAATATAGTTATAATTATCGTCGAACATAAACAGTCGTATGCAACTCGCCTATAATGGTAATTAAGACACTCGTATGGAAATTATAAAACTCGCATACGCTCGTTTTATAAAAATACTCGTGTCTTAATTATAGCCATTATAGGCTCGTTGCATAATGTACCATAATATCACTAGCATTGCATGTGTGTGTAGACTTAGTGGCATGAGTGCAGTAACTCACTGTTAATATATAACGTTAATATCACTAGCATTGAGTGTGTGTGGAGTCTTAGTAGCGTGGGTGCAGTAACTCACTGTTAATCATCATCATCATCATCATCATCATCATCATCATCTTGTACAGTTTCCAGCCCCAGGCTGGGTCTGTTTGGAACATAAGCCTCGCCACTTAGTCCTTTCTTCCTACCACCTCTCCGCTGTCACTCTAGTCCAGTCCTCGCCTCTCTTCTTGACACATTACTCCTCTCCTTTCAGCCATCTATCTCTTGGTCTTCCCCTTGGTCGTTTCTTCTGCATCTACATCTCATGTATCCTCTGGGGAATCCTCTTCTCATCCATTCTCTTTAAGTGTGCATGCCACCTCAGTCTTGATGTCTCAATCCTACCTTGCAAGGGCTCCTCTTTCACCATTTCCCTGACCTTTTCATTCCTCAACCTGTCTCTTCTTGTTACTCCGATCCTACTTCGCAGGAACTTCATTTCACCTGCCTGTATTCTGCTTATGTCTCTTTTCTTCATTGTCCACGTTTCTGAAGCATAGGTCAGTATCGGGATATAGCAGCTTCTGTATAACACTTTCTTGCTTTTTTGTGGGACATCTTTATTCCACACTAAGCTCCTAACGCTTCTCAGAAATGCATCTGCCTGTCTGCCACGTTCCGTAATCTCTTTGTCATTTCTCCCATTTTCCTCCACTATACTTCCCACTATACTTTCCACCTTCTTCAGCTGTCCACCTCCAAGTGTTATCCCACTCATTGGACTGTCCTTTTTCCTGGTCGTTAACAGGATCTCACATTTACTGATGTTGAACTTCCATCCGTACTCTCCCACTGTTTCTTCCCAAGCCTTCAGTTGCTCCTGAATTTCCTCCTCCTTGTTTCCCCAGACCATGAGATCATCTGCAAACACCATTGCTTTCATCTTATCTTCTCCTATCTTTCCTGCTATCCGCGTCATTATCTCGTCCATAACCACAATAAAGAGAAGGGGTGACAGCGCACTACCCTGTTTCAGGCCACTCATTTGTCTGAACCAGTCTGTACTTTCCCTCCAACTTTCACACAACTCACACTTCCACAATAGATCTCCTTCACTCTGCCTACAGTCCCTTTTTCCACTCCCATGTTTTCCATTGCTTTCCAAACCTTCTCCCTACACACACTATCATAGGCATATTCGATGTCCAGGAAGGCCAACAACAGATCATCTCCAAATTCGTAGTGGTGTTCCAGGAGCTGTCTCACTGAAAATATGAGATCCACTGTTGATCTCCCAGGTCTGAATCCATACTGCTCCTCTCTCAATTTTCTCTCCACTTTGGCTCGTATTCTACTTTCTAATATATTTTCATATATCTTGGCACAGTGAGATATGAGTGTGACTCCCCTGTAATTTCTGCACTCCTTTCTGCTTCCTTTCTTAAATATTGGGACAATTAATCCTTTCTTCCAATCTTCTGGGGTCTTTTTCTCCTTCCATATCATCATCGTCACACTGTACAGCCACTGTTTCCCAACCTCCCCTGCTGCCTTCACCATTTCAACACTCACTTCATCCACACCCGGTGCCCTTCCTCCTTTCATCTTGTCTATAGCCATCTCCAGTTCTCTCCAAGTCAGGTCCTCTTCCATTCCTGTGTTGTCTTCTCCATCTTCCAATGCATTGTCTTCCTCCCTATGACCATTTGGATTCAGCAAATCCTCAAAGTACTCTTTCCACACTGTCTTGAGTGTCTCATTGTTGTGTACCTCATTTCCGTTTTTCTCCATCATTACCACATCCTCTCGCAGACCTCTTCCCTTACTTTTGACCATCCCATAAAGTACTTTCTTATTTCCTCTGCTGTCTTCCTCCATCATCTCTGTCCACTTTACCATCCACTTCTTCCTCTCCTCGGCGACAATCTTGTTTGCTTCTTTCTTATTTATCTTATAATCTTCCCTTGCCAGATCAGTTCTTTCCTGGAACCACACTCTGAAAGCCTTGTTATTCCTTCCCACAGCTTCTTTTACTCTCTCATTCCACCATGGTGTCTCTTTACACCGCTTTCTGTTGCCAGTTCTTCCACATACTGCCACTGCAGCTTCCACCATTGGATTGTCTGTTGGCATCCGTTCCCTTATTATCTTCTGGAATTCTTCCTTGACTTCCTTTTCCTTGAGTTTCCATACTTTGATTCTCCTTTCCTGGTACTCTGTCCTCTTGCTATCCTTAACAACTCCCAGGTTCAGTACAAGTATTCTGTGGTCGCTATCTAAGGCCTCTGATGGTATTACCTTTATATCTCTGACACTTCTCTTCTTTTCCCAGTCGTACAGCATGTAATCTACCAAAGATTTCTTTGTTAAATCCCTGCTGTACCACGTTACCTTGTGGCTTTCTTTCTTCCGGAACCAGGAGTTGCCTACCACTAAACCGTTTCTCTTGCAAAAATCCAGCAACTTTCTCCCTTCTTCATTCCTGCTACCCCATCCTTCTGCTCCCAATACATTTTCATATCCTTGCCTTTCACTTCCTACATGTGCATTTAAATCTCCCATGACAATGATGCTCTGACCATTCAACTGCTGTTGTACTCCTTCTCAAAGTCTTCCTTCTCTTGAGCTGTACATCCAACTTGAGGGGCATATACCTGGGCTATCTCCAGGCTTCTTCCCTTTACAGTTACTCTGATCTTCATGATCCTGTCACTTATTCCCTTTACCTCTTCCTTCATTCCATCTCTCACAACTACTCCTACTACGCTGCTCCTTCCTTCACTGTTCCCACTTCAGTACAACCGTTACCCTTTCTTTAGTTCTCTGCGACCTTCTTCTTTCCATCTTGTTTCTGCCAAGCCCAGTACATCCAGTTTTCTTCTCTCCTTCACATCTACAATCTCCTCCACCTTTCCTGTCAGTGTCCGTATGTTTAATGTCCCAACACGAAGTCCATTAGCATATTCGGGTCGTCGTCGTTTGCTTCCGTCCGTTCCCAGGCCTGTTCCTGTTTGGAAAGCAAATATGATATCCACTACAGGCTTGCTAGGCCTATCGTAGCTTCACCAGAGCCCCGTCAGCCGTCACTTTTCAGGGTTCCCATAGAGCCTTCACAGCTACCGCAGCGGTCCTGGGGCACACGAAGTTCCCACTGTACTTCACCCCTACAGGCAATCCCCTACTTCATGCCGTTGCCCGTCTCCCACCACGTGGAGGAGGGGTTGGACTTGTGGGATACCTTAATATCACTAGCATTGAGTGTGTGAGGAGATTAAGTGGTGTGGGTGCAGTAACTCACTGTTAATATATAACGGTAATATCACTAGCATTGAGTGTGTGTGTGCGTGTGTGTGTGTGTGTGTGTGTGAGAAGACTTAGTGGTGTGGGTGCAGTAACTCACTGTTAATATATAACGTTAATATCAGTAGCATTGACTGTGTGAGGAGACTTAGTGGCGTAGGTGCAGTAACTCACTGTTAATATATAACGCTAATATCACTAGCATTGAGTGTGTGTGTGGAGACTTAGCGGTGTGGCTGCAGTAACTCACTGTTAATATCACTAGCATTGAGTGTGTGTGTGGAGACTTTGTGGTGTGGGTGCAGTAACTCACTGTTAATATATAACGTTAATATCACTAGCATTGAGTGAGTGTGGAGACTTAGTGGTGTGAGTGCAGTAACTCACTGTTAATATATAACGTTAATATCAGTAGCATTGACTGTGTGAGGAGACTTAGTGGCGTAGGTGCAGTAACTCACTGTTAATATATAACGCTAATATCACTAGCATTGAGTGTGTGTGTGGAGACTTAGCGGTGTGGCTGCAGTAACTCACTGTTAATATCACTAGCATTGAGTGTGTGTGTGGAGACTTTGTGGTGTGGGTGCAGTAACTCACTGTTAATATATAACGTTAATATCACTAGCATTGAGTGAGTGTGGAGACTTAGTGGTGTGAGTGCAGTAACTCACTGTTAATATATAACGTTAATATCACTAGCATTGAGTGTGTGTGTGTGGACAATTAGTGGTGTGGGTGCAGTAACTCACTGTTAATATATAACGTTAATCTCAGTAGCATTGAGTGTGAGCGGAGACTTTGTGGAGTTGGTGCAGTAACTCACTGTTAATATATAACGTTAATATCACTAGCATTGAGTGTGGGTGTGAAGACTTAGTGGTGTGGGTGCAGTAACTCACTGTTAATATCACTAGCATTGAGTGTGTGTGTGTGGAGACTTTGTGGTGTGGGTGCAGTAACTCACTGTTAATATATAACGTTAATATCACTAGCATTGAGTGAGTGTGGAGATTTAGTGGTGTGAGGGCAGTAGCTCACTGTTAAGATATAACGTTAATATCACTATCATTGAGTGTGTGTGTGAAGACTTAGTGGTGTGGGTGCAGTAACTCACTGTTAATATCACTAGCATTGAGTGTGTGTGAGGAGACTTTGTGGAGTGGGTGCAGTAACTCACTGTTAATATATAACGTTAATATAACTAGCATTGAGTGTGTGTGGAGACTTAGTGGTGTGAGTGCAGTAACTCACTGTTTATATATAACGTTGATATCACTAGCATTGAGTGTGTGTGTGTGTGTGGAGACTTAGTGGTGTGGGTGCAGTAACTCACTGTTAATATATAACGTTAATGTCACTAGCAATGAGTGTGTGTGTGTGTGGGGAGACTTAGTGGCGTAGGTGCAGTAACTCACTTTCAATATATAACGTTAATATCACTAG
Organism: Meconema thalassinum; assembly: GCA_946902985.2. Taxonomy (NCBI): domain Eukaryota; kingdom Metazoa; phylum Arthropoda; class Insecta; order Orthoptera; family Tettigoniidae; genus Meconema; species Meconema thalassinum. The sequence goes on along the minus strand of OX336388.2, from coordinate 796,310,389 downwards.
CATTTAGTGTGTGAGGAGACTTAGTGGAGTGGGTGCAGTAACTCACTGTTAATATATAACGTTAATATCACTAGCATTGAGTGTGTGTGTGGAGAATTAGTGGTGTGGGTGCAGTAACTCACTGTTAATATCACTATCATTGAGTGTGTGTGGAGACTTTGTGGTGTGGGTGCAGTAACTCACTGTTAATATATAACGTTCATATAACTAGCATTGAGTGTGTGTGGAGACTTAGTGTTGTGAGTGCAGTAACTCACTGTTAATATATAACGTTTATATCACAAGCAATGAGTTTGTGTGTGTGTGTGTGGAGACTTAGTGGTGTGGGTGCAGTAACTCACTGTTAATATATAACGTTAATGTCACTAGCATTGAGTGTGTGTGTGAAGACTTAGTGGTGTGGGTGCAGTAACTCACTGTTAATATCACTAGCATTGAGTGTGTGTGAGGAGACTTTGTGGTGTGGGTGCAGTAACTCACTGTTAATATATAACGTTAATATAACTAGCATTGAGTGTGTGTGGAGATTTAGTGGTGTGAGTGCAGTAACTCACTGTTAATATATAACATAATATCACTAGCATTGAGTGTGTGTGTGTGGAGACTTAGTGGTGTGGGTGCAGTAACTCACTGTTAATATATAACGTTAATGTCACTAGCAATGAGTGTGTGTGTGTGGGGAGACTTATTGGCGTAGGTGCAGTAACTCACTTTTAATATATAACGTTAATATCACTAGCATTTAGTGTGTGAGGAGACTTAGTGGAGTGGGTGCAGTAACTCACTGTTAATATATAACGTTAATATCACTAGCATTGAGTGTGAGTGTGAAGACATAGTGGTGTGGGTGCAGTAACTCACTGTTAATATCACTAGCATTGAGTGTGTGTGTGTGTGGAGACTTTGTGGTGTGGGTGCAGTAACTCACTGTTAATATATAACGTTAATATCACTAGCATTGAGTGAGTGTGGAGATTTAGTGGTGTGAGGGCAGTAGCTCACTGTTAAGATATAACGTTAATATCACTATCATTGAGTGTGTGTGTGAAGACTTAGTGGTGTGGGTGCAGTAACTCAGTGTTAATATCACTAGCATTGAGTGTGTGTGAGGAGACTTTGTGGTGTGGGTGCAGTAACTCACTGTTAATATATAACGTTAATATAACTAGCATTGAGTGTGTGTGGAGACTTAGTGGTGTGAATGCAGTAACTCACTGTTAATATATAACGTTAATATCACTAGCATTGAGTGTGTGTGTGTGGAGATTTAGTGGTGTGGGTGCAGTAACTCACTGTTAATATATAACGTTAATGTCACTAGCAATGAGTGTGTGTGTGTGGGGAGACTTATTGGCGTAGGTGCAGTAACTCACTTTTAATATATAACGTTAATATCACTAGCATTTAGTGTGTGAAGAGACTTGGTGGAGTGGGTGCAGTAACTCACTGTTGATATATAACGTTAATATCACTAGCATTGAGTGTGTGTGTGGAGACTTAGTGGTGTGGGTGCAGTAACTCACTATTAATATCACTAGCATTGAGTGTGTGTGGAGACTTTGTGGTGTGGGTGCAGTAACTCACTGTTAATATATAACGTTAATGTAACTAGCGTTGAGTGTGTGAGGAGACTTAGTGTTGTGAGTGCAGTAACTCACTGTTAATATATAACTTTTATATCACTAGCAATGAGTTTGTGTGTGTGTGTGGGGAGACATAGTGGTGTGAGGGCAGTAGCTCACTGTTAATATATAACGTTAATATCACTAGCATTGAGTGTGAGCGGAGACATAGTGGAGTGGGTGCAGTAACTCACGGTTAATATATAAAATTAATATCACTAGCATTGAGTGTGTGTGTGTGTGTGTGGACACTTAGTGGTGTAGGTGCAGTAACTCACTGTTAATATCACTAGCATTGAGTGTGTGTGTGGAGAATTAGTGGTGTAGGTGCAGTAACTCACTGTTAATATATAACGTTAATATCACTAGCATTGAGTGTGTGTGTCTTTGGATACTTAGTGGTGTGGGTGCAGTAACTCACTGTTAATATATAACGTTAATATCAGTAGCATTGAGTGTGTGTGTGTGGACACTTAGTGGTGTAGGTGCAGTAACTCACTGTTAATATATAACGTTAATATCACCAGCATTGAGTGTGTGAGGTGACTTAGTGGAGTGGGTGCAGTAACTCACTGTTAATATATAGCGTTAATATCAGTAGCATAGTGGTGTGGGTGCAGTAACTTACTGTTAATATATAACGGTAATATCAGTAGCATTGAGTGTGTGTGTGTGGACACTTAGTGGTGTAGGTGCAGTAACTCACTGTTAATATATAACGTTAATATCACCAGCATTGAATGTGTGAGGAGACTTAGTGGAGTGGGTGCAGTAACTCACTGTTAATATATAACGTTAATATCACAAGCATGGAGTGTGTGTGTGTGGAGACTTAGTGGTGTGGGTGCAGTAACTCACTGTTAATATCACTAGCATTGAGTGTGTGTGTGGAGAATTAGTGGTGTAGGTGCAGTAACTCACTGTTAATATATAACGTTAATATCACTAGCATTGAGTGTGTGTGTCTTTGGATACTTAGTGGTGTGGGTGCAGTAACTCACTGTTAATATATAACGTTAATATCACTAGCATTGAGTGTGTTTGTGTGGAGACTTAGTGGTGTGAGTGCTGTAACTCACTGTTAAATTATAACGTTAATGTCAGTAGCATTGAGTGTGTGGAGAGACATAGTGGTGTGAGTGCAGTAACTCACTGTTAATATATAACGTTAATATCACTAGCATTGAGAGTGTGCGGACACTTAGTGGAGTGGGCGCAGTAACTCACTGTTAATATATAACATTAATATCACTAGCATTGAGTGTGTGTGTGTGGAGACTTAGTGGTGTGGGTGCAGTAACTCACTGTTAATATATAATGTTAATATCACTAGCATTGAGTGGGTGTGTGTAGGTGTGTGTGTGTGTGGAGACTTAGTGGCGTGAATGCAGTAACTTACTGTTAATATATAACGTTTATATCTCTAACATTTAGTGTGTGTGTGGAGACTTACTGGGGTGAGTGCAGAAATTCACTGTTAATATATAACGTTAATATCACTAGCATTGATTGTGTGTGGAGACTTAGTGGTGTGTGTGAAGTAACTTATTGTTAATGTATAACGTTAATATCACTAGCATTGAGTGTGTGTGGAGACTTAGTGGTGTGTGTGCAATAACTCACTGTTAATGTATAACGTTAATATCACTAGCATTGAGTGTGTGTGGAGACATAGTGTTGTGAGTGAAGTAACTCACTGTTAATATATAACGTTAATACCACTAACATTGAGTGTGTGTGTGGAGACATAGTGGTGTGAGTGCAGTAACTCACTGTTAATATATAACGTTAATACCACTAACATTGAGTGTGTGTGTGTGTAGACTTAGTGGTGTGTGTGCTGTAACTCACTGTTACTATCACTAGCATTGAGTGTGTGTGGAGACATAGTGGTGTGTGTGCAGTAACTCACTGTTAATATATAACGTTAGGACCACAAAAATTGAGTGTGTCTGTGGACACTTAGTTGTGTGAGTGCATTAACTCACTGTTAATATATAACGTTAATATCACTAGCATTGAGTGTTTGAGAGTGCAGTAATTCACTGTTAATATATAACGTTAATATCACTAGCATTGAGTGTGTGTGGAGACTTAGAGATGTGAGTGCAGTAACTCACTGTTACTATCACTAGCATTGAGTATGTGTGAGGAGCCTTAGTGGTGTGGGTGCAGTAACTCACTGTTAATATATAACGTTAATATCACTAGCATTGAGTGTGTGTGTGGAAACTCAGTGGTGAGGGTGCAGTAACTCACTGTAAATATATAACGTTAATATCACTAGCATTGAGTGTGTGTAGTGACTTAATGGTGTAGGTGCAGGAACTCACTGTGAATATATAACGTTAATATCATTAGCATTGAGTGTGTGTGTGTGTGTGTGTGTGTGTGTGTGTGTGTGGAGACTTAGTGGTGTAGGTGTAGTAACTCACTGTTAATATATAACGTTTATATCACTAGCAATGAGTTTGTGTGTGTGTGTGTGGAGACTTAGTGGTGTGGGTGTAGTAACTCACTGTTAATATATAACGTTAATGTCACTATCATTGAGTGTGTGTGTGTGTGTGTGGGGAGACATAGTGGTGTGGGTGCAGTAACTCACGGTTAATATATAAAATTAATATCACTAGCATTTAGTGTGTGTGTATGGAGACTAAGTGGTGTGAGTGCAGTAACTCACTGTTAATATATAGCGTTAATATCAGTAGCATAGTGGTGTGGGTGCAGCAACTTACTGTTAATATATAACGGTAATATCAGTAGCATTGAGTGTGAGAGAAGACTAAGTGGTGTAGGTGCAGTAACTCACTGTTAATATATAACGTTAATATCACCAGCATTGAGTGTGTGAGGAGACTTAGTGTAGTGGGTGCAGTAACTCACTGTTAATATATAACGTTAATATCACAAGCATGGAGTGTGTGTGGAGACTTAGTGGTGTGGGTGCAGTAACTCACTGTTAATATCACTAGCATTGAGTGTGTGTGTGGAGAATTAGTGGTGTAGGTGCAGTAACTCACTGTTAATATATAACGTTAATATCACTAGCATTGAGTGTGTGTGTCTTTTGATACTTAGTGGTGTGGGTGCAGTAACTCACTGTTAATATATAACGTTAATATCACTAGCATTGAGTGTGTTTGTGTGGAGACTTAGTGGTGTGAGTGCAGTAACTCACTGTTAAATTATAACGTTAATGTCAGTAGCATTGAGTGTGTGGAGAGACATAGTGGTGTGAGTTCAGTAACTCACTGTTAATATAAAACGTTAATATCACTAGCATTGAGAGTGTGCGGACACTTAGTGGTGTGTGTGCAGTAACTCACTGTTAATATATAACGTTAGGACCACAAAAATTGAGTGTGTCTGTGGACACTCAGTTGTGTGAGTGCATTAACTCACTGTTAATATATAACGTTAATATCACTAGCATTGAGAGTTTGAGAGTGCAGTAATTCACTGTTAATATATAACGTTAATATCACTAGCATTGAGTGTGTGTGGAGACTTAGAGATGTGAGTGCAGTAACTCACTGTTACTATCACTAGCATTGAGTATGTGTGACGAGCCTTAGTGGTGTGGGTGCAGTAACTCACTGTTAATATATAACGTTAATACCACTAGCATTGAGTATGTGTGTGGAGACTCAGTGGTGAGGGTGCAGTAACTCACTGTAAATATATAACGTTAATATCACTAGCATTGAGTGGGTGTAGTGACTTAATGGTGTGGGTGCAGGAACTCACTGTGAATATATTAAGTTAATATCATTAGCATTGAGTGTGTGTGTGTGTGTGTGTGTGTGTGTGTGTAGACTTAGTGGTGTAGGTGAAGTAACTCACTGTTAATATATAAAGTTAATATCACTAGCATTGAGTGAGTGAGGAGACTTAGTTGTGTGGATGCAGTAATCACTGTTTATATATAACGTTAATATCTCTAGCATTGAGTGTGTGTGTGTGTGGAGACTTAGTGGTGTGGGTGCAGTAACTAACTGTTAATATATACCTTTAATAACACTAGCATTGTGTGGGTGTGGAGACTTAGTTGTGTGGATGCAGTAACTCACTGTTAACATATAACGTTCATATCACTAGCATTGAGTGTGTGTGTGTGTGGAGACTTAATGGTGTAGGTGCAGTAACTCACTGTTAATATATTACGTTAATATCACTAGCATTGAGTGTGTGTGTGGAGACATAGTGGTGTGGGTGCAGAAACTCACTGTTAATATATCGGGTTAATATCACTAGCATTGAGTGTGTTTGTGTGGAGACTTAGTGGCATGGGTGCAGTAACTCACTGTTAAATTATAACGTTAATGTCAGTAGCATTTAGTATGTGGGGAGACTTAGTGGTGTGAGTGCAGTAACTCACTGTTAATATATAACGTTAATATCACTAGCATTGAGTCTGTGTGTGGAGACTTAGTGGTGTGTGTGCTGTAACTCACTGTTAATATATAACGTTAATACCATTAAAATTGAGTGTGTGTGTGGAGACATAGCGGCGTGAGTGCAGTAACTCACTGTTAATATATAACGTTAATATCACTAGCATTGAAAGTGTGTGTGGAGACTTAATGGTGTGTGTGCTGTAACTCATTGTTAATATATAACGCTAATATCACTAGCATTGAGTGTGTGTGTGGGGACATAGTGGTGTGTGTGCAGTAGCTCACTGTTAATATATAACGTTTATAACACTAACATAGAGTGTGTGTGTGGAGACGTAGTGGTGTGAGTGCAGTAACTCACTGTTAATATATAACGTTAATATCGATATCATTGAGTGAGTGTGGAGACTTAGTCGTGTGTGTGCAGTAACTCACTGTTAATGTTTAACATTAATATCACTAGCATTGAGTGTGTGAGGAGACTTACTGGTGTAGGTGCAGTAGCTCACTGTTAATATATAACGTTAATACCACTAACATTGGGTGTGTCTGTGGACACTTAGTTGTGTGAGTGCAGTAACTCACTGTTAATATATAACGTTAATATCACTAGCATAGAGAATGTGTGAGTGCAGTAATTCACTGGTAATATAAACGTTAATATCACTAGTATTGAGTGTGTGTAGAGACTTGTGGTGTGTGTGCAGAAACTCACTGTTAATGTATATCGTTAATATCACTAGCATTGAGTATGTGTGTGGAGATTTAGTGGCGTGGGTGCAGAAACTCACTGTTAATATATAACGTTAATATCACTAGCATTGAGTGTGTGTGAGGAGACTTAGTGGTGTGGGTGCAGTAACTCACTGTAAATATATAACGTTAATATCACTAGCATTGAGTGGGTGTGGTAACTTAATGGTGTGGGTGCAGGAACTCACTGTTAATATATAACGTTAATATCATTAGCATTGAGTGTGTATGTGTGTGTGTGTGTGTGGAGAATTAGTGGTGTAGGTGTAGTAACTCACTGTTAATATATAACGTTAATAAAACTAGCATTGAGTGTGTGTGTTTGTGGAGACTTAGTGGTGTGGGTGCAGTAATTCACTGTTAATATATAACGGTAATATCACTGGCATTGAGTGTGTGTGGGGACTTAGTTGTGTGGATGCAGTAAGTCACTGTTTACATATAATGTTCATATCACTAGCATTGAGTGTGCGTGTGTGGAGACTTAGTGGTGTGGGCGCAGTAACTAACTGTTAATATATAACTTCAATATCACTAGATATGTATGTGTGTGGAGACTTAGAGGTGTGGGTGTAGTAACTCACCGTTAATATATAACGTTAATATCACTAGCATTGAGTGTGTGAGTGTGTGTGTAGAGAGTAAGTGGTGTGGGTGCAGTAACTAACTGATAATATATAACGATAATATCACGCGCATTGAGTGTGTGTGTGGAGACTTAGTGGTGTGGGTGCAGTAACTCAATGTTAATATATAACGTTAATATCACTAGCATTGAGTGTGTGAGGAGACTTAGTGGAGTGGGTGCAGTAACTCACGGTTAATAAACAACATTAATATCACTAGCATTCAGTGTGGGTGTGGAGACTTAGTGGTGTGAGTGCAGTAACTCACTGTTAATATCTAGCGTTCATATCAGAAGCATAGTGGTGTGGGTGTAGTAACTCACTGTTATTATATAACGTTAATATCACCAGCATTGAGTGTGTCAGGAGACTTAGTGGAGTGGGTGCAGTAACTCACTGTTAATATTTAACGTTAATATCTCAAGCATTGAGTGTATGTGTGGAGACTTAGTTGTGTGGGTGCAGTAACTCACTGTTAATATCACTAGCATTGAGTGTGTGTGTGGAGACTTAGTGGTGTAGGTGCAGTAACTCACTGTTAATATATAACGTTAATATCACTAGCATTGAGTGTGTGTGTGTTTGGAGACTGAGTGGTGTGGGTGCAGTAACTCACTGTTAATATATAACGTTAATATCACTAACATTGAGTGTGTTTGTGTGGAGACTTAGTGGTGTGAGTGCAGTAACTCACTGTTAAATTATAACGTTAATGTCAGTAGCATTGAGTGTGTGGGGAGACATAGTGGTGTGAGTGCAGTAACTCACTGTTAATATATAACGTTAATATCACTAGCATTGAGTGTATGTGTGGAGACTTAGTGGTGTGTGTGCTGTAACTCATTGTTAATATATAACGATAATATCACTATCATTGAGTGTGTGTGTGTGGAGACATATTGGTGTGTGTGCAGTAGCCACTGTTAATATATAACGTCAATACCACTAACATTGAGTGTGTGTGTGGCGACTTAGTGGCGTGAGTGCAGTAACTCACTGTTAATATATAACGTTAATATCACTAGCATTGAGTGTGTGTGTGGAGACATAGTGGTGTGTGTGCAGAAGCTCACTGTTAATATATAACGCTAATACCATTAACATTGAGTGTGTGTGTGGAGACTTAGTGGTGTGAATGCAGTAACTCACTGTTAATATATAACGGTTATATCACTAGCAATGAGTTTGTGTGTGTGTGTGTGGAGACTTAGTGGTGTGGGTGCAGTAACTCACTGTTAATATATAACGTTAATATCACTAGCATTGAGTGTGTGTGTGGAGACTTAGTGGTGTGGGTGCAGTAACTCACTGTTAATATATAACGTTAATATAACTAGCATTGAGTGTGTGTGGAGACTTAGGGTTGTGAGTGCAGTAACTCACTGTTAATATATAACGTTTATATCACTATCAATGAGTTTGTGTATGTGTGTGGAGACTGAGTGGTGTGGGTGCAGTAACTCACTGTTAATATATAACGTTAATATCACCAGCATTGAGTGTGTGAGGAGACTTAGTGGAGTGGGTGCAGTAACTCACTGTTAATATATAACGTTAATATCACAAGCATGGAGTGTGTGTGTGGAGAATTAGTGGTGTGGGTGCAGTAACTCACTGTTAATAACACTATCATTGAGTGTGTGTGTGGAGAATTAGTGGTGTAGGTGCAGTAACTCAATGTTAATATATAACGTTAATATCACTAGCATTGAGTGTGTGTGTGTTTGGATACTTAGTGGTGTGGGTGCAGTAACTCACTGTTAATATATAACGTTAATGTCACTAGCATTGAGTGTGAGAGGAGACTTAGTGGTGTAGGTGCAGTAACTCACTGTTAATATATAACGTTAATATCACCAGCATTGAGTATGTGAAGAGACTTAGTGGAGTGGGTGCAGTAACTCACTGTTAATATATAACGTTAATATCACAAGCATGGAGTGTGTGTGTGGAGAATTAGTGGTGTGGGTGCAGTAACTCACTGTTAATAACACTAGCATTGAGTGTGTGTGTGGAGAATTAGTAGTGTAGATGCAGTAACTCAATGTTAATATATAACGTTAATATCACTAGCATTGAGTGTGTGTGTGTTTGGATACTTAGTGGTGTGGGTGCAGTAACTCACTGTTAATATGTAACGTTAATATCACTAGCATTGAGTGAGTTTGTGTGGAGACATAGTGGTGTGAGTGCAGTAACTCACTGTTAATATATAACGTTAATATCACTAGCATTGAGAGTGTGCGGACACTTAGTGGAGTGGGTGCAGTAACTCACTGTTAATATATAACATTAATATCACTAGCATTGAGTGTGTGTGTGTGGAGACTTAGTGGTGTATAACTCACTGTTAATATATAATGTTAATATCACTAGCATTGAGTGTGTGTGTGTGTGGAGATTTAGTGGCGTGAATGCAGTAACTCACTGTTAATATATAACGTTTATATCTCTAGCATTTAGTGTGTGTGTGGAGACTTAGTTGGGTGAGTGCAGAAATTCACTGTTAATATATAACGTTAATATCACTAGCATTGAGTGTGTGTGGAGACTTAGTGGTGTGTGTGCAGTAACTTATTGTTAATGTATAACGTTAATATCACTAGCATTGAGTGTGTGTGGAGACTTAATGGTGTGTGTGCAATAACTCACTGTTAATGTATAACGTTAATATCACTAGCATTGAGTGTGTGTGGAGACATAGTGATGTGAGTGCAGTAACTCACTGTTAATATATAACGTAAATACCACTAACATTGAGTGTGTGTGTGGAGACATAGTGGTGTGAGTGCAGTAACTCACTGTTAATATATAACGTTAATACCACTAACATTGAGTGTGTTTGTGTGTAGACTTAGTGGTGTGTGTGCTGTAACTAACTGTTACTATCACTAGCATTGAGTGTGTGTGGAGACATAGTGGTGTGCGTGCAGTAACTCACTGTTAATATATAACGTTAAGACCACAAAAATTGAGTGTGTCTGTGGACACTTAGTTGTGTGAGAGCATTAACTCACAGTTAATATATTACGTTAATATCACTAGCATTGAGTGTTTGAGAGTGCAGTAATTCACTGTTAATATATAACGTTAATATCACTAGCATTCAGTGTGTGTGGAGACTTAGAGATGTGAGTGCAGTAACTCACTGTTACTATCACTAGCATTGAGTATGGGTGAGGAGCCTTAGTGGTGTGGGTGCAGTAACTCACTGTTAATATATAACGTTAATATCACTAGCATTGAGTGTGTGTGTGGAGACTCATTGGTGTGGGAGCAGTAACTCACTGTAAATATATAACGTTAATATCACTAGCATTGAGTGTGTGTAGTGAGTTAATGGTGTGGGTGCAGGAACTCAATGTGAATATATAACGTTAATATCATTAGCATTGAGTGTGTGTGTGTGTGTGTGTGTGTGTGGAGACATAGTGGTGTAGGTGTAGTAACTCACTGTTAATATATAACGTTAATATCACTAGCATTGAGTGGGTGTGGTGAACTAATGGTGTGGGTGCAGGAACTCACTGTTAATATATAACGTTAATATCATTAGCATTGAGTGTGTATGTGTGTGTGTGTGTGGAGAATTAGTGGTGTAGGTGTAGTAACTCACTGTTAATATATAACGTTAATATAACAAGCATTGAGTGTGTGTGTGTGTGGAGACTTAGTGGTGTGGGTGCAGTAATTCACTGTTAATATATAACGGTAATATCACTGGCATTGAGTGTGTGTGGAGACTTAGTTGTGTGGATGCAGTAAGTCACTGTTTACATATAATGTTCATATCACTAGCATTGAGTGTGCGTGTGTGGAGACTTAGTGGTGTGGGTGCAGTAACTAACTGTTAATATATAACTTCAATATCACTAGCATTGTGTGTGTGTGTGGAGACTTAGTGGTGTGGGTGTAGTAACTCACCGTTAATATATAACGTTAATATCACTAGCATTGAGTGTGTGAGTGTGTGTGTGGAGAGTAAGTGGTGTGGGTGCAGTAACTAACTGTTAATATATAACGATAATATCACGCGCATTGAGTGTGTGCGTGGAGGCTTAGTGGTGTGGGTTCACTAACTCACTGTTAATATATAACGTTAATATCACTAGCATTGAGTGTGTGAGGAGACTTAGTGGAGTGTGTGCAGTTACTCACGGTTAATATACAACATTAATATCACTAGCATTCAGTGTGTGTGTGGAGACTTAGTGGTGTGAGTGCAGTAACTCACTGTTAATATATAGCGTTCATATCAGAAGCATAGTGGTGTGGGTGCACTAACTCACTGTTAATATATAACGTTAATATCACCAGCATTGAGTGTGTCAGGAGTCTTAGTGGAGTGGGTGCAGTAACTCTCTGTTAATATATAACGTTAATATCACTAGCATTGAGTGTGTGTGTGTGGAGATTTAGTGGTGTGGGTGCAGTAACTCACTGTTAATATATAACGTTAATGTCACTAGCAATGAGTGTGTGTGTGTGGGGAGACTTATTGGCGTAGGTGCAGTAACTCACTTTTAATATATAACGTTAATATCACTAGCATTTAGTGTGTGAGGAGACTTGGTGGAGTGGGTGCAGTAACTCACTGTTGATATATAACGTTAATATCACTAGCATTGAGTGTGTGTGTGGAGACTTAGTGGTGTGGGTGCAGTAACTCACTATTAATATCACTAGCATTGAGTGTGTGTGGAGACTTTGTGGTGTGGGTGCAGTAACTCACTGTTAATATATAACGTTAATGTAACTAGCATTGAGTGTGTGTGGAGACTTAGTGTTGTGAGTGCAGTAACTCACTGTTAATATATAACGTTTATATCACTAGCAATGAGTTTGTGTGTGTGTGTGGGGAGACATAGTGGTGTGAGGGCAGTAGCTCACTGTTAATATATAACGTTAATATCACTAGCATTGAGTGTGAGCGGAGACATAGTGGAGTGGGTGCAGTAACTCACGGTTAATATATAAAATTAATATCACTAGCATTGAGTGTGTGTGTGTGTGTGGACACTTAGTGGTGTAGGTGCAGTAACTCACTGTTAATATCACTAGCATTGAGTGTGTGTGTGGAGAATTAGTGGTGTAGGTGCAGTAACTCACTGTTAATATATAACGTTAATATCACTAGCATTGAGTGTGTGTGTCTTTGGATACTTAGTGGTGTGGGTGCAGTAACTCACTGTTAATATATAACGTTAATATCAGTAGCATTGAGTGTGTGTGTGTGGACACTTAGTGGTGTAGGTGCAGTAACTCACTGTTAATATATAACGTTAATATCACCAGCATTGAGTGTGTGAGGAGACTTAGTGGAGTGGGTGCAGTAACTCACTGTTAATATATAGCGTTAATATCAGTAGCATAGTGGTGTGGGTGCAGTAACTCACTGTTAATATATAACGGTAATATCAGTAGCATTGAGTGTGTGTGTGTGGACACTTAGTGGTGTAGGTGCAGTAACTCACTGTTAATATATAACGTTAATATCACCAGCATTGAATGTGTGAGGAGACTTAGTGGAGTGGGTGCAGTAACTCACTGTTAATATATAACGTTAATATCACAAGCATGGAGTGTGAGCGGAGACATAGTGGAGTGGGTGCAGTAACTCACGGTTAATATATAAAATTAATAACACTAGCATTGAGTGTGTGTGTGTGGACACTTAGTGGTGTAGGTGCAGTAACTCACTGTTAATATCAATAGCATTGAGTGTGTGTGTGGAGAATTAGTGGTGTAGGTGCAGTAACTCACTGTTAATATATAACGTTAATATCACTAGCATTGAGTGTGTGTGTCTTTGGATACTTAGTGGTGTGGGTGCAGTAACTCACTGTTAATATATAACGTTAATATCACTAGCATTGAGTGTGTTTGTGTGGAGACTTAGTGGTGTGAGTGCTGTAACTCACTGTTAAATTATAACGTTAATGTCAGTAGCATTGAGTGTGTGGAGAGACATAGTGGTGTGAGTGCAGTAACTCACTGTTAATATATAACGTTAATATCACTAGCATTGAGAGTGTGCGGACACTTAGTGGAGTGGGCGCAGTAACTCACTGTTAATATATAACATTAATATCACTAGCATTGAGTGTGTGTGTGTGGAGACTTAGTGGTGTGGGTGCAGTAACTCACTGTTAATATATAATGTTAATATCACTAGCATTGAGTGGGTGTGTGTGTGTGTGTGTGTGTGTGGAGACTTAGTGGCGTGAATGCAGTAACTTACTGTTAATATATAACGTTTATATCTCTAACATTTAGTGTGTGTGTGGAGACTTAGTGGGGTGAGTGCAGAAATTCACTGTTAATATATAACGTTAATATCACTAGCATTGATTGTGTGTGGAGACTTAGTGGTGTGTGTGAAGTTACTTATTGTTAATGTATAACGTTAATATCACTAGCATTGAGTGTGTGTGGAGACTTAGTGGTGTGTGTGCAATAACTCACTGTTAATGTATAACGTTAATATCACTAGCATTGAGTGTGTGTGGAGACATAGTGTTGTGAGTGAAGTAACTCACTGTTAATATATAACGTTAATACCACTAACATTGAGTGTGTGTGTGGAGACATAGTGGTATGAGTGCAGTAACTCACTGTTAATATATAACGTTAATACCACTAACATTGAGTGTGTGTGTGTGTAGACTTAGTGGTGTGTGTGCTGTAACTCACTGTTACTATCACTAGCATTGAGTGTGTGTGGAGACATAGTGGTGTGTGTGCAGTAACTCACTGTTAATATATAACGTTAGGACCACAAAAATTGAGTGTGTCTGTGGACACTTAGTTGTGTGAGTGCATTAACTCACTGTTAATATATAACGTTAATATCACTAGCATTGAGTGTTTGAGAGTGCAGTAATTCACTGTTAATATATAACGTTAATATCACTAGCATTGAGTGTGTGTGGAGACTTAGAGATGTGAGTGCAGTAACTCAGTGTTACTATCACTAGCATTGAGTATGTGTGAGGAGCCTTAGTGGTGTGGGTGCAGTAACTCACTGTTAATATATAACGTTAATATCACTAGCATTGAGTGTGTGTGTGGAAACTCAGTGGTGAGGGTGCAGTAACTCACTGTAAATATATAACGTTAATATCACTAGCATTGAGTGTGTGTAGTGACTTAATGGTGTAGGTGCAGGAACTCACTGTGAATATATAACGTTAATATCATTAGCATTGAGTGTGTGTGTGTGTGTGTGTGTGTGTGTGTGTGTGTGTGTGGAGACTTAGTGGTGTAGGTGTAGTAACTCAATGTTAATATATAACGTTTATATCACTAGCAATGAGTTTGTGTGTGTGTGTGTGGAGATTTGTGGTGTGGGTGTAGTAACTCACTGTTAATATATAACGTTAATGTCACTATCATTGAGTGTGTGTGTGTGTGTGTGGGGAGACATAGTGGTGTGGGTGCAGTAACTCACGGTTAATATATAAAATTAATATCACTAGCATTTAGTGTGTGTGTATGGAGACTAAGTGGTGTGAGTGCAGTAACTCACTGTTAATATATAGCGTTAATATCAGTAGCATAGTGGTGTGGGTGCAGCAACTTACTGTTAATATATAACGGTAATATCAGTAGCATTGAGTGTGAGAGAAGACTTAGTGGTGTAGGTGCAGTAACTCACTGTTAATATATAACGTTAATATCACCAGCATTGAGTGTGTGAGGAGACTTAGTGTAGTGGGTGCAGTAACTCACTGTTAATATATAACGTTAATATCACAAGCATGGAGTGTGTGTGTGTGGAGACTTAGTGGTGTGGGTGCAGTAACTCACTGTTAATATCACTAGCATTGAGTGTGTGTGTGGAGAATTAGTGGTGTAGGTGCAGTAACTCACTGTTAATATATAACGTTAATATCACTAGCATTGAGTGTGTGTGTCTGTTGATACTTAGTGGTGTGGGTGCAGTAACTCACTGTTAATATATAACGTTAATATCACTAGCATTGAGTGTGTTTGTGTGGAGACTTAGTGGTGTGAGTGCAGTAACTCACTGTTAAATTATAACGTTAATGTCAGTAGCATTGAGTGTGTGGAGAGACATAGTGGTGTGAGTTCAGTAACTCACTGTTAATATATAACGTTAATATCACTAGCATTGAGAGTGTGCGGACACTTAGTGGTGTGTGTGCAGTAACTCACTGTTAATATATAACGTTAGGACCACAAAAATTGAGTGTGTCTGTGGACACTCAGTTGTGTGAGTGCATTAACTCACTGTTAATATATAACGTTAATATCACTAGCATTGAGAGTTTGAGAGTGCAGTAATTCACTGTTAATATATAACGTTAATATCACTAGCATTGAGTGTGTGTGGAGACTTAGAGATGTGAGTGCAGTAACTCACTGTTACTATCACTAGCATTGAGTATGTGTGACGAGCCTTAGTGGTGTGGGTGCAGTAACTCACTGTTAATATATAACGTTAATACCACTAGCATTGAGTGTGTGTGTGGAGACTCAGTGGTGAGGGTGCAGTAACTCACTGTAAATATATAACGTTAATATCACTAGCATTGAGTGGGTGTAGTGACTTAATGGTGTGGGTGCAGGAACTCACTGTGAATATATTAAGTTAATATCATTAGCATTGAGTGTGTGTGTGTGTGTGTGTGTGTGTGTGTGTGTGTGTGTGTGTGTGGAGACTTAGTGGTGTAGGTGAAGTAACTCACTGTTAATATATAAAGTTAATATCACTAGCATTGAGTGAGTGAGGAGACTTAGTTGTGTGGATGCAGTAATCACTGTTTATATATAACGTTAATATCTCTAGCATTGAGTGTGTGTGTGTGTGGAGACTTAGTGGTGTGGGTGCAGTAACTAACTGTTAATATATACCTTTAATAACACTAGCATTGTGTGGGTGTGGAGACTTAGTTGTGTGGATGCAGTAACTCACTGTTAACATATAACGTTCATATCACTAGCATTGAGTGTGTGTGTGTGGAGACTTAATGGTGTAGGTGCAGTAACTCACTGTTAATATATTACGTTAATATCACTAGCATTGAGTGTGTGTGTGGAGACTTAGTGGTGTGGGTGCAGAAACTCACTGTTAATATATCGGGTTAATATCACTAGCATTGAGTGTGTTTGTGTGGAGACTTAGTGGCATGGGTGCAGTAACTCACTGTTAAATTATAACGTTAATGTCAGTAGCATTTAGTGTGTGGGGAGACTTAGTGGTGTGAGTGCAGTAACTCACTGTTAATATATAACGTTAATATCACTAGCATTGAGTCTGTGTGTGGAGACTTAGTGGTGTGTGTGCTGTAACTCACTGTTAATATATAACGTTAATACCATTAACATTGAGTGTGTGTGTGGAGACATAGCGGCGTGAGTGCAGTAACTCACTGTTAATATAAAACGTTAATATCACTAGCATTGAAAGTGTGTGTGGAGACTTAATGGTGTGTGTGCTGTAACTCATTGTTAATATATAACGCTAATATCACTAGCATTGAGTGTGTGTGTGGGGACATAGTGGTGTGTGTGCAGTAGCTCACTGTTAATATATAACGTTTATAACACTAACATAGAGTGTGTGTGTGGAGACGTAGTGGTGTGAGTGCAGTAACTCACTGTTAATATATAACGTTAATATCGATATCATTGAGTGAGTGTGGAGATTTAGTCGTGTGTGTGCAGTAACTCACTGTTAATGTTTAACATTAATATCACTAGCATTGAGTGTGTGAGGAGACTTACTGGTGTAGGTGCAGTAGCTCACTGTTAATATATAACGTTAATACCACTAACATTGGGTGTGTCTGTGGACACTTAGGTGTGTGAGTGCAGTAACTCACTGTTAATATATAACGTTAATATCACTAGCATAGAGAATGTGTGAGTGCAGTAATTCACTGGTAATATAAACGTTAATATCACTAGTATTGAGTGTGTGTAGAGACTTGTGGTGTGTGTACAGAAACTCACTGTTAATGTATATCGTTAATATCACTAGCATTGAGTATGTGTGTGGAGATTTAGTGGCGTGGGTGCAGAAACTCACTGTTAATATAAAACGTTAATATCACTAGCATTGAGTGTGTGTGTGGAGACTTAGTGGTGTGGGTGCAGTAACTCACTGTAAATATATAACGTTAATATCACTAGCATTGAGTGGGTGTGGTAACTTAATGGTGTGGGTGCAGGAACTCACTGTTAATATATAACGTTAATATCATTAGTATTGAGTGTGTATGTGTGTGTGTGTGTGTGGAGAATTAGTGGTGTAGGTGTAGTAACTCACTGTTAATATATAACGTTAATAAAACTAGCATTGAGTGTGTGTGTGTGGAGACTTAGTGGTGTGGGTGCAGTAATTCACTGTTAATATATAACGGTAATATCACTGGCATTGAGTGTGTGTGGGGACTTAGTTGTGTGGATGCAGTATGTCACTGTTTACATATAATGTTCATATCACTAGCATTGAGTGTGCGTGTGTGGAGACTTAGTGGTGTGGGTGCAGTAACTAACTGTTAATATATAACTTCAATATCACTAGCATTGTATGTGTGTGGAGACTTAGAGGTGTGGGTGTAGTAACTCACCGTTAATATATAACGTTAATATCACTAGCATTGAGTGTGTGAGTGTGTGTGTAGAGAGTAAGTGGTGTGGGTGCAGTAACTAACTGATAATATATAACGATAATATCACGCGCATTGAGTGTGTGTGTGGAGACTTAGTGGTGTGGGTGCAGTAACTCAATGTTAATATATAACGTTAATATCACTAGCATTGAGTGTGTGAGGAGACTTAGTGGAGTGGGTGCAGTAACTCACGGTTAATAAACAACATTAATATCACTAGCATTCAGTGTGGGTGTGGAGACTTAGTGGTGTGAGTGCAGTAACTCACTGTTAATATCTAGCGTTCATATCAGAAGCATAGTGGTGTGGGTGTAGTAACTCACTGTTATTATATAACGTTAATATCACCAGCATTGAGTGTGTCAGGAGACTTAGTTGTGTGGGTGCAGTAACTCACTGTTAATATCACTAGCATTGAGTGTGTGTGTGGAGACTTAGTGGTGTAGGTGCAGTAACTCACTGTTAATATATAACGTTAATATCACTAGCATTGAGTGTGTGTGTGTTTGGAGACTGAGTGGTGTGGGTGCAGTAACTCACTGTTAATATATAACGTTAATATCACTAACATTGAGTGTGTTTGTGTGGAGACTTAGTGGTGTGAGTGCAGTAACTCACTGTTAAATTATAACGTTAATGTCAGTAGCATTGAGTGTGTGGGGAGACATAGTGGTGTGAGTGCAGTAACTCACTGTTAATATATAACGTTAATATCACTAGCATTGAGTGTATGTGTGGAGACTTAGTGGTGTGTGTGCTGTAACTCATTGTTAATATATAACGATAATATCACTATCATTGAGTGTGTGTGTGTGGAGACATATTGGTGTGTGTGCAGTAGCCACTGTTAATATATAACGTCAATACCACTAACATTGAGTGTGTGTATGGCGACTTAGTGGCGTGAGTGCAGTAACTCACTGTTAATATATAACGTTAATATCACTAGCATTGAGTGAGTGTGTGGAGACATAGTGGTGTGTGTGCAGAAGCTCACTGTTAATATATAACGCTAATACCATTAACATTGAGTGTGTGTGTGGAGACTTAGTGGTGTGAATGCAGTAACTCACTGTTAATATATAACGGTTATATCACTAGCAATGAGTTTGTGTGTGTGTGTGTGGAGACTTAGTGGTGTGGGTGCAGTAACTCACTGTTAATATATAACGTTAATATCACTAGCATTGAGTGTGTGTGTGGAGACTTAGTGGTGTGGGTGCAGTAACTCACTGTTAATATATAACGTTAATATAACTAGCATTGAGTGTGTGTGGAGACTTAGGGTTGTGAGTGCAGTAACTCACTGTTAATATATAACGTTTATATCACTATCAATGAGTTTGTGTGTGTGTGTGGAGACTGAGTGGTGTGGGTGCAATAACTCACTGTTAATATATAACGTTAATATCACCAGCATTGAGTGTGTGAGGAGACTTAGTGGAGTGGGTGCAGTAACTCACTGTTAATATATAACGTTAATATCACAAGCATGGAGTGTGTGTGTGGAGAATTAGTGGTGTGGGTGCAGTAACTCACTGTTAATAACACTATCATTGAGTGTGTGTGTGGAGAATTAGTGGTGTAGGTGCAGTAACTCAATGTTAATATATAACGTTAATATCACTAGCATTGAGTGTGTGTGTGTTTGGATACTTAGTGGTGTGGGTGCAGTAACTCACTGTTAATATATAACGTTAATGTCACTAGCATTGAGTGTGAGAGGAGACTTAGTGGTGTAGGTGCAGTAACTCACTGTTAATATATAACGTTAATATCACCAGCATTGAGTATGTGAAGAGACTTAGTGGAGTGGGTGCAGTAACTCACTGTTAATATATAACGTTAATATCACAAGCATGGAGTGTGTGTGTGGAGAATTAGTGGTGTGGGTGCAGTAACTCACTGTTAATAACACTAGCATTGAGTGTGTGTGTGGAGAATTAGTAGTGTAGGTGCAGTAACTCAATGTTAATATATAACGTTAATATCACTAGCATTGAGTGTGTGTGTGTTTGGATACTTAGTGGTGTGGGTGCAGTAACTCACTGTTAATATATAACGTTAATATCACTAGCATTGAGTGAGTTTGTGTGGAGACATAGTGGTGTGAGTGCAGTAACTCACTGTTAATATATAACGTTAATATCACTAGCATTGAGAGTGTGCGGACACTTAGTGGAGTGGGTGCAGTAACTCACTGTTAATATATAACATTAATATCACTAGCATTGAGTGTGTGTGTGTGGAGACTTAGTGGTGTATAACTCACTGTTAATATATAATGTTAATATCACTAGCATTGAGTGTGTGTGTGTGTGTGTGGAGATTTAGTGGCGTGAATGCAGTAACTCACTGTTAATATATAACGTTTATATCTCTAGCATTTAGTGTGTGTGTGGAGACTTAGTTGGGTGAGTGCAGAAATTCACTGTTAATATATAACGTTAATATCACTAGCATTGAGTGTGTGTGGAGACTTAGTGGTGTGTGTGCAGTAACTTATTGTTAATGTATAACGTTAATATCACTAGCATTGAGTGTGTGTGGAGACTTAATGGTGTGTGTGCAATAACTCACTGTTAATGTATAACGTTAATATCACTAGCATTGAGTGTGTGTGGAGACATAGTGATGTGAGTGCAGTAACTCACTGTTAATATATAACGTAAATACCACTAACATTGAGTGTGTGTGTGGAGACATAGTGGTGTGAGTGCAGAAACTCACTGTTAATATATAACGTTAATACCACTAACATTGAGTGTGTCTGTGGACACTTAGTTGTGTGAGAGCATTAACTCACAGTTAATATATTACGTTAATATCACTAGCATTGAGTGTTTGAGAGTGCAGTAATTCACTGTTAATATATAACGTTAATATCACTAGCATTGAGTGTGTGAGTGTGTGTGTGGAGAGTAAGTGGTGTGGGTGCAGTAACTAACTGTTAATATATAACGATAACATCACGCGCATTGAGTGTGTGCGTGGAGGCTTAGTGGTGTGGGTTCACTAACTCACTGTTAATATATAACGTTAATATCACTAGCATTGAGTGTGTGAGGAGACTTAGTGGAGTGTGTGCAGTTTCTCACGGTTAATATACAACATTAATATCACTAGCATTCAGTGTGTGTGTGTAGACTTAGTGGTGTGTGTGCTGTAACTAACTGTTACTATCACTAGCATTGAGTGTGTGTGGAGACATAGTGGTGTGCGTGCAGTAACTCACTGTTAATATATAACGTTAAGACCACAAAAATTGAGTGTGTCTGTGGACACTTAGTTGTGTGAGAGCATTAACTCACAGTTAATATATTACGTTAATATCACTAGCATTGAGTGTTTGAGAGTGCAGTAATTCACTGTTAATATATAACGTTAATATCACTAGCATTGAGTGTGTGTGGAGACTTAGAGATGTGAGTGCAGTAACTCACTGTTACTATCACTAGCATTGAGTATGGGTGAGGAGCCTTAGTGGTGTGGGTGCAGTAACTCACTGTTAATATATAACGTTAATATCACTAGCATTGAGTGTGTGTGTGGAGATTCATTGGTGTGGGAGCAGTAACTCACTGTAAATATATAACGTTAATATCACTAGCATTGAGTGTGTGTAGTGAGTTAATGGTGTGGGTGCAGGAACTCAATGTGAATATATAACGTTAATATCATTAGCATTGAGTGTGTGTGTGTGTGTGTGTGTGTGTGTGTGTGTGTGTGTGTGTGTGGAGACATAGTGGTGTAGGTGTAGTAACTCACTGTTAATATATAACGTTAATATCACTAGCATTGAGTGGGTGTGGTGACCTAATGGTGTGGGTGCAGGAACTCACTGTTAATATATAACGTTAATATCATTAGCATTGAGTGTGTATGTGTGTGTGTGTGTGGAGAATTAGTGGTGTAGGTGTAGTAACTCACTGTTAATATATAACGTTAATATAACAAGCATTGAGTGTGTGTGTGTGTGGAGACTTAGTGGTGTGGGTGCAGTAATTCACTGTTAATATATAACGGTAATATCACTGGCATTGAGTGTGTGTGGAGACTTAGTTGTGTGGATGCAGTAAGTCACTGTTTACATATAATGTTCATATCACTAGCATTGAGTGTGCGTGTGTGGAGACTTAGTGGTGTGGGTGCAGTAACTAACTGTTAATATATAACTTCAATATCACTAGCATTGTGTGTGTGTGTGGAGACTTAGTGGTGTGGGTGTAGTAACTCACCGTTAATATATAACGTTAATATCACTAGCATTGAGTGTGTGAGTGTGTGTGTGGACAGTAAGTGGTGTGGGTGCAGTAACTAACTGTTAATATATAACGATAATATCACGCGCATTGAGTGTGTGCGTGGAGGCTTAGTGGTGTGGGTTCACTAACTCACTGTTAATATATAACGTTAATATCACTAGCATTGAGTGTGTGAGGAGACTTAGTGGAGTGTGTGCAGTTTCTCACGGTTAATATACAACATTAATATCACTAGCATTCAGTGTGTGTGTGGAGACTTAGTGGTGTGAGTGCAGTAACTCACTGTTAATATATAGCGTTCATATCAGAAGCATAGTGGTGTGGGTGCACTAACTCACTGTTAATATATAACGTTAATATCACCAGCATTGAGTGTGTCAGGAGTCTTAGTGGAGTGGGTGCAGTAACTCTCTGTTAATATATAACGTTAATATCACTAGCATTGAGTGTGTGTGTGTGGAGATTTAGTGGTGTGGGTGCAGTAACTCACTGTTAATATATAACGTTAATGTCACTAGCAATGAGTGTGTGTGTGTGGGGAGACTTATTGGCGTAGGTGCAGTAACTCACTGTTAATATATAACGTTAATATCACTAGCATTTAGTGTGTGAGGAGACTTGGTGGAGTGGGTGCAGTAACTCACTGTTGATATATAACGTTAATATCACTAGCATTGAGTGTGTGTGTGGAGACTTAGTGGTGTGGGTGCAGTAACTCACTATTAATATCACTAGCATTGAGTGTGTGTGGAGACTTTGTGGTGTGGGTGCAGTAACTCACTGTTAATATATAACGTTAATGTAACTAGCATTGAGTGTGTGTGGAGACTTAGTGTTGTGAGTGCAGTAACTCACTGTTAATATATAACGTTTATATCACTAGCAATGAGTTTGTGTGTGTGTGTGGGGAGACATAGTGGTGTGAGGGCAGTAGCTCACTGTTAATATATAACGTTAATATCACTAGCATTGAGTGTGAGCGGAGACATAGTGGAGTGGGTGCAGTAACTCACGGTTAATATATAAAATTAATATCACTAGCATTGAGTGTGTGTGTGTGTGTGGACACTTAGTGGTGTAGGTGCAGTAACTCACTGTTAATATCACTAGCATTGAGTGTGTGTGTGGAGAATTAGTGGTGTAGGTGCAGTAACTCACTGTTAATATATAACGTTAATATCACTAGCATTGAGTGTGTGTGTCTTTGGATACTTAGTGGTGTGGGTGCAGTAACTCACTGTTAATATATAACGTTAATATCAGTAGCATTGAGTGTGTGTGTGTGGACACTTAGTGGTGTAGGTGCAGTAACTCACTGTTAATATATAACGTTAATATCACCAGCATTGAGTGTGTGAGGAGACTTAGTGGAGTGGGTGCAGTAACTCACTGTTAATATATAGCGTTAATATCAGTAGCATAGTGGTGTGGGTGCAGTAACTCACTGTTAATATATAACGGTAATATCTGTAGCATTGAGTGTGTGTGTGTGGACACTTAGTGGTGTAGGTGCAGTAACTCACTGTTAATATATAACGTTAATATCACCAGCATTGAATGTGTGAGGAGACTTAGTGGAGTGGGTGCAGTAACTCACTGTTAATATATAACGTTAATATCACAAGCATGGAGTGTGAGCGGAGACATAGTGGAGTGGGTGCAGTAACTCACGGTTAATATATAAAATTAATATCACTAGCATTGAGTGTGTGTGTGTGTGTGGACACTTAGTGGTGTAGGTGCAGTAACTCACTGTTAATATCACTAGCATTGAGTGTGTGTGTGGAGAATTAGTGGTGTAGGTGCAGTAACTCACTGTTAATATATAACGTTAATATCACTAGCATTGAGTGTGTGTGTCTTTGGATACTTAGTGGTGTGGGTGCAGTAACTCACTGTTAATATATAACGTTAATATCACTAGCATTGAGTGTGTTTGTGTGGAGACTTAGTGGTGTGAGTGCTGTAACTCACTGTTAAATTATAACGTTAATGTCAGTAGCATTGAGTGTGTGGAGAGACATAGTGGTGTGAGTGCAGTAACTCACTGTTAATATATAACGTTAATATCACTAGCATTGAGAGTGTACGGACACTTAGTGGAGTGGGCGCTGTAACTCACTGTTAATATATAACATTAATATCACTAGCATTGAGTGTGTGTGTGTGGAGACTTAGTGGTGTGGGTGCAGTAACTCACTGTTAATATATAATGTTAATATCACTAGCATTGAGTGGGTGTGTGTGTGTGTGTGTGTGTGTGTGGAGACTTAGTGGCGTGAATGCAGTAACTTACTGTTAATATATAACGTTTATATCTCTAACATTTAGTGTGTGTGTGGAGACTTAGTGGGGTGAGTGCAGAAATTCACTGTTAATATATAACGTTAATATCACTAGCATTGATTGTGTGTGGAGACTTAGTGGTGTGTGTGAAGTTACTTATTGTTAATGTATAACGTTAATATCACTAGCATTGAGTGTGTGTGGAGACTTAGTGGTGTGTGTGCAATAACTCACTGTTAATGTATAACGTTAATATCACTAGCATTGAGTGTGTGTGGAGACATAGTGTTGTGAGTGAAGTAACTCACTGTTAATATATAACGTTAATACCACTAACATTGAGTGTGTGTGTGGAGACATAGTGGTGTGAGTGCAGTAACTCACTGTTAATATATAACGTTAATACCACTAACATTGAGTGTGTGTGTGTGTAGACTTAGTGGTGTGTGTGCTGTAACTCACTGTTACTATCACTAGCATTGAGTGTGTGTGGAGACATAGTGGTGTGTGTGCAGTAACTCACTGTTAATATATAACGTTAGGACCACAAAAATTGAGTGTGTCTGTGGACACTTAGTTGTGTGAGTGCATTAACTCACTGTTAATATATAACGTTAATATCACTAGCATTGAGTGTTTGAGAGTGCAGTAATTCACTGTTAATATATAACGTTAATATCACTAGCATTGAGTGTGTGTGGAGACTTAGAGATGTGAGTGCAGTAACTCACTGTTACTATCACTAGCATTGAGTATGTGTGAGGAGCCTTAGTGGTGTGGGTGCAGTAACTCACTGTAAATATATAACGTTAATATCACTAGCATTGAGTGTGTGTGTGGAAACTCAGTGGTGAGGGTGCAGTAACTCACTGTAAATATATAACGTTAATATCACTAGCATTGAGTGTGTGTAGTGACTTAATGGTGTAGGTGCAGGAACTCACTGTGAATATATAACGTTAATATCATTAGCATTGAGTGTGTGTGTGTGTGTGTGCGTGTGTGTGTGTGGAGACTTAGTTGTGTAGGTGTAGTAACTCACTGTTAATATATAACGTTTATATCACTAGCAATGAGTTTGTGTGTGTGTGTGTGGAGATTTGTGGTGTGGGTGTAGTAACTCACTGTTAATATATAACGTTAATGTCACTATCATTGAGTGTGTGTGTGTGTGTGTGGGGAGACATAGTGGTGTGGGTGCAGTAACTCACGGTTAATATATAAAATTAATATCACTAGCATTTAGTGTGTGTGTATGGAGACTAAGTGGTGTGAGTGCAGTAACTCACTGTTAATATATAGCGTTAATATCAGTAGCATAGTGGTGTGGGTGCAGCAACTTACTGTTAATATATAACGGTAATATCAGTAGCATTGAGTGTGAGAGAAGACTTAGTGGTGTAGGTGCAGTAACTCACTGTTAATATATAACGTTAATATCACAAGCATTGAGTGTGTGAGGAGACTTAGTGTAGTGGGTGCAGTAACTCACTGTTAATATATAACGTTAATATCACAAGCATGGAGTGTGTGTGTGTGGAGACTTAGTGGTGTGGGTGCAGTAACTCACTGTTAATATCACTAGCATTGAGTGTGTGTGTGGAGAATTAGTGGTGTAGGTGCAGTAACTCACTGTTAATATATAACGTTAATATCACTAGCATTGAGTGTGTGTGTCTTTTGATACTTAGTGGTGTGGGTGCAGTAACTCACTGTTAATATATAACGTTAATATCACTAGCATTGAGTGTGTTTGTGTGGAGACTTAGTGGTGTGAGTGCAGTAACTCACTGTTAAATTATAACGTTAATGTCAGTAGCATTGAGTGTGTGGAGAGACATAGTGGTGTGAGTTCAGTAACTCACTGTTAATATATAACGTTAATATCACTAGCATTGAGAGTGTGCGGACACTTAGTGGTGTGTGTGCAGTAACTCACTGTTAATATATAACGTTAGGACCACAAAAATTGAGTGTGTCTGTGGACACTCAGTTGTGTGAGTGCATTAACTCACTGTTAATATATAACGTTAATATCACTAGCATTGAGAGTTTGAGAGTGCAGTAATTCACTGTTAATATATAACGTTAATATCACTAGCATTGAGTGTGTGTGGAGACTTAGAGATGTGAGTGCAGTAACTCACTGTTACTATCACTAGCATTGAGTATGTGTGACGAGCCTTAGTGGTGTGGGTGCAGTAACTCACTGTTAATATATAACGTTAATACCACTAGCATTGAGTGTGTGTGTGGAGACTCAGTGGTGAGGGTGCAGTAACTCACTGTAAATATATAACGTTAATATCACTAGCATTGAGTGGGTGTAGTGACTTAATGGTGTGGGTGCAGGAACTCACTGTGAATATATTAAGTTAATATCATTAGCATTGAGTGTGTGTGTGTGTGTGTGTGTGTGTGTGTGTGTGTGTGTGGAGACTTAGTGGTGTAGGTGAAGTAACTCACTGTTAATATATAAAGTTAATATCACTAGCATTGAGTGAGTGAGGAGACTTAGTTGTGTGGATGCAGTAATCACTGTTTATATATAACGTTAATATCTCTAGCATTGAGTGTGTGTGTGTGTGGAGACTTAGTGGTGTGGGTGCAGTAACTAACTGTTAATATATACCTTTAATAACACTAGCATTGTGTGGGTGTGGAGACTTAGTTGTGTGGATGCAGTAACTCACTGTTAACATATAACGTTCATATCACTAGCATTGAGTGTGTGTGTGTGGAGACTTAATGGTGTAGGTGCAGTAACTCACTGTTAATATATTACGTTAATATCACTAGCATTGAGTGTGTGTGTGGAGACTTAGTGGTGTGGGTGCAGAAACTCACTGTTAATATATCGGGTTAATATCACTAGCATTGAGTGTGTTTGTGTGGAGACTTAGTGGCATGGGTGCAGTAACTCACTGTTAAATTATAACGTTAATGTCAGTAGCATTTAGTGTGTGGGGAGACTTAGTGGTGTGAGTGCAGTAACTCACTGTTAATATATAACGTTAATATCACTAGCATTGAGTCTGTGTGTGGAGACTTAGTGGTGTGTGTGCTGTAACTCACTGTTAATATATAACGTTAATACCATTAACATTGAGTGTGTGTGTGGAGACATAGCGGCGTGAGTGCAGTAACTCACTGTTAATATATAACGTTAATATCACTAGCATTGAAAGTGTGTGTGGAGACTTAATGGTGTGTGTGCTGTAACTCATTGTTAATATATAACGCTAATATCACTAGCATTGAGTGTGTGTGTGGGGACATAGTGGTGTGTGTGCAGTAGCTCACTGTTAATATATAACGTTTATAACACTAACATAGAGTGTGTGTGTGGAGACGTAGTGGTGTGAGTGCAGTAACTCACTGTTAATATATAACGTTAATATCGATATCATTGAGTGAGTGTGGAGATTTAGTCGTGTGTGTGCAGTAACTCACTGTTAATGTTTAACATTAATATCACTAGCATTGAGTGTGTGAGGAGACTTACTGGTGTAGGTGCAGTAGCTCACTGTTAATATATAACGTTAATACCACTAACATTGGGTGTGTCTGTGGACACTTAGTTGTGTGAGTGCAGTAACTCACTGTTAATATATAACGTTAATATCACTAGCATAGAGAATGTGTGAGTGCAGTAATTCACTGGTAATATAAACGTTAATATCACTAGTATTGAGTGTGTGTAGAGACTTGTGGTGTGTGTACAGAAACTCACTGTTAATGTATATCGTTAATATCACTAGCATTGAGTATGTGTGTGGAGATTTAGTGGCGTGGGTGCAGAAACTCACTGTTAATATATAACGTTAATATCACTAGCATTGAGTGTGTGTGTGGAGACTTAGTGGTGTGGGTGCAGTAACTCACTGTAAATATATAACGTTAATATCACTAGCATTGAGTGGGTGTGGTAACTTAATGGTGTGGGTGCAGGAACTCACTGTTAATATATAACGTTAATATCATTAGCATTGAGTGTGTATGTGTGTGTGTGTGTGTGGAGAATTAGTGGTGTAGGTGTAGTAACTCACTGTTAATATATAACGTTAATAAAACTAGCATTGAGTGTGTGTGTGTGGAGACTTAGTGGTGTGGGTGCAGTAATTCACTGTTAATATATAACGGTAATATCACTGGCATTGAGTGTGTGTGGGGACTTAGTTGTGTGGATGCAGTAAGTCACTGTTTACATATAATGTTCATATCACTAGCATTGAGTGTGCGTGTGTGGAGACTTAGTGGTGTGGGTGCAGTAACTAACTGTTAATATATAACTTCAATATCACTAGCATTGTATGTGTGTGGAGACTTAGAGGTGTGGGTGTAGTAACTCACCGTTAATATATAACGTTAATATCACTAGCATTGAGTGTGTGAGTGTGTGTGTAGAGAGTAAGTGGTGTGGGTGCAGTAACTAACTGATAATATATAACGATAATATCACGCGCATTGAGTGTGTGTGTGGAGACTTAGTGGTGTGGGTGCAGTAACTCAATGTTAATATATAACGTTAATATCACTAGCATTGAGTGTGTGAGGAGACTTAGTGGAGTGGGTGCAGTAACTCACGGTTAATAAACAACACTAATATCACTAGCATTCAGTGTGGGTGTGGAGACTTAGTGGTGTGAGTGCAGTAACTCACTGTTAATATCTAGCGTTCATATCCGAAGCATAGTGGTGTGGGTGTAGTAACTCACTGTTATTATATAACGTTAATATCACCAGCATTGAGTGTGTCAGGAGACTTAGTTGTGTGGGTGCAGTAACTCACTGTTAATATCACTAGCATTGAGTGTGTGTGTGGAGACTTAGTGGTGTAGGTGCAGTAACTCACTGTTAATATATAACGTTAATATCACTAGCATTGAGTGTGTGTGTGTTTGGAGACTGAGTGGTGTGGGTGCAGTAACTCACTGTTAATATATAACGTTAATATCACTAACATTGAGTGTGTTTGTGTGGAGACTTAGTGGTGTGAGTGCAGTAACTCACTGTTAAATTATAACGTTAATGTCAGTAGCATTGAGTTTGTGGGGAGACATAGTGGTGTGAGTGCAGTAACTCACTGTTAATATATAACGTTAATATCACTAGCATTGAGTGTATGTGTGGAGACTTAGTGGTGTGTGTGCTGTAACTCATTGTTAATATATAACGATAATATCACTATCATTGAGTGTGTGTGTGTGGAGACATATTGGTGTGTGTGCAGTAGCCACTGTTAATATATAACGTCAATACCACTAACATTGAGTGTGTGTGTGGCGACTTAGTGGCGTGAGTGCAGTAACTCACTGTTAATATATAACGTTAATATCACTAGCATTGAGTGTGTGTGTGGAGACATAGTGGTGTGTGTGCAGAAGCTCACTGTTAATATATAACGCTAATACCATTAACATTGAGTGTGTGTGTGGAGACTTAGTGGTGTGAATGCAGTAACTCACTGTTAATATATAACGGTTATATCACTAGCAATGAGTTTGTGTGTGTGTGTGTGGAGACTTAGTGGTGTGGGTGCAGTAACTCACTGTTAATATATAACGTTAATATCACTAGCATTGAGTGTGTGTGTGGAGACTTAGTGGTGTGGGTGCAGTAACTCACTGTTAATATATAACGTTAATATAACTAGCATTGAGTGTGTGTGGAGACTTAGGGTTGTGAGTGCAGTAACTCACTGTTAATATATAACGTTTATATCACTATCAATGAGTTTGTGTGTGTGTGTGGAGACTGAGTGGTGTGGGTTCAGTAACTCACTGTTAATATATAACGTTAATATCACCAGCATTGAGTGTGTGAGGAGACTTAGTGGAGTGGGTGCAGTAACTCACTGTTAATATATAACGTTAATATCACAAGCATGGAGTGTGTGTGTGGAGAATTAGTGGTGTGGGTGCAGTAACTCACTGTTAATAACACTATCATTGAGTGTGTGTGTGGAGAATTAGTGGTGTAGGTGCAGTAACTCAATGTTAATATATAACGTTAATATCACTAGCATTGAGTGTGTGTGTGTTTGGATACTTAGTGGTGTGGGTGCAGTAACTCACTGTTAATATATAACGTTAATGTCACTAGCATTGAGTGTGAGAGGAGACTTAGTGGTGTAGGTGCAGTAACTCACTGTTAATATATAACGTTAATATCACCAGCATTGAGTATGTGAAGAGACTTAGTGGAGTGGGTGCAGTAACTCACTGTTAATATATAACGTTAATATCACAAGCATGGAGTGTGTGTGTGGAGAATTAGTGGTGTGGGTGCAGTAACTCACTGTTAATAACACTAGCATTGAGTGTGTGTGTGGAGAATTAGTAGTGTAGGTGCAGTAACTCAATGTTAATATATAACGTTAATATCACTAGCATTGAGTGTGTGTGTGTTTGGATACTTAGTGGTGTGGGTGCAGTAACTCACTGTTAATATATAACGTTAATATCACTAGCATTGAGTGTGTGTGTGTGGAGACTTAGTGGTGTATAACTCACTGTTAATATATAATGTTAATATCACTAGCATTGAGTGTGTGTGTGTGTGTGTGGAGATTTAGTGGCGTGAATGCAGTAACTCACTGTTAATATATAACGTTTATATCTCTAGCATTTAGTGTGTGTGTGGAGACTTAGTTGGGTGAGTGCAGAAATTCACTGTTAATATATAACGTTAATATCACTAGCATTGAGTGTGTGTGGAGACTTAGTGGTGTGTGTGCAGTAACTTATTGTTAATGTATAACGTTAATATCACTAGCATTGAGTGTGTGTGGAGACTTAATGGTGTGTGTGCAATAACTCACTGTTAATGTATAACGTTAATATCACTAGCATTGAGTGTGTGTGGAGACATAGTGATGTGAGTGCAGTAACTCACTGTTAATATATAACGTAAATACCACTAACATTGAGTGTGTGTGTGGAGACATAGTGGTGTGAGTGCAGTAACTCACTGTTAATATATAACGTTAATACCACTAACATTGAGTGTGTTTGTGTGTAGACTTAGTGGTGTGTGTGCTGTAACTAACTGTTACTATCACTAGCATTGAGTGTGTGTGGAGACATAGTGGTGTGCGTGCAGTAACTCACTGTTAATATATAACGTTAAGACCACAAAAATTGAGTGTGTCTGTGGACACTTAGTTGTGTGAGAGCATTAACTCACAGTTAATATATTACGTTAATATCACTAGCATTGAGTGTTTGAGAGTGCAGTAATTCACTGTTAATATATAACGTTAATATCACTAGCATTGAGTGTGTGTGGAGACTTAGAGATGTGAGTGCAGTAACTCACTGTTACTATCACTAGCATTGAGTATGTGTGAGGAGCCTTAGTGGTGTGGGTGCAGTATTTCACTGTTAATATATAACGTTAATATCACTAGCATTGAGTGTGTGTGTGGAGACTCATTGGTGTGGGAGCAGTAACTCACTGTAAATATATAACGTTAATATCACTAGCATTGAGTGTGTGTAGTGAGTTAATGGTGTGGGTGCAGGAACTCAATGTGAATATATAACGTTAATATCATTAGCATTGAGTGTGTGTGTGTGTGTGTGTGTGTGTGTCGAGACTTAGTGGTGTAGGTGTAGTAACTCACTGTTAATATATAACGTTAATATCACTAGCATTGAGTGGGTGTGGTGACCTAATGGTGTGGGTGCAGGAACTCACTGTTAATATATAACGTTAATATCATTAGCATTGAGTGTGTATGTGTGTGTGTGTGTGGAGAATTAGTGGTGTAGGTGTAGTAACTCACTGTTAATATATAACGTTAATATAACAAGCATTGAGTGTGTGTGTGTGTGGAGACTTAGTGGTGTGGGTGCAGTAATTCACTGTTAATATATAACGGTAATATCACTGGCATTGAGTGTGTGTGGAGACTTAGTTGTGTGGATGCAGTAAGTCACTGTTTACATATAATGTTCATATCACTAGCATTGAGTGTGCGTGTGTGGAGACTTAGTGGTGTGGGTGCAGTAACTAACTGTTAATATATAACTTCAATATCACTAGCATTGTGTGTGTGTGTGGAGACTTAGTGGTGTGGGTGTAGTAACTCACCGTTAATATATAACGTTAATATCACTAGCATTGAGTGTGTGAGTGTGTGTGTGGAGAGTAAGTGGTGTGGGTGCAGTAACTAACTGTTAATATATAACGATAATATCACGCGCATTGAGTGTGTGCGTGGAGGCTTAGTGGTGTGGGTTCACTAACTCACTGTTAATATATAACGTTAATATCACTAGCATTGAGTGTGTGAGGAGACTTAGTGGAGTGTGTGCAGTTACTCACGGTTAATATACAACATTAATATCACTAGCATTCAGTGTGTGTGTGGAGACTTAGTGGTGTGAGTGCAGTAACTCACTGTTAATATATAGCGTTCATATCAGAAGCATAGTGGTGTGGGTGCACTAACTCACTGTTAATATATAACGTTAATATCACCAGCATTGAGTGTGTCAGGAGTCTTAGTGGAGTGGGTGCAGTAACTCACTGTTAATATATAACGTTAATATCTCAAGCATTGAGTGTGTGTGTGGAGACTTAGTGGTGTAGGTGCAGTAACTCACTGTTAATATATAACGTTAATATCACTAGCATTGAGTGTGTGTGTGTTTGGAGACTTAGTGGTGTGGGTGCAGTAACTCACTGTTAATATATAACGTTAATATCACTAGCATTGAGTGTGTTTGTGTGGAGACTTAGTGGTGTGAGTGCAGTAACTCACTGTTAAATTACAACGTTAATGTCAGTAGCATTGAGTGTGTGGGGAGACATAGTGGTGTGAGTGCAGTAACTCACTGTTAATATATAATGTTACTATCACTAGCATTGAGTGTGTGTGTGGAGACTTAGTGGTGTGTGTGCTGTAACTCATTGTTAATATATAACGTTAATATCACTATCATTGGGTGTGTGTGTGTGGAGACATAGTGGTGTGTGTGCAGTAGCTCACTGTTAATATATAACGTCAATACCACTAACATTGAGTGTGTGTGTGGAGACTTAGTGGCGTGAGTGCAGTATCTCACTGTAAATATATAACGATAATATCACTAGCATTGAGTGAGTGTGTGGAGACATAGTGGTGTATGTGCAGTAACTCACTGTTAATGTATAAAGTTAATATCACTAGCATTGAGTGTGTGTGGAGACATAGTGGTGTATGTGCAGAAACTCACTGTTAATATATAACGTTAATACCACTAACATTGAGTGTGTGTGTGGAGACATAGTGGTGTGAGTGCAGTAACTCACTGTTAATATATAACGTTAATATCACTAGCATTGAGTGTGTGTGTGAAAACTTAGTGGTGTGTGTGCTGTAACTCGTTGTTAATATATAACGTTAATATCACTAGCATTGAGTGTGTGTGTGTGGAGACTTAGTGGTGTGAGTGCAGTAACTCACTGTTAATATATAACATTAATACCACTAACACTGAGTGTGTGTGTGGAGACTTAGTGGTGTGAATGCAGTAACTCACTGTTAATATATAGCGTTAATATCACTAGCATTGAGCGTGTGTTTGTGGAGACTTAGTGGGGTGAGTGCAGAAATTCACTGTTAATATATAACGTTAATATCACTAACATTGAGTGTGTGTGTGGAGACTTGGTGTTGAGGGTGCAGTAACTCACTCTTAATAAATAACGTTTATATCTCTAGCATTTTGTGTGTGTGTGGAGACTTATTGGTGTGGGTGCATTAACCCACTGTTAATATATAACAGTAATATCACCAGCATTGAGTGTGTGTGGAGACTTAGTTGTGTGTGTGCAGTAACTCACTGTTATTATATTATGTTAAAATTACTAGCATTGAGTGTGTGTGTGACATAGAGGCGTGAGTGCAGTAAATCACTGTTAATATATAACGTTAATATCACTAGCATTGAGTGTGAGTGTGGAGACATAGTGGTGTGTGTGCAGTAGCTCACTGTTAATATATAACGCTAATACCACTAACATTGAGTGTGTGTGTGGAGACTTATTGGTGTGAGTGCAGTAACTCACTGTTAATGTATAACATTAATATCACTAGCATTGAGTGTGTGAAAAGACTTACTGGTGTAGGTGCAGTAACTCACTGTTAATATATAACGTTAATATCACTAGCATTGAGTGTGTGTGTGTTAGGAGACTTAGTGGTGTCGGTGCAGTAACTCACTGTTAATATATAACGTTAATATCACTACCATTGAGTGTGTGTGGAGACTTAGTGGTGTGTGTGCAGTAACTCTATGTTAATGTATAACGTTAATATCACTAGCATTGAGTGTGTGTGGAGACATAGTGGTGTATGTGCAGCAACTCACTGTTAATATATAACGTTAATACCACTAACATTAAGTGTGTGTGTGGAGACATAGTGGTGTGAGTGCAGTAACTCACTGTTAACATATAACGTTAATACCACTAACATTGAGTGTGTGTGTGGAGACTTAGTGGTGTGTGTGCTGTAACTCACTGTTACTATCACCAGCATTAGGTGTGTGTGTGGAGACATAGTGGTGTGTGTGCAGTATCTTACTGTTAATATATAACGATAATACCACTAACATTGACTGTGTCTGTGGACACTTAGTTGTGTGAGTGCAGTAACTCACTGTTAATATATAACGTTAATATCACAAGCATTGAGTGTCTGTGTGGAGACGGAGAGGTGTAAGTGCAGTAACTCCCCGTTAATATCACTAGCATTGAGTGTGTGTGTGGAGACTCAGAGGTGTAGGTGCAGTAACTCACTGTTAATATCACTAGCATTGAGTATGTGTGTGGAGACTTAGTGGTGTGGGTGCAGTAACTCACTGTTAATATATAACGATAATATCACTAGCATTGAGTGTGTGTGTAGAGACTCAGTGGTGTGGGTGCAGTAACTCACTGTAAATATATAACGTTAATATCACTAGCGTTGAGTGTGTGTGGTGACTTATTGGTGTGGGTGCAGGAACTCACTGTGAATGTATAACGTTATTATCATTAGCATTGTGTGTGTGTGTGTGTGTGTGTGTGTGGAGACATAGTGGTGTAGGTGTAGTAACTCACTGTTAATATATAACGTTAATATCACTAGCAAAGAGTGAGTGTGGAGACTTAGTTGTGTGGATGCAGTGACTCACTGTATATATATAACGTTAATATCTCTAGCATTGAGTGTGTGTGTGTGTATGTGTGTGTGTGTGGAGATTTATTGGTGTGGGTACAGTAACTAACTGTTAATATATAACTTCAATATCACTAGCATTGTGTGGGTGTGCAGACATAGAAGTGTGGATGCAGTAACTCACTGTTAAATTATAACGTTAATGTCAGTAGAATTGAGTGTGTGGGGAGACATAGTGGTGTGAGTGCAGTAACTCACTGTTAATATATAACGTTAATATCACCAGCATTGAGTGTGTGCGGAGACTTAGTGGAGTGAGTGCAGTAACTCACTGTTAATATATAACATTAATATCACTAGCAATGAGTGTGTGTGTGTGTGTGAAGACTTAGTGGCGTGAGTGCAGTAACTCACTGTTAATATATAATGTTAATATCACTCGCATTGAGTGTGTGTGTGTGTGTGTGTGGAGACTTAGTGGCGTGAGTGCAGTAACTCACTGTTAATACATAACGTTAATATCACTAGCATTGAGTCTGTGTGTGGTAACTATGTGGTGTGTGTGCTGTAACTCATTGTTAATATATAACGTTAATATCACTAGCATTGAGTGTGTGTGTGTGGAGACATAGTGGTGTATGTGCAGTAGCTCACTGTTAATATATAACGTTAATACCACTAACATTGAGTGTGTGTGTGGAGACTTAGTTGCGTGAGTGCAGAAACTCACTGTTAATATATAACGTTAATATCACTAGCATTGAGTGTGTGTGTGTGGAGACTTAGTGGTGTGTGTGCTGTAACTCATTGTTAATATATAACGTTAATATCACTAGCATTGTGTGTGTGTGGAGACTTAGTGGTGTGAGTGCAGTAACTCACTGTTAATATATAACGTTAATACCACTAACGTTGAGTGTGTGTGTGAGTGTGAAGACCTAGTGGTGTGAATGCAGTAACTCACTGTTAATATATAACGTTAATATCACTAGCATTGAGTGTGTGAGGAGACTTTCTGGTGAAGGTGCAGTAACTCACTGTTAATATATAACGTTAATATCACTAGCATTGAGTGTGTGTGTGGAGACTTGGTGTTGAGGGTGCAGTAACTCACTCTTAATATATAACGTCTATATCTCTAGCATTTAATGTGTGTGTGGAGACTTAGTGGTGTGCGTGCAGTAACTCACTGTTAATAAATAACGTTAATACCACTAACATTGAGTGTGTGTGTGGAGACATAGTGGTGTGAGTGCAGTAACTCACTGTTAACACATAACGCTAATACCACTAACATTGAAAATGTGTGTGGAGACTTAGAGGTGTGTGTGCAGTAACTCACATTTAATATCACTAACATTGAGTGTGAGTGGAAATATAGTGGTGTGTGTGCAGTAACTCACTGTTAATATATAACGTTAATACCACTAACATTGGGTGTGTCTGTGGACACTTAGTTGTGTGAGTGCAGTAACTCACTGTTAATATATAACGTTAATATCACTAGCATTGAGTGTGTGTGAGTGCATTAATTCACTGTTAATATATAACGTTAATATCACTACCATTGAGTGTATGTGTGGAGACTTAGTGGTGTGAGTGCAGTAACTCACTGTTAATATAAAACGTTAATATCACTAGCATTGAGTGTGTGTGGAGACTTAGAGGTGTGAGTGCAGTAACTTACTGTTAATATCACTAGCATTGAGTATGTGTGTGGAGACTTAGTGGTGTGGGTGCAGTAATTCACTGTTAATATATAACGTTTATATCACTAGCATAGAGTGTGTGTGTGGAGACTTAGTGGTGTGGGTGTAGTAACTCACCGTTAATATATAACGTTAGTATCACTAGCATTGAGTGTGTGTGTGTGTGTGTGTGTGTGTGTGGAGACTATGTGGTGTGGATGCAGTAACTAACTGTAAATATATAACGTTAATATCACTAGCATTGAGTGTGTTGGTGGAGGCTTAGAGGTGTGGGTGCAGTAGCTCACTGTTAATATCACTAGCATTGAGCGTGTGTGTGTAGAGACTTAGTGGTGTGTGTGCAGAAACTCACTGTTAATGTATAACGTTAATATCACTAGCATTGAGTGTGTTTGTGGAGACTTAGTGGTGTGAGTGCAGTAACTCACTGTTAATATAAAACGTTAATATCTCGAGCATTGAGTGTATGTGTGGAGACTGAATGGTGTGGGTGCAGTAACTCACTGTTAATATATAACGTTAAT
Source organism: Meconema thalassinum (assembly GCA_946902985.2). NCBI lineage: Eukaryota > Metazoa > Arthropoda > Insecta > Orthoptera > Tettigoniidae > Meconema > Meconema thalassinum. The sequence continues at coordinate 796,272,412 of OX336388.2, read as the reverse complement.
ATCACTAGCATTGAGTGTGTGTGGAGACTTAGAGATGTGAGTGCAGTAACTCACTCTTACTATCACTAGCATTGAGTATGTGTGAGGAGCCTTAGTGGTGTGGGTGCAGTAACTCACTGTTAATATATAACGTTAATATCACTAGCATTGAGTGTGTGTGTGGAGACTCATTAGTGTGGGAGCAGTAACTCACTGTAAATGAAATGAAAAACCACAGCCTGCTTCCAGTCTCCGACCAGGTCAGGAATGGAAGGAATGAAGCCCCCATCTAGCGGCGAGGATATGAAGTGTGCCGGCTGCCGAAGCCTGTCGCACTCCTCTGGGGCAATGATTAAATGAATGACAGATGAAATGAAATGATAGTGGAGAGTGTTGCTGGAATGAAATTGTGACAGGGAAAACCGGAGTACCCGGAGAAAAACCTGTCTGCCTCCGTTTTGTCCAGCACAGATCTCACATGGAGTGACCGGGATTTGAACCACGGACTCAGCGGTGAGAGGCCGGCGTGCTGCCGCCTAAGCCACGGAGGCTCACAGTAACTCACTGTAAATATATAACGTAAATATCACTAGCATTGGGTGTGTGTAGTGAGTTAATGGTGTGGGTGCAGGAACTCAATGTGAATATATAACGTTAATATCATTAGCATTGAGTGTGTGTGTATGTGTGTGTGTGTGTGGAGACTTAGTGGTGTAGGTGTAGTAACTCACTGTTAATATATAACGTTAATAACACTAGCATTGAGTGGGTGTGGTGACCTAATGGTGTGGGTGCAGGAACTCACTGTTAATATATAACGTTAATGTCATTAGCATTGAGTGTGTATGTGTGTGTGTGTGTGTGTGTGTGTGTGTGTGTGTGTGTGTGTGTGGAGAATTAGTGGTGTAGGTGTAGTAACTCACTGTTAATATATAACGTTAATATAACTAGCATTGAGTGTGTGTGTGTGTGTGGAGACTTAGTGGTGTGGGTGCAGTAATTCACTGTTAATATATAACGGTAATATCACTGGCATTGAGTGTGTGTGGAGACTTAGTTGTGTGGATGCAGTAAGTCACTGTTTACATATAATGTTCATATCACTAGCATTGAGTGTGCGTGTGTGGAGACTTAGTGGTGTGGGTGCAGTAACTAACTGTTAATATATAACTTCAATATCACTAGCATTGTGTGTGTGTGTAGAGACTTAGTGGTGTGGGTGTAGTAACTCACCGTTAATATATAACGTTAATATCACTAGCATTGAGTGTGTGAGTGTGTGTGTGGAGAGTAAGTGGTGTGGGTGCAGTAACTAACTGTTAATATATAACGATAATATCACGCGCATTGAGTGTGTGCGTGGAGGCTTAGTGGTGTGGGTTCACTAACTCACTGTTAATATATAACGTTAATATCACTAGCATTGAGTGTGTGAGGAGACTTAGTGGAGTGTGTGCAGTAACTCACGGTTAATATACAACATTAATATCACTAGCATTCAGTGTGTGTGTGGAGACTTAGTGGTGTGAGTGCAGTAACTCACTGTTAATATATAGCGTTCATATCAGAAGCATAGTGGTGTGGGTGCACTAACTCACTGTTAATCTATAACGTTAATATCACCAGCATTGAGTGTGTCAGGAGTCTTAGTGGAGTGGGTGCAGTAACTTACTGTTAATATATAACGTTAATATCTCAAGCATTGAGTGTGTGTGTGGAGACTTAGTGGTGTAGGTGCAGTAACTCACTGTTAATATATAACGTTAATATCACTAGCATTGAGTGTGTGTGTGTTTGGAGACTTAGTGGTGTGGGTGCAGTAACACACTGTTAATATATAACGTTAATATCACTAGCATTGAGTGTGTTTGTGTGGAGACTTAGTGGTGTGAGTGCAGTAACTCACTGTTAAATTATAACGTTAATGTCAGTAGCATTGAGTGTGTGGGGAGACATAGTGGTGTGAGTGCAGTAACTCACTGTTACTACATAATGTTACTATCACTAGCATTGGGTGTGTGTGTGTGGAGACATAGTGGTGTGTGTGCAGTAGCTCACTGTTAATATATAACGTCAATACCACTAACATTGAGTGTGTGTGTGGAGACTTAGTGGCGTGAGTGCAGTAACTCACTGTAAATATATAACGATAATATCACTAGCATTGAGTGTGTGTGTGGAGACATAGTGGTGTATGTGCAGTACCTCACTGTTAATGTATAACGTTAATATCACTAGCATTGAGTGTGTGTGGAGACATAGTGGTGTATGTGCAGAAACTCACTGTTAATATATAACGTTAATACCACTAACATTGAGTGTGTGTGTGGAGACATAGTGGTGTGAGTGCAGTAACTCACTGTTAATATATACCGTTAATATCACTAGCATTGAGTGTGTGTGTGGAGACTTAGTGGTGTGTGTGCTGTAACTCCTTGTTAATATATAACGTTAATATCACTAGCATAGAGTGTGTGTGTGTGGAGACATAGTGGTGTGAGTGCAGTAACTCACTGTTAATATATAACATTAATACCACTAACATTGAGTGTGTGTGTGGAGACTTAGTGGTGTGAATGCATTAACTCACTGTTAATATATAACGTTAATATCACTAGCATTGAGCGTGTGTTTGTGGAGACTTAGAGGGGTGAGTGCAGAAATTCACTGTTAATATATAACGTTAATATCACTAACATTGAGTGTGTGTGTGGAGACTTGGTGTTGAGGGTGCAGTAACTCACTCATAATAAATAACGTTTATATCTCTAGCATTTTGTGTGTGTGTGGAGACTTATTGGTGTGGGTGCATTAACCCACTGTTAATATATAACAGTAATATCACCAGCATTGAGTGTGTGTGGAGACTTAGTTGTGTGTGTGCAGTAACTCACTGTTATTATATAATGTTAAAATTACTAGCATTGAGTGTGTGTGTGACATAGTGGCGTGAGTGCAGTAAATCACTGTTAATATATAACGTTAATATCACTAGCATTGAGTGTGAGTGTGGAGACATAGTGGTGTGTGTGCAGTAGCTCACTGTTAATATATAACGCTAATACCACTAACATTGAGTGTGTGTGTGGAGACTTATTGGTGTGAGTGCAGTAACTCACTGTTAATGTATAACATTAATATCACTAGCATTGAGTGTGTGAAAAGACTTACTGGTGTAGGTGCAGTAACTCACTGTTAATATATAACGTTAATATCACTAGCATTGAGTGTGTGTGTGTTAGGAGACTTAGTGGTGTGGGTGCAGTAACTCACTGTTAATATATAACGTTAATATCACTACCATTGAGTGTGTGTGGAGACTTAGTGGTGTGTGTGCAGTAACTCGCTGTTAATGTATAACGTTAATATCACTAGCATTGAGTGTGTGTGGAGACATAGTGGTGTATGTGCAGCAACTCACTGTTAATATATAACGTTAATACCACTAACATTAAGTGTGTGTGTGGAGACATAGTGGTGTGAGTGCAGTAACTCACTGTTAATATATAACGTTAATACCACTAACATTGAGTGTGTGTGTGGAGACTTAGTGGTGTGTGTGCTGTAACTCACTGTTACCATCACTAGCATTAGGTGTGTGTGTGGAGACATAGTGGTGTGTGTGCAGTATCTTACTGTTAATATATAACGTTAATACCACTAACATTGACTGTGTCTGTGGACACTTAGTTGTGTGAGTGCAGTAACTCACTGTTAATATATAACGTTAATATCACAAGCATTGAGTGTGTGTGTGGAGACGGAGAGGTGTAAGTGCAGTAACTCACCGTTAATATCACTAGCATTGAGTGTGTGTGTGGAGACTCAGAGGTGTAGGTGCAGTAACTCACTGTTAATATCACTAGCATTGAGTATGTGTGTGGAGACTTAGTGGTGTGGGTGCAGTAACTCACTGTTAATATATAACGATAATATCACTAGCATTGAGTGTGTGTGTAGAGACTCAGTGGTGTGGGTGCAGTAACTCACTGTAAATATATAACGTTAATATCACTAGCGTTGAGTGTGTGTGGTGACTTATTGGTGTGGGTGCAGGAACTCACTGTGAATGTATAACGTTATTATCATTAGCATTGTGTGTGTGTGTGTGTGTGTGTGTGGAGACATAGTGGTGTAGGTGTAGTAACTCACTGTTAATATATAACGTTAATATCACTAGTAAAGAGTGAGTGTGGAGACTTAGTTGTGTGGATGCAGTGACTCACTGTTTATATATAACGTTAATATCTCTAGCATTGAGTGTGTGTGTGTGTATGTGTGTGTGTGTGGAGATTTATTGGTGTGGGTACAGTAACTAACTGTTAATATATAACTTCAATATCACTAGCATTGTGTGGGTGTGCAGACATAGAAGTGTGGATGCAGTAACTCACTGTTAAATTATAACGTTAATGTCAGTAGAATTGAGTGTGTGGGGAGACATAGTGGTGTGAGTGCAGTAACTCACTGTTAATATATAACGTTAATATCACCAGCATTGAGTGTGTGCGGAGACTTAGTGGAGTGAGTGCAGTAACTCACTGTTAATATATAACATTAATATCACTAGCAATGAGTGTGTGTGTGTGTGAAGACTTAGTGGCGTGAGTGCAGTAACTCACTGTTAATATATAATGTTAATATCACTCGCATTGAGTGTGTGTGTGTGTGTGTGTGGAGACTTAGTTGTGTGGATGCAGTGACTCACTGTTTATATATAACGTTAATATCTCTAGCATTGAGTGTGTGTGTGTGTATGTGTGTGTGTGTGGAGATTTATTGGTGTGGGTACAGTAACTAACTGTTAATATATAACTTCAATATCACTAGCATTGTGTGGGTGTGCAGACATAGAAGTGTGGATGCAGTAACTCACTGTTAAATTATAACGTTAATGTCAGTAGAATTGAGTGTGTGGGGAGACATAGTGGTGTGAGTGCAGTAACTCACTGTTAATATATAACGTTAATATCACCAGCATTGAGTGTGTGCGGAGACTTAGTGGAGTGAGTGCAGTAACTCACTGTTAATATATAACATTAATATCACTAGCAATGAGTGTGTGTGTGTGTGAAGACTTAGTGGCGTGAGTGCAGTAACTCACTGTTAATATATACCGTTAATATCACTAGCATTGAGTGTGTGTGTGGAGACTTAGTGGTGTGTGTGCTGTAACTCCTTGTTAATATATAACGTTAATATCACTAGCATTGAGTGTGTGTGTGTTAGGAGACTTAGTGGTGTGGGTGCAGTAACTCACTGTTAATATATAACGTTAATATCACTACCATTGAGTGTGTGTGGAGACTTAGTGGTGTGTGTGCAGAAACTCACTGTTAATGTATAACGTTAATATCACTAGCATTGAGTGTGTTTGTGGAGACTTAGTGGTGTGAGTGCAGTAACTCACTGTTAATACATAACGTTAATATCACTAGCATTGAGTCTGTGTGTGGTATCTATGTGGTGTGTGTGCTGTAACTCATTGTTAATATATAACGTTAATATCACTAGCATTGAGTGTGTGTGTGGAGACATAGTGGTGTATGTGCAGTAGCTCACTGTTAATATATAACGTTAATACCACTAACATTGAGTGTGTGTGTGGAGACTTAGTTGCGTGAGTGCAGAAACTCACTGTTAATATATAACGTTAATATCACTAGCATTGAGTGTGTGTGTGTGGAGACTTAGTGGTGTGTGTGCTGTAACTCATTGTTAATATATAACGTTAATATCACTAGCATTGTGTGTGTGTGTGTGTGGAGCCTTAGTGGTGTGAGTGCAGTAACTCACTATTAATATATAATGTTAATACCACTAACGTTGAGTGTGTGTGTGAGTGTGAAGACCTAGTGGTGTGAATGCAGTAACTCACTGTTAATATATAACGTTAATATCACTAGCATTGAGTGTGTGAGGAGACTTTCTGGTGAAGGTGCAGTAACTCACTGTTAATATATAACGTTAATATCACTAGCATTGAGTGTGTGTGTGGTGACTTGGTGTTGAGGGTGCAGTAACTCACTCTTAATATATAACGTCTATATCTCTAGCATTTAATGTGTGTGTGGAGACTTAGTGGTGTGCGTGCAGTAACTCACTGTTAATGTATAACGTTAATATCACTAGCATTGAGTGTGTGTGGAGACATAGTGGTGAGCAGTAACTCACTGTTAATAAATAACGTTAATACCACTAACATTGAGTGTGTGTGTGGAGACATAGTGGTGTGAGTGCAGTAACTCACTGTTAACACATAACGCTAATACCACTAACATTGAGTATGTGTGTGGAGACTTAGAGGTGTGTGTGCAGTAACTCACATTTAATATCACTAACATTGAGTGTGAGTGGAAATATAGTGGTGTGTGTGCAGTAACTCACTGTTAATATATAACGTTAATACCACTAACATTGGGTGTGTCTGTGGACACTTAGTTGTGTGAGTGCAGTAACTCACTGTTAATATATAACGTTAATATCACTAGCATTGAGTGTGTGTGAGTGCATTAATTCACTGTTAATATATAACGTTAATACCACTAGCATTGAGTGTGTGTGTAGAGACTTAGTGGTGTGTGTGCAGAAACTCACTGTTAATGTATAACGTTTATTTCACTACCATTGAGTGTATGTGTGGAGACTTAGTGGTGTGAGTGCAGTAACTCACTGTTAATATAAAACGTTAATATCACTAGCATTGAGTGTGTGTGGAGACTTAGAGGTGTGAGTGCAGTAACTTACTGTTAATATCACTAGCATTGAGTATGTGTGTGGAGACTTAGTGGTGTGGGTGCAGTAATTCACTGTTAATATATAACGTTTATATCACTAGCATAGAGTGTGTGTGTGGAGACTTAGTGGTGTGGGTGTAGTAACTCACCGTTAATATATAACGTTAGTATCACTAGCATTGAGTATGTGTGTGTGTGTGTGTGTGTGTGTGTGTGTGTGTGTGTGTGTGTGTGTGTGTGTGTGTGTGTGTGTGGAGAATTAGTGGTGTAGGTGTAGTAACTCACTGTTAATATATAACGTTAATATAACTAGCATTGAGTGTGTGTGTGTGTGGAGACTTAGTGGTGTGGGTGCAGTAATTCACTGTTAATATATAACGGTAATATCACTGGCATTGAGTGTGTGTGGAGACTTAGTTGTGTGGATGCAGTAAGTCACTGTTTACATATAATGTTCATATCACTAGCATTGAGTGTGCGTGTGTGGAGACTTAGTGGTGTGGGTGCAGTAACTAGCTGTTAATATATAACTACAATATCACTAGCATTGTGTGTGTGTGTAGAGACTTAGTGGTGTGGGTGTAGTAACTCACCGTTAATATATAACGTTAATATCACTAGCATTGAGTGTGTGAGTGTGTGTGTGGAGGCTTAGTGGTGTGGGTTCACTAACTCACTGTTAATATATAACGTTAATATCACTAGCATTGAGTGTGTGAGGAGACTTAGTGGAGTGTGTGCAGTAACTCACGGTTAATATACAACATTAATATCACTAGCATTCAGTGTGTGTGTGGAGACTTAGTGGTGTGAGTGCAGTAACTCACTGTTAATATATAGCGTTCATATCAGAAGCATAGTGGTGTGGGTGCACTAACTCACTGTTAATCTATAACGTTAATATCACCAGCATTGAGTGTGTCAGGGGTCTTAGTGGAGTGGGTGCAGTAACTCACTGTTAATATATAACGTTAATATCTCAAGCATTGAGTGTGTGTGTGGAGACTTAGTGGTGTAGGTGCAGTAACTCACTGTTAATATATAACGTTAATATCACTAGCATTGAGTGTGTGTGTGTTTGGAGACTTAGTGGTGTGGGTGCAGTAACACACTGTTAATATATAACGTTAATATCACTAGCATTGAGTGTGTTTGTGTGGAGACTTAGTGGGGTGAGTGCAGTAACTCACTGTTAAATTATAACGTTAATGTCAGTAGCGTTGAGTGTGTGGGGAGACATAGTGGTGTGAGTGCAGTAACTCACTGTTACTACATAATGTTACTATCACTAGCATTGGGTGTGTGTGTGTGGAGACATAGTGGTGTGTGTGCAGTAGCTCACTGTTAATATATAACGTCAATACCACTAACATTGAGTGTGTGTGTGGAGACTTAGTGGCGTGAGTGCAGTAACTCACTGTAAATATATAACGATAATATCACTAGCATTGAGTGTGTGTGTGGAGACATAGTGGTGTATGTGCAGTAACTCACTGTTAATGTATAACGTTAATATCACTAGCATTGAGTGTGTGTGGAGACATAGTGGTGTATGTGCAGAAACTCACTGTTAATATATAACGTTAATACCACTAACATTGAGTGTGTGTGTGGAGACATAGTGGTGTGAGTGCAGTAACTCACTGTTAATATATAACGTTAATATCACTAGCATTGAGTGTGTGTGTGGAGACTTAGTGGTGTGTGTGCTGTAACTCCTTGTTAATATATAACGTTAATATCACTAGCATTGAGTGTGTGTGTGTGGAGACTTAGTGGTGTGAGTGCAGTAACTCACTGTTAATATATAACATTAATACCACTAACATTGAGTGTGTGTGTGGAGACTTAGTGGTGTGAATGCATTAACTCACTGTTAATATATAACGTTAATATCACTAGCATTGAGCGTGTGTTTGTGGAGACTTAGAGGGGTGAGTGCAGAAATTCACTGTTAATATATAACGTTAATATCACTAACATTGAGTGTGTGTGTGGAGACTTGGTGTTGAGGGTGCAGTAACTCACTCATAATAAATAACGTTTATATCTCTAGCATTTTGTGTGTGTGTGGAGACTTATTGGTGTGGGTGCATTAACCCACTGTTAATATATAACAGTAATATCACCAGCATTGAGTGTGTGTGGAGACTTAGTTGTGTGTGTGCAGTAACTCACTGTTATTATATAATGTTAAAATTACTAGCATTGAGTGTGTGTGTGACATAGTGGCGTGAGTGCAGTAAAACACTGTTAATATATAACGTTAATATCACTAGCATTGAGTGTGAGTGTGGAGACATAGTGGTGTGTGCAGTAGCTCACTGTTAATATATAACGCTAATACCACTAACATTGAGTGTGTGTGTGGAGACTTATTGGTGTGAGTGCAGTAACTCACTGTTAATGTATAACATTAATATCACTAGCATTGAGTGTGTGAAAAGACTTACTGGTGTAGGTGCAGTAACTCACTGTTAATATATAACGTTAATATCACTAGCATTGAGTGTGTGTGTGTTAGGAGACTTAGTGGTGTGGGTGCAGTAACTCACTGTTAATATATAACGTTAATATCACTACCATTGAGTGTGTGTGGAGACTTAGTGGTGTGTGTGCAGTAACTCGCTGTTAATGTATAACGTTAATATCACTAGCATTGAGTGTGTGTGGAGACATAGTGGTGTATGTGCAGCAACTCACTGTTAATATATAACGTTAATACCACTAACATTAAGTGTGTGTGTGGAGACATAGTGGTGTGAGTGCAGTAACTCACTGTTAATATATAACGTTAATACCACTAACATTGAGTGTGTGTGTGGAGACTTAGTGGTGTGTGTGCTGTAACTCACTGTTACTATCACTAGCATTAGGTGTGTGTGTGGAGACATAGTGGTGTGTGTGCAGTATCTTACTGTTAATATATAACGTTAATACCACTAACATTGACTGTGTCTGTGGACACTTAGTTGTGTGAGTGCAGTAACTCACTGTTAATATATAACGTTAATATCACAAGCATTGAGTGTGTGTGTGGAGACGGAGAGGTGTAAGTGCAGTAACTCACCGTTAATATCACTAGCATTGAGTGTGTGTGTGGAGACTCAGAGGTGTAGGTGCAGTAACTCACTGTTAATATCACTAGCATTGAGTATGTGTGTGGAGACTTAGTGGTGTGGGTGCAGTAACTCACTGTTAATATATAACGATAATATCACTAGCATTGAGTGTGTGTGTAGAGACTCAGTGGTGTGGGTGCAGTAACTCACTGTAAATATATAACGTTAATATCACTAGCGTTGAGTGTGTGTGGTGACTTATTGGTGTGGGTGCAGGAACTCACTGTGAATGTATAACGTTATTATCATTAGCATTGTGTGTGTGTGTGTGTGTGTGGAGACATAGTGGTGTAGGTGTAGTAACTCACTGTTAATATATAACGTTAATATCACTAGCAAAGAGTGAGTGTGGAGACTTAGTTGTGTGGATGCAGTGACTCACTGTTTATATATAACGTTAATATCTCTAGCATTGAGTGTGTGTGTGTGTATGTGTGTGTGTGTGGAGATTTATTGGTGTGGGTACAGTAACTAACTGTTAATATATAACTTCAATATCACTAGCATTGTGTGGGTGTGCAGACATAGAAGTGTGGATGCAGTAACTCACTGTTAAATTATAACGTTAATGTCAGTAGAATTGAGTGTGTGGGGAGACATAGTGGTGTGAGTGCAGTAACTCACTGTTAATATATAACGTTAATATCACCAGCATTGAGTGTGTGCGGAGACTTAGTGGAGTGAGTGCAGTAACTCACTGTTAATATATAACATTAATATCACTAGCAATGAGTGTGTGTGTGTGTGAAGACTTAGTGGCGTGAGTGCAGTAACTCACTGTTAATATATAATGTTAATATCACTCGCATTGAGTGTGTGTGTGTGTGTGTGTGGAGACTTAGTGGCGTGAGTGCAGTAACTCACTGTTAATACATAACGTTAATATCACTAGCATTGAGTCTGTGTGTGGTAACTATGTGGTGTGTGTGCTGTAACTCATTGTTAATATATAACGTTAATATCACTAGCATTGAGTGTGTGTGTGGAGACATAGTGGTGTATGTGCAGTAGCTCACTGTTAATATATAACGTTAATACCACTAACATTGAGTGTGTGTGTGGAGACTTAGTTGCGTGAGTGCAGTAACTCACTGTTAACACATAACGCTAATACCACTAACATTGAGTATGTGTGTGGAGACTTAGAGGTGTGTGTGCAGTAACTCACATTTAATATCACTAACATTGAGTGTGAGTGGAAATATAGTGGTGTGTGTGCAGTAACTCACTGTTAATATATAACGTTAATACCACTAACATTGGGTGTGTCTGTGGACACTTAGTTGTGTGAGTGCAGTAACTCACTGTTAATATATAACGTTAATATCACTAGCATTGAGTGTGTGTGAGTGCATTAATTCACTGTTAATATATAACGTTAATATCACTAGCATTGAGTGTGTGTGTGGAGACTTGGTGTTGAGGGTGCAGTAACTCACTCTTAATATATAACGTCTATATCTCTAGCATTTAATGTGTGTGTGGAGACTTAGTGGTGTGCGTGCAGTAACTCACTGTTAATGTATAACGTTAATATCACTAGCATTGAGTGTGTGTGGAGACATAGTGGTGAGCAGTAACTCACTGTTAATAAATAACGTTAATACCACTAACATTGAGTGTGTGTGTGGAGACATAGTGGTGTGAGTGCAGTAACTCACTGTTAACACATAACGCTAATACCACTAACATTGAGTATGTGTGTGGAGACTTAGAGGTGTGTGTGCAGTAACTCACATTTAATATCACTAACATTGAGTGTGAGTGGAAATATAGTGGTGTGTGTGCAGTAACTCACTGTTAATATATAACGTTAATACCACTAACATTGGGTGTGTCTGTGGACACTTAGTTGTGTGAGTGCAGTAACTCACTGTTAATATATAACGTTAATATCACTAGCATTGAGTGTGTGTGAGTGCATTAATTCACTGTTAATATATAACGTTAATACCACTAGCATTGAGTGTGTGTGTAGAGACTTAGTGGTGTGTGTGCAGAAACTCACTGTTAATGTATAACGTTAATATCACTACCATTGAGTGTATGTGTGGAGACTTAGTGGTGTGAGTGCAGTAACTCACTGTTAATATAAAACGTTAATATCACTAGCATTGAGTGTGTGTGGAGACTTAGAGGTGTGAGTGCAGTAACTTACTGTTAATATCACTAGCATTGAGTATGTGTGTGGAGACTTAGTGGTGTGGGTGCAGTAATTCACTGTTAATATATAACGTTTGTATCACTAGCATAGAGTGTGTGTGTGGAGACTTAGTGGTGTGGGTGTAGTAACTCACCGTTAATATATAACGTTAGTATCACTAGCATTGAGTGTGTGTGTGTGTGTGTGTGAGTGTGTGTGTGTGTGTGTGTGTGTGTGTGTGTGTGTGTGGAGACTATGTGGTGTGGATGCAGTAACTAACTGTAAATATATAACGTTAATATCACTAGCATTGAGTGTGTTGGTGGAGGCTTAGAGGTGTGGGTGCAGTAGCTCACTGTTAATATCACTAGCATTGAGCGTGTGTGTGTAGAGACTTAGTGGTGTGTGTGCAGAAACTCACTGTTAATGTATAACGTTAATATCACTAGCATTGAGTGTGTTTGTGGAGACTTAGTGGTGTGAGTGCAGTAACTCACTGTTAATAAAAAACGTTAATATCTCGAGCATTGAGTGTATGTGTGGAGACTGAATGGTGTGGGTGCAGTAACTCACTGTTAATATATAACGTTAATATCACTAGCATTGAGTGTGTGTGGAGACTTAGAGATGTGAGTGCAGTAACTCACTGTTACTATCACTAGCATTGAGTATGTGTGAGGAGCCTTAGTGGTGTGGGTGCAGTAACTCACTGTTAATATATAACGTTAATATCACTAGCATTGAGTGTGTGTGTGGAGACTCATTAGTGTGGGAGCAGTAATTCACTGTAAATATATAACGTTAATATCACTAGCATTGAGTGTGTGTAGTGAGTTAATGGTGTGGGTGCAGGAACTCAATGTGAATATATAACGTTAATATCATTAGCATTGAGTGTGTGTGTGTGTGTGTGGAGACTTAGTGGTGTAGGTGTAGTAACTCACTGTTAATATATAACGTTAATAACACTAGCATTGAGTGGGTGTGGTGACCTAATGGTGTGGGTGCAGGAACTCACTGTTAATATATAACGTTAATGTCATTAGCATTGAGTGTGTATGTGTGTGTGTGTGTGTGTGTGTGTGTGTGTGTGTGTGTGTGTGTGTGTGTGTGGAGAATTAGTGGTGTAGGTGTAGTAACTCACTGTTAATATATAACGTTAATATAACTAGCATTGAGTGTGTGTGTGTGTGGAGACTTAGTGGTGTGGGTGCAGTAATTCACTGTTAATATATAACGGTAATATCACTGGCATTGAGTGTGTGTGGAGACTTAGTTGTGTGGATGCAGTAAGTCACTGTTTACATATAATGTTCATATCACTAGCATTGAGTGTGCGTGTGTGGAGACTTAGTGGTGTGGGTGCAGTAACTAACTGTTAATATATAACTTCAATATCACTAGCATTGTGTGTGTGTGTAGAGACTAAGTGGTGTGGGTGTAGTAACTCACCGTTAATATATAACGTTAATATCACTAGCATTGAGTGTGTGAGTGTGTGTGTGGAGAGTAAGTGGTGTGGGTGCAGTAACTAACTGTTAATATATCACGATAATATCACGCGCATTGAGTGTGTGCGTGGAGGCTTAGTGGTGTGGGTTCACTAATTCACTGTTAATATATAACGTTAATATCACTAGCATTGAGTGTGTGAGGAGACTTAGTGGAGTGTGTGCAGTAACTCACGGTTAATATACAACATTAATATCACTAGCATTCAGTGTGTGTGTGGAGACTTAGTGGTGTGAGTGCAGTAACTCACTGTTAATATATAGCGTTCATATCAGAAGCATAGTGGTGTGGGTGCACTAACTCACTGTTAATCTATAACGTTAATATCACCAGCATTGAGTGTGTCAGGAGTCTTAGTGGAGTGGGTGCAGTAACTCACTGTTAATATATAACGTTAATATCTCAAGCATTGAGTGTGTGTGTGGAGACTTAGTGGTGTAGGTGCAGTAACTCACTGTTAATATATAACGTTAATATCACTAGCATTGAGTGTGTGTGTGTGTGTTTGGAGACTTAGTGGTGTGGGTGCAGTAACACACTGTTAATATATAACGTTAATATCACTAGCATTGAGTGTGTTTGTGTGGAGACTTAGTGGTGTGAGTGCAGTAACTCACTGTTAAATTATAACGTTAATGTCAGTAGCATTGAGTGTGTGGGGAGACATAGTGGTGTGAGTGCAGTAACTCACTGTTACTACATAATGTTACTATCACTAGCATTGGGTGTGTGTGTGTGGAGACATAGTGGTGTGTGTGCAGTAGCTCACTGTTAATATATAACGTCAATACCACTAACATTGAGTGTGTGTGTGGAGACTTAGTGGCAGAGTGCAGTAACTCACTGTAAATATATAACGATAATATCACTAGCATTGAGTGTGTGTGTGGAGACATAGTGGTGTATGTGCAGTAACTCACTGTTAATGTATAACGTTAATATCACTAGCATTGAGTGTGTGTGGAGACATAGTGGTGTATGTGCAGAAACTCACTGTTAATATATAACGTTAATACCACTAACATTGAGTGTGTGTGTGGAGACATAGTGGTGTGAGTGCAGTAACTCACTGTTAATATATAACGTTAATATCACTAGCATTGAGTGTGTGTGTGGAGACTTAGTGGTGTGTGTGCTGTAACTCCTTGTTAATATATAACGTTAATATCACTAGCATTGAGTGTGTGTGTGTGGAGACTTAGTGGTGTGAGTGCAGTAACTCACTGTTAATATATAACATTAATACCACTAACATTGAGTGTGTGTGTGGAGACTTAGTGGTGTGAATGCAGTAACTCACTGTTAATATATAACGTTAATATCACTAGCATTGAGTGTGTGTGTGGAGACTTAGAGGGGTGAGTGCAGAAATTCACTGTTAATATATAACGTTAATATCACTAACATTGAGTGTGTGTGTGGAGACTTGGTGTTGAGGGTGCAGTAACTCACTCATAATAAATAACGTTTATATCTCTAGCATTTTGTGTGTGTGTGGAGACTTATTGGAGTGGGTGCATTAACCCACTGTTAATATATAACAGTAATATCACCAGCATTGAGTGTGTGTGGAGACTTAGTTGTGTGTGTGCAGTAACTCACTGTTATTATATAATGTTAAAATTACTAGCATTGAGTGTGTGTGTGACATAGTGGCGTGAGTGCAGTAAATCACTGTTAATATATAACGTTAATATCACTAGCATTGAGTGTGAGTGTGGAGACATAGTGGTGTGTGTGCAGTAGCTCACTGTTAATATATAACGCTAATACCACTAACATTGAGTGTGTGTGTGGAGACTTATTGGTGTGAGTGCAGTAACTCACTGTTAATATATAACGTTAATATCAGTTGCATTGAGTGTGAGAGGAGGCTTAATATTGTAAGTGCAGTAACTCACTGTTAATATATAACGTTAATATCACCAGCATTGAGTGTGTCAGGAGACTTAGTGGAGTGGGTGCAGTAACTCACTGTTAATATATAACGTTGATATCACAAGCATTGATGTGTGTGTGGAGACTTAGTGGTGTGAGTGCAGTAACTCACTGTTAAATTATAACGATAATGTCAGTAGCATTGAGTGTGTGGGGAGACATAGTGGTGTGAGTGCAGTAACTCACTGTTAATATATAACGTTACTATCACTAGCATTGAGTGTGTGTGTGGAGACTTAGTGGTGTGAGTGCAGTAAATAACTGTTAATATATAACTTAAATATCACTAGCATTGAGTGTGTGTGTGTGTGTGGAGTCTTAGTGGTGTAGGTGTAGTAACTCACTGTTAATATATAACGTTAATATCACTAGCATTGAGGGAGTGTGGAGACTTAGTTGTGTGGATGCAGTAACTCACTGTTTACATATAACGTTAATATCACTAGCATTGCGTGTGTGTGTGGAGACTTAGTGGTGTGGGTGCAGTAACTAACTGTTAATATATAACTTATTTATCACTAGCATTAAGTGTGTGTGGAGACTTAGTGGTGTGGGTGCAGTAACTCACTGTTAATATATAACATTAATATCACTAGCATTGAGTGTGTGTGTGTGGAGACTTAGTGGTGTGAGTGCAATAACTCACTGTTAATATATAATGTTAATATCACTAGCATTGGGTGTGTGTGTGTGGAGACTTAGTGGTGTGAGTGCAGTAACTCACTGTTAATATATAACGTTAATATCACTAGCATTGAGTGTGTGTGTGTGGAGGCTTAGTGGTGTGTGTGCAGTAGCTCACTGTTAATATATATCGTTAATATCACTAGCATTGAGTGTGTGTGTGGAGACTTAGTGGCTAGTGTGCAGTTACTCACTGTTAATATATAACGTTAATATCACTAGCATTGAGTGTGTGTGGAGACTTAGTGGTGTGTGTGCTGTGAATCATTGTTAATATATAACGTTAATATCTCTAGCATTGAGTGTGCGTGTGGAGACATAGTGGTGTGTGTGCAGTAGCTCACTGTTAATATATAACGTTAATACCACTAACATTGAGTGTGTGTGTGTGGAGACTTAGTGGTGTGAGTGCAGTAACTCACTGTTAATATATAACGTTAATATCACTAGCATTGAGCGTGTGTGTGTGGAGACTTAGTGGAGTGAGTGCAGAAATTCACTGTTAATATATAACGTTAATATCACTAGCATTGAGTGTGTGTGTGGAAACGTAGTGGTGTGTGTGCAGTAACTCACTGTTAATGTATAACATTAATATCACTAGCATTGAGTGTGTGAGGAGACTTACTGGTGTAGGTGCAAAAACTCACTGTTAATATATAACGTTAATATCTCTAGCATTGAGTGTGTGTGTGGAGACTTGGTGTTGAGGGTGCAGTAACTCACTGTTAATATATAACGTTTATATCTCTAGCATTTAGTATGTTTGTGGAAACTTAGTGGTGTGGGTGCAGTAACTCACTGTTAATATATAACGTTAATATCACTAGCATTGAGTGTGTGTGGAGACTTAGTGGTGTGTGTGCAGTAACTCACTGTTAATGTATAACGTTAATATCACTAGCATTGAGTATGTGTGGAGATATAGTGGTGTGTGAGCAGTAACTCACTGTTAGTATATAACGTTAATACCACTAACATTGAGTGTGTGTGTGTGTGGAGACTTAGTGGTGTGTGTGCAGTAACTCAGTGTTAATATCACAAGCATTGAGTGTGTGTGGAGACATAGTGGTGTGTGTGCAGTAACTCACTGTTAATATATAACGTTAATACCACTAACATTGAGTGTGTGTATGTGGAGACTTAGTGGTGTGAGTGCAGTAACTCACTGTTAATATACAACGTTAATATCACTAGCATTGAATGTGTGAGTGTGTGGAGACTTAGTGGTGTGAGTGCAGTAACTCACTGTTAATATATAACGGTAATATCACTAGCATTGAGTGTGTGTGTGGAGACTTAGTGGTGTGAGTGCTGTAACTCACTGTTAATGTATAATGTTAATATCACTAGCATTGAGTGTGTGTGTGTGTGTGTGGAGACTTAGTGGTGTGAGTGAAGTAACTCACTGTTTATATATAACGTTAATATCACTAGCATTGAGTGTGTGTGTGGAGACTTAGTGGTGTAGGTGCAGTAGCTCACTGTTAATGTATAACGTTAAAATCACTAGCATTGAGTGTGGGTATGGAGAGTTAGTGGTGTGGGTGCAGTAACTCACTGTTAATATATAACGTTAATATCACTAGCATTGAGTGTGTATGTGGAGATTCAGTGGTGTGGGTGCAGTAATTCACTGTTAATATATAACGTTTATATCGATAGCATTGAGTGAGTGTGGAGACTTAGTGGTGTGTGTGCAGTAACTCACTGTTAATGTATAACATTAATATCACTAGCATTGAGTGTGTGAGGAGACTTACTGGTGTAGGTGCAGTAACTCACTGTTAATATATAACGTTAATATCATCAGCATTGAGTGTGTGTGTGGAGACTTGGTGTTGAGGGTGCAGTAACTCACTGTTAATATATAACGTTTATAGCTCTAGCCTTTAGTGTGTGTGTGGAGACTTAGTGGTGTGGGTGCAGTAACTCACTGTTAATATATAACGTTAATATCACTAGCTGAGAGTGTGTGGGGAGACTTAGTGGTGTGTGTGCAGTAAGTCACTGTTAATGTATAACGTTCATATCACTAGCATTGAATGTGTGTGGAGACATAGTTGTGTGTGAGCAGTAACTCACTGTTAAAATATAACGTTAATACCACTAATATTGAGTGTGTGTGTGGAGACTAAGAGGTGTGTGTGCAGTAACTCACTGTTAATTACACTAGCATTGAGTGTGTGTGGAGACATAGTGGTGTGTGTGCAGTAACTCACTGTTAATATATAACGTTAATACCACTAACATTGGGTGTGTTTGTGGACACTTAGTTGTGTGAGTGCAGTAACTCACTGTTAAAATATAACGTTAATATCACTAGCATTGAGTATGTGTGAGTGCAGTAATTCACTGGTAATATATAACGTTAATATCACTAGTATTGAGTGTGTGTAGAGACTTGTGGTGTGTGTGCAGAAACTCACTGTTAATGTATAACATTAATATCACTAGCATTGAGTATGTGTGTGGAGATTAAGTGGTGTGGGTGCAGAAACTCACTGTTAATATATAACGTTAATATCACTAGCATTGAGTGTGTGTGTGGAGACTTAGTGGTGTGGGTGCAGCAACTCACTGTAAATATATAACGTTAATATCACTAGCATTGAGTGTGTGTGGTGACTTAATGGTGTGGGTGCAGGAACTCACTGTTAATATATAACGTTAATATCATTATCATTGAGTGTTTATGTGTGTGTGTGGAGAATTAGTGGTGTAGGTGTAGTAACTCACTTTTAATTTATAACGTTAATATAACTAGCATTGAGTGTGTGTGTGTGGAGACTTAGTGGTGTGAGTGCAGTAACTCACTGTTAATATATAACGGTAATATCACTAGCATTGAGTGTGTGTGTGGAGACTTAGTGGTGTGAGTGCTGTAACTCACTGTTAATGTATAATGTTAATATCACTAGCATTGAGTGTGTGTGTGTGTGTGGAGACTTAGTGGTGTGAGTGAAGTAACTCACTGTTTATATATAACGTTAATATCACTAGCATTGAGTGTGTGTGGTGACTTAATGGTGTGGGTGCAGGAACTCACTGTTAATATATAACGTTAAACGTTAATATCATTATCATTGAGTGTTTATGTGTGAGTGTGTGTGGAGAATTAGTGGTGTAGGTGTAGTAACTCACTTTTAATATATAACGTTAATATAACTAGCATTGAGTGTGTGTGTGTGTGTGGAGACTTAGTGGTGTGGGTGCAGTAATTCACTGTTAATATATAATGTTATTATCACTGGCATTGACTGTGTGTGGAGACTTAGTTGTGTGGATGCAGTAACTCACTGTTTACATATAATGTTAATATCACTAGCATTGAGTGTGTGTATGTGGAGACTTAGTGGTGTGGGTGCAGTAACCTACTGTTAATATATAACTTCAATATCACTAGCATTGTGTGTGTGTGGAGACTTAGTGGTGTGAGTGTAGTAACTCACCGTTAATATATAACGTTAATATCACTAGCATTGAGTGTGTGAGTGTGTGTGTGGAGAGTAAGTGGTGTGGGTGCAGTAACTAACTGTTAATATACACACATCAAAAAAAGTTTTGCATCACCTCGGTTCCAAGAGTTCCGGAACCTTTAAATACAAAGGGAATAGAGATCAACACAAACAACATTTCAGCTCGTTTTATTGCTCATGAGACCCACACATTGCATGTTGTACCATCATACAGCTAGACTTTCAGCATTTGTGGTCCAGATTGCAGTACACACCACTACCTCTAATACCCAGTAGCACGTCCTCTTGCATTGATGCATGCCTGTATTCGTCGTGGCATACTATCCACAAGTTCATCAAGACACTGTTGGTCCAAATTGTCCCACTCCTCAACGACAATTCGGCGTAAATCTCTCAGAGTGGTTGGTGGGTCAAGACGTCCATAAACAGCCCTTTTCAACATATCCCAGCCATGTTCGATAGGGTTCATGTCTGGCGAACATGCTGGCCACTGTAGTCGAGCGATGTCGTTATCTTGAAGGAACGCATTCACAAGATGTGCACGATGAGGTCGAGAATTGTCGTCCATGAAGACAAATGCCTCTCCAATATTCTGCCGATATGGTTGCACTATGGGTCGGAGGATGTCATTCAGGTATCGTAAAGCCGTTTCGGAGCCTTCCATGACCACCAGTGGCGTACGTCGGCCCCACATAATCCCACCCCAAAACATCAGGGAACCACCACCTTGCTGCACTCGCTGGACAGTGTGTCTAAGACGTTCAGCCTGACCAGGGTGCCTCCAAACACGTCTCCGACGATTGTCTGGTTGAAGGCTTATGCGACACTCATCGGTGAAGAGAACGTGATGCCAATTCCGTGGGGTCCATTCAGCATGTTGTTGGGCCCATCTGTACCGCGCTGCATGGTGTCGGGGTTGCAAAGCTGGACCTCGCCATGGACGTCGGGAGTGAATTTGCGCATCATGCAGCCTATTGCGCACAGTTTGAGTTGAAACACGACGTCCTGTGACTGAACGAAACGCATTATTCAACATGGTGGCATTGCTGTCAGGGTTCCTCCGAGCGGCAATCCGTAAGTAGCGGTCATCCACTACAGTAGTAGCCCTTGGGCGGCCTGAGCGAGGCCTGTCATCGACAGTTCCTGTATCTCTGTACCTCCTCCATGTCCGAACAACATCGCTTTGGTTCACTCTGAGACGCCTGGAGACTTCCCTTGTTGAGAGCCCTTCTTGACACAAAGTAACAATGCGGACGCGATCGAACTGCGGTATTGACCTTCTAGGCATGGTAGAACTACAGACAACATGAGCAGCGTACCTTCGTCCTGGTGGAATGACTGGAACTGATCGGCTGTCGTACCCCCTCCGTCTAATAGGCCCTGCTCATGCATGGTTGTTTACATCTTTGAGCAGTTTTAGTGACATCTATGAACAATCAAAGGGACTGTATCTTGGATACAATATACACAGTCAACGTCTATATGCCGGAGATCTGGGAACCGAGGTGATGCAAAACTTTTTTTGATGTGTGTATAACGATAATATCACGCGCATTGAGTGTGTGTGTGGAGACTTAGTGGTGTGGGTGCAGTAGCTCACTGTTAATATATAACGTTAATGTCACTAGCATTGAGTATTTGTGTGGGGGGAGACTTAGTGGCGTAGATGCAGTAACTCACTGTTAATATATAACGTTAATATCACTAGCATTGAGTGTGTGAGGAGACTTAGTGGAGTGGTTGCAGTAACTCGCGGTTAATATACAACATTAATATCACTAGCATTGAGTGTGTGTGTGGAGACTTAGTGGTGTGAGTGCAGTAACTCACTGTTAATATATAGCGATCATATCAGAAGCATAGTGGTGTGGGTGCAGTAACTCACTGTTAATATATAACGTTAATATCAGTTGCATTGAGTGTGAGAGGAGGCTTAATGGTGTAGGTGCAGTAACTCACTCTTAATATATAAAGTTAATATCACAAGCATTGATGTGTGTGTGGAGACTTAGTGGTGTGAGTGCAGTAACTCACTGTTAAATTATAACGTTAATGTCAGTAGCATTGAGTGTGTGGGGAGACATAGTGGTGTGAGTGCAGTAACTCACTGTTAATATATAACGTTAATATCACTAGCATTGAGTGTGTGTGTGGAGACTTAGTGGTGTGAATGCAGTAACTAACTGTTAATATATAACTTAAATATCACTAGCATTGAGTGTGTGTGGAGACATAGTGGTGTGAGTGCAGTAACTCACTGTTAATATATAACGTTAATATCACTAGCATTGAGTGTGTGCGGAGACTTAGTGGAGTGGGTGCAGTAACTCACTGTTAATATATAATTTTAATATCATTAGCATTGAGTGTGTGTGTGTGTGTGTGGAGACTTAGTGGTGTAGGTGTAGTAACTCACTGTTAATATATAACGTTAATATCACTAGCATTGAGGGAGTGTGGAGACTTAGTTGTTTGGATGCAGTAACTCACTGTTTACATATAACGTTAATATCACTAGCATTGCGTGTGTGTGTGTGGAGACGTAGTGGTGTGGGTGCAGTAACTCACTGTTAATATATAACATTAATATCACTAGCATTGAGTGTGTGTGTGTGTGGAGACTTAGTGGTGTGAGTGCAATAACTCACTGTTAATATATAATGTTAATATCACTAGCATTGGGTGTGGGTGTGTGGAGACTTAGTGGTGTGAGTGCAGTAACTCACTGTTAATATATAACGTTAATATCACTAGCATTGAGTGTGTGTGCAGTAGCTCACTGTTAATATATAACGTTAATATCACTAGCATTGAGTGTGTGTGTGGAGACTTAGTGGCTTGTGTGCAGTTACTCATTGTTAATATATAACGTTAATATCACTAGCATTGAGTGTGTGTGGAGACTTAGTGGTGTGTGTGCTGTAACTCATTGTTAATATATAACGTTAATATCTCTAGCATTGAGTGTGCGTGTGGAGACATAGTGGTGTGTGTGTGCAGTAGCTCACTGTTAATATATAACGTTAATACCACTAACATTGAGTGTGTGTGTGTGGAGACTTAGTGGTGTGAGTGCAGTAACTCACTGTTAATATATAACGTTAATATCACTAGCATTGAACGTGTGTGTGTGGAGACATAGTGGAGTGAGTGCAGAAATTCACTGTTAATATATAACGTTAATATCACTAGCATTAAGTGTGTGTGGAGACTTAGTGGTGTGTGTGCAGTAACTCACTGTTAATGTATAACATTAATATCACTAGCATTGAGTGTGTGAGGAGACTTACTGGTGTAGGTGCAGTAACTCACTGTTAATATATAACGTTAATATCACTAGCATTGAGTGTGTGTGTGGAGACTTGGTGTTGAGGGTGCAGTAACTCATTGTTAATATATAACGTTTATATCTCTAGCATTTAGTATGTGTGTGGAAACTTAGTGGTGTGGGTGCAGTAACTCACTGTTAATATCACTAGCATTGAGTGTGTGTGGAGACTTAGTGGTGTGTGTGCAGTAACTCACTGTTAATGTATAACGTTAGTATCACTAGCATTGAGTGTGTGTGGAGATATAGTGGTGTGTGAGCAGTAACTCACTGTTAGTATATAACGTTAATACCACTAACATTGAGTGTGTGTGTGTGTGGAGACTTAGTGGTGTGTGTGCAGTACCTCACTGTTAATATTACAAGCATTGAGTGTGTGTGGAGACATAGTGGTGTTTGTGCAGTAACTCACTGTTAATATATAACGTTAATACCACTAACATTGAGTGTGTGTGTGTGTGGAGACTTAGTGGTGTGAGTGCAGTAACTCACTGTTAATATACAACGTATATATCACTAGCATTGAATGTGTGAGTGTGTGGAGACTTAGTGGTGTGAGTGCAGTAACTCACTGTTAATATATAACGGTAATATCACTAGCATTGATTGTGTGTGTGGAGAATTAGTGGTGTGAGTGCTGTAACTCACTGTTAATGTATAATGTTTATATCACTAGCATTGAGTGTGTGTGTGTGTGGAGACTTAGTGGTGTAGGTGCAGTAAGTCACTGTTAATGTATAACGTTAATATCACTAGCATTGAGTGTGTGTATGGAGACTTAGTGGTGTGGGTGCAGTAACTCACTGTTAATATATAACATTACTACCACTAGCATTGAGTGTGTGTGTGTGGAGACTTAGTGGTGTGTGTGCAGTAACTCACTGTTAATATATAACGTTAATATCACTAGCATTGAGTATGTATGTGGAGACCCAGTGGTGTGGGTGCAGTAATTCACTGTAAATATATAACGTTAATATCACTAGCATTGAGTGTGTGTGGTACTTAACGGTGTGGGTGCACGAACTCACTGTGAATATATAATTTTAATTCATTAGCATTGAGTGTGTGTGTGTGTGTGTGTGTGTGTGTGTGGAGAATTAGTGGTGTAGGTGTAGTAACTCACTGTTAATATATAACGTTAATATCACTAGCAAAGAGTGAGTGTGGAGACTTAGTTGTGTGGATGCAGTGACTCACAGTTTATATATAACGTTAATATCTCAAGCATTGAGTGTGTGTGTGTATGTGTGTGGGTGTGGCGAATTAGTGGTGTGGGTGCAGTAAATAACTGTTAATATATAACTTCAATATCACTAGCATTGTGTGGGTGTGGAGACATAGAAGTGTGGATGCAGTAACTCACTGTTAAATTATAACGTTAATGTCAGTAGAATTGAGTGCGTGGGGAGACATAGTGGTGTGAGTGCAGAAACTCACTGTTAATATATAACGTTAATATCACCAGCATTGAGTGTGTGCGGAGACTTAGTGGAGTGAGTGCAATAACTCACTGTTAATATATAACATTAATATCACTAGCAATGAGTGTGTGTGTGGAGACTTAGTGGCGTGAGTGCAGTAACTCACTGTTAATATATAATGTTAATATCACTCGCATTGAGTGTGTGTGTGTGTGTGGAGACTTAGTGGCGTGAGTGCAGTAACTCACTGTTAATACATAACGTTAATATCACTAGCATTGAGTCTGTGTGTGGAGACTAAGTGGTGTGTGTGCTGTAACTCATTGTTAATATATAACGTTAATATCACTAGCATTGAGTGTGTGTGTGGAGACATAGTGGTGTATGTGCAGTAGCTCACTGTTAATATATAACGTTAATACCACTAACATTGAGTGTGTGTGTGGAGACTTAGTTGCGTGATTGCAGTAACTCACTGTTAATATATAACGTTAATATCACTAGCATTGAGTGTGCGTGTGTGGAGACTTAGTGGTGTGTGTGCAGAAACTCACTGTTAATGTATAACGTTAATATCACTACCATTGAGTGTATGTGTGGAGACTTAGTGGTGTGAGTGCAGTAACTCACTGTTAATATAAAACGTTAATATCACTAGCATTGAGTGTGTGTGGAGACTTAGAGGTGTGAGTGCAGTAACTTACTGTTAATATCACTAGCATGGAGTATGTGTGTGGAGACTTAGTGGTGAGGGTGCAGTAACTCACTGTTAATATATAACGTTTATATCACTAGCATAGAGTGTGTGTGTGGAGACTTAGTGGTGTGGGTGTAGTAACTCACCGTTAATATATAACGTTAGTATCACTAGCATTGAGGGTGTGTGTGTGTGTTTGTGTGTGTGTGTGTGTGTGTGTGTGTGTGTGTGGAGACTAAGTGGTGTGGATGCAGTAACTAACTGTTAATATATAACGTTAAAATCACTAGCATTGAGTGTGTGTGTGGAGGCTTAGAGGTGTGGGTGCAGTAGCTCACTGTTAATATCACTAGCATTGAGTGTGTGTGTAGAGACTTAGTGGTGTGTGTGCAGAAACTAACTGTTAATGTATAACGTTAATATCACTAGCATTGAGTGTGTTTGTGGAGACTTAGTGGTGTGAGTGGAGTAACTCACTGTTAATATAAAACGTTAATATTTCGAGCATTGAGTGTATGTGTGGAGACTGAATGGTGTGGGTGCAGTAACTCACTGTTAATATATAACGTTAATATCACTAGCATTGAGTGTGTGTGGAGACTTAGAGGTGTGAGTGCAGTAACTCTCTGTTAATATCACTAGCATTGAGTATGTGTGTGGAGACTTAGTGGTGTGGGTGCAGTAACTCACTGTTAATATATAACGTTAATATCACTAGCATTGAGTGTGTGTGGAGGCTTAGAGGTGTGGGTGCAGTAGCTCACTGTTAATATCACTAGCATTGAGTGTGTGTGTGGAGACTTTGTGGTGTGGGTGCAGTAACTCACTGTTAATATATAACGTTAATATAACTAGCATTGTGTGTGTGTGTGTGGAGACTTAGTGGTGTGAGTGCAGTAACTCAATGTTAATATATAATGTTAATATCATTAGCATTGAGTGTGTGTGTGTGTGTGTGTGTGTGGAGACTTAGTGGTGTGGGTGCAGTAACTCACTGTTAATATATAACGTTAATATCACTAGCATTGAGTGTGTGTGGAGGCTTAGAGGTGTGGGTGCAGTAGCTCACTGTTAATATCACTAGCATTGAGTGTGTGTGTGGAGGCTTAGTGGTGTGTGTGCAGTAGCAACTGTGAATTTATAACGTTAATACCACTAACATTGAGTGTGTGTTTGGAGTCAAAGCGGCGTGAGTGCAGTTACTCACTGTTAATATATAACGTTAATATCACTAGCATTGAGTGTGTGTGTGGAGACTTAGTGGTGTGTGTGCTGTAACTCATTGTTAATATATAACGCTAATATCACTAGCATTGAGTGTGTGTGTGGAGACTTGGTGTTGAGGGTGCAGTAACTCACTGTTAATATATAACGTTTAAATCTCTGGCATTTAGTGTGTGTGTGGAGACTTAGTGGTGTGGGTGCAGTAACTCACTGTTAATATATAACGTTAATATCACTAGCATTGAGTGTGTGTGGAGACTTAGTGCTGTGTATGCAGTAACTCACTGTTAATGTATAACGTTAATATCACTAGCAATGAGTGTGTGTAGAGACATAGTGTTGTGTGAGCAGTAACTCACTGTTAGTATATAACGTTAATACCACTAACATTGAGTGTGTTTGTGGAGACATAGTGGTGTGTGTGCAGTAACTCACTGTTAATATCACTAGCATTGAGTGTGTGTGGAGACATAGTGGTGTGTGTGCAGTAACTCACTGTTAATATATAACGTTAATATCACCAGCATTGAGTGTGTGTGGAGACATAGTGTTGTGTGAGCAGTAACTCACTGTTAGTATATAACGTTAATACCACTAACATTGAGTGTGTTTGTGGAGACTTAGTGGTGTGTGTGCAGTAACTCACTGTTAATATCACTAGCATTGAGTGTGTGTGGAGACATAGTGGTGTGAGTGCTGTAACTCACTGTTAATATATAACGTTAATATCATTAGCATTGAGCGTGTGTGTGTGTGGAGACTTAGTGGGGTGAGTGCAGAAATTCACTGTTAATATATAACGTTAATATCGATAGCATTGAGTGAGTGTGGAGACTTAGTGGTGTGTGTGCAGTAACTCACTGTTAATGTATAACATTAATATCACTAGCATTGAGTGTGTGAGGAGACTTACTGGTGTAGGTGCAGTAACTCACTGTTAATATATAACGTTAATATCATCAGCATTGAGTGTGTGTGTGGAGACTTGGTGTTGAGGGTGCAGTAACTCTTTGTTAATATATAACGTTTATATCTCTAGCCTTTAGTGTGTGTGTGGAGACTTAGTGGTGTGGGTGCAGTATCTCACTGTTAATATATAACGTTAATATCACTAGCATTGAGTGTGTGTGGAGACTTAGTGGTGTGTGTGCAGTAAGTCACTGTTAATGTATAACGTTCATATCACTAGCATTGAATGTGTGTGGAGACATAGTTGTGTGTGAGCAGTAACTCACTGTTA
Organism: Meconema thalassinum; assembly: GCA_946902985.2. Taxonomy (NCBI): domain Eukaryota; kingdom Metazoa; phylum Arthropoda; class Insecta; order Orthoptera; family Tettigoniidae; genus Meconema; species Meconema thalassinum. Next base: position 796,244,905 of record OX336388.2, on the reverse strand, counting down.
ATATATAACTTTAATACCACTAACATTGAGTATGTGTGAGGAGACATAGTGGTGTGAGTGCAGTAACTCACTGTTAATATATAACGTTAATACCACTAACATTGAATGTGTGTGTGGAGACTTAGAGGTGTGTGTGCAGTAACTCACTGTTAATTACACTAGCATTGAGTGTGTGTGGAGACATAGTGGTGTGTGTGCAGTAACTCACTGTTAATATATAACGTTAATACCACTAACATTAGGTGTGTCTGTGGACACTTAGTTGTGTGAGTGCAGTAACTCACTGTTAATATATAACGTTAATATATAACGTTAATATCACTAGCATTGAGTATGTGTGAGTGCAGTAATTCACTGGTAATATATAACGTTAATATCACTAGTATTGAGTGTGTGTAGAGACTTGTGGTGTGTGTGCAGAAACTCACTGTTAATGTATAACGTAAATATCACTAGCATTGAGTATTTGTGTGGAGATTTAGTGGTGTGGGTGCAGAAACTCACTGTTAATATATAACGTTAATATCATTAGCATTGAGTGTGTATGTGTGTATGTGTGTGGAGAATTAGTTGTGTAGGTGTAGTAACTCACTTTTAATATATAACGTTAATATAACTAGCATTGAGTGTGTGTGTGTGTGTGGAGACTTAGTGGTGTGGGTGCAGTAATTCACTGTTAATATATAATTTTATTATCACTGGCATTGAGTGTGTGTGGAAACTTAGTTGTGTGGATGCAGTATCTCACTGTTTACATATAATGTTAATATCACTAGCATTGAGTGTGTGTATGTGGAGACTTAGTGGTGTGGGTGCAGTAACCTACTGTTAATATATAACTTCAATATCACTAGCATTGTGTGTGTGTGGAGACTTAGTGGTGTGGGTGTAGTAAATCACCGTTAATATATAACGTTAATATCACTAGCATTGAGTGTGTGAGTGTGTGTGTGGAGAGTAAGTGGTGTGGGTGCAGTAACTAACTGTTAATATATAACGATAATATCACGCGCATTGAGTGTGTGTGTGGAGACTTAGTGGTGTGGGTGCAGTAACTCACTGTTAATATATAACGTTAATGTCACTAGCATTGAGTATTTGTGTGGGGGGACACTTAGTGGCGTAGGTGCAGTAACTCACTGTTAATATATAACGTTAATATCACTAGCATTGAGTGTGTGAGGAGACTTAGTGGAGTGGTTGCAGTAACTCACGGATAATATACAACATTAATATCACTAGCATTGAGTGTGTGTGTGGAGACTTAGTGGTGTGAGTGCAGTAACTCACTGTTAATATATAGCGATCATATCAGAAGCATAGTGGTGTGGGTGCAGTAACTCACTGTTACTATATAACGTTAATATCAGTTGCATTGAGTGTAAGAGGAGGCTTAATGGTGTAGGTGCAGTAACTCACTGTTAATATATAACGTTAATATCACAAGCATTGATGTGTGTGTGGAGAGTTAGTGGTGTGAGCGCAGTAACTCACTGTTAAATTATAACGTTATTGTCAGTAGCATTGAGTGTGTGGGGAGACATAGTGGTGTGAGTGCAGTAACTCACTGTTAATATATAACGTTAATATCACTAGCATTGAGTGTGTGTGTGGAGACTTAGTGGTGTGAGTGCAGTAACTAACTGTTAATATATAACTTAAATATCACTAGCATTGAGTGTGTGTGGAGACATAGTGGTGTGAGTGCAGTAACTCACTGTTAATATATAACGTTAATATCACTAGCATTGAGTGTGTGCGGAGACTTAGTGGAGTGGGTGCAGTAACTCACTGTTAATATATAATTTTAATATCATTAGCATTGAGTGTGTGTGTGTGTGTGGAGACTTAGTGGTGTAGGTGTAGTAACTCACTGTTAATATATAACGTTAATATCACTAGCATTGAGGGAGTGTGGAGACTTAGTTGTGTGGATGCAGTAACTCACTGTTTACATATAACGTTAATATCACTAGCATTGAGTGTGTGTGCAGTAGCTCACTGTTAATATATAACGTTAATATCACTAGCATTGAGTGTGTGTGTGGAGACTTAGTGGCTTGTGTGCAGTTACTCACTGTTAATATATAACGTTAATATCACTAGCATTGAGTGTGTGTGTGGAGACTTAGTGGTGTGTGTGCTGTAACTCATTGTTAATATATAACGTTAATATCTCTAGCATTGAGTGTGCGTGTGGAGACATAGTGGTGTGTGTGCAGTAGCTCACTGTTAATATATAACGTTAATACCACTAACATTGAGTGTGTGTGTGTGTGGAGACTTAGTGGTGTGAGTGCAGTAACTCAGTGTTAATATATAACGTTAATATCACTAGCATTGAACGTGTGTGTGTGGAGACTTAGTGGAGTGAGTGCAGAAATTCACTGTTAATATATAACGTTAATATCACTAGCATTGAGTGTGTGTGGAGACTTAGTGGTGTGTGTGCAGTAACTCACTGTTAATGTATAACATTAATATCACTAGCATTGAGTGTGTGAGGAGACTTACTGGTGTAGGTGCAGTAACTCACTGTTAATATATAACGTTAATATCACTAGCATTGAGTGTGTGTGTGGAGACTTGGTGTTGAGGGTGCAGTAACTCACTGTTAATATATAACGTTTATATCTCTAGCATTTAGTATGTGTGTGGAAACTTAGTGGTGTGGGAGCAGTAACTCACTGTTAATATATAACGTTAATATCACTAGCATTGAGTGTGTGTGGAGACTTAGTGGTGTGTGTGCAGTAACTCACTGTTAATGTATAACGTTAGTATCACTAGCATTGAGTGTGTGTGGAGATATAGTGGTGTGTGAGCAGTAACTCACTGATAGTATATAACGTTAATACCACTAATATTGAGTGTGTGTGTGTGTGTGGAGACTTAGTGGTGTGTGTGCAGTACCTCGCTGTTAATATTACAAGCATTGAGTGTGTGTGGAGACATAGTGGTGTTTGTGCAGTAACTCACTGTTAATATATAACGTTAATACCACTAACATTGAGTGTGTGTGTGTGTGGAGACTTAGTTGTGTGAGTGCAGTAACTCACTGTTAATATACAACGTATATATCACTAGCATTGAATGTGTGAGTGTGTGGAGACTTAGTGGTGTGAGTGCAGTAACTCACTGTTAATATATAACGGTAATATCACTAGCATTGATTGTGTGTGTGGAGACTTAGTGGTGTAGGTGCAGTAACTCACTGTTAATGTATAACGTTAATATCACTAGCATTGAGTGTGTGTATGGAGACTTAGTGGTGTGGGTGCAGAAACTCACTGTTAATATATAACGTTACTACCACTAGCATTGAGTGTGTGTGTGTGGAGACTTAGTGGTGTGTGTGCAGTAACTCACTGTTAATATATAACGTTTATATCACTAGCATTGAGTTTGTATGTGGAGACTCAGTGGTGTGGGTGCAGTAATTCACTGTAAATATATAACGTTAATATCACTAGCATTGAGTGTGTGTGGTACTTAACGGTGTGGGTGCACGAACTCACTGTGAATATATAATTTTAATATCATTAGCAAAGAGTGAGTGTGGAGACTTAGTTTTGTGGATGCAGTGACTCACAGTTTATATATAACGTTAATATCTCTAGCATTGAGTGTGTGTGTGTATGTGTGTGTGTGTGGAGAATTAGTGGTGTGGGTGCAGTAACTAACTGTTAATATATAACTTCAATATCACTAGCACTGTGTGGGTGTGGAGACATAGAAGTGTGGATGCAAGAACTCACTGTAAAATTATAACGTTAATGTCAGTAGAATTGAGTGCGTGGGGAGACATAGTGGTGTGAGTGCAGTAACTCACTGTTAATATATAACGTTAATATCACCAGCATTGAGTGTGTGCGGAGACTTAGTGGAGTGAGTGCAATAACTCACTGTTAATATATAACATTAATATCACTAGCAATGAGTGTGTGTGTGTGGAGACTTAGTGGCGTGAGTGCAGTAACTCACTGTTAATATATAATGTTAATATCACTCGCATTGAGTGTGTGTGTGTGTGTGTGTGGAGATTTAGTAGCGTGAGTGCAGTAACTCACTGTTAATACATAACGTTAATATCACTAGCATTGAGTCTGTGTGTGGAGACTAAGTGGTGTGTGTGCTGTAACTCATTGTTAATATATAACGTTAATATCACTAGCATTGAGTGTGTGTATGGAGACATAGTGGTGTATGTGCAGTAGCTCACTGTTAATATATAACGTTAATACCACTAACATTGAGTGTGTGTGTGGAGACTTAGTTGCGTGATTGCAGTAACTCACTGTTAATATATAACGTTAATATCACTAGCATTGAGTGTGTGTGTGTGTGGAGACTTAGTGGTGTGTGTGCTGTAACTCATTGTTAATATATAACGTTAATATCACTAGCATTGAGTGTTGTGTGGAGACTTAGTGGTGTGAGTGCAGTAACTCACTGTTAATATATATCGTTAATACCACTAACGTTGAGTGTTTGTGTGTGTGTGTGAAGACTTAGTGGTGTGAATGCAGTAAATCACTGTTAATATATAACGTTAATATCACTAGCATTGAGTGTGTGAGGAGACTTTCTGGTGAAGGTGCAGTAACTCACTGTTAATATATAACGTTAATATCACTAGCATTGAGTGTGTGTTTGGAGACTTGGTGTTGAGGGTGCAGTAACTCACTCTTAATATATAACGTTTATATCTCTAGCATTTAATGTGTGTGTGGAGACTTAGTGGTGTGCGTGCAGTAACTCACTGTTAATGTATAACGTTAATATCACTAGCATTGAGTGTGTGTGGACACATAGTGGTGAGCAGTAACTCACTGTTAATAAATAACGTTAATACCACTAACATTGAGTGTGTGTGTGGAGACATAGTGGTGTGAGTGCAGTAACTCACTGTTAACACATAACGTTAATACCACTAACTTTGAGTATGTGTGTGGAGACTTAGAGGTGTGTGTGCAGTAACTCACTTTTAATATCACTAACATTGAGTGTGAGTGGAGACATAGTGGTGTGTGTGCAGTAACTCACTGTTAATATATAACGTTAATACCACTAACATTGGGTGTGTCTGTGGACACTTAGTTGTGTGAGTGCAGTAACTCACTGTTAATATATAACGTTAATATCACTAGCATTAAGTGTGTGTGTAGAGACTTAGTGGTTTGTGTGCAGAAACTCACTGTTAATGTATAACGTTAATATCACTACCATTGAGTGTATGTGTGGAGACTTAGTGGTGTGAGTGCAGTAACTCAATGTTAATATAAAACGTTAATATCACTAGCATTGAGTGTGTGTGGAGACTTAGAGGTGTGAGTGCAGTAACTTACTGTTAATATCACTAGCATTGAGTATGTGTGTGGAGACTTAGTGGTGTGGGTGCAGTAACTCACTGTTAATATATAACGTTTATATCACTAGCATAGAGTGTGTGTGTGGAGACTTAGTGGTGTGGGTGTAGTAACTCACCGTTAATATATAACGTTAGTATCACTAGCATTGAGGGTGTGTGTGTGTGTGTTTGTGTGTGTGTGTGTGTGTGTGTGTGTGTGTGTGTGTGTGGAGACTAAGTGGTGTGGATGCAGTAACTAACTGTTAATATATAACGTTAATATCACTAGCATTGAGTGTGTGTGTGGAGGCTTAGAGGTGTGGGTGCAGTAGCTCACTGTTAATATCACTAGCATTGAGTGTGTGTGTAGAGACTTAGTGGTGTGTGTGCAGAAACTCACTGTTAATGTATAACGTTAATATCACTAGCATTGAGTGTATGTGTGGAGACTGAATGGTGTGGGTGCAGTAACTCACTGTTAATATATAACGTTAATATAACTAGCATTGAGTGTGTGTGGAGACTTAGAGGTGTGAGTGCAGTAACTCACTGTTAATATCACTAGCATTGAGTATGTGTGTGGAGACTTAGTGGTGTGGGTGCAGTAACTCACTGTTAATATATAACGTTAATATCACTAGCATTGAGTGTGTGTGGAGGCTTAGAGGTGTGGGTGCAGTAGCTCACTGTTAATATCACTAGCATTGAGTGTGTGTGTGGAGACTTTGTGGTGTGGGTGCAGTAACTCACGCTTAATATATTACGTTAATATAACTAGCATTGTGTGTGTGTGTGGAGACATAGTGGTGAGCAGTAACTCACTGTTAATAAATAACGTTAATACCACTAACATTGAGTGTGTGTGTGGAGACATAGTGGTGTGAGTGCAGTAACTCACTGTTAACACATAACGTTAATACCACTAACTTTGAGTATGTGTGTGGAGACTTAGAGGTGTGTGTGCAGTAACTCACTTTTAATATCACTAACATTGAGTGTGAGTGGAGACATAGTGGTGTGTGTGCAGTAACTCACTGTTAATATATAACGTTAATACCACTAACATTGGGTGTGTCTGTGGACACTTAGTTGTGTGAGTGCAGTAACTCACTGTTAATATATAACGTTAATATCACTAGCATTAAGTGTGTGTGTAGAGACTTAGTGGTTTGTGTGCAGAAACTCACTGTTAATGTATAACGTTAATATCACTACCATTGAGTGTATGTGTGGAGACTTAGTGGTGTGAGTGCAGTAACTCAATGTTAATATAAAACGTTAATATCACTAGCATTGAGTGTGTGTGGAGACTTAGAGGTGTGAGTGCAGTAACTTACTGTTAATATCACTAGCATTGAGTATGTGTGTGGAGACTTAGTGGTGTGGGTGCAGTAACTCACTGTTAATATATAACGTTTATATCACTAGCATAGAGTGTGTGTGTGGAGACTTAGTGGTGTGGGTGTAGTAACTCACCGTTAATATATAACGTTAGTATCACTAGCATTGAGGGTGTGTGTGTGTGTGTTTGTGTGTGTGTGTGTGTGTGTGTGTGTGTGGAGACTAAGTGGTGTGGATGCAGTAACTAACTGTTAATATATAACGTTAATATCACTAGCATTGAGTGTGTGTGTGGAGGCTTAGAGGTGTGGGTGCAGTAGCTCACTGTTAATATCACTAGCATTGAGTGTGTGTGTAGAGACTTAGTGGTGTGTGTGCAGAAACTCACTGTTAATGTATAACGTTAATATCACTAGCATTGAGTGTATGTGTGGAGACTGAATGGTGTGGGTGCAGTAACTCACTGTTAATATATAACGTTAATATCACTAGCATTGAGTGTGTGTGGAGACTTAGAGGTGTGAGTGCAGTAACTCACTGTTAATATCACTAGCATTGAGTATGTGTGTGGAGAATTAGTGGTGTGGGTGCAGTAACTCACTGTTAATATATAACGTTAATATCACTAGCATTGAGTGTGTGTGGAGGCTTAGAGGTGTGGGTGCAGTAGCTCACTGTTAATATCACTAGCATTGAGTGTGTGTGTGGAGACTTTGTGGTGTGGGTGCAGTAACTCACGCTTAATATATTACGTTAATATAACTAGCATTGTGTGTGTGTGTGGAGACATAGTGGTGTGAGTGCAGTAACTCAATGTTAATATATAATGTTAATATCACTAGCATTGAGTGTGTGTGTGTGTGTGTGTGTGTGTGTGTGTGTGGAGACTTAGTGGCGTGAGTACAGTAACTCAATGTTAATATATAACGTTAATATCACTAGCATTGAGTGTGTGTGTGGAGGCTTAGTGGTGTGTGTGCAGTAGCAACTGTTAATATATAACGTTAATACCACTAACATTGAGTGTGTGTTTGGAGACAAAGCGGCGTGGGTGCAGTTACTCACTGTTAATATATAACGTTAATATCACTAGCAATGAGTGTGTGTGTGTGGAGACTTAGTGGTGTGTGTGCTGTAACTCATTGTTAATATATAACGTTAATATCACTAGCATTGGGTGTGTGTGTGGAGACTTGGTGTTGAGGGTGCAAAACTCACTGTTAATATATAACGTTTAAATCTCTAGCATTTAGTGTGTGTGTGGAGACGTAGTGGTGTGGGTGCAGTAACTCACTGTTAATATATAACGTTAATATCACTAGCATTGAGTGTGTGTGGAGACTTAGTGGTGTGTATGCAGTAACTCACTGTTAGTATATAACGTTAATACCACTAACATTGAGTGTGTTTGTGGAGACATAGTGGTGTGTGTGCAGTAACTCACTGTTAATATCACTAGCATTGAGTGTGTGTGGAGACATAGTGGTGTGTGTGCAGTAACTCACTGTTAATATATAACGTTAATATCACCAGCATTGAGTGTGTGTGGAGACATAGTGTTGTGTGAGCAGTAACTCACTGTTAGTATATAACGTTAATACCACTAACATTGAGTGTGTTTGTGGAGACTTAGTGGTGTGTGTGCAGTAACTCACTGTTAATATCACTAGCATTGAGTGTGTGTGGAGACATAGTGGTGTGAGTGCTGTAACTCACTGTTAATATATAACGTTAATATCATTAGCATTGAGCGTGTGTGTGTGGAGACTTAGTGGGGTGAGTGCAGAAATTCACTGTTAGTATATAACGTTAATATCGATAGCATTGAGTGAGTGTGGAGACTTATTGGTGTGTGTGCAGTAACTCCCTGTTAATGTATAACATTAATATCACTAGCATTGAGTGTGTGAGGAGACTTACTGGTGTAGGTGCAGTAACTCACTGTTAATATATAACGTTAATATCATCAGCATTGAGTGTGTGTGTGGAGACTTGGTGTTGAGGGTGCAGTAACTCACTGTTAATATATAACGTTTATATCTCTAGCCTTTAGTGTGTGTGTGGAGACTTAGTGGTGTGGGTGCAGTATCTCACTGTTAATATATAACGTTAATATCACTAGCATTGAGTGTGTGTGGAGACTTAGTGGTGTGTGTGCAGTAAGTCACTGTTAATGTATAACGTTCATATCACTAGCATTGAATGTGTGTGGAGACATAGTTCTGTGTGAGCAGTAACTCACTGTTAATATATAACGTTAATACCACTAACATTGAGTATGTGTGAGGAGACATAGTGGTGTGAGTGCAGTAACTCACTGTTAATTACACTAGCATTGAGTGTGTGTGGAGACATAGTGGTGTGTGTGCAGTAACTCACTGTTAATATATAACGTTAATACCACTAACATTGGGCGTGTCTGTGGACACTTAGTTGTGTGAGTGCAGTAACTCACTGTTAATATATAACGTTAATATCACTAGCATTGAGTATGTGTGAGTGCAGTAATTCACTGGTAATATATAACGTTAATATCACTAGTATTGAGTGTGTGTAGAGACTTGTGGTGTTGGTGCAGAAACTCACTGTTAATGTATAACGTCAATATCACTAGCATTGAGTATGTGTGTGGAGATTTAGTGGTGTGGGTGCAGAAACTCACTGTTAATATATAACGTTAATATCACTAGCATTGAGTGTGTGTGTGGAGACTTAGTGGTGTGGGTGCAGTAACTCACTGTTAATATATAACGTTAATATCATTAGCATTGAGTGTGTATGTGTGTGTGTGTGTGTGGAGAATTAGTGGTGTAGGTGTAGTAACTCACTTTTAATATATAACGTTAATATAACTAGCATTGAGTGTGTGTGTGTGGAGACCTAGTGGTGTGGGTGCAGTAATTCACTGTTAATATATAATGTTATTATCACTGGCATTGAGTGTGTGTGGAGACTTAGTTGTGTGGATGCAGTAATTCACTGTTTACATATAATGTTAATATCACTAGCATTGAGTGTGTGTATGTGGAGACTTAGTGGTGTGGGTGCAGTAACCTACTGTTAATATATAACTTCAATATCACTAGCATTGTGTGTGTGTGGAGACTTAGTGGTGTGGGTGTAGTAACTCACCGTTAATATATAACGTTAATATCACTAGCATTGAGTGTGTGAGTGTGTGTGTGGAGAGTAAGTGGTGTGGGTGCAGTAAATAACTGTTAATATATAACGATAATATCACGCGCATTGAGTGTGTGTGTGTGTGTGTGTGTGTGTGTGTGTGGAGATTGAGTGGTGTGGGTGCAGTAACTCACTGTTAATATATAACGTTAATGTCACTAGCATTGAGTATTTGTGTGGGGGGAGACTTAGTGGCGTAGGTGCAGTAACTCACTGTTAATATATAACGTTAATATCACTAGCATTGAGTGTGTGAGGAGACTTAGTGGAGTGGGTGCAGTAACTCACGGTTAATATACAACATTAATATCACTAGCATTGAGTGTGTGTGTGTGGAGACTTAGTGGTGTGAGTGCAATAACTCACTGTTAATATATAATGTTAATATCACTAGCATTGGGTGTGTGTGTGTGGAGACTTAGTGGTGTGTGTGCAGTAGCTCACTGTTAATATATATCGTTAATATCACTAGAATTGAGTGTGTGTGTGTGGAGACTTAGTGGCTAGTGTGCAGTTACTCACTGTTAATATATAACGTTAATATCACTAGCATTGAGTGTGTGTGGAGACTTAGTGGTGTGTGTGCTGTGACTCATTGTTAATATATAACGTTAATATCTCTAGCATTGAGTGTGCGTGTGGAGACATAGTGGTGTGTGTGCAGTAGCTCACTGTTAATATATAACGTTAATACCACTAACATTGAGTTTGTGTGTGTGGAGACTTAGTGATGTGAGTGCAGTAACTCACTGTTAATATATAACGTTAATATCACTAGCATTGAGCGTGTGTGTGTGGAGACTTAGTGGAGTGAGTGCAGAAATTCACTGTTAATATATAACGTTAATATCACTAGCATTGAGTGTGTGTGGAGACTTAGTGGTGTGTGTGCAGTAACTCACTGTTAATATATAACGTTAATATCTCTAGCATTGAGTGTGTGTGTGGAGACTTGGTGTTGAGGGTGCAGTAACTCACTGTTAATATATAACGTTTATATCTCTAGCATTTAGTATGTGTGTGGAAACTTAGTGGTGTGGGTGCAGTAACTCACTGTTAATATATAACGTTAATATCACTAGCATTGAGTGTGTGTGGAGACTTAGTGGTGTGTGTGCAGTAACTCACTGTTAATGTATAACGTTAATATCACTAGCATTGAGTATGTGTGGAGATATAGTGGTGTGTGAGCAGTAACTCACGGTTAGTATATAACGTTAATACCACTAACATTGAGTGTGTGTGTGTGTGTGTGGAGACTTAGTGGTGTGTGTGCAGTAACTCACTGTTAATATCACAAGCATTGAGTGTGTGTGGAGACATAGTGGTGTGTGTGCAGTAACTCACTGTTAATATATAACGTTAATACCACTAACATTGAGTGTGTGTGTGTGGAGACTTAGTGGTGTGAGTGCAGTAACTCACTGTTAATATACAACGTTAATATCATTAGCATTGAATGTGTGAGTGTGTGGAGACTTAGTGGTGTGAGTGCAGTAACTCACTGTTAATATATAACGGTAATATCACTAGCATTGAGTGTGTGTGTGGAGACTTAGTGGTGTGAGTGAAGTAACTCACTGTTTATATATAACCTTAATATCACTAGCATTGAGTGTGTGTGTGGAGACTTAGTGGTGTAGGTGCAGTAGCTCACTGTTAATGTATAACGTTAATATCACTAGCATTGAGTGTGTGTATGGAGACTTAGTGGTGTGGGGGCAGTAACTCACTGTTAATATATAACGTTACTACCACTAGCATTGAGTGGGTGTGTGTGGAGACTTAGTGGTGTGTGTGCAGTAACTCACTGTTAATATATAACGTGGGGTGCACGAAAGGAGCCTCCCCGAAGATTGTGACAGAAGAGCAATCGGGCGTACCCTGGGCAACGTCAGAAAATGATTAAAAATAAACTGACGGCTGATCCTTTCACTACCAAATCAATTAAAACCAGTGGGCCTTTATCAAGGCCAGCACTCGCAGTTATGTCCATAAACATCGAGGGATTATCCAGCCAGAAAGAATATCTATTAGCAGATCTGTGCAGCCAATGTAACTGCGATGTCATTGCTGTACAAGAAACTCATAGAGGACCATCGGGACGAAGACCGAAAATCAAAGGCATGAGACTTATTCTGGAACGTCCACACGATAATTATGGTAGTGCAATATTCTGTAAGAGCGGATTAAATATCACGTCTGTTGCTTTGTCTGAGGAAAATAACATCGAAATCCTCACTATCGAAACAGCGCAGTTCTCTGTAACATCTGTTTACAAGCCACCCGAAGAGAGCTTTGTGTTTAAGGAACCTATCAATTTCAAATATAGTAACGTCAACTTAATACTTGGTGATTTCAACTGTCATGGAACTACATGGGGGTATACATCTACAGATGAAAATGGCGCAGAGCTAGAAAAGTGGTCTGAAAATAATGCACTCAGTCTAGTTCACGACCCAAAACAACCACCATCGTTTAACAGCGGCCGATGGAGAAGAGGATATAATCCTGATCTAATTTTTATTACCAACAAATTAGCTGAGCAGTGCACCAAAATTGTTGGTAAGGCTATTCCCCGCTCACAGCATCGACCCTTACTATGCAGAATCGAACCAATTGTTAAACCAGAAAATGCACCTTTCCAACGTAGGTTCAACTTCAAGAAGGCGAACTGGCCTAAGTTCAGTTGTGAACTTGATGTAGCCATAGGGGAAGTGGAACCACAACCAGAAAACTATGACACCTTTATTTCTGTAGTGAAAAACGTCTCGCGGAAGAACATACCAAGAGGATGCAGAACAGAATATATCCCAGGTCTTTCTGATCAGAATATATCTCTTTTGGATAACTACCGCAACTTGTATGATATGGACCCCTTCTCCGAGGAAACAATGGAAGCTGGGCATGCACTGATGATTTCTCTCGGTCAGACACGCACAGACAGATGGAATAGCTTGGTTTCTAAAATCGATATGAAACAGAATAGTAGACAAGCATGGCGTCTTCTTAAGAACCTCAGTGGAGATCCGACTAGCCCGCCTTTTAACTTTACTCAAGTAACTGCTAATCAGATAGCACACCAACTGATCTTAAATGGAAAGACTTCAAAATCTAAGTCAAATACAGAGAAACTTGAACGGTGTATTGAAGAAGAGACTGATTTCCTTAAGGACTTGTTTACGATGGAAGAACTTATGAAAGCAATCGACGGTCTGAAATCGAACAAGGCAGCTGGGTTGGATGATCTCAGAGCGGAGCAAATAAAACAATTTGGACCAGCAACACTGCAATGGTTGCTTTCATTGATGAACAACTGTGCATCCAGACTGAAGATTCCTAAGGTATGGAGAAAAGCTCGCATAGTTGCGATCCTAAAACCTGGGAAGACTCCTGATAGCCCAAAGAACTTTCGGCCAGTTTCACTTCTGTGTCGCACCTATAAGTTGCTGGAGAGAATGATTCTTAATAGAATATCTGATTCTATAGATAGCAAACTGATTTCTGAACAGGCAGGCTTTAGACCAGGCAGGTCATGCTGTGGACAAATTCTGAACCTTACTCAGCACATAGAGAATGGATTTGAGGAAAAGTGCATTACTGGTGTAGCCTTCATAGATTTAACTGCTGCTTACGACACTGTTAATCATAACACACTACTTCATAAGATTTATGAACTGACAAAGGACTACAGGCTGACCTCACTGCTAAGAACTTTCCTTGAGAACAGAAGATTTTACGTGTCTCTCCTTGGGAAAAATAGTCGTTGGCGCCTCCAGAAGAATGGACTACCTCAAGGTAGCGTCTTAGCGCCACTGCTTTACAATGTATACACCAATGACCAGCCCAGAACAGAAGGCACCAGGCGATTTATCTACGCAGATGACACTGCAGTAGCCGTGCAAGGCCGTAGCTTTGAAGAAGTAGAACATTCTTTGTCCTGTGCCTTGGAAGAACTTGGTCGATACTATCACAGAAATAATTTGAAGCCAAATCCAGCCAAAACGCAAGTTTGTGCTTTCCACTTGCGAAATAAAGAAGCAAAGAGGACATTGAACATTAAGTGGCAAGGTGAAACAATCCTTCATTGTTTTACACCAAAATATCTTGGTGTCACCCTCGATCGAACTCTGTCTTTCAAGCAACATTGCTTGAACACCAAAAGTAAAGTATCTGCACGAAATAACATACTAAGATGCCTAACAGGAAGGACATGGGGTGCTCACCCCACCACTCTCAGAACTTCAGCCCTTGGACTGAGCTTCTCAGCTGCTGAATATGCAGCACCAGTTTGGCTTTCTTCTCCACATTCCAAAGAGGTGGATATAGCTCTGAATGAGACTTCCAGGATTGTATCTGGGTGTCTTAGACCAACACCACTTCAGAAGATCTACCCTCTTATAGGAATTTCTCCACCTCATGTCCGAAGAATGGTAGCAGCAGCATCTGAGAAGAAACGGCAAGAAACCGATTCAAGGCATCCACTTTTCGGCCAACAACCAGCCCGACAGAGACTTAAGTCTAGAAACAGCTTTTTGAGGGAAGTAACAGCCCTCGAAGGCTCACAAGAAGCTGCCCGTGTGAAGATATGGAAGACAGAGATCACAGACCCAATTATTCCTCTATCAGAAAAAATGGCACCTGGTCACAACTTGCCATATGGAATTTGGAAATCATTGAACAGGCTGAGGACGGGGGTTTCACGCTGCAAGAACAATCTCAAGAAATGGAACATGCTCGTCAACAATGATGAGTTCTGTGACTGCAGCATTTTACAAGACCCAGAACACCTGCTGATCTGCCCCTTGATGGAGGACATATGTTCAAAAGACGATCTTTTGGCTGCAAATGTTAATGCTATAACTGTTGCTACTTACTGGCAAAATCTAATTTGATTTGGACACGGAAAATAAATATATAACGTTAATATCACTAGCATTGAGTGTGTATGTGGAGACTCAGTGGTGTGGGTGCAGTAATTCACTGTTAATATATAACGTTAATATCGATAGCATTGAGTGAGTGTGGAGACTTAGTGGTGTGTGTGCAGTAACTCACTGTTAATGTATAACATTAATATCACTAGCATTGAGTGTGTGAGGAGACTTACTGGTGTAGGTGCAGTAACTCACTGTTAATATATAACGTTAATATCATCAGCATTGAGTGTGTGTGTGGAGACTTGGTGTTGAGGGTGCAGTAACTCACTGTTAATATATAACGTTTATATCTCTAGCTTTTAGTGTGTGTGTGGAGACTTAGTGGTGTGGGTGCAGTAACTCAGTGTTAATATATAACGTTAATAACACTAGCATTGAGTGTGTGTGGAGACTTAGTGGTGTGTGTGCAGTAAGTCACTGTTAATGTATAACGTTCGTATCACTAGCATTGAATGTGTGTGGAGACATAGTTGTGTGTGAGCAGTAACTCACTGTTAAAATATAACGTTAATACCACTAACATTGAGTGTGTGTGTGGAGACTTAGAGGTGTGTGTGCAGTAACTCACTGTTAATTACACTAGCATTGAGTGTGTGTGGAGACATAGTGGTGTGTGTGCAGTAACTCACTGTTAATATATAACGTTAATACCACTAACATTGGGTGTGTCTGTGGACACTTAGTTGTGTGAGTGCAGTAACTCACTGTTAAAATATAACGTTAATATCACTAGCATTGAGTATGTGTGAGTGCAGTAATTCACTGGTAATATATAACGTTAATATCACTAGTATTGAGTGTGTGTAGAGACTTGTGGTGTGTGTGCTGAAACTCACTGTTAATGTATAACATTAATATCACTAGCATTGAGTATGTGTGTGGAGATTTAGTGGTGTGGGTGCAGAAACTCACTGTTAATATATAACGTTAATATCACTAGCATTGAGTGTGTGTGTGGAGACTTAGTGGTGTGGGTGCAGCAACTCACTGTAAATATATAACGTTAATATCACTAGCATTGAGTGTGTGTGGTGACTTAATGGTGTGGGTGCAGGAACTCACTGTTAATATATAACGTTAATAACATTATCATTGAGTGTTTATGTGTGTGTGTGTGTGGAGAATTAGTGGTGTAGGTGTAGTAACTCACATTTAATATATAACGTTAATATAACTAGCATTGAGTGTGTGTGTGTGGAGACTTAGTGGTGTGGGTGCAGTAATTCACAGTTAATATATAATGTTATTATCACTGGCATTGAGTGTGTGTGGAGACTTAGTTGTGTGGATGCAGTAACTCACTGTTTACATATAATGTTAATATCACTAGCATTGAGTGTGTGTATGTGGAGACTTAGTGGTGTGGGTGCAGTAACATACTGTTAATATATAACTTCAATATCACTAGCATTGTGTGTGTGTGTGGAGACTTAGTGGTGTGAGTGTAGTAACTCACCGTTAATATATAACGTTAATATCACTAGCATTGAGTGTGTGAGTGTGTGTGTGGAGAGTAAGTGGTGTGGGTGCAGTAACTAACTGTTAATATATAACGATAATATCACGCGCATTGAGTGTGTGTGTGGAGACTTAGTGGTGTGGGTGCAGTAACTCACTGTTAATATATAACGTTAATGTCACTAGCATTGAGTATTTGTGTGGGGGGAGACTTAGTGGCGTAGGTGCAGTAACTCACTGTTAATATATAACGTTAATATCACTAGCATTGAGTGTGTGAGGAGACTTAGTGGAGTGGGTGCAGTAACTCACGGTTAATATACAACATTAATATCACTAGCATTGAGTGTGTGTGTGTGTGGAGACTTAGTGGTGTGAGTGCAGTAACTCACTGTTAATATATAGCGATCATATCAGAAGCATAGTGGTGTGGGTGCAGTAACTCACTGTTAATATATAACGTTAATATCAGTTGCATTGAGTGTGAGAGGAGGCTTAATGGTGTAGGTGCAGTAACTCACTGTTAATACATAACGTTAATATCACAAGCATTGATGTGTGTGTGGAGACTCAGTGGTGTGAGTGCAGTAACTCACTGTTAAATTATAACGTTAATGTCAGTAGCATTGAGTGTGTGGAGATACCTAGTGGTGTGAGTGCAGTAACTCACTGTTAATATATAACGTTAATATCACTAGCATTGAGTGTGTGTGTGGAGACTTAGTGGTGTGAGTGCAGTAACTAACTGTAATATATAACTTAGATATCACTAGCATTGAGTGTGTGTGGAGACATAGTGGTGTGAGTGCAGTAACTCACTGTTAATATATAACGTTAATATCACTAGCATTGAGTGTGTGCGGAGACTTAGTGGAGTGGGTGCAGTAACTCACTGTTAATATATAACGTTAATATCACTAGCATTGAGTGTGTGTGTGTGGAGACTTAGTGGTATGTGTGCAGCAACTCACTGTAAATATATAACGTTAATATCACTAGCATTGAGTGTGTGTGGTGACTTAATGGTGTGGGTGCAGGAACTCACTGTTAATATATAACGTTAATATCATTATCATTGAGTATTTATGTGTGTGTGTGTGTGTGTGGAGAATTAGTGGTGTAGGTGTAGTAACTCACTTTTAATATATAACGTTAATATAACTAGCATTGAGTGTGTGTGTGTGGAGACTTAGTGGTGTGGGTGCAGTAATTCACTGTTAATATATAATGTTATTATCACTGGCATTGAGTGTGTGTGGAGACTTAGTTGTGTGGATGCAGTAACTCACTGTTTACATATAATGTTAATATCACTAGCATTGAGTGTGTGTGTGTGGAGACTTAGTGGTGTGGGTGCAGTAACTCACTGTTAATATATAACGTAAATATCACTAGCATTGTGTGTGTGTGTGTGGAGACTTAGTGGTGTGGGTGCAGTAACTCACTATAAATATATAACATTAATATCACTAGCATTGAGTGTGTGTGGTGACCTAATGGTGTGGGTGCAGGAACACACTGTTAATATATAACGTTAATATCATTAGCATTGAGTGTGTGTGGAGAATTAGTGGTGTAGGTGTAGTAACTCACTGTTAATATGTAACGTTAATATCACTAGCATTGAGTGTGTGTGTGGATACTTAGTGGTGTGGGTGCAGTAATTCACTGTTAATGTTGTTTTGTTTGAGTCTTCAGTCTTTTGACTGGTTTGATGCAGCTCTCCATGCCTCCCTGTCCTGAGCTAATCGTTTCATCTCTACATAGCTACCACACCCTACATCCGAGGCAATCTGTTTAACATATTCTAACCTTGGTCTACCCCTACAGTTCTTGTCCTCGACCCTTCCTTCCATAACTAAGCTTGCTATTCCTGGGTGTCTTAGTATGTGTCCTACCAACCTATCTCTTCTCTTCATTAGCAGTCGCCAGAAACATCTCTCCTCTCCCACTCGTCTTAATACCTCTTTGTTTGTAACCCTATCTACCCATCTTATCTTCATCATTCTCCTGTAACACCACATTTCAAATGCTTCAATTCTCCTCTTATCTGCTGCACCAATAGTCCAAGTTTCACTTCCATAGAGCGCCACGCTCCAGACAGAGGCTTTCAAAAATGACTTCCCAATACCTAAATCTATATTCGATGTCAGCAGATTAGTTTTTTGTAGAAATTCTTTTCTTGCCTGAGCCAACCTACTTTTTATATCCTCTTTGCTTCATCCATCACTGGTTATTCTGCTTCCTAAGTAACAGAAATCTCCTACTTCCTTCAGCTTTTCACCTGCCAATTTGATCTCCATAGAGGTTTCTGATTTATTTCGGCTGCATTCCAGTATTTTTGTTTTACATTTATTAATTTTCATCATGAATTCTTTCCGTAAGACGGAGTCCATACCATTCTAAAACTCATTCAAATCCTCAGGCTTGTTGGCCAAGATGACGATGTCATCAGCAAATCTCAGAGTTGAAATTATTTCTCCTTGAATCTTCACTCCCACTTTAAATTTTTCTCTAATTTCCTTCATTGCTTGTTCAATGTAAAGATTGAAAAGTATGGGTGATAAGTTGCAGCCTTGCCTTACACCTTTCTGAATACCAGCTTCTCTCTCATGTCCTTCACCTCGAATGACTGCTGTCTGGTTTCTGTATAGATTGTATATCACCATCCTATCCCTGTACTTTATTCCAATCGATTTCAAAATGTCAAACAATTTAGTCTCATCAACGTTATCAAAAGCCTTTTCTAAGTCTACAAAAGCCATGAACGTTCTCTTATCTTTCCTTATTCTACCTTCCAAAATCAGCCTAAGACTTAGTACAGCTTCCCTTGTTCCTACATTTCTCCTGAAACCAAACTGGTCTTCACCCAACTCCGTTTCTATCTGGCTCTCAATCCTCTTGTAAATTATTCTAGACAGGATCTATGAAGCATGAGTAATCAAGCTGATTGTACGGTAATCTTCACATCTGTCAGCTCCCACTTTCTTTGGTATAGGGATGAGATTACATTCTTCTTGAAATCAGGGGGTACCTCACCTGTCTCATAAATCCTACACACCAAGTGAAATAACCTGATCAGGCCTTCCTCTCCTATGCAGCGTAGCAACTCAATCGGTATATCATCTATGCCTGGTGCTTTGTTCCTGCTTAAGTCTTCCAAAGCTCTATCAAATTCTGATCTCAATATTAAATCTCCTTTCGCATCCTCATCAATTTCCTCCTCCCTTTCCATTACATGATTCTCAATCTCCTTTCCCTTATACAAACTCTCTATGTAAGCTTTCCATCTCTCAACCTTTTCTTCCCTATCTGTTAGAGGCTTTCCATTTGTGTCCTTAATATTACAGCACTTAGTCTTCTTTTCCCCAAAAGTATTCTTAATCCTTCGATAAGCTGTGTCTACTTTTCCTAATTTCAGACAATTTTCTATACCAGCACATTTCTCTTTCAACCATTCTTCTTTCGCTTCCTTGCACTTCTTGTTAACCTCATTTCTCAGACGTCTGTATTCTGCTTTCCCCTTTTCATCTCTTACATTCTTGTGCTTCCGCCTTTCATCTATCAATTCGAGTATATCCTGAGTGATCCTATTCTCTCTTTCCTACCAATGTTTTCTTCTGCGGATTTTGTTATTTCATTCCTCAAAAGTGCCCATTCGTCTGCAATTGAAGTTTGTTTAGGGTTTTTCATTAGTCCTTCCTTTATACTCTTCTTGAATCTTTCATTTACATCCTTCTCTTTCAGTCTGTCTATTGCCCACCTTTTTGGCTTTTGACTTTTCTTCAGTTTCTTCAACTTTAATCTGCATTTCATTACAACCAGATTGTGGTCAGAGTTTATGTCAGCACCAGGATATGTTTTACAATCCAAAATCTGGTTTCGAAACCTCTGCTTGACCATAATGAAGTCGATTTGGTAACGCCCTGTATCTCCTGGTCTCATCCATGTGTATATTCTTCTATTGTGGTTATTGAATAAGGTGTTAGCTATGACCAACTCATGCTCAGTGCAGAATTCTACCAGCCTGCTTCCTCGATCATTCCTTTCACCTAATCCGAAATCTCCTACTATCTTCCCTTCTCTTCCTTTTCCTACCACAGCATTCCAATCTCCCATTACTATAACATTTTCATCACCCTTGATATACCTCAGAATTTCGTCTATTTCATCGTAGACCTTTTCAACATCCTCATCATCAGCTTGACTGGTAGGCATATAGACTTGTACCACTATGGTGCAGGTAGGTTTAGTATTTATTTTTGCTACAATAATCCGTTCACTATATTGCTCATAATATTCCACCCGCTGTCCAAGTTTCCTACTCAATATGAGGCCAGCCCCTGCTTGGCCATTGTTTAATTTAGTGCTAATGACCCTATAGTCTCCTGACCAAAAGTCCTGTTCTTCCTGCCAGCGCATTTCACTAATCCCATCCAAATCCAACCTCAACCTATCCATTTCCCTTTCTAAGTTTTCTAACCTTCCATTTCCTAGCAGACTTCTAACATTCCACGCTCCGATCCGTAGAATGTCAGAGTTCCTCTTTGTCACTTCTGTGATGTTAACCCCCTCTCGAGTAGTCCCCACCCGGAGATCCGAACGGGGGACTAGTTTACCTCCGGATTGAAATTTTACAAGGGAGGAGGCCATCATCACATGTATTTATGCATAGAGAGGTGCATATCCTCGGGAATAGCAAACGGCTGTAGTTTCCCCTTGCTTTCAGCCGTGCAGCAGGACGCAGTGTAGCCATTATTTGGCTTATATTATCAATATCTTAACCGTCTATAAGACTAGTAAAGAATTGATTTATTCTGAAAGGCTGCTACTCCCTTTCAGAAAAAGTAAAGAGCATTTCTTCTAACAAAAATACTAACCTTCTACTGTACTAACAATTAAATACCAAAATTCTACTAACGAAAAAATACTTACAAAATGCAATTGAAATTGAAAATGCTACAAAATGCACGGTGATTCTAACGACTCATGTGGATTGACAAACTTACAAAATGCAATTTAGATTGAAAATACTTGACAAAATGTAATTTAGATTCAAAATACCCACAAAATGCGTTGATGATGATGATAATTGTTGTTTTAAGGGGCCTAACATCTAGGTTATCGGCCCATGATGGTTTGGGTGATCGTGAAGATGAAAATGAAAAGCGAACATAAAACTTAAACTAACTAATAACCTACATACTAGAAGAAGAAATGGAAAACTAAAGGAGAATAAGGCAAATAAAAGGACAGAAGGAAAAGAAATGCCCTCAACCCTCGGAGAAGGCGGACTGAAGGACTTGGAAGAAAGGAGAGCCATGAAAGGCATATAGGAAAGTGAAAGAGGAGAGGGTCCGCCCCAAAGGTAAGGGACAAAAGGGGAAAACGGACCCAGATCAGGAATCCCTCGGGGTCGCCAACTCCCGAACTCACCAGCCGTGAGCCCCTGTTAATATACAACGTTAATATCACTAGCATTGAGTGTGTGTGGAGACTTAGTTGTGTGGATGCAGTAACTCACTGTTTATATATAACGTTAATATCTCTAGCATTGAGTGTGTGTGTGCGTGTAGAAACTTAGTGGTGTGGCTGCAGTAACTAACTGTTAATATATAACTTTAATATCACTAGCATTGTGTGGGCGTGGAGACATAGTTGTGTGGATGCAGTAACTCACTGTTTACATATAATGTTAATATCACTAGCATTGAGTGTGTGTGTCTCTGTGAAGACTTAGTGGTCTGGGTTGAGTAACTGTTAATATATAACTTCAATATCACTAGCATTGTGTGTGTGTGGAGACTTAGTGGTGTGGGTGTAGTAACTCACCGATAATATATAACGTTAATATCACTAGCATTAAGTGTGTGTGTGCGGAGACTAAGTGGTGTGGGTGCAGTAACTAACTGTTAATATATAACGTTAATATCACTAGCATTGAGAGTGTGTGTGGAGACTTAGTGGTGTGGGTGCAGTAACTAACTGTTCATATATAACTTAAATATCACTAGCATTGAGTGTGTGTGGAGACTTAGTGGTGTGGGTGCAGTAACTCACTGTTAATATATAATTTTAATATCATTAGCATTGAGTGTGTGTGTGTGGAGACTTAGTGGTGTAGGTGTAGTAACTCACTGTTAATATATAACGTTAATATCACTAGCATTGAGTGAGTGTGGAGACTTAGTTGTGTGGATGCAGTAACTCACTGTTTACATATAACGTTAATATCACTAGCATTGAGTGTGTGTGTGGAGAATTAGTGGTGTAGGTGCAGTATCTCACTGTTAATATATAACATTAATATCACTAGCATTGAGTGTGTGTGTTTGGAGACTTAGTGGTGTGGGTGCAGTAACTCACTGTTAATATATCACGTTAATATCACTAGCATTGAGTGGGTTTGTGTGGAGACTTAGTGGCATGGGTGCAGTAACTCACAGTAAAATTATAACATTAATGTCAGTAGCATTGAGTGTGTGGGGAGACATAGTGGAGTGGGTGCAGTAACTCACTGTTAATATATAATATTAATATCACTAGCATTGAGTGTGTGTGTGTGTGTGTGTGTGTGGAGACTTAGTGGTGTGAGTGCAGTAACTCACTGTTAATATATAATGTTAATATCTCTAGCATTGAGTGTGTGTATGTGGAGACTTAGAGGCGTGAGTGCATTAACTCACTGTTAATATATAACATTAATATCACTAGCATTGAGTGTGTGTGTGGAGACTTAGTGGTGTGTGTGCAGTAGCTCACTGTTAATATATAACGTTAATACCACTAACATTGAGTGTGTGTGTGTGGAGACTTAGTGGCGTGAGTGCAGTTACTCACTGTTAATATACAACGTTAATATCACTAGCATTGAGTTTGTGTGTGGAGACTTAGTGGTGTGTGTGCTGTAACTCATTGTTAATATATAACGTTAATATCACTGGCATTGAGTGTGTGGTTGGAGACATAGTGGTGTGTGTGCAGTAGCTCACTGTTAATATATAACGTTAATACCACTAACATTGAGTGTGTGTGTGGAGACTTAGTGGTGTGAGTGCAGTAAATCACTGTTAATATATAACGTTAATATCACTAGCATTGAGCGGGTGTATGTGGAACCTTAGTGGGGTGACTGCAGAAATTCACTGTTAATATATAACGTTAATATCACTAGCATTGAGTGTGTGTGGAGACTTAGTGGTGTGTGTGCAGTAACTCACTGTTAATGTATAACGTTAATACCACTAACATTAAGTGTGTCTGTGGACACATAGTTGTGTGAGTGCAGTAACTCGCTGTTAATATATAACGTTAATATCACTAGCAATGAATGTGTGTGAGTGCTGTAATTCACTGTTAATATATAACGTTAATATCACTAGCATTGAGTGTGTGTGTAGAGACTTAGTGGTGTGTGTGCAGAAACTCACTGTTAATGAATAACGTTAATATCACTAGCATTGAGTGTGTGTGTGGAGACTTAGTGGTGTGAGTGCAGTAACTCACTGTTAATATAAAACGTTAATATCTCGAGCATTGAGTGTGCGTGTGGAGACTGAACGGTGTGGGTGCAGTAACTCACTGTTAATATATAACGTTAATATCACTAGCATTGAGTGTGTGTGGAGACTTAGAGGTGTGAGTGCAGTAACTCACTGTTAATATCACTAGCATTGAGTATGTGTGTGGAGACTTAGTGGTGTGAGTGCAGTAACTCACTGTTAATATATAATGTTAATATCACTAGCATTGAGTGCGTGTGGAGACTTAGTTGAGTGGATGCAGTAACTCACTGTTTACATATAATGTTAACATCACTAGCATTGAGTGTGTGAGTGGGGAGACTTAGTGGTGTGGGTGCAGTAACTAACTGTTAATATATAACTTCAATATCACTAGCATTGTGTGTGTGTGTGTGTGTGTGTGTGTGTGTGTGTGGAGACTTAGTAGTGTGGGTATAATAACTCACCGTTAATATATAACGTTAATATCACTAGCATTGAGTGTGTGTGTGTGTGTGTGTGTGGGGAGACTAAATGGTGTGGGTGCATTAACTAACTGTTAATATATAACGTTAATATCACTAGCATTGAGTGTGTGTGTGGAGACTTAGTGGTGTGGGTGCAGTAACTAACCGTTAATATATAACTTTAATATCACTAGCATTGAGTGTGTGTGGAGACTTAGTGCTGTGAGTGCAGTAACTCACTGTTAATATAACTAGCATTGAGTTTGTGTTTGTGTGTGTGTGTGCGTGTGGAGACTTAGTGGTGTGAGTGCAGTAACTAACTGTTAATATATAACGTAAATATCACTAGTATTGAGATTGTGTGTGGACATTTAGTGGTGTGAGTGCAGTAACTAACTGTTAATATATAACGTTAATATCACTAGCATTGAGTGTGTGTGTGGAGACTTAGTGGTGTGGGTGCAGTAACTCACTGTTAATATATAACGTTAATATCTCTAGCATTGAGTGTGTGTGGAGACATAGTGGTGTGGGTGCAGTTACTCACTCTTAATATATAACATTAATATCACTAGCATTGAGTGTGTGTGGAGACATAGTTGTATGGGTGCAGTAACTCACTGTTAATTATAACGTTAACACCACTAACATTGAGTGTGTCTGTGGAGACTTAGTGGTGTGTGTGCAGTAACTCACTGTTAATATCACTAGCATTGAGTGTATGTGGAGACATAGTGGTGTGTGTGCAGTAACTCACTGTTAATATATAACGTTAATACCTCTAACATTGAGTGTGTCTGTAGACACATAGTTGTATGAGTGCAGTAACTCACTGTTAATATATAACGTTAATATCACTAGCATTGAGTGTGTGTGTAGAGACTTAGTGGTGTGTGTGCAGAAACCCACTGTTAATGAACAACGTTAACATCACTAGCACTGAGTGTGTGTGTGGAGACTTAGTGGTGTGAGTGCATTAAATCACTGTTAATATAAAACGTTAATATCTCGAGCATTGAGTGTATGTGTGGAGACTGAAAGGTGTGGGTGCAGTAACTCACTGTTAATATATAACATTAATATCACTAGCATTGAGTGTGTGTGGAGACTTAGAGATGTGAGTGCAGTAACTCACTGTTAATATCACTAGCTTTGAGTATGTGCGTGGAGACTTAGTGGTGTGGGTGCAGTAACTCAATGTTAATATATTACGTTAATATCACTAGCATTGAGTGTGTGTGTGTGGAGACTTACTGGTGTGGGTGCAGTAACTCACTGTAAATATATAACGTTAATATCACTAGCATTGAGTGTGAGTGCGGACTTATTGATGTGGGTGCAGGAACCCACTGTTAATATATAACGTTAATATCATTAGCATTGTGTGTGTGTGTGTGTGTGTGTGTGTGTGTGTGTGTGTGTGTGTGTGTGTGTGGAGAGTTAGTGGTGTAGGTGTAGTAACTCACTGTTAATATATAACGTTAATATCACTAGCATTGAGTTTGTGTGGAGACTTAGTTGTGTGGATGCAGTAACTCACTGTTTACATATAATGTTTATTTCACTAGCATTGAGTGTGTGTGTATGGAGACTTAGTGGTGTGGGTGCAGTAACTAACTGTTAATATATAACTTCAATATCACTAGCATTGTGTGTGTGTGTGGAGACTTAGTAGTGTGGGTACAATAACTCACCGTTAATATATACCGTTAATATCACTAGCATTGAGTGTGTGTGTGTACGTATGTCACTAGCATTGAGTGTGTGTGTGGAGACATAGTGGTGTGGGTGCAGTAACTAACCGTTAATATATAACTTTAATATCTCTAGCATAGAGTGTGTGTGGAGACTTAGTGCTGTGAGTGCAGTAACTGACTGATAATATCACTAGCATTGAGTGTGCGTGTGTGTGTGGAGACTTAGTGGTGTGAGTGCAGTAACTAACTGTTAATATATAACGTAAATATTACTATTATTGAGTGTGTGTGTGGACATTTAGTGGTGTGAGTGCAGTAACTAACTGTTAATATATAACGTTAATATCACTAGCATTGAGTGTGTGTGTGGAGACTTAGTGGTGTGGGTGCAGTAACTCACTGTTAATATATAACGTTAATATCACTAGCATTGAGTGTGTGTGGAGACTTAGTGGTGTGGGTGCAGTAACTTACTGTTAATATATAACGTAAATATCACTAGCATTGAGTGTGTGTGTGGAGACTTAGTGGTGTGGGTGCAGTTACTCACTCTTAATATATAACATTAATATCACTAGCATTGAGTGTGTGTGGAGACTTAGTTGTGTGGGTGCAGTAACTCACTGTTAATATATAACGTTAATACCACTAACATTGAGTGTGTCTGTGGAGACTTAGAGGTGTGTGTGCAGTAACTCAGTGTTAATATCACTAGCATTGAGTGTGTGTGGAGACTTAGTGGTGTGTGTGCAGTAACTCACTGTTAATATACAACGTTAATACCACTAACATTGAGTGTGTCTGTAGACACATAGTTGTGTGAGTGCAGTAACTCACTGTAAATATATAACGTTAATATCACTAGCATTGAGTGTGTGTGAGTGCAGTAATTCACTGTTAATATATAATGTTAATATCACTAGCATTGAGTGTGTGTGTAGAGACTTAGTGGTGTGTGTGCAGAAACTCACTGTTAATGAATAACGTTAACATCACTAGCATTGAGTGTGTGTGTGGAGACTTAGTGGTGGGAGTGCATTAACTCACTGTTAATATAAAACGTTGATATCTCGAGCACTGAGTGTATGTGTGGAGACTGAAAGGTGTGGGTGCAGTAACTCACTGTTAATATATAACATTAATATCACTAGCATTGAGTGTGTGTGGAGACTTAGAGGTGTGAGTGCAGTAACTCACTGTTAATATCACTAGCTTTGAGTATGTGTGTGGAGACTTAGTGGTGTGGGTGCAGTAACTCAATGTTAATTTATAACGTTAATATCACTAGCATTGAGTGTGTGTGTGGAGACTTTGTGGTGTGGGTGCAGTAACTCACTGTAAATATATAACATTAATATCACTAGCATTGAGTGTGTGTGGTGACTTAATGGTGTGGGTGCAGGAACACACTGTTAATACATAACATTAATATTATTAGCATTGAGTGTGTGTGTGTGTGTGTGTGTGTGTGTGTGGAGAATTAGTGGTGTAGGTGTAGTAACTCACTGTTAATATGTAACGTTAATATCACTAGCATTGAGTGTGTGTGTGGTGACTTAGTGGTGTGGGTGCAGTAATTCACTGTTAATATATAACGTTAATATCACTAGCATTGAGTGTGTGTGGAGACTTAGTTGTGTGGATGCAGTAAATCACTGTTTATATATAACGTTAATATCTCTAGCATTGAGTGTGTGTGTGTAGAGACTTAGTGGTGTGGGTGCAGTAACTAACTGTTAATATATAACTTTAATATCACTAGCATTGTGTGGGTGTGGAGACTTAGTTGTGTGGATGCAGTAACTCACTGTTTACATATAATGTTAATATCACTAGCATTGAATGTGTGTGTGTCTGTGAAGACTAAGTGGTCTGGGTGGAGTAACTGTTAATATATAACTTCAATATCACTAGCATTGTGTGTGTGTGGAGTCTTAGTGGTGTGGGTGTAGTAACCCACCGTTAATATATAACGTTAATATCACTGGCATTGAGTGTGTGTGTGCGGAGACTAAGTGGTGTGGGTGCAGTAACTAACTGTTAATATATAACGTTAATATGACTAGCATTGAGTGTGTGTGTGGAGACTTAGTTGTGTGGGTGCAGTACCTACCTGTTAATATATAATTTTAATATCATTAGCATTGAGTGTGTGTGTGTGTGTGTGTGTGTGTGGAGACTTAGTAGTGTAGGTGTAGTAACTCACTGTTAATATATAACGTTAATATCACTAGCATTGAGTGAGTGTGGAGACTTAGTTGTGTGGACGCAGTAACTCACTGTTTACATATAACGTTAATATCACTAGCATTGAGTGTGTGTGTGGAGACTTAGTGGTGTAGGTGCAGTATCTCACTGTTAATATATAACGTTAATATCACTAGCATTGAGTGTGTGTGTTTGGAGACATAGTGGTGTGGGTGCAGTAACTCACTGTTAATATATCACATTAATATCACTAGCATTGAGTGTGTTTGTGTGGAGACTTAGGGGTATGGGTGCAGTAACTCACTGTAAAATAATAACATTAATGTCAGTAGCATTGAGTGTGTGGGGAGACATAGTGGAGTGGGTGCAGTAACTCACTGCTAATATATAACATTAATATCACTAGCATTGAGTGTGTGTGTGTGGAGACTTAGTGGTGTGTGTGCAGTAGCTCACTGTTAATATATAACGTTAATACCACTAACATTGAGTGTGTGTGTGTGGAGATTTAGTGGTGCGAGTGCAGTAACTCACTGTTAATATATAACGTTAATATCACTAGCATTGAGCGTGTGTGTGTGGAGACTTAGTGGGGTGACTGCAGAAATTCACTGTTAATATATAATGTTAATATCACTAGCATTGAGTGTGTGTGGAGACTTAATGGTGTGTGTGCAGTAAATCACTTTTAATGTATAACGTTAATATCACTAGCATTGAGTGTGTGTGGAGACTTAGTAGTGTGGGTGCAGTAACTTACTGTTAATATATAACGTAAATATCACTAGCATTGAGTGTGTGTGTGGAGACTTAGTGGTGTGGGTGCAGTTACTCACTCTTAATATATAACATTAATATCACTAGCATAGAGTGTGTGTGGAGACTTAGTTGTGTGGGTGCAGTAACTCACTGTTAATATATAACGTTAATACCACTAACATTGAGTGTGTCTGTGGAGACTTAGTGGAGTGTGTGCAGTAACTCACTGCTAATATCACTAGCATTGAGTGTGTGTGGAGACTTAGTGGTGTGTGTGCAGTAACTCACTGTTAATATATAACGTTAATACCACTAACATTGAGTGTGTCTGTAGACACATAGTTGTGCGAGTGCAGTAACTCACTGTTAATATATAACGTTAATATCACTAGCATTGAGTGTGTGTGAGTGCAGTAATGCACTGTTAATATATAACGTTAATATCACTAGCATTGAGTGTGTGTGTAGAGACTTAGTGGTGTGTGTGCAGAAACTCACTGTTAATGAATAACGTTAACATCAATAGCATTGAGTGTGTGTGTGTGGAGACTTAGTGGTGTGAGTGCATTAACTCACTGTTAATATAAAACGTTAATATCTCGAGCATTGAGTGTATGTGTGGAGACTGAAAGGTGTGGGTGCAGTAACTCACTGTTAATATATAACATTAATATCACTAGCATTGAGTGTGTGTGGAGACTTAGAATTGTGAGTGCAGTAACTCACTGTTAATATCACTAGCTTTGAGTATGTGTGTGGAGACTTAGTGGTGTGGGTGCAGTAACTCAATGTTAATATATAACGTTAATATCACTAGCATTGAGTGTGTGTGTGGAGATTTAGTGGTGTGGGTGCAGTAACTCACTGTAAATATATAACATTAATATCACTAGCATTGAGTGTGTGTGGTGACTTAATGGTGTGGGTGCAGGAACACACTGTTAATATATAACGTTAATATTATTAGCATTGAGTGTGTGTGTGTGTGTGTGTGGAGAATTAGTGGTGTAGGTGTAGTAACTCACTGTTAATATGTAACGTTAATATCACTAGCATTGAGTGTGTGTGTGGAGACTTAGAGGTGTGGGTGCAGTAATTCACTGTTAATATATAACGTTAATATGACTAGCATTGAGTGTGTGTGGAGACTTAGTTGTGTGGATGCAGTAACTCACTGTTTATATTTAACGTTAATATCTCTAGCATTGAGTGTGTGTGTGTAGAGACTTAGTGGTGTGGGTGCAGTAACTAACTGTTAATATATAACTTTAATATCACTAGCATTGTGTGGGTGTGGAGACTTAGTTGTGTGGATGCAGTAACTCACTGTTTACATATAATGTTAATATCACTAGCATGAGTGTGTGTGTGTCTGTGGAGACTTAGTGGTTTGGGTGGAGTAACTAACTGTTAATATATAACGTTAATATCACTAGCATTGAGTGTGTGTGTGGAGACTTAGTGGTGTGGGTGCAGTAACTAACTGTTAATATATAACTTAAATATCACTAGCATTGAGTGTGTGTGGAGACTTAGTGGTGTGGGTGCAGTAACTCACTGTAAATATATAACATTAATATGACTAGCATTGAGTGTGTGTGGAGACTTAGTTGTGTGGATGCAGTAACTCACTGTTTATATTTAACGTTAATATCTCTAGCATTGAGTGTGTGTGTGTAGAGACTTAGTGGTGTGGGTGCAGTAACTAACTGTTAATATATAACTTTAATATCACTAGCATTGTGTGTGTGTGGAGACTTAGTGGTGTGGGTGTAGTAACTCACCGTTAATATATAACGTTAATATCACTGGCATTGAGTGTGTGTGTGCGGAGACTAAGTGGTGTGGGTGCAGTAACTAACTGTTAATATATAACGTTAATATCACTAGCATTGAGTGTGTGTGTGGAGACTTAGTGGTGTGGGTGCAGTAACTAACTGTTAATATATAACTTAAATATCACTAGCATTGAGTGTGTGTGGAGACTTAGTGGTGTGGGTGCAGTAACTCACTGTTAATATATAATTTTAATATCATTAGCATTGAATGTGTGTGTGGAGACTTAGTGGTGTAGTCGCAGTAACCCACTGTTAATATATAACGTTAATATCACTAGCATTGAGTGAGTGTGGAGACTTAGTTGTGTGGATACAGTAACTCACTGTTTATATATAACGTTCATATCTCTAGCATTGAGTGTGTGTGTGCGTGAAGAAACTTAGTGGTGTGGCTGCAGTAACTAACTGTTAATATATAACTTTAATATCACTAGCATTGTGTGGGCGTGGAGACATAGTTGTGTGGATGCAGTAACTCACTGTTTACATATAATGTTATTATCACTAGCATTGAATGTGTGTGTCTCTGTGAAGACTTAGTGGTCTGGGTTGAGTAACTGTTAATATATAACTTCAATATCACTATCATTGTGTGTGTGTGGAGACTTAGTGGTGTGGGTGTAGTAACTCACCGATAATATATAACGTTAATATCACTAGCATTAAGTGTGTGTGTGCGGAGACTAAGTGGTGTGGGTGCAGTAACTAACTGTTAATATATAACGTTAATATCACTAGCATTGAGAGTGTGTGTGGAGACTTAGTGGTGTGGGTGCAGTAACTAACTGTTCATATATAACTTAAATATCACTAGCATTGAGTGTGTGTGGAGACTTAGTGGTGTGGGTGCAGTAACTCACTGTTAATATATAATTTTAATATCATTAGCATTGAGTGTGTGTGTGTGGAGACTTAGTGGTGTAGGTGTAGTAACTCACTGTTAATATATAACGTTAATATCACTAGCATTGAGTGAGTGTGGAGACTTAGTTGTGTGGATGCAGTAACTCACTGTTTACATATAACGTTAATATCACTAGCATTGAGTGTGTGTGTGGAGAATTAGTGGTGTAGGTGCAGTATCTCACTGTTAATATATAACATTAATATCACTAGCATTGAGTGTGTGTGTTTGGAGACTTAGTGGTGTGGGTGCAGTAACTCACTGTTAATATATCACGTTAATATCACTAGCATTGAGTGGGTTTGTGTGGAGACTTAGTGGCTTGGGTGCAGTAACTCACTGTTAATATATAATATTAATATCACTAGCATTGAGTGTGTGTGTGTGTGTGTGTGTGTGTGTGGAGACTTAGTGGTGTGAGTGCAGTAACTCACTGTTAATATATAATGTTAATATCTCTAGCATTGAGTGTGTGTATGTGGAGACTTAGAGGCGTGAGTGCATTAACTCACTGTTAATATATAACATTAATATCACTAGCATTGAGTGTGTGTGTGGAGACCTAGTGGTGTGTGTGCAGTAGCTCACTGTTAATATATAACGTTAATACCACTAACATTGAGTGTGTGTGTGTGGAGACTTAGTGGCGTGAGTGCAGTTACTCACTGTTAATATACAACGTTAATATCACTAGCATTGAGTTTGTGTGTGGAGACTTAGTGGTGTGTGTGCTGTAACTCATTGTTAATATATAACGTTAATATCACTGGCATTGAGTGTGTGGTTGGAGACATAGTGGTGTGTGTGCAGTAACTCACTGTTAATATATAACGTTAATACCACTAACATTGAGTGTGTGTGTGGAGACTTAGTGGTGTGAGTGCAGTAAGTCACTGTTAATATATAACGTTAATATCACTAGCATTGAGCGGGTGTATGTGGAACCTTAGTGGGGTGACTGCAGAAATTCACTGTTAATATATAACGTTAATATCACTAGCATTGAGTGTGTGTGGAGACTTAGTGGTGTGTGTGCAGTAACACACTGTTAATGTATAACGTTAATATCACTAGCAATGAATGTGTGTGAGTGCTGTAATTCACTGTTAATATATAACGTTAATATCACTAGCATTGAATGTGTGTGTAGAGACTTAGTGGTGTGTGTGCAGAAACTCACTGTTAATGAATAACGTTAATATCACTAGCATTGAGTGTGTGTGTGGAGACTTAGTGGTGTGAGTGCAGTAACTCACTGTTAATATAAAACGTTAATATCTCGAGCATTGAGTGTGCGTGTGGAGACTGAACGGTGTGGGTGCAGTAACTCACTGTTAATATATAACGTTAATATCACTAGCATTGAGTGTGTGTGGAGACTTAGAGGTGTGAGTGCAGTAACTCACTGTTAATATCACTAGCATTGAGTATGTGTGTGGAGACTTAGTGGTGTGAGTGCAGTAACTAACTGTTAATATATAACGTAAATATCACTAGTATTGAGTGTGTGTGTGGACATTTAGTGGTGTGAGTGCAGTAACTAACTGTTAATATATAACGTTAATATCACTAGCATTGAGTGTGTGTGTGGAGACTTAGTGGTGTGGGTGCAGTAACTCACTGTTAATATATAACGTTAATATCTCTAGCATTGAGTGTGTGTGGAGACTTAGTGGTGTGGGTGCAGTTACTCACTCTTAATATATAACATTAATATCACTAGCATTGAGTGTGTGTGGAGACATAGTTGTATGGGTGCAGTAACTCACTGTTAATTATAACGTTAACACCACTAACATTGAGTGTGTCTGTGGAGACTTAGTGGTGTGTGTGCAGTAACTCACTGTTAATATCACTAGCATTGAGTGTATGTGGAGACATAGTGGTGTGTGTGCAGTAACTCACTGTTAATATATAACGTTAATACCTCTAACATTGAGTGTGTCTGTAGACACATAGTTGTATGAGTGCAGTAACTCACTGTTAATATATAACGTTAATATCACTAGCATTGAGTGTGTGTGTAGAGACTTAGTGGTGTGTGTGCAGAAACCCACTGTTAATGAACAACGTTAACATCACTAGCACTGAGTGTGTGTGTGGAGACTTAGTGGTGTGAGTGCATTAAATCACTGTTAATATAAAACGTTAATATCTCGAGCATTGAGTGTATGTGTGGAGACTGAAAGGTGTGGGTGCAGTAACTCACTGTTAATATATAACATTAATATCACTAGCATTGAGTGTGTGTGGAGACTTAGAGATGTGAGTGCAGTAACTCACTGTTAATATCACTAGC
Source organism: Meconema thalassinum (assembly GCA_946902985.2). Taxonomy (NCBI): domain Eukaryota; kingdom Metazoa; phylum Arthropoda; class Insecta; order Orthoptera; family Tettigoniidae; genus Meconema; species Meconema thalassinum. The sequence continues at coordinate 796,210,962 of OX336388.2, read as the reverse complement.
TTTGAGTATGTGCGTGGAGACTTAGTGGTGTGGGTGCAGTAACTCAATGTTAATATATTACGTTAATATCACTAGCATTGAGTGTGTGTGTGTGGAGACTTACTGGTGTGGGTGCAGTAACTCACTGTAAATATATAACGTTAATATCACTAGCATTGAGTGTGAGTGCGGACTTATTGATGTGGGTGCAGGAACCCACTGTTAATATATAACGTTAATATCATTAGCATTGTGTGTGTGTGTGTGTGTGTGTGTGTGTGTGTGTGTGTGTGTGTGTGTGTGGAGAATTAGTGGTGTAGGTGTAGTAACTCACTGTTAATATATAACGTTAATATCACTAGCATTGAGTTTGTGTGGAGACTTAGTTGTGTGGATGCAGTAACTCACTGTTTACATATAATGTTTATATCACTAGCATTGAGTGTGTGTGTATGGAGACTTAGTGGTGTGGGTGCAGTAACTAACTGTTAATATATAACTTCAATATCACTAGCATTGTGTGTGTGTGTGGAGATTTAGTAGTGTGGGTACAATAACTCACCGTTAATATATACCGTTAATATCACTAGCATTGAGTGTGTGTGTGTACGTATGTCACTAGCATTGAGTGTGTGTGTGGAGACTTAGTGGTGTGGGTGCAGTAACTAACCGTTAATATATAACTTTAATATCACTAGCATAGAGTGTGTGTGGAGACTTAGTGCTGTGAGTGCAGTAACTGACTGATAATATCACTAGCATTGAGTGTGCGTGTGTGTGTGTGTGTGTGTGGAGACTTAGTGGTGTGAGTGCAGTAACTAACTGTTAATATATAACGTAAATATTACTATTATTGAGTGTGTGTGTGGACATTTAGTGGTGTGAGTGCAGTAACTAACTGTTAATATATAACGTTAATATCACTAGCATTGAGTGTGTGTGTGGAGACTTAGTGGTGTGGGTGCAGTAACTCACTGTTAATATATAACGTTAATATCACTAGCATTGAGTGTGTGCGGAGACTTAGTGGTGTGGGTGCAGTAACTTACTGTTAATATATAACGTAAATATCACTAGCATTGAGTGTGTGTGTGTGGAGACTTAGTGGTGTGGGTGCAGTTACTCACTCTTAATATATAACATTAATATCACTAGCATTGAGTGTGTGTGGAGACTTAGTTGTGTGGGTGCAGTAACTCACTGTTAATATATAACGTTAATACCACTAACATTGAGTGTGTCTGTGGAGACTTAGAGGTGTGTGTGCAGTAACTCAGTGTTAATATCACTAGCATTGAGTGTGTGTGGAGACTTAGTGGTGTGTGTGCAGTAACTCACTGTTAATATACAACGTTAATACCACTAACATTGAGTGTGTCTGTAGACACATAGTTGTGTGAGTGCAGTAACTCACTGTAAATATATAACGTTAATATCACTAGCATTGAGTGTGTGTGTAGAGACTTAGTGGTGTGTGTGCAGAAACTCACTGTTAATGAATAACGTTAACATCACTAGCATTGAGTGTGTGTGTGGAGACTTAGTGGTGGGAGTGCATTAACTCACTGTTAATATAAAACGTTGATATCTCGAGCATTGAGTGTATGTGTGGAGACTGAAAGGTGTGGGTGCAGTAACTCACTGTTAATATATAACATTAATATCACTAGCATTGAGTGTGTGTGGAGACTTAGATGTGTGAGTGCAGTAACTCACTGTTAATATCACTAGCTTTGAGTATGTGTGTGGAGACTTAGTGGTGTGGGTGCAGTAACTCAATGTTAATTTATAACGTTAATATCACTAGCATTGAGTGTGTGTGTGGAGACTTTGTGGTGTGGGTGCAGTAACTCACTGTAAATATATAACATTAATATCACTAGCATTGAGTGTGTGTGGTGACTTAATGGTGTGGGTGCAGGAACACACTGTTAATACATAACATTAATATTATTAGCATTGAGTGTGTGTGTGTGTGTGTGTGGAGAATTAGTGGTGTAGGTGTAGTAACTCACTGTTAATATGTAACGTTAATATCACTAGCATTGAGTGTGTGTGTGGTGACTTAGTGGTGTGGGTGCAGTAATTCACTGTTAATATATAACGTTAATATCACTAGCATTGAGTGTGTGTGGAGACTTAGTTGTGTGGATGCAGTAAATCACTGTTTATATATAACGTTAATATCTCTAGCATTGAGTGTGTGTGTGTAGAGACTTAGTGGTGTGGGTGCAGTAACTAACTGTTAATATATAACTTTAATATCACTAGCATTGTGTGGGTGTGGAGACTTAGTTGTGTGGATGCAGTAACTCACTGTTTACATATAATGTTAATATCACTAGCATTGAATGTGTGTGTGTCTGTGAAGACTTAGTGGACTGGGTGGAGTAACTGTTAATATATAACTTCAATATCACTAGCATTGTGTGTGTGTGGAGACTTAGTGGTGTGAGTGTAGTAACCCACCGTTAATATATAACGTTAATATCACTGGCATTGAGTGTGTGTGTGCGGAGACTAAGAGGTGTGGGTGCAGATACTAACTGTTAATATATAACGTTAATATGACTAGCATTGAGTGTGTGTGTGGAGACTTAGTTGTGTGGGTGCAGTACCTACCTGTTAATATATAATTTTAATATCATTAGCATTGAGTGTGTGTGTGTGTGTGTGTGTGTGTGTGTGTGTGTGTGTGTGTGTGTGTGTGTGTGTGGAGACTTAGTATTGTAGGTGTAGTAACTCACTGTTAATATATAACGTTTATATCACTAGCATTGAGTGAGTGTGGAGACTCAGTTGTGTGGACGCAGTAACTCACTGTTTACATATAACGTTAATATCACTAGCATTGAGTGTGTGTGTGGAGACTTAGTGGTGTAGGTGCAGTATCTCACTGTTAATATATAACGTTAATATCACTAGCAATGAGTGTGTGTGTTTGGAGACATAGTGGTGTGGGTGCAGTAACTCACTGTTAATATATAACGTTAATATCACTAGCATTGAGTGTGTGTGTGGAGACTTAGTGGTGTGGGTGCAGTAACTCACTGTTAATATATCACATTAATATCACTAGCATTGAGTGTGTTTGTGTGGAGACTTAGGGGTATGGGTGCAGTAACTCACTGTAAAATAATAACATTAATGTCAGTAGCATTGAGTGTGTGGGGAGACATAGTGGAGTGGGTGCAGTAACTCACTGCTAATATATAACATTAATATCACTAGCATTGAGAGTGTGTGTGTGGAGACTTAGTGGTGTGTGTGCAGTAGCTCACTGTTAATATATAACGTTAATACCACTAACATTGAGTGTGTGTGTGTGTGGAGATTTAGTGGTGCGAGTGCAGTAACTCACTGTTAATATATAACGTTAATATCACTAGCATTGAGCGTGTGTGTGTGGAGACTTAGTGGGGTGACTGCTGAAATTCACTGTTAATATATAACGTTAATATCACTAGCATTGAGTGTGTGTGGAGACTTAATGGTGTGTGTGCAGTAAATCACTTTTAATGTATAACGTTAATATCACTAGCATTGAGTGTGTGTGGAGACTTAGTAGTGTGGGTGCAGTAACTTACTGTTAATATATAACGTAAATATCACTAGCATTGAGTGTGTGTGTGGAGACTTAGTGGTGTGGGTGCAGTTACTCACTCTTAATATATAACATTAATATCACTAGCATTGAGTGTGTGTGGAGACTTAGTTGTGTGGGTGCAGTAACTCACTGTTAATATATAACGTTAATACCACTAACATTGAGTGTGTCTGTGGAGACTTAGTGGAGTGTGTGCAGTAACTCACTGCTAATATCACTAGCATTGAGTGTGTGTGGAGACTTAGTGGTGTGTGTGCAGTAACTCACTGTTAATATATAACGTTAATACCACTAACATTGAGTGTGTCTGTAGACACATAGTTGTGTGAGTGCAGTAACTCACTGTTAATATATAACGTTAATATCACTAGCATTGAGTGTGTGTGAGTGCAGTAATGCACTGTTAATATATAACGTTAATATCACTAGCATTGAGTGTGTGTGTAGAGACTTAGTGGTGTGTGTGCAGAAACTCACTGTTAATGAATAACGTTAACATCAATAGCATTGAGTGTGTGTGTGTGTGGAGACTTAGTGGTGTGAGTGCATTAACTCACTGTTAATATAAAACGTTAATATCTCGAGCATTGAGTGTATGTGTGGAGACTGAAAGGTGTGGGTGCAGTAACTCACTGTTAATATATAACATTAATATCACTAGCATTGAGTGTGTGTGGAGACTTAGAATTGTGAGTGCAGTAACTCACTGTTAATATCACTAGCTTTGAGTATGTGTGTGGAGACTTAGTGGTGTGGGTGCAGTAACTCAATGTTAATATATAACGTTAATATCACTAGCATTGAGTGTGTGTGTGGAGATTTAGTGGTGTGGGTGCAGTAACTCACTGTAAATATATAACATTAATATCACTAGCATTGAGTGTGTGTGGTGACTTAATGGTGTGGGTGCAGGAACACACTGTTAATATATAACGTTAATATTATTAGCATTGAGTGTGTGTGTATGTGTGTGTGTGTGTGGAGAATTAGTGGTGTAGGTGTAGTAACTCACTGTTAATATGTAACGTTAATATCACTAGCATTGAGTGTGTGTGTGGAGACTTAGAGGTGTGGGTGCAGTAATTCACTGTTAATATATAACGTTAATATCACTAGCATTGAGTGTGTGTGGAGACTTAGTTGTGTGGATGCAGTAACTCACTGTTTATATTTAACGTTAATATCTCTAGCATTGAGTGTGTGTGTGTAGAGACTTAGTGGTGTGGGTGCAGTAACTAACTGTTAATATATAACTTTAATATCACTAGCATTGTGTGGGTGTGGAGACTTAGTTGTGTGGATGCAGTAACTCACTGTTTACATATAATGTTAATATCACTAGCATGAGTGTGTGTGTGTCTGTGGAGACTTAGTGGTTTGGGTGGAGTAACTAACTGTTAATATATAACTTCAATATCACTAGCATTGTGTGTGTGTGGAGACTTAGTGGTGTGGGTGTAGTAACTCACCGTTAATATATAACGTTAATATCACTGGCATTGAGTGTGTGTGTGCGGAGACTAAGTGGTGTGGGTGCAGTAACTAACTGTTAATATATAACGTTAATATCACTGGCATTGAGTGTGTGTGTGCGGAGACTAAGTGGTGTGGGTGCAGTAACTAACTGTTAATATATAACGTTAATATGACTAGCATTGAGTGTGTGTGTGGAGACTTAGTTGTGTGGGTGCAGTACCTACCTGTTAATATATAATTTTAATATCATTAGCATTGAGTGTGTGTGTGTGTGTGTGTGTGTGTGTGGAGACTTAGTAGTGTAGGTGTAGTAACTCACTGTTAATATATAACGTTAATACCACTAGCATTGAGTGAGTGTGGAGACTTAGTTGTGTGGACGCAGTAACTCACTGTTTACATATAACGTTAATATCACTAGCATTGAGTGTGTGTGTGGAGACTTAGTGGTGTAGGTGCAGTATCTCACTGTTAATATATAACGTTAATATCACTAGCATTGAGTGTGTGTGTTTGGAGACATAGTGGTGTGGGTGCAGTAACTCACTGTTAATATATCACATTAATATCACTAGCATTGAGTGTGTTTGTGTGGAGACTTAGGGGTATGGGTGCAGTAACTCACTGTAAAATAATAACATTAATGTCAGTAGCATTGAGTGTGTGGGGAGACATAGTGGAGTTGGTGCAGTAACTCACTGCTAATATATAACATTAATATCACTAGCATTGAGTGTGTGTGTGTGGAGACTTAGTGGTGTGTGTGCAGTAGCTCACTGTTAATATATAACGTTAATACCACTAACATTGAGTGTGTGTGTGTGGAGATTTAGTGGTGCGAGTGCAGTAACTCACTGTTAATATATAACGTTAATATCACTAGCATTGAGCGTGTGTGTGTGGAGACTTAGTGGGGTGACTGCAGAAATTCACTGTTAATATATAATGTTAATATCACTAGCATTGAGTGTGTGTGGAGACTTAATGGTGTGTGTGCAGTAAATCACTTTTAATGTATAACGTTAATATCACTAGCATTGAGTGTGTGTGGAGACTTAGTAGTGTGGGTGCAGTAACTTACTGTTAATATATAACGTAAATATCACTAGCATTGAGTGTGTGTGTGGAGACTTAGTGGTGTGGGTGCAGTTACTCACTCTTAATATATAACATTAATATCACTAGCATAGAGTGTGTGTGGAGACTTAGTTGTGTGGGTGCAGTAACTCACTGTTAATATATAACGTTAATACCACTAACATTGAGTGTGTCTGTGGAGACTTAGTGGAGTGTGTGCAGTAACTCACTGCTAATATCACTAGCATTGAGTGTGTGTGGAGACTTAGTGGTGTGTGTGCAGTAACTCACTGTTAATATATAACGTTAATACCACTAACATTGAGTGTGTCTGTAGACACATAGTTGTGCGAGTGCAGTAACTCACTGTTAATATATAACATTAATATCACTAGCATTGAGTGTGTGTGAGTGCAGTAATGCACTGTTAATATATAACGTTAATATCACTAGCATTGAGTGTGTGTGTAGAGACTTAGTGGTGTGTGTGCAGAAACTCACTGTTAATGAATAACGTTAACATCAATAGCATTGAGTGTGTGTGTGTGGAGACTTAGTGGTGTGAGTGCATTAACTCACTGTTAATATAAAACGTTAATATCTCGAGCATTGAGTGTATGTGTGGAGACTGAAAGGTGTGGGTGCAGTAACTCACTGTTAATATATAACATTAATATCACTAGCATTGAGTGTGTGTGGAGACTTAGAATTGTGAGTGCAGTAACTCACTGTTAATATCACTAGCTTTGAGTATGTGTGTGGAGACTTAGTGGTGTGGGTGCAGTAACTCAATGTTAATATATAACGTTAATATCACTAGCATTGAGTGTGTGTGTGGAGATTTAGTGGTGTGGGTGCAGTAACTCACTGTAAATATATAACAATATATAACATTAATATCACTAGCATTGAGTGTGTGTGGTGACTTAATGGTGTGGGTGCAGGAACACACTGTTAATATATAACGTTAATATTATTAGCATTGAGTGTGTGTGTGTGTGTGTGTGTGGAGAATTAGTGGTGTAGGTGTAGTAACTCACTGTTAATATGTAACGTTAATATCACTAGCATTGAGTGTGTGTGTGGAGACTTAGAGGTGTGGGTGCAGTAATTCACTGTTAATATATAACGTTAATATGACTAGCATTGAGTGTGTGTGGAGACTTAGTTGTGTGGATGCAGTAACTCACTGTTTATATTTAACGTTAATATCTCTAGCATTGAGTGTGTGTGTGTAGAGACTTAGTGGTGTGGGTGCAGTAACTAACTGTTAATATATAACTTTAATATCACTAGCATTGTGTGGGTGTGGAGACTTAGTTGTGTGGATGCAGTAACTCACTGTTTACATATAATGTTAATATCACTAGCATGAGTGTGTGTGTGTCTGTGGAGACTTAGTGGTTTGGGTGGAGTAACTAACTGTTAATATATAACGTTAATATCACTAGCATTGAGTGTGTGTGTGGAGACTTAGTGGTGTGGGTGCAGTAACTAACTGTTAATATATAACTTAAATATCACTAGCATTGAGTGTGTGTGGAGACTTAGTGGTGTGGGTGCAGTAACTCACTGTAAATATATAACATTAATATCACTAGCATTGAGTGTGTGTGGTGACTTAATGGTGTGGATGCAGGAACACACTGTTAATATATAACGTTAATATTATTAGCATTGAGTGTGTGTGTGTGTGTGTGTGTGTGGAGAATTAGTGGTGTAGGTGTAGTAACTCACTGTTAATATGTAACGTTATTATCACTAGCATTGAGTGTGTGTGTGGAGACTTAGAGGTGTGGGTGCAGTAATTCACTGTTAATATATAACGTTAATATGACTAGCATTGAGTGTGTGTGGAGACTTAGTTGTGTGGATGCAGTAACTCACTGTTTATATTTAACGTTAATATCTCTAGCATTGAGTGTGTGTGTGTAGAGACTTAGTGGTGTGGGTGCAGTAACTAACTGTTAATATATAACTTTAATATCACTAGCATTGTGTGTGTGTGGAGACTTAGTGGTGTGGGTGTAGTAACTCACCGTTAATATATAACGTTAATATCACTGGCATTGAGTGTGTGTGTGCGGAGACTAAGTGGTGTGGGTGCAGTAACTAACTGTTAATATATAACGTTAATATCACTAGCATTGAGTGTGTGTGTGGAGACTTAGTGGTGTGGGTGCAGTAACTAACTGTTAATATATAACTTAAATATCACTAGCATTGAGTATGTGTGGAGACTTAGTGGTGTGGGTGCAGTAACTCACTGTTAATATATAATTTTAATATCATTAGCATTGAATGTGTGTGTGGAGACTTAGTGGTGTAGTCGCAGTAACCCACTGTTAATATATAACGTTAATATCACTAGCATTGAGTGAGTGTGGAGACTTAGTTGTGTGGATACAGTAACTCACTGTTTATATATAACGTTCATATCTCTAGCATTGAGTGTGTGTGTGCGTGAAGAAACTTAGTGGTGTGGCTGCAGTAACTAACTGTTAATATATAACTTTAATATCACTAGCATTGTGTGGGCGTGGAGACATAGTTGTGTGGATGCAGTAACTCACTGTTTACATATAATGTTATTATCACTAGCATTGAGTGTGTGTGTCTCTGTGAAGACTTAGTGGTCTGGGTTGAGTAACTGTTAATATATAACTTCAATATCACTATCATTGTGTGTGTGTGGAGACTTAGTGGTGTGGGTGTAGTAACTCACCGATAATATATAACGTTAATATCACTAGCATTAAGTGTGTGTGTGCGGAGACTTAGTGGTGTGGGTGCAGTAACTCACTGTTAATATATAATTTTAATATCATTAGCATTGAGTGTGTGTGTGTGGAGACTTAGTGGTGTAGGTGTAGTAACTCACTGTTAATATATAACGTTAATATCACTAGCATTGAGTGAGTGTGGAGACTTAGTTGTGTGGATGCAGTAACTCACTGTTTACATATAACGTTAATATCACTAGCATTGAGTGTGTGTGTGGAGAATTAGTGGTGTAGGTGCAGTATCTCACTGTTAATATATAACATTAATATCACTAGCATTGAGTGTGTGTGTTTGGAGACTTAGTGGTGTGGGTGCAGTAACTCACTGTTAATATATCACGTTAATATCACTAGCATTGAGTGGGTTTGTGTGGAGACTTAGTGGCATGGGTGCAGTAACTCACTGTTAATATATAATATTAATATCACTAGCATTGAGTGTGTGTGTGTGTGTGTGTGTGTGTGTGTGTGTGTGGAGACTTAGTGGTGTGAGTGCAGTAACTCACTGTTAATATATAATGTTAATATCTCTAGCATTGAGTGTGTGTATGTGGAGACTTAGAGGCGTGAGTGCATTAACTCACTGTTAATATATAACATTAATATCACTAGCATTGAGTGTGTGTGTGGAGACTTAGTGGTGTGTGTGCAGTAGCTCACTGTTAATATATAACGTTAATACCACTAACATTGAGTGTGTGTGTGTGGAGACTTAGTGGCGTGAGTGCAGTTACTCACTGTTAATATACAACGTTAATATCACTAGCATTGAGTTTGTGTGTGGAGACTTAGTGGTGTGTGTGCTGTAACTCATTGTTAATATATAACGTTAATATCACTGGCATTGAGTGTGTGGTTGGAGACATAGTGGTGTGTGTGCAGTAACTCACTGTTAATATATAACGTTAATACCACTAACATTGAGTGTGTGTGTGGAGACTTAGTGGTGTGAGTGCAGTAAGTCACTGTTAATATATAACGTTAATATCACTAGCATTGAGCGGGTGTATGTGGAACCTTAGTGGGGTGACTGCAGAAATTCACTGTTAATATATAACGTTAATATCACTAGCATTGAGTGTGTGTGGAGACTTAGTGGTGTGTGTGCAGTAACTCACTGTTAATGTATAACGTTAATACCACTAACATTGAGTGTGTCTGTGGACACTTAGTTGTGTGAGTGCAGTAACTCGCTGTTAATATATAACGTTAATATCACTAGCAATGAATGTGTGTGAGTGCTGTAATTCACTGTTAATATATAACGTTAATATCACTAGCATTGAGTGTGTGTGTAGAGACTTAGTGGTGTGTGTGCAGAAACTCACTGTTAATGAATAACGTTAATATCACTAGCATTGAGTGTGTGTGTGGAGACTTAGTGGTGTGAGTGCAGTAACTCACTGTTAATATAAAACGTTAATATCTCGAGCATTGAGTGTGCGTGTGGAGACTGAACGGTGTGGGTGCAGTAACTCACTGTTAATATATAACGTTAATATCACTAGCATTGAGTGTGTGTGGAGACTTAGAGGTGTGAGTGCAGTAACTCACTGTTAATATCACTAGCATTGAGTATGTGTGTGGAGACTTAGTGGTGTGAGTGCAGTAACTCACTGTTAATATATAATGTTAATATCACTAGCATTGAGTGCGTGTGGAGACTTAGTTGAGTGGATGCAGTAACTCACTGTTTACATATAATGTTAACATCACTAGCATTGAGTGTGTGAGTGGGGAGACTTAGTGGTGTGGGTGCAGTAACTAACTGTAAATATATAACTTCAATATCACCAGCATTGTGTGTGTGTGTGTGTGTGTGTGTGCGGAGACTTAGTAGTGTGGGTATAATAACTCACCGTTAATATATAACGTTAATATCACTAGCATTGAGTGTGTGTGTGTGTGTGTGTGTGGGGAGACTAAATGGTGTGGGTGCATTAACTAACTGTTAATATATAACGTTAATATCACTAGCATTTAGTGTGTGTGTGGAGACTTAGTGGTGTGGGTGCAGTAACTAACCGTTAATATATAACTTTAATATCACTAGCATTGAGTGTGTGTGGAGACTTAGTGCTGTGAGTGCAGTAACTCACTGTTAATATAACTAGCAGTGTGTGTGTGTGTGTGTGTGTGTGTGTGTGTGTGTGTGTGTGTGTGTGTGTGTGTGTGTGTGTGTGTGTGTGTGTGTGTGTGTGTGTGTGTGTGTGTGTGTGTGTGTGTGTGTGTGTGTGTGTGTGTGTGTGTGTGTGTGTGTGTGTGTGTGTGTGTGTGTGTGTGTGTGTGTGTGTGTGTGTGTGTGTGTGTGTGTGTGTGTGTGTGTGTGTGTGTGTGTGTGTGTGTGTGTGTGTGTGTGTGTGTGTGTGTGTGTGTGTGTGTGTGTGTGTGTGTGTGTGTGTGTGTGTGTGTGTGTGTGTGTGTGTGTGTGTGTGTGTGTGTGTGTGTGTGTGTGTGTGTGTGTGTGTGTGTGTGTGTGTGTGTGTGTGTGTGTGTGTGTGTGTGTGTGTGTGTGTGTGTGTGTGTGTGTGTGTGTGTGTGTGTGTGTGTGTGTGTGTGTGTGTGTGTGTGTGTGTGTGTGTGTGTGTGTGTGTGTGTGTGTGTGTGTGTGTGTGTGTGTGTGTGTGTGTGTGTGTGTGTGTGTGTGTGTGTGTGTGTGTGTGTGTGTGTGTGTGTGTGTGTGTGTGTGTGTGTGTGTGTGTGTGTGTGTGTGTGTGTGTGTGTGTGTGTGTGTGTGTGTGTGTGTGTGTGTGTGTGTGTGTGTGTGTGTGTGTGTGTGTGTGTGTGTGTGTGTGTGTGTGTGTGTGTGTGTGTGTGTGTGTGTGTGTGTGTGTGTGTGTGTGTGTGTGTGTGTGTGTGTGTGTGTGTGTGTGTGTGTGTGTGTGTGTGTGTGTGTGTGTGTGTGTGTGTGTGTGTGTGTGTGTGTGTGTGTGTGTGTGTGTGTGTGTGTGTGTGTGTGTGTGTGTGTGTGTGTGTGTGTGTGTGTGTGTGTGTGTGTGTGTGTGTGTGTGTGTGTGTGTGTGTGTGTGTGTGTGTGTGTGTGTGTGTGTGTGTGTGTGTGTGTGTGTGTGTGTGTGTGTGTGTGTGTGTGTGTGTGTGTGTGTGTGTGTGTGTGTGTGTGTGTGTGTGTGTGTGCGTGTGTGTGTGTGTGTGTGTGTGTGTGTGTGTGTGTGTGTGTGTGGAGAATTAGTGGTGTAGGTGTAGTAACTCACTGTTAATATATAACGTTAATATCACTAGCATTGAGTTTGTGTGGAGACTTAGTTGTGTGGATGCAGTAACTCACTGTTTACATATAATGTTTATATCACTAGCATTGAGTGTGTGTGTATGGAGACTTAGTGGTGTGGGTGCAGTAACTAACTGTTAATATATAACTTCAATATCACTAGCATTGTGTGTGTGTGTGGAGACTTAGTAGTGTGGGTACAATAACTCACCGTTAATATATACCGTTAATATCACTAGCATTGAGTGTGTGTGTGTACGTATGTCACTAGCATTGAGTGTGTGTGTGGAGACTTAGTGGTGTGAGTGCAGTAACTAACCGTTAATATATAACTTTAATATCACTAGCATAGAGTGTGTGTGGAGACTTAGTGCTGTGAGTGCAGTAACTGACTGATAATATCACTAGCATTGAGTGTGCGTGTGTGTGTGTGTGTGTGTGGAGACTTAGTGGTGTGAGTGCAGTAACTAACTGTTAATATATAACGTAAATATTACTATTATTGAGTGTGTGTGTGGACATTTAGTGGTGTGAGTGCAGTAACTAACTGTTAATATATAACGTTAATATCACTAGCATTGAGTGTGTGTGTGGAGACTTAGTGGTGTGGGTGCAGTAACTCACTGTTAATATATAACGTTAATATCACTAGCATTGAGTGTGTGCGGAGACTTAGTGGTGTGGGTGCAGTAACTTACTGTTAATATATAACGTAAATATCACTAGCATTGAGTGTGTGTGTGTGGAGACTTAGTGGTGTGGGTGCAGTTACTCACTCTTAATATATAACATTAATATCACTAGCATTGAGTGTGTGTGGAGACTTAGTTGTGTGGGTGCAGTAACTCACTGTTAATATATAACGTTAATACCACTAACATTGAGTGTGTCTGTGGAGACTTAGAGGTGTGTGTGCAGTAACTCAGTGTTAATATCACTAGCATTGAGTGTGTGTGGTGACTTAGTGGTGTGTGTGCAGTAACTCACTGTTAATATACAACGTTAATACCACTAACATTGAGTGTGTCTGTAGACACATAGTTGTGTGAGTGCAGTAACTCACTGTAAATATATAACGTTAATATCACTAGCATTGAGTGTGTGTGTAGAGACTTAGTGGTGTGTGTGCAGAAACTCACTGTTAATGAATAACGTTAACATCACTAGCATTGAGTGTGTGTGTGGAGACTTAGTGGTGGGAGTGCATTAACTCACTGTTAATATAAAACGTTGATATCTCGAGCATTGAGTGTATGTGTGGAGACTGAAAGGTGTGGGTGCAGTAACTCACTGTTAATATATAACATTAATATCACTAGCATTGAGTGTGTGTGGAGACTTAGATGTGTGAGTGCAGTAACTCACTGTTAATATCACTAGCTTTGAGTATGTGTGTGGAGACTTAGTGGTGTGGGTGCAGTAACTCAATGTTAATTTATAACGTTAATATCACTAGCATTGAGTGTGTGTGTGGAGACTTTGTGGTGTGGGTGCAGTAACTCACTGTAAATATATAACATTAATATCACTAGCATTGAGTGTGTGTGGTGACTTAATGGTGTGGGTGCAGGAACACACTGTTAATACATAACATTAATATTATTAGCATTGAGTGTGTGTGTGTGTGTGTGTGGAGAATTAGTGGTGTAGGTGTAGTAACTCACTGTTTATATGTAACGTTAATATCACTAGCATTGAGTGTGTGTGTGGTGACTTAGTGGTGTGGGTGCAGTAATTCACTGTTAATATATAACGTTAATATCACTAGCATTGAGTGTGTGTGGAGACTTAGTTGTGTGGATGCAGTAAATCACTGTTTATATATAACGTTAATATCTCTAGCATTGAGTGTGTGTGTGTAGAGACTTAGTGGTGTGGGTGCAGTAACTAACTGTTAATATATAACTTTAATATCACTAGCATTGTGTGGGTGTGGAGACTTAGTTGTGTGGATGCAGTAACTCACTGTTTACATATAATGTTAATATCACTAGCATTGAATGTGTGTGTGTCTGTGAAGACTTAGTGGTCTGGGTGGAGTAACTCTTAATATATAACTTCAATATCACTAGCATTGTGTGTGTGTGGAGACTTAGTGGTGTGAGTGTAGTAACCCACCGTTAATATATAACGTTAATATCACTGGCATTGAGTGTGTGTGTGCGGAGACTAAGAGGTGTGGGTGCAGTAACTAACTGTTAATATATAACGTTAATATGACTAGCATTGAGTGTGTGTGTGGAGACTTAGTTGTGTGGGTGCAGTACCTACCTGTTAATATATAATTTTAATATCATTAGCATTGAGTGTGTGTGTGTGTGTGTGTGTGTGTGTGTGTGTGTGTGTGTGGAGACTTAGTATTGTAGGTGTAGTAACTCACTGTTAATATATAACGTTAATATCACTAGCATTGAGTGAGTGTGGAGACTCAGTTGTGTGGACGCAGTAACTCACTGTTTACATATAACGTTAATATCACTAGCATTGAGTGTGTGTGTGGAGACTTAGTGGTGTAGGTGCAGTATCTCACTGTTAATATATAACGTTAATATCACTAGCAATGAGTGTGTGTGTTTGGAGACATAGTGGTGTGGGTGCAGTAACTCACTGTTAATATATAACGTTAATATCACTAGCATTGAGTGTGTGTGTGGAGACTTAGTGGTGTGGGTGCAGTAACTCACTGTTAATATAGCACATTAATATCACTAGCATTGAGTGTGTTTGTGTGGAGACTTAGGGGTATGGGTGCAGTAACTCACTGTAAAATAATAACATTAATGTCAGTAGCATTGAGTGTGTGGGGAGACATAGTGGAGTGGGTGCAGTAACTCACTGCTAATATATAACATTAATATCACTAGCATTGAGTGTGTGTGTGTGGAGACTTAGTGGTGTGTGTGCAGTAGCTCACTGTTAATATATAACGTTAATACCACTAACATTGAGTGTGTGTGTGTGTGTGGAGATTTAGTGGTGCGAGTGCAGTAACTCACTGTTAATATATAACGTTAATATCACTAGCATTGAGCGTGTGTGTGTGGAGACTTAGTGGGGTGACTGCTGAAATTCACTGTTAATATATAACGTTAATATCACTAGCATTGAGTGTGTGTGGAGACTTAATGGTGTGTGTGCAGTAAATCACTTTTAATGTATAACGTTAATATCACTAGCATTGAGTGTGTGTGGAGACTTAGTAGTGTGGGTGCAGTAACTTACTGTTAATATATAACGTAAATATCACTAGCATTGAGTGTGTGTGTGGAGACTTAGTGGTGTGGGTGCAGTTACTCACTCTTAATATATAACATTAATATCACTAGCATTGAGTGTGTGTGGAGACTTAGTTGTGTGGGTGCAGTAACTCACTGTTAATATATAACGTTAATACCACTAACATTGAGTGTGTCTGTGGAGACTTAGTGGAGTGTGTGCAGTAACTCACTGCTAATATCACTAGCATTGAGTGTGTGTGGAGACTTAGTGGTGTGTGTGCAGTAACTCACTGTTAATATATAACGTTAATACCACTAACATTGAGTGTGTCTGTAGACACATAGTTGTGTGAGTGCAGTAACTCACTGTTAATATATAACGTTAATATCACTAGCATTGAGTGTGTGTGAGTGCAGTAATGCACTGTTAATATATAACGTTAATATCACTAGCATTGAGTGTGTGTGTAGAGACTTAGTGGTGTGTGTGCAGAAACTCACTGTTAATGAATAACGTTAACATCAATAGCATTGAGTGTGTGTGTGTGTGGAGACTTAGTGGTGTGAGTGCATTAACTCACTGTTAATATAAAACGTTAATATCTCGAGCATTGAGTGTATGTGTGGAGACTGAAAGGTGTGGGTGCAGTAACTCACTGTTAATATATAACATTAATATCACTAGCATTGAGTGTGTGTGGAGACTTAGAATTGTGAGTGCAGTAACTCACTGTTAATATCACTAGCTTTGAGTATGTGTGTGGAGACTTAGTGGTGTGGGTGCAGTAACTCAATGTTAATATATAACGTTAATATCACTAGCATTGATTGGAAACTTCCCTCACAGTCAGCATCGACCTGTAATATTAGAAATTGGCACCTCAATCCCAATTGTAAGATCTACACCACATGCCCGGTGGAATTTTCGGAAAGCTAATTGGACTACGTTCTCTGCTGAGCTGGATAAATCTGTTCGCTGGATCCAGCCAAAGCACCAAAACTACAAACGATTTTTAGGTGCAGTAATGTCAGCAGCTAAGAAAAGCATGCCGAGAGGGTACAGGAAGGAATACATCCCTGGTTGGAGCGCAGAGAGTGAGGCACTTTACAATGACTTCCAACAAAGTGGAGACTTACATGTTGCTGACCAACTCCTGTCAAGTTTGGATGCTAACCGAAGTCAAAGATGGGCTGAAACTGTAGGAAATATGGACTTCACTCACTCCAGTCGAAAGGCATGGAGCCTCCTTAGAAAACTCGGAGAAAGCGCACCAGTTGTTAAAAACCAGCCTGCGGTGACACCTGATGAAATAGCGTCTCACATCGTTGCAACATCTCGAGTTCCAGCAGATAAAAAACACACCAGGTACATCAGACGGCAGCTTCGAGCTCTGAAATTAACAACACCTCGCAAATCAAACTACTCTTGTGCCTTCACATCTAACGAAATAGATGCCTCACTCAAGGATCTGAAGTCCGGTAAAGCTCCTGGTTTCGATGGAGTTCACCCAGAATTCCTCATACACATGGGTAATAATGCAAAGAGATGGCTGGCAGAGTTCTTTACGGACATTTTAAACACTGGGGAAATCCCATCAGAATTCAAGAAGGCAAAGATAATATCTGTCCTGAAACCTGGAAAACTCTCTAATAGACCTGAAAGTTATAGACCGATAGCTCTTCTTAGCTGCTGCTACAAACTGTTTGAGAGGCTTATCTTTAACAGAATTAACTCCACAATCTTGGCACACATTCCTGCAGATCAGGCAGGTTTTAGACCAAGTCGCAGCTGTTGTGATCAAGTACTATCACTCACATCATATATTGAGGTAGGATTCCAAAAGAAGCTTAAAACATCTGCTGCGTTTATAGACCTCACTGCTGCCTTCGATACTGTCTGGAGAGAAGGTATGATCTACAAGCTCCTCAAAGTCATACCCTGCAGAACCATCGTTCAGGTTATCAACAACATGCTAAGTGACAGGAGATTCCAGGTGTACTCAGGCAACAGTAAGAGCACAGAGAGAAAACTCAAGAATGGTTTACCCCAAGGATCAGTTCTGTCCCCTCTACTGTTCAATCTATACATCTCTGATCTTCCTGAGACAAATTGCAGGAAATTCTGTTATGCTGATGATCTTGCACTAGCCACACAGCACCAAGATCTCAAGAAAACTGAGGAAATCCTCACAAGGGACCTGTCCACTCTAGAGGTCTATTTCAAGAAATGGAGACTCAGTCCTAGTGCAAGTAAAACAGAAGTGTCATGCTTCCACTTAAATAACCGACTGGCTAACAGCAAATTGAACATAAGCTTCTGTAACCGAGTTCTTCGTCATAACTGGTTTCCTAAATATCTTGGTATAACCTTAGATCGCACTTTATCATTCAAGCAACATCTATTGAACTTATCAAAGAAACTGAAAACTCGGAACAACATTCTTCAGAAACTGTGTGGGACCACTTGGGGATCTACTGCAAGCACTCTACGACATTCTGCCCTTGGTCTGGTTTACTCCAGTGCAGAGTACTGCTCTCCAGTATGGTTAAATAGCCCGTATACCCGATATGTTGACACGCAGCTAAACAACAGCATGCGCCTTATTTCGGGCACAATCAGATCCACGCCAATCCATTGGCTCCCGCTGCTCACGGGAATAATTCCACCTGATCTGCGCAGATCGAATGCCCTATTAAGAGAGTACCAAAAAATCTGCAGAAATCCTGAACTACCCGTACAAGAAGACATCCCTGCACTCAATCTTCAAAGATTGAAGTCACGCCATCCACCTTTGCGTGATGCTACCGACATGGCTCACAACAACTTCGACGCTGTGAAAGTTTGGAAAGACCGTTGGGAAACTTCCACAGACTTGTCCCTACACAACATCTTTTCTGGTGCGGAAATTGCTAGTGGATTCCATCTACCACGCAGGCAGTGGGCCACTCTTAACAGAGTTCGGACAGGCCATGGAAGATGCAGGGACTCACTCTACAAGTGGAACTGTTTAACGTCACCAGAATGCGACTGTGGTGCTCCACGGCAAACCATCGCTCATATCGTCTGCAGCTGCAAGCTGAGAGCCTACTCGGGTAGCTGGGCTGATTTCTTGATCCCATCAGAGGCAGCACTAAAGTGGATCGAAGGACTGGACATTTCTATTTGAAATTGTTTCTTGTTATTGTATCATATTTAATTGTATATATGTTACTTATGCCATACGCTAATAATAATAATACTAGCATTGAGTGTGTGTGTGGAGATTTAGTGGTGTGGGTGCAGTAACTCACTGTAAATATATAACATTAATATCACTAGCATTGAGTGTGTGTGGTGACTTAATGGTGTGGGTGCAGGAACACACTGTTAATATATAACGTTAATATTATTAGCATTGAGTGTGTGTGTGTGTGTGTGTGTGTGTGTGGAGAATTAGTGGTGTAGGTGTAGTAACTCACTGTTAATATGTAACGTTAATATCACTAGCATTGAGTGTGTGTGTGGAGACTTAGAGGTGTGGGTGCAGTAATTCACTGTTAATATATAACGTTAATATCACTAGCATTGAGTGTGTGTGGAGACTTAGTTGTGTGGATGCAGTAACTCACTGTTTATATTTAACGTTAATATCACTAGCATTGAGTGTGTGTGTGTAGAGACTTAGTGGTGTGGGTGCAGTAACTAACTGTTAATATATAACTTTAATATCACTAGCATTGTGTGGGTGTGGAGACTTAGTTGTGTGGATGCAGTAACTCACTGTTTACATATAATGTTAATATCACTAGCATGAGTGTGTGTGTGTCTGTGGAGACTTAGTGGTTTGGGTGGAGTAACTAACTGTTAATATATAACTTCAATATCACTAGCATTGTGTGTGTGTGGAGACTTAGTGGTGTGGGTGTAGTAACTCACCGTTAATATATAACGTTAATATCACTGGCATTGAGTGTGTGTGTGCGGAGACTAAGTGGTGTGGGTGCAGTAACTAACTGTTAATATATAACGTTAATATCACTAGCATTGAGTGTGTGTGTGGAGACTTAGTGGTGTGGGTGCAGTAACTAACTGTTAATATATAACTTAAATATCACTAGCATTGAGTGTGTGTGGAGACTTAGTGGTGTGGGTGCAGTAACTCACTGTTAATATATAATTTTAATATCATTAGCATTGAATGTGTGTGTGGAGACTTAGTGGTGTAGTCGTAGTAACCCACTGTTAATATATAACGTTAATATCACTAGCATTGAGTGAGTGTGGAGACTTAGTTGTGTGGATACAGTAACTCACTGTTTACATATAACGTTAATATCACTAGCATTGAGTGTGTGTGTGGAGACTTAGTGGTGTAGGTGCAGTATCTCACTGTTAATATATAACGTTAATATCACTAGCATTGTGTGTGTGTGTTTGGAGACTTAGTGGTGTGGGTGCAGTAACTCACTGTTAATATATCACGTTAATATTACTAGCATTGAGTGTGTGAGGAGACTTAGTGGTGTGGGTGCAGTAACTCAATGTTAATATATAACGTTAATATAACTAGCATTGAGTGTGTGTGTGGAGATTTAGTGGTGTGGGTGCAGTAACTCACTGTAAATATATAACATTAATATCACTAGCATTGAGGGTGTGTGGTGACTTAATGGTGTGGGTGCAGGAACACACTGTTAATATATAACGTTAATATTAATAGCATTGAGTGTGTGTGTGTGTGGAGAATTAGTGGTGTAGGTGTAGTAACTCACTGTTAATATGTAACGTTAAAATCACTAGCATTGAGTGTGTGTGTGGAGACTTAGAGGTGTGGGTGCAGTAATTCACTGTTAATATATAACGTTTAAATCACTAGCATTGAGTGTGTGTGGAGACTTAGTTGCGTGGATGCAGTAACTCACTCATTATGTATAACGTTAATATCTCTAGCATTGAGTGTGTGTGTGTAGAGACTTAGTGGTGTGGGTGCAGTAACTAACTGTTAATATATAACTTTAATATCACTAGCATTGTGTGGGTGTGGAGACTTAGTTGTGTGGATGCAGTAACTCACTGTTTACATATAATGTTAATATCACTAGCATTGAGTGTGTGTGTGTCTGTGGAGACTTAGTGGTTTGGGTGGAGTAACTAACTGTTAATATATAACTTCAATATCACTAGCATTGTGTGTGTGTGGAGACTTAGTGGTGTGGGTGTAGTAACTCACCGTTAATATATAACGTTAATATCACTGGCATTGAGTGTGTGTGTGCAGAGACTAAATGGTGTGGGTGCAGTAACTAAATGTTAATATATAACGTTAATATCACTAGCATTGAGTGTGTGTGTGGAGACTTAGTGGTGTGGGTGCAGTAACTAACTTTTAATATATAACTTAAATATCACTAGCATTGAGTGTGTGTGGAGACTTAGTGGTGTGGGTGCAGTAACTTACTGTTAATATATAACGTAAATATCACTAGCATTGAGTGTGTGTGTGGAGACTTAGTGGTGTGGGTGCAGTTACTCACTCTTAATATATAACATTAATATCACTAGCATTGAGTGTGTGTGGAGACTTAGTTGTGTGGGTGCAGTAACTCACTGTTAATATATAACGTTAATACCACTAACATTGAGTGTGTCTGTGAAGACTTAGTGGAGTGTGTGCAGTAACTCACTGCTAATATCACTAGTATTGAGTGTGTGTGGAGACTTAGTGGTGTGTGTGCAGTAACTCACTGTTAATATATAACGTTAATACCACTAACGTTGAGTGTGTCTGTAGACACATAGTTGTGTGAGTGCAGTAACTCACTGTTAATATATAACTTTAATATCACTAGCATTGAGTGTGTGTGAGTGCAGTAATGCACTGTTAATATATAACGTTAATATCACTAGCATTGAGTGTGTGTGTAGAGACTTAGTGGTGTGTGTGCAGAAAATCACTGTTAATGAATAACGTTAACATCACTAGCATCGAGTGTGTGTGTGGAGACTTATTGGTGTGAGTGCATTAACTCACTGTTAATATAAAACGTTAATATCCCGAGCATTGAGTGTATGTGTGGAGACTGAAAGGTGTGGGTGCAGTAACTCACTGTTAATATATAACATTAATATCACTAGCATTGAGTGTGTGTGGAGACTTAGAATTGTGAGTGCAGTAACTCACTGTTAATATCACTAGCTTTGAGTATGTGTGTGGAGACTTAGTGGTGTGGGTGCAGTAACTCAATGTTAATATATAACGTTAATATCACTAGCATTGAGTGTGTGTGTGGAGATTTAGTGGTGTGGGTGCAGTAACTCACTGTAAATATATAACATTAATATCACTAGCATTGAGTGTGTGAGGTGACTTAATGGTGTGGGTGCAGGATCACACTGTTAATATATAACGTTAATATTATTAGCATTGAGTGAGTGTGTGTGTGTGTGTGTGTGTGTGTGTGTGGAGAATTAGTGGTGTAGGTGTAGTAACTCACTGTTAATATGTAACGTTAATATCACTAGCATTGAGTGTGGGTGTGGAGACTTAGAGGTGTGGGTGCAGTAATTCACTGTTAATATATAACGTTAATATCACTAGCATTGAGTGTGTGTGGAGACTTAGTTGTGTGGATGCAGAAACTCACTGTTTATATATAACGTTAATATCTCTAGCATTGAGTGTGTGTGTGTAGAGACTTCGTGGTGCGGGTGCAGTAACTAACTGTTAATATATAACTTTAATATCACTAGCATTGTGTGGGTGTGGAGACTTAGTTGTGTGGATGCAGTAACTCACTGTTTACATATAATGTTAATATCACTAGCATTGAGTGTGTGTGTGTCTGTGGACACTTAGTGGTTTGGGTGGAGTAACTAACTGTTAATATATAACTTCAATATCACTAGCATTCTGTGTGTGTGGAGACTTAGTGGTGTGGGTGTAGTAACTCACCGTTAATATATAACGTTAATATCACTGGCATTGAGTGTGTGTGTGCAGAGACTAAGTGGTGTGGGTGCAGTAACTAACTGTTAATATATAACGTTAATATCACTAGCATTGAGTGTGTGTGTGGAGACTTAGTGGTGTGGGTGCAGTAACTAACTGTTAATATATAACTTAAATATCACTAGCATTGAGTGTGTGTGGAGACTTAGTGGTGTGGGTGCAGTAACTCACTGTTAATATATAATTTTAATACCATTAGCATTGAGTGTGTGTGTGTGGAGACTTAGTGGTGTAGTCGTAGTAACCCACTGTTAATATATAACGTTAATATCACTAGCATTGAGTGTGTGTGTGGAGACTTAGTGGTGTAGGTGCAGTATCTCACTGTTAATATATAACGTTAATATCACTAGCATTGAGTGTGTGTGTTTGGAGACTTAGTGGTGTGGGTGCAGTAACTCACTGTTAATATATCACGTTAATATCACTAGCATTGAGTGTGTTTGTGTGGAGACTTAGGGGTATGGGTGCAGCAACTCACTGTAAAATTATAACATTAATGTCAGTAGCATTGAGTGTGTGGGGAGACATAGTGGAGTGGGTGCAGTAACTCACTGTTAATATATAACATTAATATCACTAGCATTGAGTGTGTGTGTGTGTGGAGACTTAGTGGTGTGTGTGCTGTAACTCATTGTTAATATATAACGTCAATATCACTAGCATTGAGTGTGTGTGTGGAGACATAGTGGTGTGTGTGCAGTAGCTCACTGTCAACATATAACGTTAATACCACTAACATTGAGTGTGTGTGTGGAGATTTAGTGGTGCGAGTGCAGTAACTCACTGTTAATATATAACGTTAATATCACTAGCATTGAGTGGGTTTGTGTGGAGACTTAGTGGTGTGTGTGCAGTAACTCACTGTTAATGTATAACGTTAATATCACTAGCATTGAGTGTGTGTGGAGACATAGTGGTGTGTGAGTAGTAACTCCCTGTTAATATATAACGTTAATACCACTAACATTGAGTGAGTGTGTGGAGACATAGTGGTGTGAGTGCAGTAACTCACTGTTAATATATAACGTTAATACAACTAACATTGAGTGTGTGTGTGGAGACTAAGTGGTGTTTGTGCAGTAACTCACTGTTAATACCACTAGCATTGAGTGTGTGTGGAGACATAGTGGTGTGTGTGCAGTAACTCACTGTTAATATATAACGTTAATACCACTAACATTGAGTGTCTGTGGACACTTAGTTATGTGAGTGCAGTAACTAACTGTTAATATATAACGTTAATATCACTAGCATTGAGTGTGTGTGTGGAGACTTAGTTGTGTGGGTGCAGTAACTCACTGTTAATATATAACCTTAATATCACTTGCAATGTGTGTGTGTGTCTGTGGAGACTTAGTGGTGTAAGTGCAGTAACTCACTGTTAATATATAACCTTAATATCACTTGCATTGTGTGTGCAGTAGCTCACTGTTAATATATAACGTTAATATCACTAACATTGAGTGTGTGTGTGGTGACATAGTGGTGTGGGTGCAGTCACTCACTGATAATATATAACATTAATATCACTAGCATTGAGTTTGTGTGGAGACTTAGTGGTGTGGTGCAGTAACTCACTGTTAATATATAACATTGATATCACTAGCAGTGAGTGTGTGTGTGTGGAGACTTAGTGGTGTGAGTGCAGTAACTCACTGTTAATATACAACGTTAATATCACTAGCATTGAATATGTGTTTTTGTGGAGACTTAGTGGTGTGAGTGCAGTAACTCACTGTTAATATATAACGTTAATATCACTAGCATTGAGTGTTTGTGTGGAGATTTATTGGTGTGAGTGCAGTGACTCACTGTTAATATATAATGTTAATATCACTAGCATTGTGTGTGTGTGTGTGTGTGTGTGTGGAGACTTAGTGTTGTGATTGCAGAAATTCACTGTTTATATATAACGTTAATATCACTAGCATTGAGTGTGTGTGTGGAGACTTAGTGGTGTAGGTGCAGTAACTCACTGTTAATATATAACGTTAATATCACTAGCATTGAGTGTGTGTGTGGAGACTTAGTGGTGTGGGTGCAGTAACTCTCTGTTAATATATAATGTTAATACCACTAGCATTGAGTGTGTGTGTGTGTGTGTGTGTGTGTGTGTGTGTGGAGACTTAGTGGTGTGGGTGCAGTAACTCACTGTTAATATATAACGTTAATATCACTAGCATTGAGTGTGTGTGTGGAGACTTGGTGGTGTGAGTTCAGTAACTCACTGTTAATATATAACGTTATTATCACTAGCATTGAGTGTGTGTGTGTGGAGACTTAGTGGTGTGAGTGCAGTAACTCACTGTTTATATATAACGTTATTATCACTAGCAATGAGTGTGTGTGTGTGTGTGGAGACTTAGTGGAGTGGGTGCAGTAATTCACTGTTAATATATAACGTTAATATCACTAGCATTGAGTGTGTGTGTAGAGGCTTAGTGGTGTGAGTGTAGTAACTCACTGTTAATATATTACGTTAATATCACTAGCATTGAGTGTGTGTGGAGACTTAGTGGTGTGAGTGCAGTAACTCACTGTTAATATATAACGTTAATGTCACTAGCATTGAGTGAGTGTGGAGATTTAGTGGTGTGGGTGCAGTAACTCACTTATAATATATAACGTTAATGTCACTAGCATTGAGTGTGTGTGGAGACTTAGTGGTGTGAGTGCCGTAACTCACTGTTAATATATAACGTTTATATCACTAGCATTGAGTGTGCGTGTGGAGACTTTGTGGTGTGGGTGTAGTAACTCACTGTTAATATATAACTTTAATATCACTAGCATTGAGTATGTGTGTGGAGACTTAGTGGTGTGAGTGCAGTAACTCACTGTTAATATGTTACAATAATATCTCTAGCATTGAGTGTGTGTGGAGACTTAGTGGTGTGAGTGCAGTAACTCACTGTTAATATATGACATTAATATCACTAGCATTGAGTGTGTGTGGAGACTTAGTGGTGTGAGTGCAGTAACTCACTGTTAATATATAACATTAATATCACTAGCATTGTGTGTGTGTGGAGACTTAGTGGTGTGCGTGCAGTAACTCAGTGTTAATATATAACGTTAGTATCAGTCATAAACAAGTAAAGTTGATGCAACTTTTGTAAAGAAATTGCATATTGCATAGTGTGCAGTGCATTTTACTGTATTGAGTTCCTTTTAAAGCAATATTGATCTCAAGAATACTCAAGGTAGGGAGAAACTTAATGTACTTATAATACTTCGCACCCTCTGAGGAATGCCTTAATATCACATCCACAAACCTCAACGTAAATATTGTAAACAGAACATGTGTAGTGACTGGTATACATACTATTGTTTCATTCACCAGCCTATTGGTTTATGGCTAAAACAAGTGTTTGCCCATCTTATTTGTTTATTGCCTCTTTACCTACTAATGTCATAGATGAGAATGATGTCCACCAAATTCATTTTAACAGAATCCTTCTGTAATAGCTCCATACAACGCAATAGCAAACACACATGGTTATTTCACTCAAAACTACAACAAAATCACACGGTCCATGCTTCTACAGAATAGCGTCCTTACCACTTGTTCAGAGATCCAGAATGGATATTTGAATAAAGTAAATAGATATCAGAAGAGCCACCTAACAGTTGCTAATATAGTCAAACCTTACTCCAAAATAGTCTACTTCATGAAGATCACGCATTTGATGAAAGGTGCCTCTATCAAGATGCAAAATCTTAGCAGGGAAGTTGCACAATATGTAAAAACCCATCACAGATTTTAAATGACAGTCTAGCTATGGTCACCTTCTTTCGTACAAATTATATTACACGGAGTTTGTGTATCTTCATGTCTGTTAGCTCATGCGCAGAATGAAGAAGCTCTACAAGCAATGCAGCATATCACTGGATATAGGCAAAAACAACACAAAGAAGGGTGAGATTGACGTTTCTGCCTTTGCGTCAGATTACCGGCAGTGCATGGGGATAAGGAAGCAATCTACACTATCGACTTTCTACCGATAACAAAGTCAGTATCATAACAAATCAAAACAGGGCTCTGAGGCCATTTCACTGAGATCAGTTGTAAATACAAAACAAACTTCATGGAATAATTATTTTTAATAGGGAGAAAGCTTGTAGTTTTACGTGTCCAATCATGTGGCGACCATGAGCCATGGGACCTCCATTTTCAAGAGGAATCCGAACCACAGGGTGCAATATTACACTTCGAAGGGGTGTTAAAGAATTAACAAGACACATGAATAGAAACCTAGTCATTTGTGATAGAGTGTTTCCTTGTTCTATTTGTGAAGTTATTGGTATTGTTCTGTGTAGTTGGTTCGCTGCATGACATACCATGCCCAGTTAAAGGACAGATCATGTCCTGGATCATCTGACAAAGACTCCTTCCTAAGAATTTCAACATTCTTTACTGGCAGCCTCAATATTGCATTCAAATGTTGGTACTCCATTTTCGTATAGAAGTTATGCAGAAATTAATAAATGTATCACTGTATTCTGGCGAGGTAGTGTGATGTCTTAGAAACTATTTCTGTGACGAGGAATTGGAAGCCAGATTACAGTATACAGAGAATCTCTTCAATATTATGATCATATACAAAACTGGAGAAGCAAATCATGAATGGAATTTGAGGACTTGCAACAAATAACAACCAGATACTAAAAATCTGAAGAAGGCCTTTCTCAGATGAGCCAGACTCCAAATACAATTTAGGCAGGGAGTCCTCTCAAGCGCCATGTCGATAATGTGAATGTTTGGCCCTTAAAACAACAACTATCATATCAACCTATCCAGCAAACAAATCACAGAGCAAACAATATCTTTCATATACACTATGGAGCAAGTATATGATCAGCCAGAAATTACTAGAATTACATTCAGGTTTCGTATTAATTCCTAAATATTTCATCAGTGCACACGATCCCCTCACAAGCATATCATCAAACCTTTGAAAATCTCAGCCACACTTGGTGGAAGAACATCAGATAGCATTAAGCATATAACGTGACTTAATAACCATAAAGCTGCTCTCAATATAATTAGACACTTACAACTCTCGCATCTCCGCCACTTGATGAAGATAGTGCTTCCGTTTTGACATGTGCGACTATCTCTTCAGTTACATTCTCATTAATCGTAATTTCCTTGTTGTCTTCAGTATCTTCCATGATATAAGCTCCCTAAAGGGAAACAACAATTTGTTAATAATGTACCTCAGGGGGTATACGAAATATATTTTGTAGAAACATCAGCATGTTAGACATTCATCTCGTTTTATATGTCTCGGATTAGTTCTCAACTCAATGAAGAATTTTAAGAAATTTGACAAGGTTAGAATAGCAACTCTGAAACTTTGAAAGAATAATAGATTTTTCGCCTTCAATACTGTTTATTTCTGTTACTAACAGGGACTAGTTTCGGGGGCTAATACTCCCCCTTCCTCAGCCTGTCCAACAAAACTTCACAAAGGAAAACTTTCCTTGTATAAGCTCATACATAAGCAACTCTGAAGCTGAAATTTCACTGCGTTAAGTGCTCATTAGCTGACATTCACATTATTTATAGTTTTCTGACTTATACTTTCAAGGTTATAAAAGTTTCACAAGAAGAAAATATAAAAGAATACCATTCCTATTGCTTTCGATGTATTTGTTGCCATCACAACACAATATACTTTATTTCTGAGAATCCAATACTTTTATGTAGCGGCAGTAGTATGAATTTAGCAACAAAATCGATACTATAGTCTTTCATTTTATGAGAAAAAAATAGGTGTTGGATTCAAGAAGAAAAGAAACACAAACTTGAATTTAAAAAACACACTTGCAATTTGGAACATTTCTCAAACACGAATTCCAAAAGTCACTAACTTAACTGAGAAAAATAAATGTTGATATGATTATCTACAGTTGCATATCATGTGATTGAGTGGTCATGAAGTTAAAGACAATTCAAAACCTCAATACACAGAGTCCACACTAGCACACACTTACTAATATGCCAAGGATTCTTCAAAGTTACCTAATTTAGCAACACGACTTAACCTTACAGGTGATGCAGGTTTTGCCATAATAATTCAAGGTTGTTTCAAAAAGGACAACAAATAACCAGTTTAAAACCATTATAGATATTTGACAAATAATAAATAAACAGCCCAAGGAAGCGATCTGACTCAATCCACATTATTAACAAAATAGATTCAAAAAACATAAACTCTTCTGTTGTTCAATTTCATAATTGAAATTAAAACTGATTAAACAAACTACATAACTTTAAAAAGGGTTTGAGAATAATCCAAGGTGGGAAATAATGTACAGTCACCTGGCAATCAAGTTCTTCTTTAACAAATGCATCTTCAAATACATCATAAGGTTCTTCAATTTTCATCCCCACTGGCCTCTCAGAGGGTGGCTGCACATTCAAATCCTGGGAAGTAATAAACAAGCATGGCTATATATAAACATTAAAGAATATGAGCTAATGATGATAATAGGAATAATAATAATAATAATTTTCCTCCTGATGAGAACCGCATTGATGCGCTGCTTTTTCCACTTGCGTACAATCTTAGAGAGTTTACACTCTTGTCCGATGTAACTGTAAGCGACAGTTTTGTATGAGTCAAGTCTCAGATTTACCCCCAAGTACATCAAACTCCCCATAATAATAATAATAATAAGAAGAAGAAACTGACACAAAACATTTGATGACAACCTATCACATTACCAAGCACCTAGAACATGTCTTAAACCTCCGGATTTGGCCCTGGAAATAATAGAGAAAACTGTAAAATTCTGTCAGATTACTTCCATGATCCTTTAAACTGCGATCCTGCTGAAGGAAAAATATTAATAATAATTATTATTATGAATTTAAAGTAAATAAAGTAATTATTTACATTGATCACCACTTATCTATAATTAAAGTAAAGTTTCAGCCTGATGGACCCAAACGCAGATCAGTTAAAATATCCAAAACAAAATGTCTTAAACAAAATTCAAATAATATCCTTGCAAATATCACCAACCAAATCCTTCCAATTGGATGGAATTATAAGATACAATATTGTGTGCTTCCCGGATTAATGTGGTTCTTCCTCGAAAACGTTAAGACACATGGTTGAACAAGACTAGCGATAAAGCCATAGACCTTGTTATTCAAACATTTAAAAAGTGCAGTTGCAATAAAATACATAAAATAACTGGCATGAATTCATCAAAGCCCAAGCCTCAGGAATCATCAGATCTGAAGAACGTACATTATATCAAAATAGACCGACAGAAATAGATCAAAATTGAAGACTCATCGGGAAGAATTCAAACGACAGTTTTGTATGAGTCAAGTCTCAGATTTACCCCAAGGAAATCAAACTCCCCATAATAAGCCACATTAAGTAGATTTTTCATGAGAGCCAATTTAAACGTTCAACACTAAAAGGAAATACTTACAAACACCCCAATTGAGTGTAAGCGATATCGTTACTTAGCCAAATGTATTTCTTATAAAGGAAGTAAAGTGAGAGGATATGGGACGTTCTTTCCGTTTCCACTAAAAATAAAAACCTCTGTATCTCGCTGACTTACCGCATTATTTGAAGTTAATTACAACTGATCTGAAGTTACGATAGCTGGCCACCAGAGTGCGTCATAAACATATTTCCGAATAAAATGGACTTACACCGTTCATTCCGTGAGGTCTTCTCTTACACGGAAAATGGTACAAGAAACTGTAACAAAACATTTGCCGACGAACTATCACGTTTCTAAGTACCTGTTTTATGTCTTAAACGTCCGGATGAGTCCCTGGAAATAATAATGAAAACTGTTAACTTCTCACATATAACTTCCACGACCCTTTAACCAGCGATACTCCTGAAGAACATTTATGATTTGAGCAACAGATTCCAAATCCGGATTCAGAACTCCCTTCAGTAGAAGAAATCGAAAAAATAATCCATGAACTTAAAAATAGCTAAGCTCCAAAGGAAGATATAATGTTGAGATTAAGAGGTGAAAGCCTAGCTGAGAAATTTCAAGTAATTTTTGTAGATTTATGGAGACAACTCCTGAAGACTGGAATTGCGATCTAATTCACCCACTACATAAAAAGGGGGAACGAAATGACATCAATACCTACGGAGGAATATCCTCACTAAAACTCGTTGAACAACGGACATGATTCATAAATGGCAGGTCCTGTGCAGAACAAATTCTCAATCTCAAAACCACCTTGCAAATCAATAAAGCCAGTCAAACAACGCTCACTTTGGAGGCTTCAGGAAAGCTAGCGACTCAGTAGACCCACACACACTATTCAATATTCTAGAAGCATTCAAAGTAGTCAGGAAAACAAGAGAATTGATTCGACAGACACTGACAGCCATAACTTCAACAGTTAAACTTCAATCAACTATCTGACCATTTTCATATTAGCACAGGACTTCGACAAGGAGACGACTATCACCGTTATTGCTCAATCGTGTACCTGAATAAGTTACCAGGGCAAGGCAAAAAGAGAAATAACGATTGGTTGACGACTAAACATTAAGTTCATCTGCAGTGTTGTAACGTGTTTTTCGAGGGGTTTTTATGCCACTGGCATAAGTCAGTAGGAAGCCATTCTATATTTATTTACGCGACAAATTGTTTAGCCAAGAGAATTTTTCATGTTAATTTATTATTATTATTATTAATTTATTATAATTATTATTAAGTTATTTTCGGAGCATTTTATAAAAATTATAAGCATACAGATAGGTTTTCTATGTCTTAGAAAACGCTATCAAGCAAATTATTACGAACGACAATATCATAGAAAATTATGTGATTACGGAATTTTACGGAGTTTCGTCAGTTAGGATATTATGAGAGACATGACTCACTGGAAATTCAAATACGGGCTGATTCTTGTCAAGAAGTATTACGCAAGCGGGGTTGCAGCGTCAAGAAAAGGCGGATAGTTGGAACGGAAATCGACTTCATCATCCGCGCGCCGTGTGTAATGAGCCAGAGAAGGGGAAGTAGAGCGTGGGGAGCAGCCAATCAGTGGAGACCACATAAGCTGGAAGTCGGTACCGAGGTGGGGAGCCGACAGGGGCATATATCGTCCGATGTTCCGTGGAGTGGGGGACAATCTGTGAAAGACTTGACTAGTTCGGTTGCAAGTGTGTGTCGCTCCGATGTTCCGTGGAGTGGAGAACTATCTGTTTAAAACTTAACCAGTTTGGTTGTACGAGGGTATGGCTCCATTGTTAGGACCATAAAGTCACAAAGTATATCATCAAATATCGACGGAGATGACGACGTCCAGGAGACTGTGGGAAGCACACAGCATCATCCAGTACGAGGGAAATGCTTTGGCAATTTCCAGTGGTAAGCGCGAATGACGCAGAAATACGCAATCTCTCATTTCTCTTTGTTTCATATTTCATATTTCAGTAACTTCATAGCTTGGGAATAAGAGTAAAATCAATAATTTATCAGACTCCGTTTTCACGTAATTTTCTATCGGTAATATTAAAATCGCAACGCTCCAATTTAAATTTTAAACTTATTATTATTATTATTAATTTTGCTATACTTGTTTTATATAATAAATTCAATTCTTTTACAATGCAATCTTTGCTTTCAGTAGGTAGCATTAGATATAGACCAATTCCTTCTCCTGATACAATTGTTTGTTGGGTTAATGATCAAATCATACCACGATCTGAGTGAATAGATTCTTGAAGGTGTTCTACCAGAGCTAGACGTTGTTAAATACAAATTTAGATTTCAGCATTGCGTTGAGGTCTTGGCGCCCATTAAAACAACATAGCTTAGGCAAAGGTAAACAGTTACATTTATCACCCAACAGTTAGGGGCAGCCAAACCGTTACACTTTGTCGCTACCAACATGGGGCATTAATTAACGTTACACTTGTCGCCGACAACTTGGGGCTGAAAACCTAATAACATTTGTGGAAGGAGAAGGGTATATATTTCTGTGCCTGTATTTTGGGGTTATTTGTCTGTATCAGTGTATATCATTATGGGGGATGAGAAAGAAAGACAGATGAGGTTACGTAGTGGTCATCAACTGGAGAGTGATGATACGAGCAGTATGTCGAGTGATGGTAGTACCGGGGTAGCGGAGGTAAATCCCGATACTGAAACAGGGAGTGTAGGCGGCCAACCAGAATTAAAAACTTTACTTCTCGAGTTCATGTATCAGAACAAAGTTAGTAGTGATGCTTTAAATGCTAAACTGGAACAAAACAACGCTAAATTAGAACAAAACAGTAGGGAAAATAAAGAAAGTACAGACGCTTTAAATGCTAAACTGGAACAAAACAACGCTAAATTAGAACAAAACAGTAGGGAAAATATAGAAAGTACAGATGCCTTAAACGCCAGATTAGAACAAAACAGTAGGGAAAATAAAGAAAGTACAGACGCTTTAAATGCCAAACTGGAACAAAACAACGCTAAATTAGAACAAAACAGTAAGGAAAATAAAGAAAGTACAGAAGCTTTAAATAAAAAATTAGAACAGAATAATGCAAAATTAGATAAGAACAACAAGGAAATTAGTGTGAAAATGGAGCAGATTAGAGGAGAAATCAGAGGAGTAATGGAAGAGAAGGTTAAAGAGATCATTGCAGATGTAGAAAAGAAATTAGGAAAAGTACAGGAGGAGTTAGAAATTAGAATCAGTACACAGGCTGAAAATTTATAAGAACTAGTGCAACTGGAAACACAGCAGGTCAAAAAGCAATTGGGGGGAGAAATTTACAAGATTAAAGTATCAACTAAAGAGGTTAAGGAACAGCTGGGGGGTAGAATTGAGAAAGTCCACTCACAAATAGTTGCAGAAGTAAATGATTTAAGAGAGAGTAATAGAGAGAGCATTAGCAAGATTGAGGAGAAACAAGCAAAGCTATATGATAAAGTAGAAGAATCAGAAGGAAACATTAAATTAACAGTAAACAGTATTGAGAGGAAGGCTGAGGAGAAAATCGCAGAATTAGAATTAAAATTAAAAGCTAGGATCAGGCAAGAAAATAGTCAGAATAGGCCAGTTTTTGTGAATAGCACAAACAGGGAGGTAGAATTGGGGAAGTTCAGCAATCGACAAGGGTGCCCAATGGAGTTCATGAATTCTATAGAAAATAAATTTGGGGAGAGGTTGGAAGATGGTAGTATTGAGTGGTGCCAGGTAGTTGAAATTTTAGAACAAGTGTTTGTGGGGGAAACGAGGAATTGGTTTGCTGTCTACAGAGACAAGTTTACTGATATTAATGACTTTAAAATGAAATTCTGTGAAAAGTTCTGGAATGAGGTTATTCAGTCGCAGCATCGTGAGGGAGTAGTGTGTGGTAAATATAACCCTAAAGGAAGCTCCACCATGACCGAATACGTTTTAGGGCAGGTATTAGTGTGTAAATATCTGGCTGGCTTGAAGGAGGAAAGTGATGAGGTGAGGTTGCTACTTAGGCACTTTCCCTATAGGATCAAGGAGGCTGCTTGTATCCAGAATGTAAAGACTATATCACAAGTAGAAAATTTGTTAAGCACATTTGATGCACTAGGGAGAGGGGGTTATGAGGACAATTTCAATCGGAACCAG
The DNA here is from genome assembly GCA_946902985.2 of Meconema thalassinum. Classification (NCBI taxonomy): domain Eukaryota; kingdom Metazoa; phylum Arthropoda; class Insecta; order Orthoptera; family Tettigoniidae; genus Meconema; species Meconema thalassinum. The sequence goes on along the minus strand of OX336388.2, from coordinate 796,176,987 downwards.
GGTAATAATAATAATAGACCTAATGAAGCCAGGCATCAAGAAGTTCAAGGGAACGGTGGCGAAGGGGCCAACGCTCAAAATAGAAATAATAATAATCAGCTAAATCAGAACAGAGGAACTAAATCAGAACTGAGGAAATGGCTATGGTAATCAGTATCAAGGGAGGAACAATAATTTCAGGGGAAATCAAGGGAGGAACAATGATTACAGGGGAAATCAAGGGAGAAACAATGATTTCAGGGGAAATCAAGGGAGAAATTATAATGACAATAATTACAACCAGAATAGGGGTCAAGGAAGAGGACAGCCTAGTGGTAGTAATATACAGCCAAACAATGACAACACAGCCCAGAACAACCAGACCAGTTCAGTAGTTATTAGTACTACGGCCAGCTGTAGCGGTTCTTTAAACGAGAACCAGGCTGCGAAGTAAGGTCAGAATCTCAGTCTGTAGCATGCCCTGTCCATACAATTATACAGGAACCCTATGACCTAAATGTAAGAAATGAATTATTACATGAACTAAATGATGAAGGTATTATTCAGGAAGTGGTTAGTAAGAGCCCCATAGTTAAATTTAACGTGTCCGAGGCGTACACAGATGTTTTAATTGATAGTGGTTGTATGAAGAGTTGCATAAGTAGTGCATTTTATGATAAAATGAAAGGAACTGGAGTAAGTTTTGAGGAGATGCCAATTAAAAGCACTTTTGTTATCACAGCTGTTGGGAAGAGGTCTAAAGTAATTTCTAAGCAAGTTTTAGTAGACCTTAAAATTAATAATCATGTAGAGAAGCAGATTTGCCTTGTAATTCCAAATTTAGTATTCAGTGTTATCTTGGGTTCAGAGTGGCTAAGTAGAGTGTCTGGTAACTTATGTTATGATGTAGGGAGTTTGAAATTTAAATGGGAAGATTCTAAAGTAGAAGTAGCGTTCAATGACCATATTCAGAGGAGTAGTATTGTAGGTGTGATTTGTACTTTAAATGAGATATCGCCAGCCGTAGAGCGGGGTTCTCCATGTTTTGTGGGCAGTGTGATTACGAACGGTAGTCAAAAGGACTCGTTACGTGATGCTGCATTTCAGGGAAATATAGAGGTGGAACAATGTGTTCGGCTCTATGATGTGTTATGGTGTAATAGGAGAGTTTTTGAGGATCGCATTGGTATGGCCAATTGCTATACACATTCATTGAACGTTATTGATAGGTCAGTATTCACAGGACATAGATATCCTGTACCTTTCGCTTATCAGAGTGCAGTTGAGGCACAAATTAACCAGATGCTTGAAGATGGGATTATCGAGCACTCTAACAGTCCGTATGTTAATTCTTTGATCAAGGTACCCAAGACCGACGGCACAGTTCGTATTTGTTTAGACGCTCGTTTGGTTAACAGTAGAATTAGTTCAGATCAGCTGAAATCTATGTCAATAGAGGAATTAATGCAAACATTTGAGGGGAAGAAGTATTTCACTTGTGTAGATTTGAGTTCCAGTTTTTGGCAAGTGCCACTTATGTACGAAGATAGACCATTTACAGCTTTTAGTCATAAATATAACCTTTATCGATTTTGTAGAACACCTTATGGGTTAAAGAGCAGTTCAGCAGCTTTAATTAGGGCTTTAAACATCGCATTAGGGGATGACACAGGAGAGTTTGTAACCATTTACATAGATGATATGGTAATTAGTTCACGCAGTTTTGAGGAGCATCTACGTCATTTAGATATAGTTTTTCAGAAGTTTGATCAGGCAGGGTTCACTTTGAAGCTGTCTAAGTCGTCATTCTGTCAGTCAGAAGTGACATTTTTAGGTCATAGTGTGTCGAGTAGAGATGTGACACCATAGGAAAGTAGGGTTAGCATGTGTAGACAGTAGCAACAGGGCATCGTTACATACACTGAGAAATAGGTAGGTAGAGCAACGTGATGACGTTCATTTAAAGGGAGCCACTTGCAAGGTTGGAAGCAGGTGACACAGAAACATTTATGGTTTCCAAACGTATTGGCAAAACAGCATATGTGCTGGAGAATAGTGAGGGAAACAGATTATACGGGACTTATAATATACATAGTCTCCGAAAGTATGTGTCATAAAGTGAGGATGTTTAGCTGGCGAGCCAGCCTATCAAATGAGTAAGTGTGGTATTTGGTGCGTGGGAGGAGATGGTCTTCCAGGCAGGCGTATCAGAAGTCACACAGGGGGGTAGTATGTAAGTAAATGAGAGTTTTTAAGGTACAGGGAAATATGACGGGATTGTCGGATGCTCTTGAGCACTAAAATGTCTCGATACACCAAGGCCAGAATTTGGTAGCGCTGGTGAATTTCCATTTGTTCCCAAGAGATGGGTGAGCGCTTGGACAGGGTATTTTTGCTTAAGGCGTCCACGGGACAAAAGATGGGCCATCAGAATGCGAGACAGTCCTTCATGAAACTCATACATAACAGCACACGTGATTTCTGTTTACGGCCTCGCCATGTAAGATTTGTAAGTGTGTAATTTAAGGTAATTTGTGCAAAGGTATTATTTGTGTGAGGAGAACTGGTCTGTGTTGAGAACTAGTATTAAGTAGAATATGGTCTACGGGAACTTAACAAGACAGGGCGATTACGGCACAGAAATATATGGTGTTATATGTAATGCGCATTTACTGTTTTTTTTTTTCAGAAGTCAATATTAATTTTATCTTTTATAAAGAGAGATCAAGTATTATGGTCACGATGCGCTGGCACAATAGTGTGATCGTGTGCTCAGTGATAAGTGAGATTAAATTTCACCATAAGGAAGGGACCTCCAGTGAAATTAGGAAGTTCTATGGTGATAAAAAATATATCAGAACACCTTCAATGCGTGTGATATGACATCATAAATACATAGTGCTCACACATTAATTATGTCTATTTTTCCAACATAGAGAAATTTGAGAGGCGGAAATATCCGTGGAACACTATTCTATATGAAAAACATTGGACTGGTTGCAAAGTGCAATCCATAGTGACAACAAACTTTGACGCAAAGTGCGTGAAGAAAAATTATGAGTGTATATATCTGTAATTTAGGGTGATTTCATTTATGTAATATGTATTTTGGATGGGGATTATTAACGTGTCTGGGATAATCGGATAATGGACCGTCGTCACGGTAAATCATCCGATGATCCGAGGCGAATATGTAACGTGTTTTTCGAGGGGTTTTTATGCCACTGGCATAAGTCAGTAGGAAGCCATTCTATATTTATTTACGCGACAAATTGTTTAGCCAAGAGAATTTTTCATGTTAATTTATTATTATTATTAATTTATTATAATTATTATTAAGTTATTTTCGGAGCATTTTATAAAAATTATAAGCATACAGATAGGTTTTCTTTGTCTTAGAAAACGCTATCAAGCAAATTATTACGAACGACAATATCATAGAAAATTATGTGATTACGGAATTTTACGGAGTTTCGTCAGTTAGGATATTATAAGAGACATGACTCACTGGAAATTCAGATACGGGCTGATTCTTGTCAAGAAGTATTACGCAAGCGGGGTTGCAGTGTCAAGAAAAGGCGGATAGTTGGAACGGAAATCGACTTCATCATCCGCGCGCCGTGTGTAATGAGCCAGAGTAGGGGAAGTAGAGCGTGGGGAGCAGCCAATCAGTGGAGACCACGTAAGCTGGAAGTCGGTACCGAGGTGGGAAGCCGACAGGGGCATATATCGTCCGATGTTCCGTGGAGTGGGGGACAATCTGTGAAAGACTTGACTAGTTCGGTTGCAAGTGTGTGTCGCTCCGATGTTCCGTGGAGTGGAGAACTATCTGTTTAAAACTTAACCAGTTTGGTTGTACGAGGGTATGGCTCCGTTGTTAGGACCATAAAGTCACAAAGTATATCATCAAATATCGACGGAGATGACGACGTCCAGGAGACTGTGGGAAGCACACAGCATCATCCAGTACGAGGGAAATGCTTTGGCAATTTCCAGTGGTAAGCGCGAATGACGCAGAAATACTCAATCTCTCATTTCTCTTTGTTTTATATTTCACATTTCAGTAACTTCATAGCTTGGGAATAAGAGTAAAATCAATAATTTATCAGACTCCGTTTTCACGTAATTTTCTATCGGTAATATTAAAATCGCAACGCTCAAATTTAAATTTTAAACTTATTATTATTATTAATTTTGCTATACTTGTTTTATATAATAAATTCAATTCCTTTACAATGCAATCTTTGCTTTCAGTAGGTAGCGTTAGATATAGACCAATTCCTTCTCCTGATACAATTGTTTGTTGGGTTAATGATCAAATCATACCACGATCTGAGTGAATAGATTCTTGAAGGTGTTCTACCAGAGCTAGACGTTGTTAAATACAAATTTAGATTTCAGCATTGCGTTGAGGTCTTGACGCCCATTAAAACAACATAACTTAGGCAAAGGTAAACAGTTACATTTATCACCCAACAGTTAGGGGCAGCCAAACCGTTACACTTTGTCGCTACCAACATGGGGCATTAATTAACATTACAGTGTTTGGCCATCGCGGATGATCTAGCTATTCTATAACAACACACAAGAGGCAGTTCAGGTTCTTGAAAGAATTCACGAAATTACAGCTAAGACGGGATTCCAAATGCATGGACGAATCCGCTGGTCATCTAGGCAGGAAATCTCTGAAGAATTAATTCGGCAAAAAATCATCAAGTAAATGCTAGCAGCACACATCATGAATGGTTTTCCCAGTGTTTTCCACACTTACTCCAGGCAAATGACTGGAAAGTACTTTACTTCATGTTTCAATCGTGACACAAACAAAGATAGAACTTCAAAATTACAGATGGCCTATACCTACAGATGTAATTAATAAATCAACATCTAAGAGATGATACCACAGTAATCAAACCTGAAGCTCTATGTGGCTCAGAAACATTGATCATTGAAGGTAGATCTCTTAGTAAGGACATTATACCACAGTAATCAAACCTGAAGCTCTATGTGGCTCAGAAACATTGATCATTGAAGATAGATCTCTTACTAAGGACATTATACCACAGTAATCAAACCTGAAGCTCTATGTGGCTGAGAAACATTGATCAATGAAGGTACACATCTTAGTAAGGACATTATACCACAGTAATCAAACCTGAAGCTCTATATGGCTCAGAAACATTGATCATTGAAGGTAGATCTCTTAGTAAGGCATTATACCACAGTAATCAAACCTGAAGCACTAGATGGCACAGAAACATTGATCATTGAAGGTAAATTTCTTAGTAAGGACATTATACAACAGTAATCAAACCTGAAGCTCTATAAGGCTCAGAAATATTGATCATTGAAGGTAGATCTCTTAGGACATTACACCACAGAAGTCAAACCTGAAGCTCTATGTGGCTGAGAAACATTGATCATTGAAGGTAGATCTCTTAGGACATTATACCTCAGTCATCAAACCTGAAGCTCTATGTGGCTGAGAAACATTGATCATTGAAGGTAGATCTCTTCGGACATTTTACCACAGTAATCAAACCTGAAGCTCTATGTGGCTCACAAACATTGATCATTAAATGTAGACCTCTTAGTAAGGACATTATACCACAGTAATCAAACCTGAAGCTCTATGTGGCTATGAAACATTGATCATTGAAGGTAGATCCCTTAGGACATTTAACAACAGTCATCAAACCTGAAACTCTATGTGGCTGAGAAACATTGATCATTGAAGGTAGATCTCTTAGGACAATATACCACAGTAATAAAACCTGAAGCTCTATGTGGCTCAGAAACATTGATCAATGAAGGTAGATATCTTAGTAAGGACATTAGACCACAGTAATCAAACCTGAAGCTCTATATGGCACAGAAACAATGATCATTGAAGGTAGATCTCTTAGTAAGGCATTATACCACAGATATCAAACCTGAAGCACTATATGGCACAGAAACATTGATCATTGAAGGTAAATTTCTTAGTAAGGACATTATACAACAGTAATCAAACCTGAAGCTCTATAAGGCTCAGAAATATTGATCATTGAAGGTAGATCTCTTAGGACATTATACCTTACTAATCAAACCTGAAGCTCTATGTGGCTATGAAACATTGATCATTGAAGGTAGATATCTTAGGACATTATACCACAGCAATCAAACCTGAAGCTCTATGTAGCTATGAAACATTGATCATTGAAGGTAGACCTCTTAGGACATTATACCACAGTAATCAAACCTGAAGCTCTATGTGGCTGAGAAACACTGATCATTGAAGGTAGATCTCTTACGACATTATACCACAGTAATCAAACCTGAAGCTCTATGTGGCTCAGAAACATTGATCATTAAAGGTAGACCTCTTAGTAAGGACAATATACCACAGTATTCAAACCTGAAGCTCTATGTGGCTACGAAACATTGATCATTGAAGGTAGATCTCTTAAAACATTATACCACAGTAATCAAACCTGAAGCTCTATGTGGCTGAGAAGCATTGATCATTGAAGGTAGATCTCATAGGACATTATACCACAGTAATCAAACCTCAAGCTCTATGTGGCTCAGAAACATTGATCATTAAAGGTAGTCCTCTTAGTAAGGACATTATACCACAGTAATCGAACCTGAAGCTCTATGTGCCTATGAAACATTGATCATTGAAGGTAGATCTCTTAGGACATTATACCACAGTAATCAAACCTGTAGCTCTATGTGGCTATGAAACATTGATCATTGAAGGTAGATCTCGTAGGACATTATACCACAGTAATCAAACCTGAAGCTCTATGTGGCTGAGAAACATTGATCATTGAAGGTAGATCTCTTAGGACATTATACCACAGTTTATCAAACCTGAAGCTCTATGTGGCTCAGAAACATTGATCATTGAAGGTAGATCTCTTAGTAAGGACATTATACCACAGTAATCAAACCTGAAGCTCAATATGGCTCAGAAACATTGATCATTGAAGGTACATCTCTTAGTAAGGACATTATACCACAGTAATCAAACCTGAAGATCTATATGGCTCAGAAACATTGATCATTGAAGGTAGATCACTTAGTATGGACATTATACCACAGTAATCAAACCTGAAGCTCTATATGGCTCAGAAACATTGATCATTGAAGGTAGATCACTTAGTATGGACATTATACCACAGTAATCAAACCTGAAGCTCTATATGGCTCAGAAACATTGATCATTGAAGGTAGATCACTTAGTATGGACATTATACCACAGTAATCACACCTGAAGCTCTATATGTCTCAGAAACATTGATCATTGAAGGTAGATCACTTAGTATGGACATTATACCACAGTAATCATACCTGAAGCTCTATATGGCTCAGAAACATTGATCATTGAAGGTAGATCACTTAGTATGGACATTATACCACAGTTATCAAACCTGAAGCTCTATATGGCTCAGAAAATTGATCATTGAAGGTAGATCTGTTGGTAAGGACATTATACCACAGTAATCAAACCTGAAGCTCTATATGACTCAGAAACATTGATCATTGAAGGAAGATCTCTTAGTAAGGACATTATACCACAGTAATCAAACCTGAAGCACAATGTAGCTCAGAAACATTGATCATTGGAGGTAGATCTCTTAGTAAGGACATTATACCACAGTAATCAAACCTGAAGCTCTATATGGCTCAGAAACATTGATCATTGAAGGTTGATTTCTTAGTAAGGACATTATACCACAGTAATCAAACCTGAAACTCTATGTGGCTCAGGAACATTGATCATTGAAGGTAGATCTCAGTAAGGACATTATACCACAGTAATCAAACCTGAAGCACAATGTAGCTCAGAAACATTGATCATTGGACGTAGATCTCTTAGTAAGGACATTATAACACAGTAATCAAACCTCAAGCTCTATATGGCTCAGAAACATGGATCATTGAAGGTAGACCTCTTAGTAAGGACATTATACCACAGTAATCAAACCTGAAGCTCTATGTAGCTGAGAAACATTGATCAATGATGGTAGATATCTTAGTAAGGACAATATACCACAGTAATCAAACCTGAAGCTCTATATGGCTCAGAAACATTGATCATTGAAGGTAGATCTCTTAGTAAGGCATTATACCACAGTAATCAAACATGAAGCACTAGATAGCACAGAAACATTGATCATTGAAGGTAAATTTCTTATTAAGGACATTATACAACAGTTATCAAACCTGAAGCTCTATAAGGCTCAGAAATATTGATCATTGAAGGTAGATCTCTTAGGACATTACACCACAGATGTCAAACCTGAAGCTCTATGAGGCTGAGAAACATTGATCATTGAAGGAAGATCTCTTCGGACATTATACCACAGTAATCAAACCTGAAGCTCTATGTGGCTCAGAAACATTGATCATTAAAAGTAGACCTCTTAGTAAGGACATTAAACCACAGTAATCAAACCTGAAGCTCTATGTGGCTATGAAACATTGATCATTGAAGGTAGATCTCTTAGGACATTATACCACAGTCATCAAACCTGAAGCTCTATGTGGCTGAGAAACATTGATCATTGAAGGTAGATCTCTTCGGACATTATACCACAGTAATCAAACCTGAAGCTCTATGTGGCTCAGAAACATTGATCATTAAATGTAGACCTCTTAGTAAGGACATTATAACACAGTTATCAAACCTGAAGCTCTATGTCGCTCAGAAACATTGATCAATGAAGGTAGATATCTGTAAGGACATTATACCACAGTAATCAAACCTGAAGCTCTATATGGCTCAGAAACATTGATCATTGAAGGTAGATCTCTTAGAAAGGCATTATACCACAGTAAGCAAACCTGAAGCACTATATGGCACATAAACATTGATCATTGAAGGTAAATTTCTTAGTAAGGACATTATAAAACAGTAATCAAACCTGAAGCTCTATAAGGCTCAGAAATATTGATCATTGAAGGTAGATCTCTTAGGACATTATACCACAGTTATCAAACCTGAAACTCAATGGTGCTCAGAAACATTGTTCACTAGAGAAAGACCTCTTAGTAAGGACATTATACCACAGTAATCAAACCTGAAGCTCTATGTGGCTATGAAACATTGATCATTGAAGGTAGATATCTTAGGACATTATACCACAGCAATCAAACCTGAAGCTCTATGTAGCTATGAAACATTGATCATTTAAGGTAGATCTCGTAGGACATTATACCACAGTAATCAAACCTGAAGCTCTATGTGGCTGAGAAACATTGATCTTTGAAGGTAGATCTCTTAGGACATTATACCACAGTAATCAAACCTGAAGCTCTATGTGGCTCAGAAACATTGATCATTAAAGGTAGACCTCTAAGTAAGGACATTATACCACAGTATTCAAACTTGAAGCTCTATGTGGCTATGAAACATTGATCATTGAAGGTAGATCTCTTAGGACATTATACCACAGTAATCAAACCTGAAGCTCTATGTGGCTATGAAACATTGATCATTGAAGGTAGAACTCTTAGGACATTATACCACAGTAATCAAACCTGAAGCTCTATATGGCTCAGCAACATTGATCATTGAAGGTAGATCTCTTAGTAAGGCATTATACCACAGTAATCAAACTTGAAGCACTAGATGGCACAGAAACATTGATCATTGAAGGTAAATTTCTTAGTAAGGACATTATACAACAGTAATCAAACCTGAAGCTCTATAAGGCTCAGAAATATTGATCATTGAAGGTAGATCTCTTAGGACATTCCACCACAGAAGTCAAACCTGAAGCTCTATGTGGCTGAGAAACATTGATCATTGAAAGTAGATCTCTTAGGACATTATACCACAGTCATCAAACCTGAAGCTCTATGTGGCTGAGAAACATTGATCATTGAAGGTAGATCTCTTCGGACATTATACCACAGTAATCAAACCTGAAGCTCTATGTGGCTCAGAAACATTGATCATTAAATGTAGACCTCTTAGTAAGGACATTATACCACAGTAATCAAACCTGAAGCTCTATGTGGCTATGAAACATTGATCATTGAAGGTAGATCCCTAAGGACATTTAACAACAGTCATCAAACCTGAAGCTCTATGTGGCTGAGAAACATTGATCATTGAAGGTAGATCTCTTAGGACATTATACCACAGTAATCAAACCTGAAGCTCTATGTGGCTCAGAAACATTGATCAATGAAGGTAGATATATTAGTAAGGACATTATACCACAGTAATCAAACCTGAAGCTCTATATGGCTCAGAAACATTGATCATTGAAGGTAGATCTCTTAGTAAGGCATTATACCACAGATATCAAACCTGAAGCACTATATGGCACAGAAACATTGATCATTGAAGGTAAATTTCTTAGTAAGGACATTATACAACAGTAATCAAACCTGAAGCTCTACAAGGCTCAGAAATATTGATCATTGAAGGTAGATCTCTTAGGACATTATACCTTAGTAATCAAACCTGAAGCTCTATGTAGCTATGAAACATTGATCATTGAAGGCAGATATCTTAGGACATTATACCACAGCAATCAAACCTGAAGCTCTATGTAGCTATGAAACATTGATCATTGAAGGTAGACCTCTTAGGACATTATACCACAGTAATCAAACCTGAAGCTCGATGTGGCTGAGAAACATTGATCATTGAAGGTAGATCACTTAGGACATTATACCACAGTAATCAAACCTGAAGCTCTATGTGGCTCAGAAACATTGATCATTGAAGGTAGACCTCTTAGTAAGGACAATATACCACAGTATTCAAACCTGAAGCTCTATGTGGCTATGAAACATTGATCATTGAAGGTAGATCTCTTAAGACATTATACCACAGTAATCAAACCTGAAGCTCTATGTGGCTGAGAAGCATTGATCATTGAAGGTAGATCTCTTAGGACATTATACCACAGTAATCAAACCTCCAGCTCTATGTGGCTCAGAAACATTGATCATTAAAGGTAGACCTCTTAGTAATGACATTATACCACAGTAATCGAACCTGAAGCTCTATGTGCCTATGAAACATTGATCATTGAAGGTAGATCTCTCAGGACATTATACCACAGTAATCAAACCTGTAGCTCTATGTGGCTATGAAACATTGATCATTGAAGGTAGATCTCGTAGGACATTATACCACAGTAATCAAACCTGAAGCTCTGTGAGGCTGAGAAACATTGATCATTGAAGGTAGATCTCTTAGAACATTATACCACAGTTTATCAAACCTGAAGCTCTATGTGGCTCAGAAACATTGATCATTGAAGGTAGATCTCTTAGTAAGGACATTATACCACAGTAATCAAACCTGAAGCTCAATATGGCTCAGAAACATTGATCATTGAAGGTACATCTCTTAGTAAGGACATTATACCACAGTAATCAAACCTGAATATCTATATGGCTCAGAAACATTGATCATTGAATGTAGATCACTTAGTGTGGACATTATACCACAGTAATCAAACCTGAAGCTCTATATGGCTCAGAAACATTGATCATTGAAGGTAGATCACTTAGTATGGACATTATACCACAGTAATCAAACCTGAAGCTCTATATGGCTCAGAAACATTGATCATTGAAGGTAGATCACTTAGTATGGACATTATACCACAGTTATCACACCTGAAGCTCTATATGTCTCAGAAAAATTGATCATTGAAGGTAGATCACATAGTATGGACATTATACCACAGTAATCATACCAGAAGCTCTATATGGCTCAGAAACATTGATCATTGAAGGTAGATCACTTAGTATGGACATTATACCACAGTTATCAAACCTGAAGCTCTATATGGCTCAGAAACATTGATCATTGAAGGTAGATCACTTAGTATGGACATTATACCACAGTAATCATACCTGAAGCTCTATATGGCTCAGAAACATTGATCATTGAAGGTAGATCACTTAGTATGGACATTATACCACAGTTATCAAACCTGAAGCTCTATATGGTCAGAAAATTGATCATTGAAGGTAGATCTGTTGGTAAGGACATTATACCACAGTAATCAAACCTGAAGCTCTATATGACTCAGAAACATTGATCATTGAAGGAAGATCTCTTAGTAAGGACATTATACCACAGTAATCAAACCTGAAGCACAATGTAGCTCAGAAACATTGATCATTGGAGGTAGATCTCTTAGTAAGGACATTATACCACAGTAATCAAACCTGAAGCTCTATATGGCTCAGAAACATTGATCATTTAAGGTTGATCTCTTAGTAAGGACATTATACCACAGTAATCAAACCTGAAACTCTATGTGGCTCAGGAACATTGATCATTGAAGGTAGATCTCAGTAAGGACATTATACCACAGTAATCAAACCTGAAGCACAATGTAGCTCAGAAACATTGATCATTGGACGTAGATCTCTTAGTAAGGACATTATAACACAGTAATCAAACCTCAAGCTCTATATGGCTCAGAAACATTGATCATTGAAGGTAGACCTCTTAGTAAGGACATTATACCACAGTAATCAAACCTGAAGCTCTATGTAGCTGAGAAACATTGATCAATGATGGTAGATATCTTAGTAAGGACAATATACCACAGTAATCAAACCTGAAGCTCTATATGGCTCAGAAACATTGATCATTGAAGGTAGATCTCTTAGTAAGGCATTATACCACAGTAATCAAACATGAAGCACTAGATGGCACAGAAACATTGATCATTGAAGGTAAATTTCTTATTAAGGACATTATACAACAGTTATCAAACCTGAAGCTCTATAAGGCTCAGAAATATTGATCATTGAAGGTAGATCTCTTAGGACATTACACCACAGAAGTCAAACCTGAAGCTCTATGAGGCTGAGAAACATTGATCATTGAAGGAAGATCTCTTCGGACATTATACCACAGTAATCAAACCTGAAGCTCTATGTGGCTCAGAAACATTGATCATTAAAAGTAGACCTCTTAGTAAGGACATTAAACCACAGTAATCAAACCTGAAGCTCTATGTGGCTATGAAACATTGATCATTGAAGGTAGATCTCTTAGGACATTATACCACAGTCATCAAACCTGAAGCTCTATGTGGCTGAGAAACATTGATCATTGAAGGTAGATCTCTTCGGACATTATACCACAGTAATCAAACCTGAAGCTCTATGTGGCTCAGAAACATTGATCATTAAATGTAGACCTCTTAGTAAGGACATTATAACACAGTTATCAAACCTGAAGCTCTATGTCGCTCAGAAACATTGATCAATGAAGGTAGATATCTTAGTAAGGACATTATACCACAGTAATCAAACCTGAAGCTCTATATGGCTCAGAAACATTGATCATTGAAGGTAGATCTCTTAGAAAGGCATTATACCACAGTAAGCAAACCTGAAGCACTATATGGCACATAAACATTGATCATTGAAGGTAAATTTCTTAGTAAGGACATTATAAAACAGTAATCAAACCTGAAGCTCTATAAGGCTCAGAAATATTGATCATTGAAGGTAGATCTCTTAGGACATTATACCACAGTAATCAAACCTGAAACTCAATGGTGCTCAGAAACATTGTTCACTAGAGAAAGACCTCTTAGTAAGGACATTATACCACAGTAATCAAACCTGAAGCTCTATGTGGCTATGAAACATTGATCATTGAAGGTAGATATCTTAGGACATTATACCACAGCAATCAAACCTGAAGCTCTATGTAGCTATGAAACATTGATCATTTAAGGTAGATCTCGTAGGACATTATACCACAGTAATCAAACCTGAAGCTCTATGTGGCTGAGAAACATTGATCATTGAAGGTAGATCTCTTAGGACATTATACCACAGTAATCAAACCTGAAGCTCTATGTGGCTCAGAAACATTGATCATTAAAGGTAGACCTCTAAGTAAGGACATTATACCACAGTATTCAAACTTGAAGCTCTATGTGGCTATGAAACATTGATCATTGAAGGTAGATCTCTTAGGACATTATACCACAGTAATCAAACCTGAAGCTCTATGTGGCTATGAAACATTGATCATTGAAGGTAGAACTCTTAGGACATTATACCACAGTAATCAAACCTGAAGCTCTATATGGCTCAGCAACATTGATCATTGAAGGTAGATCTCTTAGTAAGGCATTATACCACAGTAATCAAACTTGAAGCACTAGATGGCACAGAAACATTGATCATTGAAGGTAAATTTCTTAGTAAGGACATTATACAACAGTAATCAAACCTGAAGCTCTATAAGGCTCAGAAATATTGATCATTGAAGGTAGATCTCTTAGGACATTCCACCACAGAAGTCAAACCTGAAGCTCTATGTGGCTGAGAAACATTGATCATTGAAAGTAGATCTCTTAGGACATTATACCACAGTCATCAAACCTGAAGCTCTATGTGGCTGAGAAACATTGATCATTGAAGGTAGATCTCTTCGGACATTATACCACAGTAATCAAACCTGAAGCTCTATGTGGCTCAGAAACATTGATCATTAAATGTAGACCTCTTAGTAAGGACATTATACCACAGTAATCAAACCTGAAGCTCTATGTGGCTATGAAACATTGATCATTGAAGGTAGATCCCTAAGGACATTTAACAACAGTCATCAAACCTGAAGCTCTATGTGGCTGAGAAACATTGATCATTGAAGGTAGATCTCTTAGGACATTATACCACAGTAATCAAACCTGAAGCTCTATGTGGCTCAGAAACATTGATCAATGAAGGTAGATATATTAGTAAGGACATTATACCACAGTAATCAAACCTGAAGCTCTATATGGCTCAGAAACATTGATCATTGAAGGTAGATCTCTTAGTAAGGCATTCTACCACAGATATCAAACCGGGAGCACTATATGGCACAGAAACATTGATCATTGAAGGTAAATTTCTTAGTAAGGACATTATACAACAGTAATCAAACCTGAAGCTCTACAAGGCTCAGAAATATTGATCATTGAAGGTAGATCTCTTAGGACATTATACCTTAGTAATCAAACCTGAAGCTCTATGTAGCTATGAAACATTGATCATTGAAGGCAGATATCTTAGGACATTATACCACAGCAATCAAACCTGAAGCTCTATGTAGCTATGAAACATTGATCATTGAAGGTAGACCTCTTAGGACATTATACCACAGTAATCAAACCTGAAGCTCTATGTGGCTGAGAAACATTGATCATTGAAGGTAGATCACTTAGGACATTATACCACAGTAATCAAACCTGAAGCTCTATGTGGCTCAGAAACATTGATCATTGAAGGTAGACCTCTTAGTAAGAACAATATACCACAGTATTCAAACCTGAAGCTCTATGTGGCTATGAAACATTGATCATTGAAGGTAGATCTCTTAAGACATTATACCACAGTAATCAAACCTGAAGCTCTATGTGGCTGAGAAGCATTGATCATTGAAGGTAGATCTCTTAGGACATTATACCACAGTAATCAAACCTCCAGCTCTATGTGGCTCAGAAACATTGATCATTAAAGGTAGACCTCTTAGTAATGACATTATACCACAGTAATCGAACCTGAAGCTCTATGTGCCTATCAAACATTGATCATTGAAGGTAGATCTCTCAGGACATTATACCACAGTAATCAAACCTGTAGCTCTATGTGGCTATGAAACATTGATCATTGAAGGTAGATCTCGTAGGACATTATACCACAGTAATCAAACCTGAAGCTCTGTGAGGCTGAGAAACATTGATCATTGAAGGTAGATCTCTTAGAACATTATACCACAGTTTATCAAACCTGAAGCTCTATGTGGCTCAGAAACATTGATCATTGAAGGTAGATCTCTTAGTAAGGACATTATACCACAGTAATCAAACCTGAAGCTCAATATGGCTCAGAAACATTGATCATTGAAGGTACATCTCTTAGTAAGGACATTATACCACAGTAATCAAACCTGAAGATCTATATGGCTCAGAAACATTGATCATTGAATGTAGATCACTTAGTGTGGACATTATACCACAGTAATCAAACCTGAAGCTCTATATGGCTCAGAAACATTGATCATTGAAGGTAGATCACTTAGTATGGACATTATACCACAGTAATCAAACCTGAAGCTCTATATGGCTCAGAAACATTGATCATTGAAGGTAGATCACTTAGTATGGACATTATACCACAGTTATCACACCTGAAGCTCTATATGTCTCAGAAACATTGATCATTGAAGGTAGATCACATAGTATGGACATTATACCACAGTAATCATACCAGAAGCTCTATATGGCTCAGAAACATTGATCATTGAAGGTAGATCACTTAGTATGGACATTATACCACAGTTATCAAACCTGAAGCTCTATATGGCTCAGAAACATTGATCATTGAAGGTAGATCACTTAGTATGGACATTATACCACAGTAATCATACCTGAAGCTCTATATGGCTCAGAAACATTGATCATTGAAGGTAAATTTCTTAGTGAGGACATTATACAACAGTAATCAAACCTGAAGCTCTATAAGGCTCAGAAATATTGATCATTGAAGGTAGATCTCTTAGGACATTATACCACAGCAATCAAACCTGAAACTCAATGGTGCTCAGAAACATTGTTCACTATAGGTAGACCTCTTAGTAAGGACATTATACCACAGTAATCAAACCTGAAGCTCTATGTGGCTATGAAACATTGATCATTGAAGGTAGATATCTTAGGACATTATACCACAGCAATCAAACCTGAAGCTCTATGTAGCTATGAAACATTGATCATTTAAGGTAGATCTCTTAGGACATTATACCACAGTAATCAAACCTGAAGCTCTATGTGGCTGAGAAACATTGATCATTGAAGGTAGATCTCTTAGGACATTATACCACAGTAATCAAACCTGAAGCTCTATGTGGCTCAGAAACATTGATCATTAAAGGTAGACCTCTTAGTAAGGACATTATACCACAGTATTCAAAGCTGAAGCTCTATGTGGCTATGAAACATTGATCATTGAAGGTAGATCTCTTAGGACATTATACCACAGTAATCAAACCTGAAGCTCTATGTGGCTATGAAACATTGATCATTGAAGGTAGAACTCTTAGGACATTATACCACAGTAATCAAACCTGAAGCTCTATATGGCTCAGCAACATTGATCATTGAAAGTAGTTCTCTTAGTAAGGCATTATACCACAGTAATCAAACCTGAAGCACTAGATGGCACAGAAACATTGATCATTGAAGGTAAATTTCTTAGTAAGGACATTATACAACAGTAATCAAACCTGAAGCTCTATAAGGCTCAGAAATATTGATCATTGAAGGTAGATCTCTTAGGACATTCCACCACAGAAGTCAAACCTGAAGCTCTATGTGGCTGAGAAACATTGATCATTGAAAGTAGATCTCTTAGGACATTATACCTCAGTCATCAAACCTGAAGCTCTATGTGGCTGAGAAACATTGATCAATGAAGGTAGATCTCTTCGGACATTATACCACAGTAATCAAACCTGAAGCTCTATGTGGCTCAGAAACATTGATCATTAAATGTAGACCTCTTAGTAAGTACATTATACCACAGTAATCAAACCTGAAGCTCTATGTGGCTATGAAACATTGATCATTGAAGGTAGATCCCTTAGGACATTTAACAACAGTCATCAAACCTGAAGCTCTATGTGGCTGAGAAACATTGATCATTGAAGGTAGATCTCTAAGGACATTATACCACAGTAATCAAACCTGAAGCTCTATGTGGCTCAGAAACATTGATCAATGAAGGTAGATATCTTAGTAAGGACATTATACCACAGTAATCAAACCTGAAGATCTATATGGCTCAGAAACATTGATCATTGAAGGTAGATCTCTTAGTAAGGCATTATACCAC
Source organism: Meconema thalassinum (assembly GCA_946902985.2). NCBI lineage: Eukaryota > Metazoa > Arthropoda > Insecta > Orthoptera > Tettigoniidae > Meconema > Meconema thalassinum. The sequence continues at coordinate 796,159,134 of OX336388.2, read as the reverse complement.
AGATATCAAACCTGAAGCACTATATGGCACAGAAACATTGATCATTGAAGGTAAATTTCTTAGTAAGGACATTATACAACAGTAATCAAACCTGAAGCTCTATAAGGCTCAGAAATATTGATCATTGAAGGTAGATCTCTTAGGACATTATACCTTAGTAATCAAACCTGAAGCTCTATGTAGCTATGAAACATTGATCATTGAAGGCAGATATCTTAGGACATTATACCACAGCAATCAAACCTGAAGCTCTATGTAGCTATGAAACATTGATCATTGAAGGTAGACCTCTTAGGACATTATACCACAGTAATCAAACCTGAAGCTCTATGTGGCTCAGAAATATTGATCATTAAAGGTAGACCTCTTAGTAAGGACAATATACCACAGTATTCAAACCTGAAGCTCTATGTGGCTATGAAACATTGATCATTGAAGGTAGATCTCTTAAAACATTATACCACAGTATTCAAACCTGAAGCTCTATGTGGGTGAGAAGCATTGATCATTGAAGGTAGATCTCTTAGGACATTATACCACAGTAATCAAACCTCAAGCTCTATGTGGCTCAGAAACATTGATCATTAAAGGTAGAACTCTTAGTAATGACATTATACCACAGTAATCGAACCTGAAGCTCTATGTGCCTATGAAACATTGATCATTGAAGGTAGATCTCTTAGGACATTATACCACAGTAATCAAACCTGTAGCTCTATGTGGCTATGAAACATTGATCATTGAAGGTAGATCTCGTAGGACATTATACCACAGTAATCAAACCTGAAGCTCTGTGTGGCTGAGAAACATTGATCATTGAAGGTAGATCTCTTAGGACATTATACCACAGTTTATCAAACCTGAAGCTCTATGTGGCTCAGAAACATTGATCATTGAAGGTAGATCTCTTAGTAAGGACATTATACCACAGTAATCAAACCTGAAGCACTAGATGGCACAGAAACATTGATAATTGAAGGTAAATTTCTTAGTAAGGACATTATACAACAGTAATCAAACCTGAAGCTCTATAAGGCTCAGAAATATTGATCATTGAAGGTAGATCTCTTAGGACATTCCACCACAGAAGTCAAACCTGAAGCTCTATGTGGCGGAGAAACATTGATCATTGAAAGTAGATCTCTTAGGACATTATACCACAGTCATCAAACCTGAAGCTCTATGTGGCTGAGAAACATTGATCATTGAAGGTAGATCTCTTCGGACATTATACCACAGTAATCAAACCTGAAGCTCTATGTGGCTCAGAAATATTGATCATTAAATGTAGACCTCTTAGTAAGGACATTATACCACAGTAATCAAACCTGAAGCTCTATGTGGCTATGAAACATTGATCATTGAAGGTAGATCCCTTAGGACATTTAACAACAGTCATCAAACCTGAAGCTCTATGTGGCTGAGAAACATTGATCATTGAAGGTAGATCTCTTAGGACATTATACCACAGTAATCAAACCTGAAGCTCTATGTGGCTCAGAAACATTGATCAATGAAGGCAGATATCTTAGTAAGGACATTATACCACAGTAATCAAACCTGAAGCTCTATATGGCTCAGAAACATTGATCATTGAAGGTAGATCTCTTAGGAAGGCATTATACCACAGATATCAAACCTGAAGCACTATATGGCACAGAAACATTGATCATTGAAGGTAAATTTCTTAGTAAGGACATTATACAACAGTAATCAAACCTGAAGCTCTATAAGGCTCAGAAATATTGATCATTGAAGGTAGATCTCTTAGGACATTATACCTTAGTAATCAAACCTGAAGCTCTATGTAGCTATGAAACATTGATCATCGAAGGCAGATATCTTTGGACATTATACCACAGCAATCAAACCTGAAGCTCTATGTAGCTATGAAACATTGATCATTGAAGGTAGACCTCTTAGGACATTATACCTCAGTAATCAAACCTGAAGCTCTATGTGGCTCAGAAACATTGATCATTAAAGGTAGTCCTCTTAGTAAGGACAATATACCACAGTATTCAAACCTGAAGCTCTATGTGGCTATGAAACATTGATCATTGAAGGTAGATCTCTTAAAACACTATACCACAGTAATCAAACCTGAAGCTCTATGTGGCTGAGAAGCATTGATCATTGAAGGTAGATCCCTTAGGACATTATACCACAGTAATCAAACCTCAAGCTCTATGTGGCTCAGAAACATTGATCATTAAAGGTAGACCTCTTAGTAATGACATTATACCACAGTAATCGAACCTGAAGCTCTATGTGCCTATGAAACATTGATCATTGAAGGTAGATCTCTTAGGACAATTTACCACAGTAATCAAACCTGTAGCTCTATGTGGCTATGAAACATTGATCATTGAAGGTAGATCTCGTAGGACATTATACCACAGTAATCAAACCTGAAGCTCTGTGTGGCTGAGAAACATTGATCATTGAAGGTAGATCTCTTAGGACATTATACCACAGTTTATCAAACCTGAAGCTCTATGTGGCTCAGAAACATTGATCATTGAAGGTAGATCTCTTAGTAAGGACATTATACCACAGTAATCAAACCTGAAGCTCAATATGGCTCAGAAACATTGATCATTGAAGGTACATCTCTTAGTAAGGACATTATACCACAGTAATCAAACCTGAAGATCCATATGGCTCAGAAACATTGATCATTGAATGTAGATCACTTAGTGTGGACATTATACCACAGTAATCAAACCTGAAGCTCTATATGGCTCAGAAACATTGATCATTGAAGGTAGATCACTTAGTATGGACATTATACCACAGTAATCAAACCTGAAGCTCTATATGGCTCAGAAACATTGATCATCGAAGGTAGATCACTTAGTATGGACATTATACCACAGTTATCACACCTGAAGCTCTATATGTCTCAGAAACATTGATCATTGAAGGTAGATCACATAGTATGGACATTATACCACAGTAATCATACCTGAAGCTCTATATGGCTCAGAAACATTGATCATTGAAGGTAGATCACTTAGTATGGACATTATAACACAGTTATCAAACCTGAAGCTCTATATGGCTCAGAAACATTGATCATTGAAGGTAGATCACTTAGTATGGACATTATACCACAGTAATCATACCTGAAGCTCTATATGGCTCAGAAACATTGATCATTGAAGGTAGATCACTTAGTATGAACATTATACCACAGTTATCAAACCTGAAGCTCTATATGGCTCAGAAACATTGATCATTGAAGGTAGATCTGTTAGTAAGGACATTATACCACAGTAATCAAACCTGAAGCTCTATATGGCTCAGAAACATTGATCATTGAAGGTTGATCTCTTAGTAAGGACATTATACCAGAGTAATCAAACCTGAAACTCTGATCATTGAAGGTAGATCTCTTAGTAAGGACATTATACCACAGTAATCAAACCTGAAGCACAATGTAGCTCAGAAACATTGATCATTGGAGGTAGATCTCTTAGTAAGGACATTATACCACAGTAATCAAACCTCAAGCTCTATATGGCTCAGAAACATTGATCATTGAAGGTACACCTCTTAGTAAGGACATTATACCACAGTAATCAAACCTGAAACACTATGTGGCTGAGAAACATTGATCAATGAAGGTAGATATCTTAGTAAGGACATTATACCACAGTAATCAAACCTGAAGCTCTATATAGCTCAGAAACATTGATCATTGAAGGTAGATCTCTTAGTAAGGCATTATACCACAGTAATCAAACATGAAGCACTAGATGGCACAGAAACATTGATCATTGAAGGTAAATTTCTTAGTAAGGACATTATACAACAGTTATCAAACCTGAAGCTCTATAAGGCTCAGAAATATTGATCATTGAAGGTAGATCTCTTAGGACATTACACCACAGAAGTCAAACCTGAAGCTCTATGAGGCTGAGAAACATTGATCATTGGAGGAAGATCTCTTCGGACATTATACCACAGTAATCCAACCTGAAGCTCTATGTGGCTCAGAAACATTGATCATTAAAAGTAGACCTCTTAGTAAGGACATTATACCACAGTAATCAAACCTGAAGCTCTATATGGCTCAGAAACATTGATCATTGAAGGTAGATCTCTTAGAAAGGCATTATACCACAGTAATCAATCCTGAAGCACTATATGGCACATAAACATTGACCATTGAAGGTAAATTTCTTAGATCTCTTAGGACATTATACCACAGTAATCAAACCTGAAACTCAATGGTGCTCAGAAACATTGTTCACTATAGGTAGACCTCTTAGTAAGGACATTATACCACAGTAATCAAACCTGAAGCTCTATGTGGCTATGAAACATTGATCATTGAAGGTAGATATCTTAGGACATTATACCACAGCAATCAAACCTGAAGCTCTATGTAGCTATGAAACATTGATCATTTAAGGTAGATCTCTTAGGACATTATACCACAGTAATCAAACCTGAAGCTCTATGTGGCTGAGAAACATTGATCATTGAAGGTAGATCTCTTAGGACATTATACCACAGTAATCAAACCTGAAGCTCTATGTGGCTGAGAAACATTGATCATTAAAGGTAGACCTCTTAGTAAGGACATTATACCACAGTATTCAAACCTGAAGCTCTATGTGGCTATGAAACATTGATCATTGAAGGTAGATCTCTTAGGACATTATACCACAGTAATCAAACCTGAAGCTCTATGTGGCTATGAAACATTGATCATTGAAGGTAGATCTCTTAGGACATTATACCACAGTAATCAAACCTGAAGCTCTATGTGGCTGAGAAGCATTGATCATTGAAGGTAGATCTCTTAGGACATTATACCACAGTAATCAAACCTCAACTCTATGTGGCTCAGAAACATTGATCATTAAAGGTAGACCTCTTAGTAAGGACATTATACCACAGTAAACGAACCTGAAGCTCTATGTGCCTATGAAACATTATCATTGAAGGTAGATCTCTTAGGACATTATACCACAGTAATCAAACCTGAAGCTCTATGTGGCTATGAAACATTGATCATTGAAGGTGGTTCTCGTAGGACATTATACCACAGTAATCAAACCTGAAGCTCTATGTGGCTGAGAAACATTGATCATTGAAGGTAGATCTCTTAGGACATTATACCACAGTTTATCAAACCTGAAGTTCTATGTGGCTCAGAAACATTGATCATTGAAGGTAGATCTCTTAGTAAGGACATTATACCACAGTAATCAAACCTGAAGCTCCATATGGCTCAGAAACATTCATCATTGAAGGTAGATCACTTAGTATGGACATTATACCACAGTAATCATACCTGAAGCTCTATATGGCTCAGAAACATTGATCATTGAAGGTAGATCACTTAGTATGAACATTATACTACAGTTATCAAACCTGAAGCTCTATAGGGCTCAGAAACATTGATCATTGAAGGTAGATCTGTTAGTAAGGACATTATACCACAGTAATTAAACCTGAAGCTCTATATGACTCAGAAACATTGATCATTGAAGGTAGATCTCTTAGTAAGGACATTATACCACAGTAATCCAACCTGAAGCACAATGTAGCTCAGAAACATTGATCATTGGAGGTAGATCTCTTAGTAAGGACATTATACCACAGTAATCAAACCTGAAGCTCTATATGGCTCAGAAACATTGATCATTGAAGGTAGATCTCTTAGTAAGGACATTATACCACAGTAATCAATCCTGAAACTCTATGTGGCTCAGGAACATTGATCATTGAAGGTAGATCTCTTAGTAAGGACATTATACCACAGTAATCAAACCTGAAGCACAATGTAGCTCAGAAACATTGATCATTGGAGGTAGATCTCGTAGTAAGGACATTATACCACAGTAATCAAACCTGAAGCTCTATATGGCTCAGAAACATTGATCATTGAAGGTAGATCTCTTAGTAAGGACATTATACCACAGTAATCAAACCTGAAGCACTAGATGGCACAGAAACATTGATCATTGAAGGTAAATTTCTTAGTAAGGACATTATACAACAGTAATCAAACCTGAAGCTCTATAAGGCTCAGAAATATTGATCGTTGAAGGTAGATCTCTTAGGACATTACACCACAGAATTCAAACCTGAAGCTCTATGTGGCTGAGAAACATTGATCATTGAAGGTAGATCTCTTCGGACATTATACCACAGTAATCAAACCTGAAGCTCTATGTGGCTCAGAAACATTGATCATTAAAAGTAGACCTCTTAGTAAGGACATTATACCACAGTAATCAAACCTGAAGCTCTATGTGGCTATGAAACATTGATCATTGAAGGTAGATCTCTTAGGACATTATACCACAGTCATCAAACCTAAAACTCTATGTGGCTGAGAAACATTGATCATTGAAGGTAGATCTCTTCGGACATTATACCACAGTAATCAAACCTGAAGCTCTATATGGCTCAGAAACATTGATCATTGAAGGTAGATCTCTTAGTAAGGACATTATACCACAGTAATCAAACCTGAAGCACTAGATGGCACAGAAACATTGATCATTGAAGGTAAATTTCTTAGTAAGGACATTATACAACAGTAATCAAAACTGAAGCTCTATAAGGCTCAGAAATATTGATCGTTGAAGGTAGATCTCTTAGGACATTACACCACAGAATTCAAACCTGAAGCTCTATGTGGCTGAGAAACATTGATCATTAAATGTAGACCTCTTAGGACATTATACCACAGTAATCAAACCTGAAGCTCTATGTGGCTCAGAAACATTGATCAATGAAGGTAGATATCTTAGTAAGGACATTATACCACAGTAATCAAACCTGAAGCTCTATATGGCTCAGAAACATTGATCATTGAAGGTAGATCTCTTAGTAAGGCATTATACCACAGATATCAAACCTGAGGCACTATATGGCACAGAAACATTGATCATTGAAGGTAAATTTCTTAGTAAGGACATTATACAACAGTAATCAAACCTGAAGCTCTATAAGGCTCAGAAATATTGATCATTGAAGATAGATCTCTTAGGACATTATACCTTAGTAATCAAACCTGAAGCTCTATGTGGCTATGAAACATTGATCATTGTAGGTACATCTCTTAGGACATTATACCACAGTAATCAAACCTGAAGCTCTATGTGGCTGAGAAACATTGATCATTGAAGGTAGATCTCTTAGGACATTATACCACAGCATCAAACTCCAACTCTATGTGGCTCAGAAACATTGATCATTAAAGGTATACCTCTTAGTAAGGACATTATACCACAGTAAACGAACCTGAAGCTCTATGTGCCTATGAAACATTGATCATTGAAGGTAGATCTCTTAGGACATTATACCACAGTAATCAAACCTGAAGCTCTATGTGGCTATGAAACATTGATCATTGAAGGTAGATCTCGTAGGACATTATACCACAGTAATCAAACCTGAAGCTCTATGTGGCTGAGAAACATTGATCATTGAAGGTAGATCTCTTAGGACATTATACCACAGTTTATCAAACCTGAAGTTCTATGTGGCTCAGAAACATTGATCATTGAAGGTAGATCTCTTAGTAAGGACATTATACCACAGTAATCAAACCTGAAGCTCTATATGGCTCAGAAACATTGATCATTGAAGGTAGATAACTTAGTATGGACATTATACCACAGTAATCATACCTGAAGCTCTATATGGCTCAGAAACATTGATCATTGAAGGTAGATCACTTAGTATGAACATTATACCACAGTTATCAAACCTGAAGCTCTATATGACTCAGAAACATTGATCATTAAAGGTAGATCTGTTAGTAAGGACATTATACCACAGTAATCAATCCTGAAGCTCTATATGACTCAGAAACATTGATCATTGAAGGTAGATCTCTTAGTAAGGACATTATACCACAGTAATCAAACCTGAAGCACAATGTAGCTCAGAAACATTGATTATTGGAGGTAGGTCTCTTAGTAAGGACATTATACCACAGTAATCAAACCTGAAGCTCTATATGGCTCAGAAACATTGATCATTGAAGGTAGATCTCTTAGTAAGGACATTATACCACAGTAATCAAACCTGAAACTCTATGTGGCTCAGGAACATTGATCATTGAAGGTAGATCTCTTAGTAAGGACATTATACCACAGTAATCAAACCTGAAGCACAATGTAGCTCAGAAACATTGATCATTGGAGGTAGATCTCGTAGTAAGGACATTATACCACAGTAATCAAACCTGAAGCTCTATATGGCTCAGAAACATTGATCATTGAAGGTAGATCTCTTAGTAAGGACATTATACCACAGTAATCAAACCTGAAGCTCTATGTGGCTGAGAAACATTGATCAATGAAGGTAGATACCTTAGTAAGGACATTATACCACAGTAATCAAACCTGAAGCTCTATATGGCTCAGAAACATTGATCATTGAAGGTAGATCTCTTAGTAAGGCATTATACCACAGTAATCAAACCTGAAGCACTAGATGGCACAAAAACATTGATCATTGAAGGTAAATTTCTTAGTAAGGACATTATACAACAGTAATCAAACCTGAAGCTCTATAAGGCTCAGAAATATTGATCGTTGAAGGTAGATCTCTTAGGACATTACACCACAGAAGTCAAACCTGAAGCTCTATGTGGCTGAGAAACATTGATCATTGAAGGTAGATCTCTTCGGACATTATACCACAGTAATCAAACCTGAAGCTCTATATGGCTCAGAAACATTGATCATTAAAAGTAGACCTCTTAGTAAGGACATTATACCACAGTAATCAAACCTGAAGCTCTATGTGGCTATGAAACATTGATCATTGAAGGTAGATCTCTTAGGACATTATACCACAGTCATCAAACCTAAAACTCTATGTGGCTGAGAAACATTGATCATTGAAGGTAGATCTCTTCGGACATTATACCACAGTAATCAAACCTGAAGCTCTATGTGGCTCAGAAACATTGATCATTAAATGTAGACCTCTTAGGACATTATACCACAGTAATCAAACCTGAAGCTCTATGTGGCTCAGAAACATTGATCAATGAAGGTAGATATCTTAGTAAGGACATTATACCACAGTGATCAAACCTGAAGCTCTATATGGCTCAGAAACATTGATCATTGAAGGTAGATCTCTTAGTAAGGCATTATACCACAGATATCAAACCTGAAGCACTATATGGCACAGAAACATTGATCATTGAAGGTAAATTTCTTAGTAAGGACATTATACAACAATAATCAAACCTGAAGCTCTATAAGGCTCAGAAATATTGATCATTGAAGATAGATCTCTTAGGACATTATACCTTAGTAATCAAACCTGAAGGTCTATGTGGCTCAGAAACATTGATCATTAAAGGTAGACCTCTTAGTAAGGACAATATACCACAGTATTCAAACCTGAAGCTCTATGTGGCTATGAAACATTGATCATTGAAGGTAGATCTCTTAAAACATCATACCACAGTAATCAAACCTGAAGCTCTATGCGGCTGAGAAGCATTGATCATTGAAGGTAGATCTCTTAGGACATTATACCACAGTAATCAAACCTCAAGCTCTATGTGGCTCAGAAACATTGATCATTAAAGGTAGACCTCTTGGTAAGGACATTATACCACAGTAATCGAACTTGAAGCTCTATGTGCCTATGAAACATTGATCATTGAAGGTAGATCTCTTAGGACATTATACCACAGTAATCAAACCTGTAGCTCTATGTGGCTATGAAACATTGGTCATTGAAGGTAGAATTCGTAGGACATTATACCACAGTAATCAAACCTGAAGCTCTATGTGGCTGAGAAACATTGATCATTGAAGGTAGATCTCTTAGGACATTATACCACAGTTTATCAAACCTGAAGCTCTATGTGGCTCAGAAACATTGATCATTGAAGGTAGATCTCTTAGTAAGGACATTATACCACAGTAATCAAACCTGAAGCTCAATATGGCTCAGAAACATTGATCATTGAAGGTAGTGCCCCCGGAAATTGAATTATATTGAGACCACGATGGCTGTATTGGCAAATATGAGTAAAGTTATGGATGTCATAGTTGTGACGTGGATTCTCATGACGTAGGCACGGATGACGTATACTTCATGCAAGCAGGCTGATTGAGCTGAGATTCTTGGTGACGTCATGATTTTGTTCGAGAAAGATCTTAGATTTACGACGCAGTCGCAGGAAACAAGGTATTGTGCTAAGGAAGAAGCTACGCTATTGGAGGAGAGACTCGAACCAATGAACGATAGTTTGGAAGGAAGACGGAGATTTCTGAAACTACGATATTTGATTACTTTTGGTATGCAGATTTGTGGAAATCTATTTTCAGTTATGGCATTGATTTGGAATTTTGAAGAAATTAATTTTGAGTATTTGAAATTTGAAAATCCGTCAAGTATAGCCAAAGTTAAAACTTCTAGCAATGACGCAGCAACAGGCTATGGAAGGGATGGATACGCCCCTTAAGAAGTTGATAAAAGGTCGTGCACAGGAGAGAGGAGATCTCAGAACTCATAATCTCAGATCTCATATGTCAGATCGCATATATATTTCTGGTGATATATAGTTATTTTCAAGTGATTCAGTGAAGTAAGTTGTCTTTAGCGTGGTTAAAGCCCGGCGCATCGAACGAACTCGGAGCAGTTCCATTTTACGCTGCTCGAAACTAGGTGAAGTTGAAACGCTCACATTAACGTTTCCACCAGTCAAGATATCAAGCGCTAACTTCAGCCGGTATTATAATTCTATTGGGCAGTATAACATTGAGGTGTATAGAAGATTTGAACAATTTCACAGTTATACTTCGAATGATATTGGAACTTTTAGGCTGCCAACAAAAGTGATTTTCTCGCCACATGAGAAACCCTTTTAAATTCCACATTATACACTACGGCTGACACGTGGAGTGCAACAGTGATATTGGAGAATACGTTTGGTATTACAACGATACATTCGACTATGGAACATTATAATCTTATAGTGCTTTTAATGATTATAACAGTAGTTGAGATGGAAGGCTAAGGCTTTAATGCAATTGGGACATATATTGATTGGAGTAAAGTAACAGCATGGAACTTCGTTAATCGTCTTTCTACAAAAGCGAGCATCTAGTGAATATCCAACTACACTCATGCATCGTGAATCCATCGCTGAATTATACCAGATAACAGTGGAAATATTTTCATACTCCACAACTATGAATATTTCTGCGGAAATAACTACAATAAACTTCATGGCGAATTCCTGCAAGAACTTCAGGGAACTTTCAAGAGAGGCCAGGGTTGTCCCGGCGCACAAAGAAGAGTTTTGCCAGAAGGATGTTTTTTCGTATCCACGGAGCAGTGCAATTTCGGAGGAGGAAGCAGTTCGATTCTCCGAGGACGCTGATTCCAAATTCGAGGACGGAGCACATCTTTACGCTGGTGAAATGGAACCAACAGCAGTTTTCTTTGAAAACTTTCCTCTGGAACTTCAATCAACAGATAAGGTAGTCGTGAACGTTTCTTGTATTATTTGAGTCTTGTAGCGATATCTGAGCAACCATTCTTCCCATATTTTCTGTCCTATCTTTTGCCCTATTTTCTTGATTGATATTTCTGTACTCAGTACACTTAGATGATTTATGCCTTTTTCTTCGATTTTTGAGACATTGTTATGTCATTGGCATACTTAATAATTTTGGATCAGTTGAGACTGATGATTTAGATTCTTTCAGTAATTTGCATATTTTTGTAGTCACGATTTGACTGTAAAGTTAACAATTTGCTATGGCAGATTTGAATTCAGACAGCGTGTCATTTTATTAAAGTAATTCTATTCAGTAAATTACTTTGACCAATTTTCTGTCATCCTCAAGAAAGAAGAATAATTAAATGATTTTAGAGCGTTAAAATCTATTACGATATCGACGATCTTTGAAATACTAGTCGTCCTATTAACATGATTGCAACATAGACATTTATCACTGCATTATAGACAATTTTATGAAATGTGAACGTTTAATTACAATTTATTGAATACACTATAGTAATGAACATTTGATAGGAGTTTTTCTTAATTCTAGATTGGAACAATAATATTTGCATTCCACAATCTAATGGTATTCTATTCGACTATTCTTGCAGTTTAGTTGAACTTTGTTTGAAGATCGTATTTTTATACTGCGTTACTTTGAAGATGTTAATCTCAATTTCGATAGACCAGGCAGGAGTGTCTAATCGTATTCGCTATTAAATTTATTTGTGATTGGCAAATTTTTACTTCATATCGATTCATGAATGAAACCCACGAAGGTTAAATAATAACAGTCATTATTACAATTGATGAATATAAGAATTTTTAAAGAGGAACAATGGATGTATAATCGTTAGTTCAGTGGACGTGTAAAAGTCGCTGTTGAATAATGCCCTTGAATAATGAAGGAGGTTCCCACAATAATTAATGAAGTTGATGAATTTATAAGTGGAGGATTTTTGTGTGTAGTTTGGAAGATTTTTATGCCATATATATGAAGATATATGATGAATTTTGGGCCAATTGGTGTGCAATTTTGTGCGTTATAAGCGAAGTATTTTCCCACTGATTGTATTGTTCTTGTTCTTTGAAAGATTATTCATATGAAGATACTGTTAAAATTAACAAGAGTGTTAAATAATTTGAGAGGAAGATTTTGAATGGAGGTTACCGTCACAAATATTAATAATTATTATTAAACCTTATTAAACCTGAATTTGACAGTTTAATATAACTAACCTTCATTGGTCGATTATATCATCACGATTTAAGCAATTATCAACCGAATAAACGTGTGGTTTAATGTATTCCTTGTATAAATAATATAAACAATTAATATTGTAAAATAATTTTGTAAATATCTTTGTTAAATAATTTGAAATGAAAGTGATGAATAGAAGCGTGTATAAAATTTTCAATGGTCATTTGACATTGTTATAAACAATTTATTATTGTTATAAATAATTAATGAACTTTTGTTATTAACATTTAGAGTTTTGTTTTTATACTCTAAACAACGCTAATCAAACAGGTGGTTTGAACAATTAATCATGATTTGGGATTGTTGGAGTAATCCACTGGTGTTTGAATGAAGCATGTAAGACTTTTGCGTGATAATATTTCAGTTGAGATGTGAACATTTACGTGTTTGAAAGGGAGAGCCAAGCTCTGAGGTAACACGCTTATGCTAGGGTTGAACGAAAGGGAGTCCACTTTGACGGTGCAGGTGCATTGCAGCTGGCCCGGACAACTGTGTTACAGAGGCCAAGGACATTCCATAATAGCCTTGTGGCTATAAATAAAATGTGAAGTATATAAACACGCAAAACAATTGATATATGTGTCTCATCCCAAATCCCGTTTCCATTCCCAGTGCATTATTATTTTTACGTTGCTATGAGCTTGAGAAAGCTGAAACATTATATGTAGAGAATACAAGTCCTACAGGAGGACATGGTTATGTGGTCGATGGCTTCTGATTGCCACGATGATTTTGATGTTTTTTTTTTTGTTAAATCATTCTTTATGTGAAATAAATTATTGTGCAGTTTAAAGTTTCTCGTCTTCGTTCTGGTTCATTTTAAATATCATGGTGGAGGTTATTGTGTGGGCATACTTTTAAGTGATCCAGTTGACAACCCAGTCCCCGAGATAAATTTAAGAGGTAAGTAAAGGTAAGTATGAACCCCCGCATATTTTGGTGTGTTCCACAATAATTTTCTTGTTAACTATTGTGCTCTAATCTCGATAGTATCTGTCAGTGCCATTTTCATTGATGTAGCTATGCCGGCGCGTTTGATTATTGGCAATCCGATTGAGGGGGCGGATATCTGACAGCCTACTATCCGGGTTATCGGGTACAGTAGGATTGGCGACCCTAAAACGTGGGGCATGTTCAACAAAACTGGATTACCAGGTTGAACGCCAGTAGGATTGCCGCAATTCGGTGGGGCACGATTGTCTCGATTGGCACGTTCGACTGAATAACATTGGATTACCAAGTTATTGCAGTAGAATTGACACCGCAATTTTTGTGGAGTGTTCGAATAACATTGGATTACCAAGTTATCGATGTCAAAGGGATTGTGAAGACTCAAATAAAGAGGTTGATTCTTTGTTAGATGTCTTAGCCAATTGTAGAATTTGAGAGTGTGATTATATAGGAATAAATGTTGTGTTGTATTAGGAAAATTACACTCAGAAAGATCAGATGTTATACGACTTGAAAGAGGTTAAATAGGCTGGAAACTTAGAAAAATCGCCTATGATCTGGAATCTTATTTTATTTGACCGGCTTATGACATGTATAGTCATATTAAAGATAAAATTAAACTATTTGGATTATAAATGTAAATTATTTGTGTTAGGATATTTTAAAATGAACCAAAGAAACTTGAACATGTGCTTGAGTTTATTTCAACATGAAGTGTCTACGAAGGTTAATTATAAGGTAATTATAAGTTAGATTTAAGACAGAAAATTGCTCAAATTTTATATATATGGTGAAAAATGTTGCTCAGATGTTTTTATTTTGCTCTGTTTGATGTATGTCCCAAAAGCAGTTTATTATTGAATATTATTGAAATGGCAGATGAAAGTCTGAGAATGATGTTAGAGGAGATGTCTGCTAACTTGAAAGCTAGCATGAATGAAAGCATGAAGGAGATGGAAGCTAGGAATACTAGTCGAATGGAGGAGAATATGAAAGTTCTTCAGACCAGTTCGGCAAACTTAGAGAATAATGTGTCGCGTTTACAGATCAGTACCCAGGGAATCGAGAATGCTGTAACTGACATACGCACAGACGTGTCCAATGTGCATAAAGATGTGTCTGAGGTTAAAAATGATGTGTCTAAAGTACAAAAAGATCTTACCATGTTGAATCTTGATGTTGCTAATGTCCGGGGTGATATTTCATGTGCTAGAGCTGAAGTAATTGTTGTAAGGAATGATGTTGCTACTGTACAGGATAAAGTAGAAGAAGTTCAAAGAGAGGTTAGTAATGTTCGAACTGATGTGTCAAATGTTCAAGTAGACATCAATAATATTCATTCAGATGTTAACGATATGCAAAGCGATATCAATAAAATACAAGTAGAAGTCAATACTGTTTTTGTAGACATTGCTAAAGTTCAGACTGATGTTAACAAAGTTCGGGAGGAAATTGAAACTTCAAAAATGCTTTGTACGCGTAACATTAGTGCATTAACAACTCGGTTAGTTGACGAGTCTGTTAGGACAACGGCTTCTTTAGCTGGTTTAAAATACGATGTAGAGGTCATGAGAACCCAAGTATTAGATCACAATCGTTTACTTAAGGAGGACATCGAAGTAGATATTGCAGAAATGTTAACTGCAAATGTAACAGTGTGGAAAGATGAATGGAACAGGTCAAGTGGGGAACATGTAGATCAGATTCAGGAACGAATTGAAAGAAAACTTGCCAGTACACAAGTAGACATTAACAATGAAGAAGTTCAGATTAGGAAAGACTTGAATGTAAGGATGGATTCGCTATCCGAAAAGCAGGTAGAGGATAGAACACAGATAGGTCAGGACGTGCAAACATTAAAGGAACAAATTCATAAGGTTGTATCTGATGTTAACGAAACTACGAGCAAGCTGCAGAATTTGAAACTAGGAGAAGCTAGCATGATGGAAACCTATAAGGAAGAGTTGATTAGGAAAGTCATCACGGAAATCACAGACAAGGATACCGAAGGATTGACTGGTGAAGAGGAGAGAAATTACGTGAGAAGAGGTAACCTTAATACAGAAGAGAGAGATATTAGTCCTGAGGAACGTATATCCAGATTCAGGGAAGAAGAAGAGGATCGGAATATTGAACCCGAATGGAAGTATCGTGATAGTGGGAGGAATTATATGGATTCATATCCGAGAAATGTGACAGTCATCCGGAATTTTGAAGACAAACCTCAAAAATTTAGCAACACTGATAGTCTCACACCGATCGAATATATCAGGAATCTTAAAGACTATTTCATAGAAGCCCACATTCCTAGAGAGAGAGAGATGAGAATCGTAGAAAGATTTCTAGCTGGAGGACCCCTCGAATGGTTTAGAGCATTTCGGTACACTTTCAGCAATTTTGACGAATTTGCAGAGGCACTGATTAAACGATTCTGGTCAATAGAAGCTCAGAATTCGCTAAGAGCTGAAGTATACTCGAGGAAGTATTCAGGTACTCTTCCAACACGGTACGCCTATTTCTTCACGAGTCAACTATCACGCTTGAGATTTTTGCAACCCCCATTGTCAACAGAGCAGTTGATAGATGCGATTTCACGTATGCTGCCTGTGGAGGTGAGAAGACTGATCATATCGTCAAACATTAGAGATTTGACAAGTATGGACGAATTGTTGAGAAGGCTTGACTACACGAGTCCAATGCCAAATTTGGTACAAAAAGGTCAGAGGCACGAATTCAAAGACGTTAATACGGTCTACATGGATCAAGTGCAACAAACTGATAAGCCTGAGGAAGGAAAAACTGAAAATGTAGGTCCTCACAGGAATAATTATTTCCGCAACCACAGATCCCAAGGTTACCGTCCATATCAGCAAAGACGAGGCTGGAATAATAATAGAGGGAATTACAACAACGGAAGAGGTAGATACTACAACAATGGTTATAATCGAAATTATAACAGAAATAACCAGTACCAGAATCAGAATCAGAATTCTCAAGGTCAGGTTATGACACCCGACAAGTATCAAGAAAGAGAGAAAGAAAGTCAGCAGTATCTGAAGGAATTACGAGAAAAGGAAGCTGAAAATCAAAAGAAAAGACAGGATGTAGTGATCGATCCTGGTCCTTCTACAAGTCAGCAGAATTCGGAAAACAGGTATTCAGGACAGAAGAGACAGTAGAGAGGAGAGAATGCATTAGCCACACACAAACCAGAAAAGAAGAGACTTATGATTAAGGAACATAGTAGAAATATAATAGAAGAGTAAGCCAATAATAATTCAATTTCGTGTTCAAGTGAATTGAAATATTTATAACACAGAGTTTAAAAACAATTTGCAACTGTTTTTAAAACGTGGTGAAGGGAGAATGCCCCCGGAAATTGAATTATATTGAGACCACGATGGCTGTATTGGCAAATATGAGTAAAGTTATGGATGTCATAGTTGTGACGTGGATACTCATGACGTAGGCACGGATGACGTATACTTCATGCAAGCAGGCTGATTGAGCTGAGATTCTTGGTGACGTCATGATTTTGTTCGAGAAAGATCTTAGATTTACGACGCAGTCGCAGGAAACAAGGTATTGTGCTAAGGAAGAAGCTACGCTATTGGAGGAGAGACTCGAACCAATGAACGATAGTTTGGAAGGAAGACGGAGATTGCTGAAACTACGATATTTAATTACTTTTGGCATGCAGATTTGTGGAAATCTATTTTCAGTTATGGCATTGATTTGGAAATTTGAAGAAATTAATTTTGAGGTTTTGAAATTTGAAAATCCGTCAAGTATAGCCAAAGTTAAAACTTCTAGCAATGACGCAGCAACAGGCTATGGAAGGGATGGATACGCCCCTTAAGAAGTTGATAAAAGGTCGTGCACAGGAGAGAGGAGATCTCAGAACTCATAATCTCAGATCTCATATGTCAGATCGCATATATATTTCTGGTGATATATAGTTATTTTCAAGTGATTCAGTGAAGTAAGTTGTCTTTAGCGTGGTTAAAGCCCGGCGCATCGAACGAACTCGGAGCAGTTCCATTTTACGCTGCTCGAAACTAGGTGAAGTTGAAACGCTCACATTAACGTTTCCACCAGTCAAGATATCAAGCGCTAACTTCAGCCGGTATTATAATTCTATTGGGCAGTATAACATTGAGGTGTATAGAAGATTTGAACAATTTCACAGTTATACTTCGAAAGATATTGGAACTTTTAGGCTGCCAACAAAAGTGATTTTCTCGCCACATGAGAAACACTTTTAAATTCCACATTATACACTACGGCTGACACGTGGAGTGCAACAGTGATATTGGAGAATACGTTTGGTATTACAACGATACATTCGACTATGGAACATTATAATCTTATAGTGCTTTTAATGATTATAACAGTAGTTGAGATGGAAGGCTAAGGCTTTAATGCAATTGGGACATATATTGATCGGAGTAAAGTAACAGCACGGAACTTCGTTAATCGTCTTTCTACAAAAGCGAGCATGTAGTGAACATCCAACTACACTCATGCATCGTGAATCCATCGCTGAATTATACCAGATAACAGTGGAAATATTTTCATACTCCACAACTATGAATATTTCTGCGGAAATAACTACAATAAACTTCATGGCGAATTCCTGCAAGAACTTCAGGGAACTTTCAAGAGAGGCCAGGGTTGTCCCGGCGCAAAAAGAAGAGTTTTGCCAGAAGGATGTTTTTTCGTATCCACGGAGCAGTGCAATTTCGGAGGAGGAAGCAGTTCGATTCTCCGAGGACGCTGATTCCAAATTCGAGGACGGAGCACATCTTTACGCTGGTGAAATGGAACCAACAGCAGTTTTCTTTGAAAACTTTCCTCTGGAACTTCAATCAACAGATAAGGTAGTCGTGAACGTTTCTTGTATTATTTGAGTCTTGTAGCGATATCTGAGCAACCATTCTTCCCATATTTTCTGTCCTATCTTTTGCCCTATTTTCTTGATTGATATTTCTGTACTCAGTACACTTAGATGATTTATGCCTTTTTCTTCGATTTTTGAGACATTGTTATGTCATTGGCATACTTAATAATTTTGGATCAGTTGAGACTAATGATTTAGATTCTTTCAGTAATTTGCATATTTTTGTAGTCACGATTTGACTGTAAAGTTAACAATTTGCTATGGCAGATTTGAATTCAGACAGCGTGTCATTTTATTAAAGTAATTCTATTCAGTAAATTACTTTGACCAATTTTCTGTCATCCTCAAGAAAGAAGAATAATTAAATGATTTTAGAGCGTTAAAATCTATCACGATATCGACGATCTTTGAAATACTAGTCGTCCTATGAACATGATTGCAACATAGACATTTATCATTGCATTATAGACAATTTTATGAAATGTGAAAGTTTAATTACAAGTTATTGAATACACTATAGTAATGAACATTTGATATGAGTTTTTCTTAATTCTAGATTGGAACAATAATGTTTGCATTCCACAATCTAATGGTATTCTATTCGACTATTCTTGCAGTTTAGTTGAACTTTGTTTGAAGATAGTATTTTTATACTGCGTTACTTTGAAGATGTTAATCTCAATTTCGATAGACCAGGCAGGAGTGTCTAATCGTATTCGCTATTAAATTTATTTGTGATTGGCAAATTTTTACTTCATATCGATTCATGAATGAAACCCACGAAGGTTAAATAATAACAGTCATTATTACAATTGATGAATATAAGAATTTTTAAAGAGGAACAATGGATGTATAATCGTTAGTTCAGTGGACGTGTAAAAGTCGCTGTTGAATAATGCCCTTGAATAATGAAGGAGGTTCCCACAATAATTAATGAAGTTGATGAATTTATAAGTGGAGGATTTTTGTGTGTAGTTTGGAAGATTTTTATGCCATATATATGAAGATATATGATGAATTTTGGGCCAATTGGTGTGCAATTTTGTGCGTTATAAGCGAAGTATTTTCCCACTGATTGTATTGTTCTTGTTCTTTGAAAGATTATTCATATGAAGATACTGTTAAAATTAACAAGAGTGTTAAATAATTTGAGAGGAAGATTTTGAATGGAGGTTACCGTCACAAATATTAATAATTATTATTAAACCTTATTAAACCTGAATTTGACAGTTAAATATAACTAACCTTCATTGGTCGATTATATCATCACGATTTAAGTAATTATCAACCGAATAAACGTGTGGTTTAATGTATTCCTTGTATAAATAATATAAACAATTAATATTGTAAAATAATTTTGTAAATATCTTTGTTAAATAATTTGAAATGAAAGTGATGAATAGAAGCGTGTATAAAATTTTCAATGGTCATTTGACATTGTTATAAACAATTTATTATTGTTATAAATAATTAATGAACTTTTGTTATTAACATTTAGAGTTTTGTTTTTATACTCTAAACAACGCTAATCAAACAGGTGGTTTGAACAATTAATCATGATTTGGGATTGTTGGAGTAATCCACTGGTGTTTGAATGAAGCATGTAAGACTTTTGCGTGATAATATTTCAGTTGAGATGTGAACATTTACGTGTTTGAAAGGGAGAGCCAAGCTCTGAGGTAACACGCTTATGCTAGGGTTGAACGAAAGGGAGTCCACTTTGACGGTGCAGGTGCATTGCAGCTGGCCCGGACAACTGTGTTACAGAGGCCAAGGACATTCCATAATAGCCTTGTGGCTATAAATAAAATGTGAAGTATATAAACACGCAAAACAATTGATATATGTGTCTCATCCCAAATCCCGTTTCCATTCCCAGTGCATTATTATTTTTACGTTGCTATGAGCTTGAGAAAGCTGAAACATTATATGTAGAGAATACAAGTCCTACAGGAGGACATGGTTATGTGGTCGATGGCTTCTGATTGCCACGTTGATTTTGATGTTTTTTTTTTTTTGTTAAATCATTCTTTATGTGAAATAAATTATTGTGCAGTTTAAAGTTTCTCATCTTCGTTCTGGTTCATTTTAAATATCATGGTGGAGGTTATTGTGTGGGCATACTTTTAAGTGATCCAGTTGACAACCCAGTCCCCGAGATAAATTTAAGAGGTAAGTAAAGGTAAGTATGAACCCCCGTATATTTTGGTGTGTTCCACAATAATTTTCTTGTTAACTATTGTGCTCTAATCTCGATAGTATCTGTCAGTGCCATTTTTATTGATGTAGCTATGCCGGCGCGTTTCATTATTGGCAATCCGATTGAGGGGGCGGATATCTGACAGCCTACTATCCGGGATATCGGGTACAGTACATCTCTTAGTAAAGACATTATACCACAGAAATCAAACCTGAAGCTCTATATGGCTCATAAACATTGATCATTGAAGGTAGATCACTTAGTATGGACATTATACCACAGTAACCAAACCTGAAGCACTAGATGGCACAGAAACATTGATCATTGAAGGTAAATTTCTTAGTAAGGACATTATACAACAGTAATCAAACCTGAAGCTCTATAAGGCTCAGAAATATTGATCATTGAAGGTAGATCTCTTAGGACATTACACCACAGAAGTCAAACCTGAAGCTCAATGTGGCTGAGAAACATTGATCATTGAAAGTAGATCTCTTAGGACATTATACCACAGTCATCAAACCTGAAGCTCTATGTGGCTGAGAAACATTGATCATTGAAGGTAGATCTCTTCGGACATTATACCACAGTAATCAAACCTGAAGCTCTATGTGGCTCAGAAACATTGATCATTAAATGTAGACCTCTTAGTAAGGACATTATACCACAGTAATCAAACCAGAAGCTCTATGTGGCTATGAAACATTGATCATTGAAGGTAGATCCCTTAGGACATTTAACAACAGTCATCAAACCTGAAGCTCTATGTGGCTGAGAAACATTGATCATTGAAGGTAGATCTCTTAGGACATTATACCACAGTAATCAAACCTGAAGCTCTATGTGGCTCAGAAACATTGATCAATGAAGGTAGATATCTTAGTAAGGACATTATACCACAGTAATCAAACCTGAAGCTCTATATGGCTCAGAAACATTGATCATTGAAGGTAGATCTCTTAGTAAGGCATTATACCACAGATATCAGACCTGAAGCACTATATGGCACAGAAACATTGATCATTGAAGGTAAATTTCTTAGTAAGGACATTATACAACAGTAATCAAACCTGAAGCTCTATAAGGCTCAGAAATATTGATCATTGAAGGTAGATCTCTTAGGACATTATACCTTAGTAATCAAACCTGAAGCTCTATGTGGCTATGAAACATTGATCATTGAAGGCAGATATCTTAGAACATTATACCACAGCAATCAAACCTGAAGCTCTATGTAGCTATGAAACATTGATCATTGAAGGTAGACCTCTTAGGAAATTATACCACAGTAATCAAACCTGAAGCTCTATGTGGCTGAGAAACATTGATCATTGAAGGTAGATCTCTTAGGACATTATACCACAGTAATCAAACCTGAAGCTCTATGTGGCTCAGAAACATTGATCATTAAAGGTAGACCTCTTAGTAAGGAAAATATACCACAGTATTCAAACCTGAAGCTCTATGTGGCTATGAAACATTGATCATTGAAGGTAGATCTCTTAAAACATTATACCACAGTAATCAAACCTGAAGCTCTATGTGGCTGACAAGCATTGATCATTGAAGGTAGATCTCTTAGGACATTATACCACAGTAATCAAACCGCAAGCTCTATGTGGCTCAGAAACATTGATCATTAAAGGTAGACCTCTTAGTAAGGACATTATACCACAGTAATCGAACCTGAAGTTCTATGTGCCTATGAAACATTAATCATTGAAGGTAGATCTCTTAGGACATTATACCACAGTAATCAAACCTGTAGCTCTATGTGGCTATGAAACATTGATCATTGAAGGTAGATCTCGTAGGACATTATACCACAGTAATCAAACCTGAAGCTCTATGTGGCTGAGAAACATTGATCATTGAAGGTAGATCTCTTAGGACATTATACCACAGTTTATCAAACCTGAAGCTCTATGTGGCTCAGAAACATTGATCATTGAAGGTAGATCTCTTAGTAAGGACATTACACAACAGTAATCAAACCTGAAGCTCAATATGGCTCAGAAACATTGATCATTGAAGGTACATCTCTTAGTAAGGACATTATACCACAGTAATCATACCTGAAGATCTATATGGCTCAGAAACATTGATCATTGAAGGTAGATCACTTAGTGTGGACATTATACCACAGTAATCAAACCTGAAGCTCTATATGGCTCAGAAACATTGATCAGTGAAGGTAGATCACTTAGTATGGACATTATACCACAGTAATCAAACCTGAAGCTCTATATGGCTCAGAAACATTGATCATTGAAGGTAGATCACTTAGTATGGACAATATACCACAGTAATCACACCTGAAGCTCTATATGTCTCAGAAACATTGATCATTGAAGGTAGATCACATAGTATGGACATTATACCACAGTAATCATACCTGAAGCTCTATATGGCTCAGAAACATTGATCATTGAAGGTAGATCACTTAGTATGGACATTATACCACAGTTATCAAACCTGAAGCTCTATATGGCTCAGAAACATTGATCATTGAAGGTAGATCTGTTGGTAAGAACATTATACCACAGTAATCAAACCTGAAGCTCTATATGACTCAGAAACATTGATCATTGAAGGAAGATCTCTTAGTAAGGACATTATACCACAGTAATCAAACCTGAAGCACAATGTAGCTCAGAAACATTGATTATTGGAGGTAGATCTCTTAGTAAGGACATTATACCACAGTAATCAAACCTGACGCTCTATATGGCTCAGAAACATTGATCATTGAAGGTTGATCTCTTAGTAAGGACATTATACCACATTAATCAAACCTGAAACTCTATGTGGCTCAGGAACATTGATCATTGAAGGTAGATCTCTTAGTAAGGACATTATACCACAGTAATCAAACCTGAAGCACAATGTAGCTCAGACACATTGATCATTGCAGGTAGATCACTTAGTAAGGACATTATACCACAGTAATCAAACCTCAAGCTCTATATGGCTCAGAAACATTGATCATTGAAGGTAGACCTCTTAGTAAGGACATTATACCACAGTAATCAAACCTGAAGCTCTATGTGGCTGAGAAACATTCATCAATGAAGGTAGATATCTTAGTAAGGACATTATACCACAGTAATCAAACCTGAAGCTCTATATGGCTCAGAAACATTGATCATTGAAGGTAGATCCCTTAGTAAGGCATTATACCACAGTAATCAAACATGAAGCACTAGATGGCACAGAAACATTGATCATTGAAGGTAAATTTCTTAGTAAGGACATTATACAACTGTTATCAAACCTGAAGCTCTATAAGGCTCAGAAATATTGATCATTGAAGGTAGATCTCTTAGGACATTACACCACAGAAGTCAAACCTGAAGCTCTATGAGGCTGAGAAACATTGATCATTGGAGGAAGATCTCTTCGGACATTATACCACAGTAATCAAACCTGAAGCTCTATGTGGCTCAGAAACATTGATCATTAAAAGTAGACCTCTTAGTAAGGACATTAAACCACAGTAATCAAACCTGAAGCTCTATGTGGCTATGAAACATTGATCATTGAAGGTAGATCTCTTAGGACATTATACCACAGTCATCAAACCTGAAGCTCTATGTGGCTGAGAAACATTGATCATTGAAGGTAGATCTCTTCAGACATTATACCACAGTAATCAAACCTGAAGCTCTATGTGGCTCAGAAACATTGATCATTAATTGTAGACCTCTTAGTAAGGACATTATACCACAGTTATCAAACCTGAAGCTCTAAGTCGCTCAGAAACATTGATCAATGAAGGTAGATATCTTAGTAAGGACATTATACCACAGTAATCAAACCTGAAGCTCTATATGGCTCAGAAACATTGATCATTGAAGGTAGATTTCTTAGAAAGGCATTATACCACAGTAATCAATCCTGAAGCACTATATGGCACATAAACATTGATCATTGAAGGTAAATTTCTTTGTAAGGACATTATACAACAGTAATCAAACCTGAAGCTCTATAAGGCTCAGAAATATTGATCATTGAAGGTAGATCTCTGAGGACATTATACCACAGTAATCAAACCTGAAACTCAATGGTGCTCAGAAACATTGTTCACTATAGGTAGACCTCTTAGTAAGGACATTATACCACAGTAATCAAACCTGAAGCTCTATGTGGCTATGAAACATTGATCATTGAAGGTAGATATCTTAAGACATTATACCACAGCAATCAAACCTGAAGCTCTATGCAGCTATGAAACATTGATCATTTAAGGTAGATCTCTTAGGACATTATACCACAGTAATCAAACCTGAAGCTCTATGTGGCTGAGAAACATTGATCATTGAAGGTAGATCTCTTAGGACATTATACCACAGTAATCAAATCTGAAGCTCTATGTGGCTCAGAAACATTGATCATTAAAGGTAGACCTCTTAGTATGGACATTATACCACAGTATTCAAACCTGAAGCTCTATGTGGCTATGAAACATTGATCATTGAAGGTAGATCTCTAGGACATTATACCACAGTAATCAAACCTGAAGCTCTATGTGGCTATGAAACATTGATCATTGAAGGTAGATCTCTTAGGACATTATACCACAGTAATCAAACCTGAAGCTCTATGTTGCTGAGAAGCATTGATCATTGAAGGTAGATCTCTTAGGACATTATACCACAGTAATCAAACCTCAACTCTATGTGGCTCAGAAACATGATCATTAAAGGTAGCTCAGAAACATTGATCATTGGAGGTAGATCTCTTAGTAAGGACATTATACCACAGTAATCAAACCTGAAGCTCTATATGGCTCAGAAACATTGATCATTGAAGGTAGATCTCTTAGTAAGGACATTATACCACAGTAATCAAACCTGAAGCTCTATGTGGCTGGGAAACATTGATCAATGAAGGTAGATATCTTAGTAAGGACATTATACCACAGTAATCAAACCTGAAGCTCTATATGGCTCAGAAACATTGATCATTGAAGGTAGATCTCTTAGTAAGGCATTATACCACAGTAATCAAACCTGAAGCACTAGATGGCACAGAAACATTGATCATTGAAGGTAAATTTCTTAGTAAGGACATTATACAACAGTAATCAAACCTGAAGCTCTATAAGGCTCAGAAATATTGATCGTTGAAGGTAGATCTCTTAGGACATTACACCACAGAAGTCAAACCTGAAGCTCTATGTGGCTGAGAAACATTGATCATTGAAGGTAGATCTCTTCGGACATTATACCACAGTAATCAAACCTGAAGCTCTATGTGGCTCAGAAACATTGATCATTAAAAGTAGACCTCTTAGTAAGGACATTATACCACAGTAATCAAACCTGAAGCTCTATGTGGCTATGAAACATTGATCATTGAAGGTAGATCTCTTAGGACATTATACCACAGTCATCAAACCTAAAACTCTATGTGGCTGAGAAACATTGATCATTGAAGGTAGATCTCTTCGGACATTATACCACAGTAATCAAACCTGAAGCTCTATGTGGCTCAGAAACATTGATCATTAAATGTAGACCTCTTAGGACATTATACCACAGTAATCAAACCTGAAGCTCTATGTGGCTCAGAAACATTGATCAATGAAGGTAGATATCTTAGTAAGGACATTATACCACAGTAATCAAACCTGAAGCTCTATATGGCTCAGAAACATTGATCATTGAAGGTAGATCTCTTAGTAAGGCATTATACCACAGATATCAAACCTGAAGCACTATATGGCACAGAAACATTGATCATTGAAGGTAAATTTCTTAGTAAGGACATTATACAACAGTAATCAAACCTGAAGCTCTATAAGGCTCAGAAATATTGATCATTTAAGATAGATCTCTTAGGACATTATACCTTAGTAATCAAACCTGAAGCTCTATGTGGCTATGAAACATTGATCATTGAAGGTAGATATCTTAGGACATTATACCACAACAATCAAACCTGAAGCTCTATGTAGCTATGAAACATTGATCATTGAAGGTAGACCTCTTAGGACATTATACCACAGTAATCAAACCTGAAGCTCTATGTGGCTGAGAAACATTGATCATTGAAGGTAGATCTCTTAGGACATTATACCACAGTAATCAAACCTGAAGCTCTATGTGGCTCAGAAACATTGATCATTAAAGGTAGACTTCTTAGTAAGGACAATATACCACAGTATTCAAACCTGAAGCTCTATGTGGCTATGAAACATTGATCATTGAAGGTAGATCTCTTAAAACATCATACCACAGTAATCAAACCTGAAGCTCTATGCGGCTGAGAAGCATTGATCATTGAAGGTAGATCTCTTAGGACATTATACCACAGTAATCAAACCTCAAGCTCTATGTGGCTCAGAAACATTGATCATTAAAGGTAGACCTCTTAGTAAGGACATTATACCACAGTAATCGAACCTGAAGCTCTATGTGCCTATGAAACATTGATCATTGAAGGTAGATCTCTTAGGACATTATACCACAGTAATCAAACCTGTAGCTCTATGTGGCTATGAAACATTGGTCATTGAAGGTAGATCTCGTAGGACATTATACCACAGTAATCAAACCTGAAGCTCTATGTGGCTGAGAAACATTGATCATTGAAGGTAGATCTCTTAGGACATTATACCACAGTTTATCAAACCTGAAGCTCTATGTGGCTCAGAAACATTGATCATTGAAGGTAGATCTCTTAGTAAGGACATTATACCACAGTAATCAAACCTGAAGCTCAATATGGCTCAGAAACATTGATCATTGAAGGTACTGCCCCCGGAAATTGAATTATATTGAGACCACGATGGCTGTATTGGCAAATATGAGTAAAGTTATGGATGTCATAGTTGTGACGTGGATACTCATGACGTAGGCACGGATGACGTATACTTCATGCAAGCAGGCTGATTGAGCTGAGATTCTTGGTGACGTCATGATTTTGTTCGAGAAAGATCTTAGATTTACGACGCAGTCGCAGGAAACAAGGTATTGTGCTAAGGAAGAAGCTACGCTATTGGAGGAGAGACTCGAACCAATGAACGATAGTTTGGAAGGAAGACGGAGATTGCTGAAACTACGATATTTGATTACTTTTGGCATGCAGATTTGTGGAAATCTATTTTCAGTTATGGCATTGATTTGGAATTTTGAAGAAATTAATTTTGAGTTTTTGAAATTTGAAAATCCGTCAAGTATAGCCAAAGTTAAAACTTCTAGCAATGACGCAGCAACAGGCTATGGAAGGGATGGATACGCCCCTTAAGAAGTTGATAAAAGGTCGTGCACAGGAGAGAGGAGATCTCAGAACTCATAATCTCAGATCTCATATGTCAGATCGCATATATATTTCTGGTGATATATAGTTATTTTCAAGTGATTCAGTGAAGTAAGTTGTCTTTAGCGTGGTTAAAGCCCGGCGCATCGAACGAACTCGGAGCAGTTCCATTTTACGCTGCTCGAAACTAGGTGAAGTTGAAACGCTCACATTAACGTTTCCACCAGTCAAGATATCAAGCGCTAACTTCAGCCGGTATTATAATTCTATTGGGCAGTATAACATTGAGGTGTATAGAAGATTTGAACAATTTCACAGTTATACTTCGAAAGATATTGGAACTTTTAGGCTGCCAACAAAAGTGATTTTCTCGCCACATGAGAAACACTTTTAAATTCCACATTATACACTACGGCTGACACGTGGAGTGCAACAGTGATATTGGAGAATACGTTTGGTATTACAACGATACATTCGACTATGGAACATTATAATCTTATAGTGCTTTTAATGATTATAACAATAGTTGAGATGGAAGGCTAAGGCTTTAATGCAATTGGGACATATATTGATTGGAGTAAAGTAACAGCATGGAACTTCGTTAATCGTCTTTCTACAAAAGCGAGCATGTAGTGAACATCCAACTACACTCATGCATCGTGAATCCATCGCTGAATTATACCAGATAACAGTGGAAATATTTTCATACTCCACAACTATGAATATTTCTGCGGAAATAACTACAATAAACTTCATGGCGAATTCCTGCAAGAACTTCAGGGAACTTTCAAGAGAGGCCAGGGTTGTCCCGGCGCACAAAGAAGAGTTTTGCCAGAAGGATGTTTTTTCGTATCCACGGAGCAGTGCAATTTCGGAGGAGGAAACAGTTCGATTCTCCGAGGACGCTGATTCCAAATTCGAGGACGGAGCACATCTTTACGCTGGTGAAATGGAACCAACAGCAGTTTTCTTTGAAAACTTTCCTCTGGAACTTCAATCAACAGATAAGGTAGTCGTGAACGTTTCTTGTATTATTTGAGTCTTGTAGCGATATCTGAGCAACCATTCTTCCCATATTTTCTGTCCTATCTTTTGCCCTATTTTCTTGATTGATATTTCTGTACTCAGTACACTTAGATGATTTATGCCTTTTTCTTCGATTTTTGAGACATTGTTATGTCATTGGCATACTTAATAATTTTGGATCAGTTGAGACTGATGATTTAGATTCTTTCAGTAATTGCATATTTTTGTAGTCACGATTTGACTGTAAAGGTAACAATTTGCTATGGCAGATTTGAATTCAGACAGCGTGTCATTTTATTAAAGTAATTCTATTCAGTAAATTACTTTGACCAATTTTCTGTCATCCTCAAGAAAGAAGAATAATTAAATGATTTTAAAGCGTTAAAATCTATTACGATATCGACGATCTTTGAAATAATAGTCGTCCTATGAACATGATTGCAACATAGACATTTATCATTGCATTATAGACAATTTTATGAAATGTGAACGTTTAATTACAATTTATTGAATACACTATAGTAATGAACATTTGATAGGAGTTTTTCTTAATTCTAGATTGGAACAATAATGTTTGCATTCCACAATCTAATGGTATTCTATTCGACTATTCTTGCAGTTTAGTTGAACTTTGTTTAAAGATCGTATTTTTATACTGCGTTACTTTGAAGATGTTAATCTCAATTTCGATAGACCAGGCAGGAGTGTCTAATCGTATTCGCTATTAAATTTATTTGTGATTGGCAAATTTTTACTTCATATCGATTCATGAATGAAACCCACGAAGGTTAAATAATAACAGTCATTATTACAATTGATGAATATAAGAATTTTTAAAGAGGAACAATGGATGTATAATCGTTAGTTCAGTGGACGTGTAAAAGTCGCTGTTGAATAATGCCCTTGAATAATGAAGGAGGTTCCCACAATAATTAATGAAGTTGATGAATTTATAAGTGGAGGATTTTTGTGTGTAGTTTGGAAGATTTTTATGCCATATATATGAAGATATATGATGAATTTTGGGCCAATTGGTGTGCAATTTTGTGCGTTATAAGCGAAGTATTTTCCCACTGATTGTATTGTTCTTGTTCTTTGAAAGATTATTCATATGAAGATACTGTTAAAATTAACAAGAGTGTTAAATAATTTGAGAGGAAGATTTTGAATGGAGGTTACCGTCACAAATATTAATAATTATTATTAAACCTTATTAAACCTGAATTTGACAGTTAAATATAACTAACCTTCATTGGTCGATTATATCATCACGATTTAAGTAATTATCAACCGAATAAACGTGTGGTTTAATGTATTCCTTGTATAAATAATATAAACAATTAATATTGTAAAATAATTTTGTAAATATCTTTGTTAAATAATTTGAAATGAAAGTGATGAATAGAAGCGTGTATAAAATTTTCAATGGTCATTTGACATTGTTATAAACAATTTATTATTGTTATAAATAATTAATGAACTTTTGTTATTAACATTTAGAGTTTTGTTTTTATACTCTAAACAACGGTAATCAAACAGGTGGTTTGAACAATTAATCATGATTTGGGATTGTTGGAGTAATCCACTGGTGTTTGAATGAAGCATGTAAGACTTTTGCGTGATAATATTTCAGTTGAGATGTGAACATTTACGTGTTTGAAAGGGAGAGCCAAGCTCTGAGGTAACACGCTTATGCTAGGGTTGAACGAAAGGGAGTCCACTTTGACGGTGCAGGTGCATTGCAGCTGGCCCGGACAACTGTGTTACAGAGGCCAAGGACATTCCATAATAGCCTTGTGGCTATAAATAAAATGTGAAGTATATAAACACGCAAAACAATTGATATATGTGTCTCATCCCAAATCCCGTTTCCATTCCCAGTGTATTATTATTTTTACGTTGCTATGAGCTTGAGAAAGCTGAAACATTATATGTAGAGAATACAAGTCCTACAGGAGGACATGGTTATGTGGTCGATGGCTTCTGATTGCCACGTTGATTTTGATGTTTTTTTTTTTTTTTGTTAAATCATTCTTTAAGTGAAATAAATTATTGTGCAGTTTAAAGTTTCTCGTCTTCGTTCTGGTTCATTTTAAATATCATGGTGGAGGTTATTGTGTGGGCATACTTTTAAGTGATCCAGTTGACAACCCAGTCCCCGAGATAAATTTAAGAGGTAAGTAAAGGTAAGTATGAACCCCCGTATATTTTGGTGTGTTCCACAATAATTTTCTTGTTACCTATTGTGCTCTAATCTCGATAGTATCTGTCAGTGCCATTTTCATTGATGTAGCTATGCCGGCGCGTTTGATTATTGGCAATCCGATTGAGGGGGCGGATATCTGACAGCCTACTAT
This sequence comes from Meconema thalassinum, assembly GCA_946902985.2. Lineage (NCBI taxonomy): Eukaryota > Metazoa > Arthropoda > Insecta > Orthoptera > Tettigoniidae > Meconema > Meconema thalassinum. Next base: position 796,127,661 of record OX336388.2, on the reverse strand, counting down.
CCGGGTTATCGGGTACAGTACATCTCTTAGTAAGGACATTATACCACAGTAATCAAACCTGAAGCTCTATATGGCTCATAAACATTGATCATTGAAGGTAGATCACTAAGTATGGACATTATACCACAGAAATCAAACCTGAAGCTCTATATGGCTCAGAAACATTGATCATTGAAGGTAGATCACTTAGTATGGACATTATACCACAGGTATCAAACCTGAAGCTCTATATGGATCAGAAACATTGATCATTGAAGGTAGATCACTTAGTATGGACATTATACCACAGTAATCACACCTGAAGCTCTATATGGCTCAGAAACATTGATCATTGAAGGTAGATCACTTAGTATGGACATTATACCACAGTAATCATACCTGAAGCTCTATATGGCACAGAAACATTGATCATTGAAGGTAGATCACTTAGTATGGACATTATACCACAGTTATCAAACCTGAAGCTCTATATGGCTCAGAAACATTGATCATTGAAGGTAGATCTGTTAGTAAGGACATTATACCACAGTAATCAAACCTGAAGCTCTATATGACTCAGAAACATTGATCATTGAAGGAAGATATCTTAGTAAGGACATTATACCACAGTAATCAAACCTGAAGCACAATGTAGCTCAGAAACATTGATCATTGGAGGTAGATCTCTTAGTAAGGACATTATACCACAGTAATCAAACCTGAAGCTCTGTATGGCTCAGAAACATTGATCATTGAAGGTTGATCTCTTAGTAAGGACATTATACCACAGTAATCAAACCTGAAACTCTATGTGGCTCAGGAACATTGATCATTGAAGGTAGATCTCTTAGGACTTTACACCACAGAAGTCAAACCTGAAGCTCTATGAGGCTGAGAAACATTGATCATTGGAGGAAGATCTCTTCGGACATTATACCACAGAAATCAAACCTGAAGCTCTATGTGGCTCAGAAACATTGATAATTAAAAGTAGACCTCTTAGTAAGGACATTAAACCACAGTAATCAAACCTGAAGCTCTATGTGGCTATGAAACATTGATCATTGAAGGTAGATCTCTTAGGACATTATACCACAGTCATCAAACCTGAAGCTCTATGTGGCTGAGAAACATTGATCATTGAAGGTAGATCTCTTCGGACATTATACCACAGTAATCAAACCTGAAGCTCTATGTGGCTCAGAAACATTGATCATTAAATGTAGACCTCTTAGTAAGGACATTATACCACAGTTATCAAACTTGAAGCTCTATATCGCTCAGAAACATTGATCAATGAAGGTAGATATCTTAGTAAGGACATTATACCACAGTAATCAAACCTGAAGCTCTATATGGCTCAGAAACATTGATCATTGAAGGTAGATCTCTTAGAAAGGCATTATACCACAGTAATCAATCCTGAAGCACTATATGGCACATAAACATTGATCATTGAAGGCAAATTTCTTAGTAAGGACATTATACAACAGTAATCAAACCTGAAGCTCTATAAGGCTCAGAAATATTGATCATTGAAGGTAGATCTCTTAGGACATCATACCACAGTAATCAAACCTGAAACTCAATGGTGCTCAGAAACATTGTTCACTATAGGTAGACCTCTTAGTAAGGACATTATACCACAGTTATCAAACCTGAAGCTCTATGTGGCTGAGAAACATTGATCATTGAAGGTAGATCTCTTAGGACATTATACCACAGTTTATCAAACCTGAAGCTCTATGTGGCTCAGAAACATTGATCATTGAAGGTAGATCTCTTAGTAAGGACATTATACCACAGTAATCAAACCTGAAGCTCAATATGGCTCAGAAACATTGATCATTGAAGGTACTGCCCCCGGAAATTGAATTATATTGAGACCACGATGGCTGTATTGGCAAATATGAGTAAAGTTATGGATGTCATAGTTGTGACGTGGATACTCATGACGTAGGCACGGATGACGTATACTTCATGCAAGCAGGCTGATTGAGCTGAGATTCTTGGTGACGTCATGATTTTGTTCGAGAAAGATCTTAGATTTACGACGCAGTCGCAGGAAACAAGGTATTGTGCTAAGGAAGAAGCTACGCTATTGGAGGAGAGACTCGAACCAATGAACGATAGTTTGGAAGGAAGACGGAGATTGCTGAAACTACGATATTTAATTACTTTTGGCATGCAGATTTGTGGAAATCTATTTTCAGTTATGGCATTGATTTGGAAATTTGAAGAAATTAATTTTGAGGTTTTGAAATTTGAAAATCCGTCAAGTATAGCCAAAGTTAAAACTTCTAGCAATGACGCAGCAACAGGCTATGGAAGGGATGGATACGCCCCTTAAGAAGTTGATAAAAGGTCGTGCACAGGAGAGAGGAGATCTCAGAACTCATAATCTCAGATCTCATATGTCAGATCGCATATATATTTCTGGTGATATATAGTTATTTTCAAGTGATTCAGTGAAGTAAGTTGTCTTTAGCGTGGTTAAAGCCCGGCGCATCGAACGAACTCGGAGCAGTTCCATTTTACGCTGCTCGAAACTAGGTGAAGTTGAAACGCTCACATTAACGTTTCCACCAGTCAAGATATCAAGCGCTAACTTCAGCCGGTATTATAATTCTATTGGGCAGTATAACATTGAGGTGTATAGAAGATTTGAACAATTTCACAGTTATACTTCGAAAGATATTGGAACTTTTAGGCTGCCAACAAAAGTGATTTTCTCGCCACATGAGAAACACTTTTAAATTCCACATTATACACTACGGCTGACACGTGGAGTGCAACAGTGATATTGGAGAATACGTTTGGTATTACAACGATACATTCGACTATGGAACATTATAATCTTATAATGCTTTTAATGATTATAACAGTAGTTGAGATGGAAGGCTAAGGCTTTAATGCAATTGGGACATATATTGATCGGAGTAAAGTAACAGCATGGAACTTCGTTAATCGTCTTTCTACAAAAGCGAGCATGTAGTGAACATCCAACTACACTCATGCATCGTGAATCCATCGCTGAATTATACCAGATAACAGTGGAAATATTTTCATACTCCACAACTATGAATATTTCTGCGGAAATAACTACAATAAACTTCATGGCGAATTCCTGCAAGAACTTCAGGGAACTTTCAAGAGAGGCCAGGGTTGTCCCGGCGCACAAAGAAGAGTTTTGCCACAAGGATGTTTTTTCGTATCCACGGAGCAGTGCAATTTCGGAGGAGGAAGCAGTTCGATTCTCCGAGGACGCTGATTCCAAATTCGAGGACGGAGCACATCTTTACGCTGGTGAAATGGAACCAACAGCAGTTTTCTTTGAAAACTTTCCTCTGGAACTTCAATCAACAGATAAGGTAGTCGTGAACGTTTCTTGTATTATTTGAGTCTTGTAGCGATATCTGAGCAACCATTCTTCCCATATTTTCTGTCCTATCTTTTGCCCTATTTTCTTGATTGATATTTCTGTACTCAGTACACTTAGATGATTTATGCCTTTTTCTTCGATTTTTGAGACATTGTTATGTCATTGGCATACTTAATAATTTTGGATCAGTTGAGACTAATGATTTAGATTCTTTCAGTAATTTGCATATTTTTGTAGTCACGATTTGACTGTAAAGTTAACAATTTGCTATGGCAGATTTGAATTCAGACAGCGTGTCATTTTATTAAAGTAATTCTATTCAGTAAATTACTTTGACCAATTTTCTGTCATCCTCAAGAAAGAAGAATAATTAAATGATTTTAGAGCGTTAAAATCTATCACGATATCGACGATCTTTGAAATACTAGTCGTCCTATGAACATGATTGCAACATAGACATTTATCATTGCATTATAGACAATTTTATGAAATGTGAAAGTTTAATTACAAGTTATTGAATACACTATAGTAATGAACATTTGATATGAGTTTTTCTTAATTCTAGATTGGAACAATAATGTTTGCATTCCACAATCTAATGGTATTCTATTCGACTATTCTTGCAGTTTAGTTGAACTTTGTTTGAAGATAGTATTTTTATACTGCGTTACTTTGAAGATGTTAATCTCAATTTCGATAGACCAGGCAGGAGTGTCTAATCGTATTCGCTATTAAATTTATTTGTGATTTGCAAATTTTTACTTCATATCGATTCATGAATGAAACCCACGAAGGTTAAATAATAACAGTCATTATTACAATTGATGAATATAAGAATTTTTAAAGAGGAACAATGGATGTATAATCGTTAGTTCAGTGGACGTGTAAAAGTCGCTGTTGAATAATGCCCTTGAATAATGAAGGAGGTTCCCACAATAATTAATGAAGTTGATGAATTTATAAGTGGAGGATTTTTGTGTGTAGTTTGGAAGATTTTTATGCCATATATATGAAGATATATGATGAATTTTGGGCCAATTGGTGTGCAATTTTGTGCGTTATAAGCGAAGTATTTTCCCACTGATTGTATTGTTCTTGTTCTTTGAAAGATTATTCATATGAAGATACTGTTAAAATTAACAAGAGTGTTAAATAATTTGAGAGGAAGATTTTGAATGGAGGTTACCGTCACAAATATTAATAATTATTATTAAACCTTATTAAACCTGAATTTGACAGTTAAATATAACTAACCTTCATTGGTCGATTATATCATCACGATTTAAGTAATTATCAACCGAATAAACGTGTGGTTTAATGTATTCCTTGTATAAATAATATAAACAATTAATATTGTAAAATAATTTTGTAAATATCTTTGTTAAATAATTTGAAATGAAAGTGATGAATAGAAGCGTGTATAAAATTTTCAATGGTCATTTGACATTGTTATAAACAATTTATTATTGTTATAAATAATTAATGAACTTTTGTTATTAACATTTAGAGTTTTGTTTTTATACTCTAAACAACGCTAATCAAACAGGTGGTTTGAACAATTAATCATGATTTGGGATTGTTGGAGTAATCCACTGGTGTTTGAATGAAGCATGTAAGACTTTTGCGTGATAATATTTCAGTTGAGATGTGAACATTTACGTGTTTGAAAGGGAGAGCCAAGCTCTGAGGTAACACGCTTATGCTAGGGTTGAACGAAAGGGAGTCCACTTTGACGGTGCAGGTGCATTGCAGCTGGCCCGGACAACTGTGTTACAGAGGCCAAGGACATTCCATAATAGCCTTGTGGCTATAAATAAAATGTGAAGTATATAAACACGCAAAACAATTGATATATGTGTCTCATCCCAAATCCCGTTTCCATTCCCAGTGCATTATTATTTTTACGTTGCTATGAGCTTGAGAAAGCTGAAACATTATATGTAGAGAATACAAGTCCTACAGGAGGACATGGTTATGTGGTCGATGGCTTCTGATTGCCACGTTGATTTTGATGTTTTTTTTTTTTTGTTAAATCATTCTTTATGTGAAATAAATTATTGTGCAGTTTAAAGTTTCTCATCTTCGTTCTGGTTCATTTTAAATATCATGGTGGAGGTTATTGTGTGGGCATACTTTTAAGTGATCCAGTTGACAACCCAGTCCCCGAGATAAATTTAAGAGGTAAGTAAAGGTAAGTATGAACCCCCGTATATTTTGGTGTGTTCCACAATAATTTTCTTGTTAACTATTGTGCTCTAATCTCGATAGTATCTGTCAGTGCCATTTTTATTGATGTAGCTATGCCGGCGCGTTTCATTATTGGCAATCCGATTGAGGGGGCGGATATCTGACAGCCTACTATCCGGGATATCGGGTACAGTACATCTCTTAGTAAAGACATTATACCACAGTAATCAAACCTGAAGCTCTATATGGCTCATAAACATTGATCATTGAAGGTAGATCACTTAGTATGGACATTATACCACAGTAACCAAACCTGAAGCACTAGATGGCACAGAAACATTGATCATTGAAGGTAAATTTCTTAGTAAGGACATTATACAACAGTAATCAAACCTGAAGCTCTATAAGGCTCAGAAATATTGATCATTGAAGGTAGATCTCTTAGGACATTACACCACAGAAGTCAAACCTGAAGCTCAATGTGGCTGAGAAACATTGATCATTGAAAGTAGATCTCTTAGGACATTATACCACAGTCATCAAACCTGAAGCTCTATGTGGCTGAGAAACATTGATCATTGAAGGTAGATCTCTTCGGACATTATACCACAGTAATCAAACCTGAAGCTCTATGTGGCTCAGAAACATTGATCATTAAATGTAGACCTCTTAGTAAGGACATTATACCACAGTAATCAAACCAGAAGCTCTATGTGGCTATGAAACATTGATCATTGAAGGTAGATCCCTTAGGACATTTAACAACAGTCATCAAACCTGAAGCTCTATGTGGCTGAGAAACATTGATCATTGAAGGTAGATCTCTTAGGACATTATACCACAGTAATCAAACCTGAAGCTCTATGTGGCTCAGAAACATTGATCAATGAAGGTAGATATCTTAGTAAGGACATTATACCACAGTAATCAAACCTGAAGCTCTATATGGCTCAGAAACATTGATCATTGAAGGTAGATCTCTTAGTAAGGCATTATACCACAGATATCAGACCTGAAGCACTATATGGCACAGAAACATTGATCATTGAAGGTAAATTTCTTAGTAAGGACATTATACAACAGTAATCAAACCTGAAGCTCTATAAGGCTCAGAAATATTGATCATTGAAGGTAGATCTCTTAGGACATTATACCTTAGTAATCAAACCTGAAGCTCTATGTGGCTATGAAACATTGATCATTGAAGGCAGATATCTTAGAACATTATACCACAGCAATCAAACCTGAAGCTCTATGTAGCTATGAAACATTGATCATTGAAGGTAGATCTCTTAGGACATTATACCACAGTCATCAAACCTAAAACTCTATGTGGCTGAGAAACATTGATCATTGAAGGTAGATCTCTTCGGACATTATACCACAGTAATCAAACCTGAAGCTCTATGTGGCTCAGAAACATTGATCATTAAATGTACACCTCTTAGGACATTATACCACAGTAATCAAACCTGAAGCTCTATGTGGCTCAGAAACATTGATCAATGAAGGTAGATATCTTAGTAAGGACATTATACCACAGTAATCAAACCTGAAGCTCTATATGGCTCAGAAACATTGATCATTGAAGGTAGATCTCTTAGTAAGGCATTATACCACAGATATCAAACCTGAAGCACTATATGGCACAGAAACATTGATCATTGAAGGTAAATTTCTTAGTAAGGACATTATACAACAGTAATCAAACCTGAAGCTCTATAAGGCTCAGAAATATTGATCATTTAAGATAGATCTCTTAGGACATTATACCTTAGTAATCAAACCTGAAGCTCTATGTGGCTATGAAACATTGATCATTGAAGGTAGATATCTTAGGACATTATACCACAACAATCAAACCTGAAGCTCTATGTAGCTATGAAACATTGATCATTGAAGGTAGACCTCTTAGGACATTATACCACAGTAATCAAACCTGAAGCTCTATGTGGCTGAGAAACATTGATCATTGAAGGTAGATCTCTTAGGACATTATACCACAGTAATCAAACCTGAAGCTCTATGTGGCTCAGAAACATTGATCATTAAAGGTAGACCTCTTAGTAAGGACAATATACCACAGTATTCAAACCTGAAGCTCTATGTGGCTATGAAACATTGATCATTGAAGGTAGATCTCTTAAAACATCATACCACAGTAATCAAACCTGAAGCTCTATGCGGCTGAGAAGCATTGATCATTGAAGGTAGATCTCTTAGGACATTATACCACAGTAATCAAACCTCAAGCTCTATGTGGCTCAGAAACATTGATCATTAAAGGTAGACCTCTTAGTAAGGACATTATACCACAGTAATCGAACCTGAAGCTCTATGTGCCTATGAAACATTGATCATTGAAGGTAGATCTCTTAGGACATTATACCACAGTAATCAAACCTGTAGCTCTATGTGGCTATGAAACATTGGTCATTGAAGGTAGATCTCGTAGGACATTATACCACAGTAATCAAACCTGAAGCTCTATGTGGCTGAGAAACATTGATCATTGAAGGTAGATCTCTTAGGACATTATACCACAGTTTATCAAACCTGAAGCTCTATGTGGCTCAGAAACATTGATCATTGAAGGTAGATCTCTTAGTAAGGACATTATACCACAGTAATCAAACCTGAAGCTCAATATGGCTCAGAAACATTGATCATTGAAGGTACTGCCCCCGGAAATTGAATTATATTGAGACCACGATGGCTGTATTGGCAAATATGAGTAAAGTTATGGATGTCATAGTTGTGACGTGGATACTCATGACGTAGGCACGGATGACGTATACTTCATGCAAGCAGGCTGATTGAGCTGAGATTCTTGGTGACGTCATGATTTTGTTCGAGAAAGATCTTAGATTTACGACGCAGTCGCAGGAAACAAGGTATTGTGCTAAGGAAGAAGCTACGCTATTGGAGGAGAGACTCGAACCAATGAACGATAGTTTGGAAGGAAGACGGAGATTGCTGAAACTACGATATTTGATTACTTTTGGCATGCAGATTTGTGGAAATCTATTTTCAGTTATGGCATTGATTTGGAATTTTGAAGAAATTAATTTTGAGTTTTTGAAATTTGAAAATCCGTCAAGTATAGCCAAAGTTAAAACTTCTAGCAATGACGCAGCAACAGGCTATGGAAGGGATGGATACGCCCCTTAAGAAGTTGATAAAAGGTCGTGCACAGGAGAGAGGAGATCTCAGAACTCATAATCTCAGATCTCATATGTCAGATCGCATATATATTTCTGGTGATATATAGTTATTTTCAAGTGATTCAGTGAAGTAAGTTGTCTTTAGCGTGGTTAAAGCCCGGCGCATCGAACGAACTCGGAGCAGTTCCATTTTACGCTGCTCGAAACTAGGTGAAGTTGAAACGCTCACATTAACGTTTCCACCAGTCAAGATATCAAGCGCTAACTTCAGCCGGTATTATAATTCTATTGGGCAGTATAACATTGAGGTGTATAGAAGATTTGAACAATTTCACAGTTATACTTCGAAAGATATTGGAACTTTTAGGCTGCCAACAAAAGTGATTTTCTCGCCACATGAGAAACACTTTTAAATTCCACATTATACACTACGGCTGACACGTGGAGTGCAACAGTGATATTGGAGAATACGTTTGGTATTACAACGATACATTCGACTATGGAACATTATAATCTTATAGTGCTTTTAATGATTATAACAATAGTTGAGATGGAAGGCTAAGGCTTTAATGCAATTGGGACATATATTGATTGGAGTAAAGTAACAGCATGGAACTTCGTTAATCGTCTTTCTACAAAAGCGAGCATGTAGTGAACATCCAACTACACTCATGCATCGTGAATCCATCGCTGAATTATACCAGATAACAGTGGAAATATTTTCATACTCCACAACTATGAATATTTCTGCGGAAATAACTACAATAAACTTCATGGCGAATTCCTGCAAGAACTTCAGGGAACTTTCAAGAGAGGCCAGGGTTGTCCCGGCGCACAAAGAAGAGTTTTGCCAGAAGGATGTTTTTTCGTATCCACGGAGCAGTGCAATTTCGGAGGAGGAAACAGTTCGATTCTCCGAGGACGCTGATTCCAAATTCGAGGACGGAGCACATCTTTACGCTGGTGAAATGGAACCAACAGCAGTTTTCTTTGAAAACTTTCCTCTGGAACTTCAATCAACAGATAAGGTAGTCGTGAACGTTTCTTGTATTATTTGAGTCTTGTAGCGATATCTGAGCAACCATTCTTCCCATATTTTCTGTCCTATCTTTTGCCCTATTTTCTTGATTGATATTTCTGTACTCAGTACACTTAGATGATTTATGCCTTTTTCTTCGATTTTTGAGACATTGTTATGTCATTGGCATACTTAATAATTTTGGATCAGTTGAGACTGATGATTTAGATTCTTTCAGTAATTGCATATTTTTGTAGTCACGATTTGACTGTAAAGGTAACAATTTGCTATGGCAGATTTGAATTCAGACAGCGTGTCATTTTATTAAAGTAATTCTATTCAGTAAATTACTTTGACCAATTTTCTGTCATCCTCAAGAAAGAAGAATAATTAAATGATTTTAAAGCGTTAAAATCTATTACGATATCGACGATCTTTGAAATAATAGTCGTCCTATGAACATGATTGCAACATAGACATTTATCATTGCATTATAGACAATTTTATGAAATGTGAACGTTTAATTACAATTTATTGAATACACTATAGTAATGAACATTTGATAGGAGTTTTTCTTAATTCTAGATTGGAACAATAATGTTTGCATTCCACAATCTAATGGTATTCTATTCGACTATTCTTGCAGTTTAGTTGAACTTTGTTTAAAGATCGTATTTTTATACTGCGTTACTTTGAAGATGTTAATCTCAATTTCGATAGACCAGGCAGGAGTGTCTAATCGTATTCGCTATTAAATTTATTTGTGATTGGCAAATTTTTACTTCATATCGATTCATGAATGAAACCCACGAAGGTAAAATAATAACAGTCATTATTACAATTGATGAATATAAGAATTTTTAAAGAGGAACAATGGATGTATAATCGTTAGTTCAGTGGACGTGTAAAAGTCGCTGTTGAATAATGCCCTTGAATAATGAAGGAGGTTCCCACAATAATTAATGAAGTTGATGAATTTATAAGTGGAGGATTTTTGTGTGTAGTTTGGAAGATTTTTATGCCATATATATGAAGATATATGATGAATTTTGGGCCAATTGGTGTGCAATTTTGTGCGTTATAAGCGAAGTATTTTCCCACTGATTGTATTGTTCTTGTTCTTTGAAAGATTATTCATATGAAGATACTGTTAAAATTAACAAGAGTGTTAAATAATTTGAGAGGAAGATTTTGAATGGAGGTTACCGTCACAAATATTAATAATTATTATTAAACCTTACTAAACCTGAATTTGACAGTTAAATATAACTAACCTTCATTGGTCGATTATATCATCACGATTTAAGTAATTATCAACCGAATAAACGTGTGGTTTAATGTATTCCTTGTATAAATAATATAAACAATTAATATTGTAAAATAATTTTGTAAATATCTTTGTTAAATAATTTGAAATGAAAGTGATGAATAGAAGCGTGTATAAAATTTTCAATGGTCATTTGACATTGTTATAAACAATTTATTATTGTTATAAATAATTAATGAACTTTTGTTATTAACATTTAGAGTTTTGTTTTTATACTCTAAACAACGCTAATCAAACAGGTGGTTTGAACAATTAATCATGATTTGGGATTGTTGGAGTAATCCACTGGTGTTTGAATGAAGCATGTAAGACTTTTGCGTGATAATATTTCAGTTGAGATGTGAACATTTACGTGTTTGAAAGGGAGAGCCAAGCTCTGAGGTAACACACTTATGCTAGGGCAAGACCGACTACAATATCTCAGACCGTAACATCAAAACCAAGATGGCGGAAATCGTAGGGGAACAGCTGTAGCAACTGGCGGGCATGGCGCCATCGAAATAGCGGCAAATTCGAAGACAAACATTCGCATATTTGATTAAATTCCGCCAGAAATTACAGGTTTTTATGTAATAAGGCACAAATTCAATATGAAACCCTGACGTATTTCGCTACAAGCAACGAGAACAGACAGTAGCTAAAAATACAGACATAAATAAAGCAGAGGTAAGACATTATGTTAAAAAATGCAAATATTTCTAAATGGAACTACAAGAATAGTCAACCAACAACAAAGTCAACCCCTGACACTATACAGCCCATGAAGGGCATAGGCAAATATAAAATGCAAATATAAATGGTTGTTGCTTATATTAGGGGCTACGACATCGTGGTCTTGTAGCCCCATGTATTTGTGTGTGGAATTTGTGTGATAACCTGTGTTATTGTTATGGCTGAACTAGTGTGTTTGTAAATTGGGTATTGTAGTGGGAAGGAAGCGGCCATGGCCTTAAGTTAGGAACCATCCTGGCATTCGCCTGGATTAGAAGTGGGGAAACCATGGAAAACCACTTCCAGAAAGACTGAGGTGGGAATTGAACCCTCCTCTACTAAGTTGCTTCATGAGGCTGAGTGCACCCCATCCCAGCCCTCACATGAGAATTAAATTTCTTGGCAGAGCCGGAGAATCAAACCCGGACCTCCGGGACGACAGCCAAGAATGCTAGGCACTACACAACGAGGTGGTCTAAAACAGAATGGTACCACTGAACGAAAGTAGAACGAGCGATAATATTCTCCATAGTACATTAATTAGCCAAAATACCTTATCAAACAACGAGAAATAAATCAGGGAATGATGTTTTAAAAGATGCTTCCTCCTCCGCTGTATGTGACCCACCCAGCCATCCCAAATAGCATTGTGACTCACAATTTGGCTTTAGGAGAGAAAGATGCACAATCCAGGCAATTCGAAGTCTTCAAACTGAGATTGCGTCTACCCTGTCGGTACCGAAGGGAAAGTTACAATCCATATTCATTGACTTCTCTAAAGCTTTTGACTCGATTAGCAGGAAGAAAATATTGGAAAAACTAGACAGACTATTGAGAGGTAACAGCTACACTAAACATCTTGTCAAAAGTATTTTAGGCTCTAACAATATAGTCATTAACGATGGCATTACAACATCAAGCCCAATTGAGCAGACTACAGGCATGCTGCTACAAGGAGACCCATTAAGCCCTCGTGTTATTTATCACTGCTATGGCAGATAATATCACAGATATATTATCAGAGCGGGTAATCTCATTTATATACGCAGATGACATGGTGCTCGCTTCAAGTTCACAGGTCGAATTGCAATCTGCTCTCGACCCCTTTGAATTATGGGTATTACACAATGACCTTAGGTTAAACAGAAACAAGACTAAATCTATGACCTTTAGGAAAGGGGGAAAGCCAGCAATTTTCCACATTGCAGGAAAACCGCTTGAGGGTGTACCACATTACAAGTAGTCCTACTTAGGTCCTACATTAGTCAACTGACAATGTTTTCACACTGCAAATCAAGGATAGACCCAGCGTCACTACCAAAGCCTTCAACGACATAAAACATTTGACTAAGCTATCTATAAAAACAGCCTTAAAACTTTTGCGGTTAAATGTTACCCGTATTGTGACTTATGGACTGGAGAGCATTTGGACACATTTAAATATGAAGTATTTGGAACAATATGTAGAAAATGAAGGCGACTTACATAAAGAAGGCCTTGGGTTTATCAAAGTATACACCTTCAAGACCGGTGTAAGAGGTGACTCGCGAGGTTTATAATGTAGAAGAACTCAGACTTCAAATGCTGCTACCTTCTACTCCAGGATATGTAAAACTCATGGACACACTAGAGCCAAAGAACATTGGTAGGATTTTTGCGCCACGGACACTATGATTTTTGACGATTGGAAGAGTGTGGGGGGGGGGGTGCGAGCTGAGACCATTGAACTGTCGGTACTATTGGAACAACTCCTCCCATGGTAACCCTCGCTGAAAACTGCTTCCTGGTGCACTGCCAGGCGTAACTAGTCGCACCAAAAACTGTCATACCATTTAACTCTAGGTTGCATGTCAGCTGATATGTCGTGATTCTTTTCATATATTTGAACGTACGTACCTCTGTGCAACGTTATATGTATGGTATTTTCCAATAATACGGTAGGTTTACGGTCTACTTTATTTCGAAGTAGCCTATTCTGCGTTTATGGATATGTCTTACATCAAATTTTGACATAGGCCTAAATAGCACGTATGACAAATACACGTAGGCCCTATTGTAGGTTATAAGTTATTAAGTTAGTCACAGAATTATAACCTACGTCTAGCTTATATTACAGATTTCCATGGAAACGCCCAGATGTAGGCCTATTAAAGAAATGGGTTATAGCTGTGAAAACTTTTATAAACATGCTACTTGTTTCATTCAAATAGAAACAAACCACTGCTTAAAGATGATGCGGTACCTGCAAATTGCAATTTCCCACAGCATCGGCTTCAGCCACCCAAGAAAAGACCGAGAGTTATTGAACGACATGTAGCCTAATATTTACTGTTACTTTCTTCATCAGCATAGGCATAAAATTTCACATTTTCCAGTATACTTTTATGATGTCAGTCTTGGAGACGATAAAAATAATTCGGCTTAAGGGATCTTCCCTGCAGGACCTGTTCGTTTGCTGTATGACTTATGTGAGGTCGAAGTTTCGACCTGCTTTGAAGAAAAAGAAGCTTGTAGTTTTTACGTGACCGTTAATCTTGTGATCATGAGCCAAGGGACCTCCATTTTACGTGGAATCCGAACCACAGGACATGGCATTTCACTTCCAAAATCTCACTTGCAATGACCGTGAATCAAACCTGGTCCACCTTGGTGAGAGGTGAATAGCTTGACCACTGCGCCACCATCCCCCATTGCTTTGAAGAATATTGAACATGTGGTTGTTTTGTATAAATAAAGCAGGCTATGTATTTTTGTTCACCAAGCATCTATTTAATTGTTTAGTTATAGGCTTATGCATATTCACACACATATGAATGTTGAATACCAATTAACATACTTTTTCTTCTTTATTGTTAGTCATTACCAGCCTAACCTTATTTTTATTTTATTTTAATGTAATTACGACTTGTATTTTTTGCCAGTAGGCCTATAACTTAGTTATTGTGTATGCTGCCTTTGATCGAAGGATAAAATGATGAACAATCAGGCTGCAATATAATATTTAATGTTGGCATATATTCCTAGCCATTTTAAGTATCAAATTACTATGATATTTTGAAATATGTATTTCGGCGTAAGTTCAGTTTAGTTTACCATTCGCCTAAATGTTCAAAAGTACCTCTTTTACTTGTATCTCGTCGTACATATGTACGTCATCCTTTTGTTCGTATACGTCAAACGTGAGATCACGGTGACGTCACTGATCTCCCTAAATATTCCCCAGATACCGGTGTATCGGAAGGTATAGTTCAACCGAAGATACCATGCCATATTCTGCACATTAAGACATGAATCTTTGATATTCCTAGGGAATAACAATTAGTTTACTGTATGATTTTAGATTTTATTCATTATATGCATGGGCATTGGCTGCAATAAACCCCTTATTATTATAGGCTATAGGTGAATTTCCAGCTGTGGATGCCATTATTCACATCAACCATCGTCAGAACAGTACTGCCAACCTCACCATTACGGTACTAGCCGCACCAACACTCGACCATTCTAACCTACGTTTTGTCCAATCCAATGGTTACAGCCTAACACGTCCAGATCAATGGTTTTGTATCAATCTGCCCCGATAGCTGCGCACAATCAAAGCCGCATCCTTCGATTTGTCCAATCCAATGGTTTTTTACAATGGTTACAGCTTAACGCATCCAGAACAATGGTTTTTGACAATGGTTATAGCCTAACGCGTTCCGATGACTGCCTTTTTTTTAACAACAGTGATCTGCTAATAGATGTAGTCTCCTCCGCTGTCTATAACCCACCCACCATCCCAATTTATAACACGACTTAGGGCTATATAGTGAAATTTCAGTTGTGTCGGCCAGTGGGCGTGGCTTATTTGACAAATAAGATATTGCCAACCCTATGTATAGGTAAACACGGCCGTAGGTTGTTTGTTTTGAGCGTAGAGAGCTGTGAGATCGCACTCGCTTCTATCTGTATCGGGACATCCTGAACCAACTCCAACAGATGGCGCATAAGTACTCTCATTAGTACTTTATTTCAAATAGCATTTGCCAATAACACACAATTGATGTTACAAACTCTTTAAAATGAAAATTTACTGTATTATGAACTTGTCATTCTTCAAATTCGATGTGTATAGAATTCCAACGGACATACATTCTATCTTATTAATGTTTTTAATACAAAAACAAACCTAACCAGCAACTAACGCCCCAGTCCCCCTTGCTTGTGGTAGCCTACTAACAGTAATTTTCGGCCAGGCAGTAGGCCTACCTAACCTAGTAACAGACATAAATGTATATACAAAAACAAACCTAATTTGGGGATAACTCCCCAGGCCCCCTAGCTTATGATACTAACAGGAGCATAATTCTATTTACATACCTGTTGCATTTAAAATCACTGCTTCCATCAGATTACAGTACCCACTTGAATTTTTTCCACAAGCACACAAAGATTATTGATTCATGATTCTTATAGAATATATTTACACTTAAAGAACTTGACACTTTAGAAGACACTGACACTGCTGGTATGTCATTAAAACTACCATCATCTACTTTAACAAACAGGAGTTGTGTAGGACGGTTGATTTGGGAAAATTGTCGAAATGGTATCAGGGGTTAGTATGGCAATTTTCATAACCACAAATTTAGGTTCGAAATGTTTAAGTTAACAAATACAACTGTTTTAACTTCGAAAATGATCCCGGTGAATATTTCTCATCCACTTCTCTTTCAAAGATTTGTCTTTAGGAAATTTAAAAGTTGAAGTATCTTCAGCAGTATTAAATTTACAGGCAGGTACACAGTAATGACAATAAACAGCCAATGCTTCTCACATTACGTATCTTCGGCATTTATAATTATTCACAGTGCACTTCACTACTTAAGGTACACTATTACAATATATAACAGCTCGAAATCACTTGAAATATGCGACATTTGAACGAAATTCTCGCAGCAGACCCACTTAAATGTTGGTTGACCAAATGTAAACAATCCCCTACGATTACCGCCATTTTCTACGATTTCGATAGTGGCATTATGGTCTGATTTATTGTAGTCGGTCTTGGCTAGGGTTGAACGAAAGGGAGTCCACTTTGACGGTGCAGGTGCATTGCAGCTGGCCCGGACAACTGTGTTACAGAGGCCAAGGACATTCCATAATAGCCTTGTGGCTATAAATAAAATGTGAAGTATATAAACACGCAAAACAATTGATATATGTGTCTCATCCCAAATCCCGTTTCCATTCCCAGTGCATTATTATTTTTACGTTGCTATGAGCTTGAGAAAGCTGAAACATTATATGTAGAGAATACAAGTCCTACAGGAGGACATGGTTATGTGGTCGATGGCTTCTGATTGCCACGTTGATTTTGATGTTTTTTTTTTTTGTTAAATCATTCTTTAAGTGAAATAAATTATTGTGCAGTTTAAAGTTTCTCGTCTTCGTTCTGGTTCATTTTAAATATCATGGTGGAGGTTATTGTGTGGGCATACTTTTAAGTGATCCAGTTGACAACCCAGTCCCCGAGATAAATTTAAGAGGTAAGTAAAGGTAAGTATGAACCCCCGTATATTTTGGTGTGTTCCACAATAATTTTCTTGTTACCTATTGTGCTCTAATCTCGATAGTATCTGTCAGTGCCATTTTCATTGATGTAGCTATGCCGGCGCGTTTGATTATTGGCAATCCGATTGAGGGGGCGGATATCTGACAGCCTACTATCCGGGTTATCGGGTACAGTACATCTCTTAGTAAGGACATTATACCACAGTAATCAAACCTGAAGCTCTATATGGCTCATAAACATTGATCATTGAAGGTAGATCACTAAGTATGGACATTATACCACAGAAATCAAACCTGAAGCTCTATATGGCTCAGAAACATTGATCATTGAAGGTAGATCACTTAGTATGGACATTATACCACAGGTATCAAACCTGAAGCTCTATATGGATCAGAAACATTGATCATTGAAGGTAGATCACTTAGTATGGACATTATACCACAGTAATCACACCTGAAGCTCTATATGGCTCAGAAACATTGATCATTGAAGGTAGATCACTTAGTATGGACATTATACCACAGTAATCATACCTGAAGCTCTATATGGCACAGAAACATTGATCATTGAAGGTAGATCACTTAGTATGGACATTATACCACAGTTATCAAACCTGAAGCTCTATATGGCTCAGAAACATTGATCATTGAAGGTAGATCTGTTAGTAAGGACATTATACCACAGTAATCAAACCTGAAGCTCTATATGACTCAGAAACATTGATCATTGAAGGAAGATATCTTAGTAAGGACATTATACCACAGTAATCAAACCTGAAGCACAATGTAGCTCAGAAACATTGATCATTGGAGGTAGATCTCTTAGTAAGGACATTATACCACAGTAATCAAACCTGAAGCTCTGTATGGCTCAGAAACATTGATCATTGAAGGTTGATCTCTTAGTAAGGACATTATACCACAGTAATCAAACCTGAAACTCTATGTGGCTCAGGAACATTGATCATTGAAGGTAGATCTCTTAGGACTTTACACCACAGAAGTCAAACCTGAAGCTCTATGAGGCTGAGAAACATTGATCATTGGAGGAAGATCTCTTCGGACATTATACCACAGAAATCAAACCTGAAGCTCTATGTGGCTCAGAAACATTGATAATTAAAAGTAGACCTCTTAGTAAGGACATTAAACCACAGTAATCAAACCTGAAGCTCTATGTGGCTATGAAACATTGATCATTGAAGGTAGATCTCTTAGGACATTATACCACAGTCATCAAACCTGAAGCTCTATGTGGCTGAGAAACATTGATCATTGAAGGTAGATCTCTTCGGACATTATACCACAGTAATCAAACCTGAAGCTCTATGTGGCTCAGAAACATTGATCATTAAATGTAGACCTCTTAGTAAGGACATTATACCACAGTTATCAAACTTGAAGCTCTATATCGCTCAGAAACATTGATCAATGAAGGTAGATATCTTAGTAAGGACATTATACCACAGTAATCAAACCTGAAGCTCTATATGGCTCAGAAACATTGATCATTGAAGGTAGATCTCTTAGAAAGGCATTATACCACAGTAATCAATCCTGAAGCACTATATGGCACATAAACATTGATCATTGAAGGCAAATTTCTTAGTAAGGACATTATACAACAGTAATCAAACCTGAAGCTCTATAAGGCTCAGAAATATTGATCATTGAAGGTAGATCTCTTAGGACATCATACCACAGTAATCAAACCTGAAACTCAATGGTGCTCAGAAACATTGTTCACTATAGGTAGACCTCTTAGTAAGGACATTATACCACAGTTATCAAACCTGAAGCTCTATGTGGCTGAGAAACATTGATCATTGAAGGTAGATCTCTTAGGACATTATACCACAGTTTATCAAACCTGAAGCTCTATGTGGCTCAGAAACATTGATCATTGAAGGTAGATCTCTTAGTAAGGACATTATACCACAGTAATCAAACCTGAAGCTCAATATGGCTCAGAAACATTGATCATTGAAGGTACTGCCCCCGGAAATTGAATTATATTGAGACCACGATGGCTGTATTG
Source organism: Meconema thalassinum (assembly GCA_946902985.2). Taxonomy (NCBI): domain Eukaryota; kingdom Metazoa; phylum Arthropoda; class Insecta; order Orthoptera; family Tettigoniidae; genus Meconema; species Meconema thalassinum. The sequence goes on along the minus strand of OX336388.2, from coordinate 796,108,299 downwards.
GCAAATATGAGTAAAGTTATGGATGTCATAGTTGTGACGTGGATACTCATGACGTAGGCACGGATGACGTATACTTCATGCAAGCAGGCTGATTGAGCTGAGATTCTTGGTGACGTCATGATTTTGTTCGAGAAAGATCTTAGATTTACGACGCAGTCGCAGGAAACAAGGTATTGTGCTAAGGAAGAAGCTACGCTATTGGAGGAGAGACTCGAACCAATGAACGATAGTTTGGAAGGAAGACGGAGATTGCTGAAACTACGATATTTAATTACTTTTGGCATGCAGATTTGTGGAAATCTATTTTCAGTTATGGCATTGATTTGGAAATTTGAAGAAATTAATTTTGAGGTTTTGAAATTTGAAAATCCGTCAAGTATAGCCAAAGTTAAAACTTCTAGCAATGACGCAGCAACAGGCTATGGAAGGGATGGATACGCCCCTTAAGAAGTTGATAAAAGGTCGTGCACAGGAGAGAGGAGATCTCAGAACTCATAATCTCAGATCTCATATGTCAGATCGCATATATATTTCTGGTGATATATACTTATTTTCAAGTGATTCAGTGAAGTAAGTTGTCTTTAGCGTGGTTAAAGCCCGGCGCATCGAACGAACTCGGAGCAGTTCCATTTTACGCTGCTCGAAACTAGGTGAAGTTGAAACGCTCACATTAACGTTTCCACCAGTCAAGATATCAAGCGCTAACTTCAGCCGGTATTATAATTCTATTGGGCAGTATAACATTGAGGTGTATAGAAGATTTGAACAATTTCACAGTTATACTTCGAAAGATATTGGAACTTTTAGGCTGCCAACAAAAGTGATTTTCTCGCCACATGAGAAACACTTTTAAATTCCACATTATACACTACGGCTGACACGTGGAGTGCAACAGTGATATTGGAGAATACGTTTGGTATTACAACGATACATTCGACTATGGAACATTATAATCTTATAGTGCTTTTAATGATTATAACAGTAGTTGAGATGGAAGGCTAAGGCTTTAATGCAATTGGGACATATATTGATCGGAGTAAAGTAACAGCATGGAACTTCGTACATCGTCTTTCTACAAAAGCGAGCATGTAGTGAACATCCAACTACACTCATGCATCGTGAATCCATCGCTGAATTATACCAGATAACAGTGGAAATATTTTCATACTCCACAACTATGAATATTTCTGCGGAAATAACTACAATAAACTTCATGGCGAATTCCTGCAAGAACTTCAGGGAACTTTCAAGAGAGGCCAGGGTTGTCCCGGCGCACAAAGAAGAGTTTTGCCAGAAGGATGTTTTTTCGTATCCACGGAGCAGTGCAATTTCGGAGGAGGAAGCAGTTCGATTCTCCGAGGACGCTGATTCCAAATTCGAGGACGGAGCACATCTTTACGCTGGTGAAATGGAACCAACAGCAGTTTTCTTTGAAAACTTTCCTCTGGAACTTCAATCAACAGATAAGGTAGTCGTGAACGTTTCTTGTATTATTTGAGTCTTGTAGCGATATCTGAGCAACCATTCTTCCCATATTTTCTGTCCTATCTTTTGCCCTATTTTCTTGATTGATATTTCTGTACTCAGTACACTTAGATGATTTATGCCTTTTTCTTCGATTTTTGAGACATTGTTATGTCATTGGCATACTTAATAATTTTGGATCAGTTGAGACTAATGATTTAGATTCTTTCAGTAATTTGCATATTTTTGTAGTCACGATTTGACTGTAAAGTTAACAATTTGCTATGGCAGATTTGAATTCAGACAGCGTGTCATTTTATTAAAGTAATTCTATTCAGTAAATTACTTTGACCAATTTTCTGTCATCCTCAAGAAAGAAGAATAATTAAATGATTTTAGAGCGTTAAAATCTATCACGATATCGACGATCTTTGAAATACTAGTCGTCCTATGAACATGATTGCAACATAGACATTTATCATTGCATTATAGACAATTTTATGAAATGTGAAAGTTTAATTACAAGTTATTGAATACACTATAGTAATGAACATTTGATATGAGTTTTTCTTAATTCTAGATTGGAACAATAATGTTTGCATTCCACAATCTAATGGTATTCTATTCGACTATTCTTGCAGTTTAGTTGAACTTTGTTTGAAGATAGTATTTTTATACTGCGTTACTTTGAAGATGTTAATCTCAATTTCGATAGACCAGGCAGGAGTGTCTAATCGTATTCGCTATTAAATTTATTTGTGATTGGCAAATTTTTACTTCATATCGATTCATGAATGAAACCCACGAAGGTTAAATAATAACAGTCATTATTACAATTGATGAATATAAGAATTTTTAAAGAGGAACAATGGATGTATAATCGTTAGTTCAGTGGACGTGTAAAAGTCGCTGTTGAATAATGCCCTTGAATAATGAAGGAGGTTCCCACAATAATTAATGAAGTTGATGAATTTATAAGTGGAGGATTTTTGTGTGTAGTTTGGAAGATTTTTATGCCATATATATGAAGATATATGATGAATTTTGGGCCAATTGGTGTGCAATTTTGTGCGTTATAAGCGAAGTATTTTCCCACTGATTGTATTGTTCTTGTTCTTTGAAAGATTATTCATATGAAGATACTGTTAAAATTAACAAGAGTGTTAAATAATTTGAGAGGAAGATTTTGAATGGAGGTTACCGTCACAAATATTAATAATTATTATTAAACCTTATTAAACCTGAATTTGACAGTTAAATATAACTAACCTTCATTGGTCGATTATATCATCACGATTTAAGTAATTATCAACCGAATAAACGTGTGGTTTAATGTATTCCTTGTATAAATAATATAAACAATTAATATTGTAAAATAATTTTGTAAATATCTTTGTTAAATAATTTGAAATGAAAGTGATGAATAGAAGCGTGTATAAAATTTTCAATGGTCATTTGACATTGTTATAAACAATTTATTATTGTTATAAATAATTAATGAACTTTTGTTATTAACATTTAGAGTTTTGTTTTTATACTCTAAACAACGCTAATCAAACAGGTGGTTTGAACAATTAATCATGATTTGGGATTGTTGGAGTAATCCACTGGTGTTTGAATGAAGCATGTAAGACTTTTGCGTGATAATATTTCAGTTGAGATGTGAACATTTACGTGTTTGAAAGGGAGAGCCAAGCTCTGAGGTAACACGCTTATGCTAGGGTTGAACGAAAGGGAGTCCACTTTGACGGTGCAGGTGCATTGCAGCTGGCCCGGACAACTGTGTTACAGAGGCCAAGGACATTCCATAATAGCCTTGTGGCTATAAATAAAATGTGAAGTATATAAACACGCAAAACAATTGATATATGTGTCTCATCCCAAATCCCGTTTCCATTCCCAGTGCATTATTATTTTTACGTTGCTATGAGCTTGAGAAAGCTGAAACATTATATGTAGAGAATACAAGTCCTACAGGAGGACATGGTTATGTGGTCGATGGCTTCTGATTGCCACGTTGATTTTGATGTTTTTTTTTTTTTTTTTTGTTAAATCATTCTTTATGTGAAATAAATTATTGTGCAGTTTAAAGTTTCTCATCTTCGTTCTGGTTCATTTTAAATATCATGGTGGAGGTTATTGTGTGGGCATACTTTTAAGTGATCCAGTTGACAACCCAGTCCCCGAGATAAATTTAAGAGGTAAGTAAAGGTAAGTATGAACCCCCGTATATTTTGGTGTGTTCCACAATAATTTTCTTGTTAACTATTGTGCTCTAATCTCGATAGTATCTGTCAGTGCCATTTTTATTGATGTAGCTATGCCGGCGCGTTTCATTATTGGCAATCCGATTGAGGGGGCGGATATCTGACAGCCTACTATCCGGGATATCGGGTACAGTACATCTCTTAGTAAAGACATTATACCACAGTAAACAAACCTGAAGCTCTATATGGCTCATAAACATTGATCATTGAAGGTAGATCACTTAGTATGGACATTATACCACAGTAACCAAACCTGAAGCACTAGATGGCACAGAAACATTGATCATTGAAGGTAAATTTCTTAGTAAGGACATTATACAACAGTAATCAAACCTGAAGCTCTATAAGGCTCAGAAATATTGATCATTGAAGGTAGATCTCTTAGGACATTACACCACAGAAGTCAAACCTGAAGCTCAATGTGGCTGAGAAACATTGATCATTGAAAGTAGATCTCTTAGGACATTATACCACAGTCATCAAACCTGAAGCTCTATGTGGCTGAGAAACATTGATCATTGAAGGTAGATCTCTTCGGACATTATACCACAGTAATCAAACCTGAAGCTCTATGTGGCTCAGAAACATTGATCATTAAATGTAGACCTCTTAGTAAGGACATTATACCACAGTAATCAAACCAGAAGCTCTATGTGGCTATGAAACATTGATCATTGAAGGTAGATCCCTTAGGACATTTAACAACAGTCATCAAACCTGAAGCTCTATGTGGCTGAGAAACATTGATCATTGAAGGTAGATCTCTTAGGACATTATACCACAGTAATCAAACCTGAAGCTCTATGTGGCTCAGAAACATTGATCAATGAAGGTAGATATCTTAGTAAGGACATTATACCACAGTAATCAAACCTGAAGCTCTATATGGCTCAGAAACATTGATCATTGAAGGTAGATCTCTTAGTAAGGCATTATACCACAGATATCAGACCTGAAGCACTATATGGCACAGAAACATTCATCATTGAAGGTAAATTTCTTAGTAAGGACATTATACAACAGTAATCAAACCTGAAGCTCTATAAGGCTCAGAAATATTGATCATTGAAGGTAGATCTCTTAGGACATTATACCTTAGTAATCAAACCTGAAGCTCTATGTGGCTATGAAACATTGATCATTGAAGGCAGATATCTTAGAACATTATACCACAGCAATCAAACCTGAAGCTCTATGTAGCTATGAAACATTGATCATTGAAGGTAGACCTCTTAGGAAATTATACCACAGTAATCAAACCTGAAGCTCTATGTGGCTGAGAAACATTGATCATTGAAGGTAGATCTCTTAGGACATTATACCACAGTAATCAAACCTGAAGCTCTATGTGGCTCAGAAACATTGATCATTAAAGGTAGACCTCTTAGTAAGGAAAATATACCACAGTATTCAAACCTGAAGCTCTATGTGGCTATGAAACATTGATCATTGAAGGTAGATCTCTTAAAACATTATACCACAGTAATCAAACCTGAAGCTCTATGTGGCTGAGAAGCATTGATCATTGAAGGTAGATCTCTTAGGACATTATACCACAGTAATCAAACCGCAAGCTCTATGTGGCTCAGAAACATTGATCATTAAAGGTAGACCTCTTAGTAAGGACATTATACCACAGTAATCGAACCTGAAGTTCTATGTGCCTATGAAACATTAATCATTGAAGGTAGATCTCTTAGGACATTATACCACAGTAATCAAACCTGTAGCTCTATGTGGCTATGAAACATTGATCATTGAAGGTAGATCTCGTAGGACATTATACCACAGTAATCAAACCTGAAGCTCTATGTGGCTGAGAAACATTGATCATTGAAGGTAGATCTCTTAGGACATTATACCACAGTTTATCAAACCTGAAGCTCTATGTGGCTCAGAAACATTGATCATTGAAGGTAGATCTCTTAGTAAGGACATTACACAACAGTAATCAAACCTGAAGCTCAATATGGCTCAGAAACATTGATCATTGAAGGTACATCTCTTAGTAAGGACATTATACCACAGTAATCATACCTGAAGATCTATATGGCTCAGAAACATTGATCATTGAAGGTAGATCACTTAGTGTGGACATTATACCACAGTAATCAAACCTGAAGCTCTATATGGCTCAGAAACATTGATCATTGAAGGTAGATCACTTAGTATGGACATTATACCACAGTAATCAAACCTGAAGCTCTATATGGCTCAGAAACATTGATCATTGAAGGTAGATCACTTAGTATGGACATTATACCACAGTAATCACACCTGAAGCTCTATATGTCTCAGAAACATTGATCATTGAAGGTAGATCACATAGTATGGACATTATACCACAGTAATCATACCTGAAGCTCTATATGGCTCAGAAACATTGATCATTGAAGGTAGATCACTTAGTATGGACATTATACCACAGTTATCAAACCTGAAGCTCTATATGGCTCAGAAACATTGATCATTGAAGGTAGATCTGTTGGTAAGAACATTATACCACAGTAATCAAACCTGAAGCTCTATATGACTCAGAAACATTGATCATTGAAGGAAGATCTCTTAGTAAGGACATTATACCACAGTAATCAAACCTGAAGCACAATGTAGCTCAGAAACATTGATCATTGGAGGTAGATCTCTTAGTAAGGACATTATACCACAGTAATCAAACCTGACGCTCTATATGGCTCAGAAACATTGATCATTGAAGGTTGATCTCTTAGTAAGGACATTATACCACAGTAATCAAACCTGAAACTCTATGTGGCTCAGGAACATTGATCATTGAAGGTAGATCTCTTAGTAAGGACATTATACCACAGTAATCAAACCTGAAGCACAATGTAGCTCAGACACATTGATCATTGCAGGTAGATCACTTAGTAAGGACATTATACCACAGTAATCAAACCTCAAGCTCTATATGGCTCAGAAACATTGATCATTGAAGGTAGACCTCTTAGTAAGGACATTATACCACAGTAATCAAACCTGAAGCTCTATGTGGCTGAGAAACATTCATCAATGAAGGTAGATATCTTAGTAAGGACATTATACCACAGTAATCAAACCTGAAGCTCTATATGGCTCAGAAACATTCATCATTGAAGGTAGATCCCTTAGTAAGGCATTATACCACAGTAATCAAACATGAAGCACTAGATGGCACAGAAACATTGATCATTGAAGGTAAATTTCTTAGTAAGGACATTATACAACTGTTATCAAACCTGAAGCTCTATAAGGCTCAGAAATATTGATCATTGAAGGTAGATCTCTTAGGACATTACACCACAGAAGTCAAACCTGAAGCTCTATGAGGCTGAGAAACATTGATCATTGGAGGAAGATCTTTTCGGACATTATACCACAGTAATCAAACCTGAAGCTCTATGTGGCTCAGAAACATTGATCATTAAAAGTAGACCTCTTAGTAAGGACATTAAACCACAGTAATCAAACCTGAAGCTCTATGTGGCTATGAAACATTGATCATTGAAGGTAGATCTCTTAGGACATTATACCACAGTCATCAAACCTGAAGCTCTATGTGGCTGAGAAACATTGATCATTGAAGGTAGATCTCTTCAGACATTATACCACAGTAATCAAACCTGAAGCTCTATGTGGCTCAGAAACATTGATCATTAAATGTAGACCTCTTAGTAAGGACATTATACCACAGTTATCAAACCTGAAGCTCTATGTCGCTCAGAAACATTGATCAATGAAGGTAGATATCTTAGTAAGGACATTATACCACAGTAATCAAACCTGAAGCTCTATATGGCTCAGAAACATTGATCATTGAAGGTAGATTTCTTAGAAAGGCATTATACCACAGTAATCAATCCTGAAGCACTATATGGCACATAAACATTGATCATTGAAGGTAAATTTCTTTGTAAGGACATTATACAACAGTAATCAAACCTGAAGCTCTATAAGGCTCAGAAATATTGATCATTGAAGGTAGATCTCTGAGGACATTATACCACAGTAATCAAACCTGAAACTCAATGGTGCTCAGAAACATTGTTCACTATAGGTAGACCTCTTAGTAAGGACATTATACCACAGTAATCAAACCTGAAGCTCTATGTGGCTATGAAACATTGATCATTGAAGGTAGATATCTTAAGACATTATACCACAGCAATCAAACCTGAAGCTCTATGCAGCTATGAAACATTGATCATTTAAGGTAGATCTCTTAGGACATTATACCACAGTAATCAAACCTGAAGCTCTATGTGGCTGAGAAACATTGATCATTGAAGGTAGATCTCTTAGGACATTATACCACAGTAATCAAACCTGAAGCTCTATGTGGCTCAGAAACATTGATCATTAAAGGTAGACCTCTTAGTATGGACATTATACCACAGTATTCAAACCTGAAGCTCTATGTGGCTATGAAACATTGATCATTGAAGGTAGATCTCTAGGACATTATACCACAGTAATCAAACCTGAAGCTCTATGTGGCTATGAAACATTGATCATTGAAGGTAGATCTCTTAGGACATTATACCACAGTAATCAAACCTGAAGCTCTATGTTGCTGAGAAGCATTGATCATTGAAGGTAGATCTCTTAGGACATTATACCACAGTAATCAAACCTCAACTCTATGTGGCTCAGAAACATGATCATTAAAGGTAGCTCAGAAACATTGATCATTGGAGGTAGATCTCTTAGTAAGGACATTATACCACAGTAATCAAACCTGAAGCTCTATATGGCTCAGAAACATTGATCATTGAAGGTAGATCTCTCAGTAAGGACATTATACCACAGTAATCAAACCTGAAGCTCTATGTGGCTGGGAAACATTGATCAATGAAGGTAGATATCTTAGTAAGGACATTATACCACAGTAATCAAACCTGAAGCTCTATATGGCTCAGAAACATTGATCATTGAAGGTAGATCTCTTAGTAAGGCATTATACCACAGTAATCAAACCTGAAGCACTAGATGGCACAGAAACATTGATCATTGAAGGTAAATTTCTTAGTAAGGACATTATACAACAGTAATCAAACCTGAAGCTCTATAAGGCTCAGAAATATTGATCGTTGAAGGTAGATCTCTTAGGACATTACACCACAGAAGTCAAACCTGAAGCTCTATGTGGCTGAGAAACATTGATCATTGAAGGTAGATCTCTTCGGACATTATACCACAGTAATCAAACCTGAAGCTCTATGTGGCTCAGAAACATTGATCATTAAAAGTAGACTTCTTAGTAAGGACATTATACCACAGTAATCAAACCTGAAGCTCTATGTGGCTATGAAACATTGATCATTGAAGGTAGATCTCTTAGGACATTATACCACAGTCATCAAACCTAAAACTCTATGTGGCTGAGAAACATTGATCATTGAAGGTAGATCTCTTCGGACATTATACCACAGTAATCAAACCTGAAGCTCTATGTGGCTCAGAAACATTGATCATTAAATGTACACCTCTTAGGACATTATACCACAGTAATCAAACCTGAAGCTCTATGTGGCTCAGAAACATTGATCAATGAAGGTAGATATCTTAGTAAGGACATTATACCACAGTAATCAAACCTGAAGCTCTATATGGCTCAGAAACATTGATCATTGAAGGTATATCTCTTAGTAAGGCATTATACCACAGATATCAAACCTGAAGCACTATATGGCACAGAAACATTGATCATTGAAGGTAAATTTCTTAGTAAGGACATTATACAACAGTAATCAAACCAGAAGCTCTATAAGGCTCAGAAATATTGATCATTTAAGATAGATCTCTTAGGACATTATACCTTAGTAATCAAACCTGAAGCTCTATGTGGCTATGAAACATTGATCATTGAAGGTAGATATCTTAGGACATTATACCACAACAATCAAACCTGAAGCTCTATGTAGCTATGAAACATTGATCATTGAAGGTAGACCTCTTAGGACATTATACCACAGTAATCAAACCTGAAGCTCTATGTGGCTGAGAAACATTGATCATTGAAGGTAGATCTCTTAGGACATTATACCACAGTAATCAAACCTGAAGCTCTATGTGGCTCAGAAACATTGATCATTAAAGGTAGACCTCTTAGTAAGGACAATATACCACAGTATTCAAACCTGAAGCTCTATGTGGCTATGAAACATTGATCATTGAAGGTAGATCTCTTAAAACATCATACCACAGTAATCAAACCTGAAGCTCTATGCGGCTGAGAAGCATTGATCATTGAAGGTAGATCTCTTAGGACATTATACCACAGTAATCAAACCTCAAGCTCTATGTGGCTCAGAAACATTGATCATTAAAGGTAGACCTCTTAGTAAGGACATTATACCACAGTAATCGAACCTGAAGCTCTATGTGCCTATGAAACATTGATCATTGAAGGTAGATCTCTTAGGACATTATACCACAGTAATCAAACCTGTAGCTCTATGTGGCTATGAAACATTGGTCATTGAAGGTAGATCTCGTAGGACATTATACCACAGTAATCAAACCTGAAGCTCTATGTGGCTGAGAAACATTGATCATTGAAGGTAGATCTCTTAGGACATTATACCACAGTTTATCAAACCTGAAGCTCTATGTGGCTCAGAAACATTGATCATTGAAGGTAGATCTCTTAGTAAGGACATTATACCACAGTAATCAAACCTGAAGCTCAATATGGCTCAGAAACATTGATCATTGAAGGTACTGCCCCCGGAAATTGAATTATATTGAGACCACGATGGCTGTATTGGCAAATATGAGTAAAGTTATGGATGTCATAGTTGTGACGTGGATACTCATGACGTAGGCACGGATGACGTATACTTCATGCAAGCAGGCTGATTGAGCTGAGATTCTTGGTGACGTCATGATTTTGTTCGAGAAAGATCTTAGATTCACGACGCAGTCGCAGGAAACAAGGTATTGTGCTAAGGAAGAAGCTACGCTATTGGAGGAGAGACTCGAACCAATGAACGATAGTTTGGAAGGAAGACGGAGATTGCTGAAACTACGATATTTGATTACTTTTGGCATGCAGATTTGTGGAAATCTATTTTCAGTTATGGCATTGATTTGGAATTTTGAAGAAATTAATTTTGAGTTTTTGAAATTTGAAAATCCGTCAAGTATAGCCAAAGTTAAAACTTCTAGCAATGACGCAGCAACAGGCTATGGAAGGGATGGATACGCCCCTTAAGAAGTTGATAAAAGGTCGTGCACAGGAGAGAGGAGATCTCAGAACTCATAATCTCAGATCTCATATGTCAGATCGCATATATATTTCTGGTGATATATAGTTATTTTCAAGTGATTCAGTGAAGTAAGTTGTCTTTAGCGTGGTTAAAGCCCGGCTCATCGAACGAACTCGGAGCAGTTCCATTTTACGCTGCTCGAAACTAGGTGAAGTTGAAACGCTCACATTAACGTTTCCACCAGTCAAGATATCAAGCGCTAACTTCAGCCGGTATTATAATTCTATTGGGCAGTATAACATTGAGGTGTATAGAAGATTTGAACAATTTCACAGTTATACTTCGAAAGATATTGGAACTTTTAGGCTGCCAACAAAAGTGATTTTCTCGCCACATGAGAAACACTTTTAAATTCCACATTATACACTACGGCTGACACGTGGAGTGCAACAGTGATATTGGAGAATACGTTTGGTATTACAACGATACATTCGACTACGGAACATTATAATCTTATAGTGCTTTTAATGATTATAACAATAGTTGAGATGGAAGGCTAAGGCTTTAATGCAATTGGGACATATATTGATTGGAGTAAAGTAACAGCATGGAACTTCGTTAATCGTCTTTCTACAAAAGCGAGCATGTAGTGAACATCCAACTACACTCATGCATCGTGAATCCATCGCTGAATTATACCAGATAACAGTGGAAATATTTTCATACTCCACAACTATGAATATTTCTGCGGAAATAACTACAATAAACTTCATGGCGAATTCCTGCAAGAACTTCAGGGAACTTTCAAGAGAGGCCAGGGTTGTCCCGGCGCACAAAGAAGAGTTTTGCCAGAAGGATGTTTTTTCGTATCCACGGAGCAGTGCAATTTCGGAGGAGGAAACAGTTCGATTCTCCGAGGACGCTGATTCCAAATTCGAGGACGGAGCACATCTTTACGCTGGTGAAATGGAACCAACAGCAGTTTTCTTTGAAAACTTTCCTCTGGAACTTCAATCAACAGATAAGGTAGTCGTGAACGTTTCTTGTATTATTTGAGTCTTGTAGCGATATCTGAGCAACCATTCTTCCCATATTTTCTGTCCTATCTTTTGCCCTATTTTCTTGATTGATATTTCTGTACTCAGTACACTTAGATGATTTATGCCTTTTTCTTCGATTTTTGAGACATTGTTATGTCATTGGCATACTTAATAATTTTGGATCAGTTGAGACTGATGATTTAGATTCTTTCAGTAATTGCATATTTTTGTAGTCACGATTTGACTGTAAAGGTAACAATTTGCTATGGCAGATTTGAATTCAGACAGCGTGTCATTTTATTAAAGTAATTCTATTCAGTAAATTACTTTGACCAATTTTCTGTCATCCTCAAGAAAGAAGAATAATTAAATGATTTTAAAGCGTTAAAATCTATTACGATATCGACGATCTTTGAAATACTAGTCGTCCTATGAACATGATTGCAACATAGACATTTATCATTGCATTATAGACAATTTTATGAAATGTGAACGTTTAATTACAATTTATTGAATACACTATAGTAATGAACATTTGATAGGAGTTTTTCTTAATTCTAGATTGGAACAATAATGTTTGCATTCCACAATCTAATGGTATTCTATTCGACTATTCTTGCAGTTTAGTTGAACTTTGTTTAAAGATCGTATTTTTATACTGCGTTACTTTGAAGATGTTAATCTCAATTTCGATAGACCAGGCAGGAGTGTCTAATCGTATTCGCTATTAAATTTATTTGTGATTGGCAAATTTTTACTTCATATCGATTCATGAATGAAACCCACGAAGGTTAAATAATAACAGTCATTATTACAATTGATGAATATAAGAATTTTTAAAGAGGAACAATGGATGTATAATCGTTAGTTCAGTGGACGTGTAAAAGTCGCTGTTGAATAATGCCCTTGAATAATGAAGGAGGTTCCCACAATAATTAATGAAGTTGATGAATTTATAAGTGGAGGATTTTTGTGTGTAGTTTGGAAGATTTTTATGCCATATATATGAAGATATATGATGAATTTTGGGCCAATTGGTGTGCAATTTTGTGCGTTATAAGCGAAGTATTTTCCCACTGATTGTATTGTTCTTGTTCTTTGAAAGATTATTCATATGAAGATACTGTTAAAATTAACAAGAGTGTTAAATAATTTGAGAGGAAGATTTTGAATGGAGGTTACCGTCACAAATATTAATAATTATTATTAAACCTTATTAAACCTGAATTTGACAGTTAAATATAACTAACCTTCATTGGTCGATTATATCATCACGATTTAAGTAATTATCAACCGAATAAACGTGTGGTTTAATGTATTCCTTGTATAAATAATATAAACAATTAATATTGTAAAATAATTTTGTAAATATCTTTGTTAAATAATTTGAAATGAAAGTGATGAATAGAAGCGTGTATAAAATTTTCAATGGTCATTTGACATTGTTATAAACAATTTATTATTGTTATAAATAATTAATGAACTTTTGTTATTAACATTTAGAGTTTTGTTTTTATACTCTAAACAACGCTAATCAAACAGGTGGTTTGAACAATTAATCATGATTTGGGATTGTTGGAGTAATCCACTGGTGTTTGAATGAAGCATGTAAGACTTTTGCGTGATAATATTTCAGTTGAGATGTGAACATTTACGTGTTTGAAAGGGAGAGCCAAGCTCTGAGGTAACACGCTTATGCTAGGGTTGAACGAAAGGGAGTCCACTTTGACGGTGCAGGTGCATTGCAGCTGGCCCGGACAACTGTGTTACAGAGGCCAAGGACATTCCATAATAGCCTTGTGGCTATAAATAAAATGTGAAGTATATAAACACGCAAAACAATTGATATATGTGTCTCATCCCAAATCCCGTTTCCATTCCCAGTGCATTATTATTTTTACGTTGCTATGAGCTTGAGAAAGCTGAAACATTATATGTAGAGAATACAAGTCCTACAGGAGGACATGGTTATGTGGTCGATGGCTTCTGATTGCCACGTTGATTTTGATGTTTTTTTTTTTTTTTTTGTTAAATCATTCTTTATGTGAAATAAATTATTGTGCAGTTTAAAGTTTCTCGTCTTCGTTCTGGTTCATTTTAAATATCATGGTGGAGGTTATTGTGTGGGCATACTTTTAAGTGATCCAGTTGACAACCCAGTCCCCGAGATAAATTTAAGAGGTAAGTAAAGGTAAGTATGAACCCCCGTATATTTTGGTGTGTTCCACAATAATTTTCTTGTTACCTATTGTGCTCTAATCTCGATAGTATCTGTCAGTGCCATTTTCATTGATGTAGCTATGCCGGCGCGTTTGATTATTGGCAATCCGATTGAGGGGGCGGATATCTGACAGCCTACTATCCGGGTTATCGGGTACAGTACATCTCTTAGTAAGGACATTATACCACAGTAATCAAACCTGAAGCTCTATATGGCTCATAAACATTGATCATTGAAGGTAGATCACTAAGTATGGACATTATACCACAGAAATCAAACCTGAAGCTCTATATGGCTCAGAAACATTGATCATTGAAGGTAGATCACTTAGTATGGACATTATACCACAGGTATCAAACCTGAAGCTCTATATGGATCAGAAACATTGATCATTGAAGGTAGATCACTTAGTATGGACATTATACCACAGTAATCACACCTGAAGCTCTATATGGCTCAGAAACATTGATCATTGAAGGTAGATCACTTAGTATGGACATTATACCACAGTAATCATACCTGAAGCTCTATATGGCACAGAAACATTGATCATTGAAGGTAGATCACTTAGTATGGACATTATACCACAGTTATCAAACCTGAAGCTCTATATGGCTCAGAAACATTGATCATTGAAGGTAGATCTGTTAGTAAGGACATTATACCACAGTAATCAAACCTGAAGCTCTATATGACTCAGAAACATTGATCATTGAAGGAAGATATCTTAGTAAGGACATTATACCACAGTAATCAAACCTGAAGCACAATGTAGCTCAGAAACATTGATCATTGGAGGTAGATCTCTTAGTAAGGACATTATACCACAGTAATCAAACCTGAAGCTCTGTATGGCTCAGAAACATTGATCATTGAAGGTTGATCTCTTAGTAAGGACATTATACCACAGTAATCAAACCTGAAACTCTATGTGGCTCAGGAACATTGATCATTGAAGGTAGATCTCTTAGGACTTTACACCACAGAAGTCAAACCTGAAGCTCTATGAGGCTGAGAAACATTGATCATTGGAGGAAGATCTCTTCGGACATTATACCACAGTAATCAAACCTGAAGCTCTATGTGGCTATGAAACATTGATCATTGAAGGTAGATCTCTTAGGACATTATACCACAGTCATCAAACCTGAAGCTCTATGTGGCTGAGAAACATTGATCATTGAAGGTAGATCTCTTCGGACATTATACCACAGTAATCAAACCTGAAGCTCTATGTGGCTCAGAAACATTGATCATTAAATGTAGACCTCTTAGTAAGGACATTATACCACAGTTATCAAACTTGAAGCTCTATATCGCTCAGAAACATTGATCAATGAAGGTAGATATCTTAGTAAGGACATTATACCACAGTAATCAAACCTGAAGCTCTATATGGCTCAGAAACATTGATCATTGAAGGTAGATCTCTTAGAAAGGCATTATACCACAGTAATCAATCCTGAAGCACTATATGGCACATAAACATTGATCATTGAAGGCAAATTTCTTAGTAAGGACATTATACAACAGTAATCAAACCTGAAGCTCTATAAGGCTCAGAAATATTGATCATTGAAGGTAGATCTCTTAGGACATCATACCACAGTAATCAAACCTGAAACTCAATGGTGCTCAGAAACATTGTTCACTATAGGTAGACCTCTTAGTAAGGACATTATACCACAGTTATCAAACCTGAAGCTCTATGTGGCTATGAAACATTGATCATTGAAGGTAGATATCTTAGGACATTATACCACAGCAATCAAACCTGAAGCTCTATGTAGCTATGAAACATTGATCATTTAAGGTAGATCTCTTAGAACATTATACCACAGTAATCAAACCTGAAGCTCTATGTGGCTGAGAAACATTGATCATTGAAGGTAGATCTCTAAGGACATTATACCACAGTAATCAAACCTGAAGCTCTATGTGGCTCAGAAACATTGATCATTAAAGGTAGACCTCTTAGTAAGGACATTATACCACAGTATTCAAACCTGAAGCTCTATGTGGCTATGAAACATTGATCAATGAAGGTAGATATCTTAGTAAGGACATTATACCACAGTAATCAAACCTGAAGCTCTATATGGCTCAGAAACATTGATCATTGAAGGTAGATCTCTTAGTAAGGCATTATACCACAGATATCAAACCTGAAGCACTATATGGCACAGAAACATTGATCATTGAAGGTAAATTTCTTAGTAAGGACATTATACAACAGTAATCAAACCAGAAGCTCTATAAGGCTCAGAAATATTGATCATTTAAGATAGATCTCTTAGGACATTATACCTTAGTAATCAAACCTGAAGCTCTATGTGGCTATGAAACATTGATCATTGAAGGTAGATATCTTAGGACATTATACCACAACAATCAAACCTGAAGCTCTATGTAGCTATGAAACATTGATCATTGAAGGTAGACCTCTTAGGACATTATACCACAGTAATCAAACCTGAAGCTCTATGTGGCTGAGAAACATTGATCATTGAAGGTAGATCTCTTAGGACATTATACCACAGTAATCAAACCTGAAGCTCTATGTGGCTCAGAAACATTGATCATTAAAGGTAGACCTCTTAGTAAGGACAATATACCACAGTATTCAAACCTGAAGCTCTATGTGGCTATGAAACATTGATCATTGAAGGTAGATCTCTTAAAACATCATACCACAGTAATCAAACCTGAAGCTCTATGCGGCTGAGAAGCATTGATCATTGAAGGTAGATCTCTTAGGACATTATACCACAGTAATCAAACCTCAAGCTCTATGTGGCTCAGAAACATTGATCATTAAAGGTAGATCTCTTAGTAAGGACATTATACCACAGTAATCGAACCTGAAGCTCTATGTGCCTATGAAACATTGATCATTGAAGGTAGATCTCTTAGGACATTATACCACAGTAATCAAACCTGTAGCTCTATGTGGCTATGAAACATTGGTCAATGAAGGTAGATCTCGTAGGACATTATACCACAGTAATCAAACCTGAAGCTCTATGTGGCTGAGAAACATTGATCATTGAAGGTAGATCTCTTAGGACATTATACCACAGTTTATCAAACCTGAAGCTCTATGTGGCTCAGAAACATTGATCATTGAAGGTAGATCTCTTAGTAAGGACATTATACCACAGTAATCAAACCTGAAGCTCAATATGGCTCAGAAACATTGATCATTGAAGGTACTGCCCCCGGAAATTGAATTATATTGAGACCACGATGGCTGTATTGGCAAATATGAGTAAAGTTATGGATGTCATAGTTGTGACGTGGATACTCATGACGTAGGCACGGATGACGTATACTTCATGCAAGCAGGCTGATTGAGCTGAGATTCTTGGTGACGTCATGATTTTGTTCGAGAAAGATCTTAGATTTACGACGCAGTCGCAGGAAACAAGGTATTGTGCTAAGGAAGAAGCTACGCTATTGGAGGAGAGACTCGAACCAATGAACGATAGTTTGGAAGGAAGACGGAGATTGCTGAAACTACGATATTTGATTACTTTTGGCATGCAGATTTGTGGAAATCTATTTTCAGTTATGGCATTGATTTGGAATTTTGAAGAAATTAATTTTGAGTTTTTGAAATTTGAAAATCCGTCAAGTATAGCCAAAGTTAAAACTTCTAGCAATGACGCAGCAACAGGCTATGGAAGGGATGGATACGCCCCTTAAGAAGTTGATAAAAGGTCGTGCACAGGAGAGAGGAGATCTCAGAACTCATAATCTCAGATCTCATATGTCAGATCGCATATATATTTCTGGTGATATATAGTTATTTTCAAGTGATTCAGTGAAGTAAGTTGTCTTTAGCGTGGTTAAAGCCCGGCTCATCGAACGAACTCGGAGCAGTTCCATTTTACGCTGCTCGAAACTAGGTGAAGTTGAAACGCTCACATTAACGTTTCCACCAGTCAAGATATCAAGCGCTAACTTCAGCCGGTATTATAATTCTATTGGGCAGTATAACATTGAGGTGTATAGAAGATTTGAACAATTTCACAGTTATACTTCGAAAGATATTGGAACTTTTAGGCTGCCAACAAAAGTGATTTTCTCGCCACATGAGAAACACTTTTAAATTCCACATTATACACTACGGCTGACACGTGGAGTGCAACAGTGATATTGGAGAATACGTTTGGTATTACAACGATACATTCGACTACGGAACATTATAATCTTATAGTGCTTTTAATGATTATAACAATAGTTGAGATGGAAGGCTAAGGCTTTAATGCAATTGGGACATATATTGATTGGAGTAAAGTAACAGCATGGAACTTCGTTAATCGTCTTTCTACAAAAGCGAGCATGTAGTGAACATCCAACTACACTCATGCATCGTGAATCCATCGCTGAATTATACCAGATAACAGTGGAAATATTTTCATACTCCACAACTATGAATATTTCTGCGGAAATAACTACAATAAACTTCATGGCGAATTCCTGCAAGAACTTCAGGGAACTTTCAAGAGAGGCCAGGGTTGTCCCGGCGCACAAAGAAGAGTTTTGCCAGAAGGATGTTTTTTCGTATCCACGGAGCAGTGCAATTTCGGAGGAGGAAACAGTTCGATTCTCCGAGGACGCTGATTCCAAATTCGAGGACGGAGCACATCTTTACGCTGGTGAAATGGAACCAACAGCAGTTTTCTTTGAAAACTTTCCTCTGGAACTTCAATCAACAGATAAGGTAGTCGTGAACGTTTCTTGTATTATTTGAGTCTTGTAGCGATATCTGAGCAACCATTCTTCCCATATTTTCTGTCCTATCTTTTGCCCTATTTTCTTGATTGATATTTCTGTACTCAGTACACTTAGATGATTTATGCCTTTTTCTTCGATTTTTGAGACATTGTTATGTCATTGGCATACTTAATAATTTTGGATCAGTTGAGACTGATGATTTAGATTCTTTCAGTAATTGCATATTTTTGTAGTCACGATTTGACTGTAAAGGTAACAATTTGCTATGGCAGATTTGAATTCAGACAGCGTGTCATTTTATTAAAGTAATTCTATTCAGTAAATTACTTTGACCAATTTTCTGTCATCCTCAAGAAAGAAGAATAATTAAATGATTTTAAAGCGTTAAAATCTATTACGATATCGACGATCTTTGAAATACTAGTCGTCCTATGAACATGATTGCAACATAGACATTTATCATTGCATTATAGACAATTTTATGAAATGTGAACGTTTAATTACAATTTATTGAATACACTATAGTAATGAACATTTGATAGGAGTTTTTCTTAATTCTAGATTGGAACAATAATGTTTGCATTCCACAATCTAATGGTATTCTATTCGACTATTCTTGCAGTTTAGTTGAACTTTGTTTAAAGATCGTATTTTTATACTGCGTTACTTTGAAGATGTTAATCTCAATTTCGATAGACCAGGCAGGAGTGTCTAATCGTATTCGCTATTAAATTTATTTGTGATTGGCAAATTTTTACTTCATATCGATTCATGAATGAAACCCACGAAGGTTAAATAATAACAGTCATTATTACAATTGATGAATATAAGAATTTTTAAAGAGGAACAATGGATGTATAATCGTTAGTTCAGTGGACGTGTAAAAGTCGCTGTTGAATAATGCCCTTGAATAATGAAGGAGGTTCCCACAATAATTAATGAAGTTGATGAATTTATAAGTGGAGGATTTTTGTGTGTAGTTTGGAAGATTTTTATGCCATATATATGAAGATATATGATGAATTTTGGGCCAATTGGTGTGCAATTTTGTGCGTTATAAGCGAAGTATTTTCCCACTGATTGTATTGTTCTTGTTCTTTGAAAGATTATTCATATGAAGATACTGTTAAAATTAACAAGAGTGTTAAATAATTTGAGAGGAAGATTTTGAATGGAGGTTACCGTCACAAATATTAATAATTATTATTAAACCTTATTAAACCTGAATTTGACAGTTAAATATAACTAACCTTCATTGGTCGATTATATCATCACGATTTAAGTAATTATCAACCGAATAAACGTGTGGTTTAATGTATTCCTTGTATAAATAATATAAACAATTAATATTGTAAAATAATTTTGTAAATATCTTTGTTAAATAATTTGAAATGAAAGTGATGAATAGAAGCGTGTATAAAATTTTCAATGGTCATTTGACATTGTTATAAACAATTTATTATTGTTATAAATAATTAATGAACTTTTGTTATTAACATATAGAGTTTTGTTTTTATACTCTAAACAACGCTAATCAAACAGGTGGTTTGAACAATTAATCATGATTTGGGATTGTTGGAGTAATCCACTGGTGTTTGAATGAAGCATGTAAGACTTTTGCGTGATAATATTTCAGTTGAGATGTGAACATTTACGTGTTTGAAAGGGAGAGCCAAGCTCTGAGGTAACACGCTTATGCTAGGGTTGAACGAAAGGGAGTCCACTTTGACGGTGCAGGTGCATTGCAGCTGGCCCGGACAACTGTGTTACAGAGGCCAAGGACATTCCATAATAGCCTTGTGGCTATAAATAAAATGTGAAGTATATAAACACGCAAAACAATTGATATATGTGTCTCATCCCAAATCCCGTTTCCATTCCCAGTGCATTATTATTTTTACGTTGCTATGAGCTTGAGAAAGCTGAAACATTATATGTAGAGAATACAAGTCCTACAGGAGGACATGGTTATGTGGTCGATGGCTTCTGATTGCCACGTTGATTTTGATGTTTTTTTTTTTTTGTTAAATCATTCTTTATGTGAAATAAATTATTGTGCAGTTTAAAGTTTCTCGTCTTCGTTCTGGTTCATTTTAAATATCATGGTGGAGGTTATTGTGTGGGCATACTTTTAAGTGATCCAGTTGACAACCCAGTCCCCGAGATAAATTTAAGAGGTAAGTAAAGGTAAGTATGAACCCCCGTATATTTTGGTGTGTTCCACAATAATTTTCTTGTTACCTATTGTGCTCTAATCTCGATAGTATCTGTCAGTGCCATTTTCATTGATGTAGCTATGCCGGCGCGTTTGATTATTGGCAATCCGATTGAGGGGGCGGATATCTGACAGCCTACTATCCGGGTTATCGGGTACAGTACATCTCTTAGTAAGGACATTATACCACAGTAATCAAACCTGAAGCTCTATATGGCTCATAAACATTGATCATTGAAGGTAGATCACTAAGTATGGACATTATACCACAGAAATCAAACCTGAAGCTCTATATGGCTCAGAAACATTGATCATTGAAGGTAGATCACTTAGTATGGACATTATACCACAGGTATCAAACCTGAAGCTCTATATGGATCAGAAACATTGATCATTGAAGGTAGATCACTTAGTATGGACATTATACCACAGTAATCACACCTGAAGCTCTATATGGCTCAGAAACATTGATCATTGAAGGTAGATCACTTAGTATGGACATTATACCACAGTAATCATACCTGAAGCTCTATATGGCACAGAAACATTGATCATTGAAGGTAGATCACTTAGTATGGACATTATACCACAGTTATCAAACCTGAAGCTCTATATGGCTCAGAAACATTGATCATTGAAGGTAGATCTGTTAGTAAGGACATTATACCACAGTAATCAAACCTGAAGCTCTATATGACTCAGAAACATTGATCATTGAAGGAAGATATCTTAGTAAGGACATTATACCACAGTAATCAAACCTGAAGCACAATGTAGCTCAGAAACATTGATCATTGGAGGTAGATCTCTTAGTAAGGACATTATACCACAGTAATCAAACCTGAAGCTCTGTATGGCTCAGAAACATTGATCATTGAAGGTTGATCTCTTAGTAAGGACATTATACCACAGTAATCAAACCTGAAACTCTATGTGGCTCAGGAACATTGATCATTGAAGGTAGATCTCTTAGGACTTTACACCACAGAAGTCAAACCTGAAGCTCTATGAGGCTGAGAAACATTGATCATTGGAGGAAGATCTCTTCGGACATTATACCACAGAAATCAAACCTGAAGCTCTATGTGGCTCAGAAACATTGATCATTAAAAGTAGACCTCTTAGTAAGGACATTAAACCACAGTAATCAAACCTGAAGCTCTATGTGGCTATGAAACATTGATCATTGAAGGTAGATCTCTTAGGACATTATACCACAGTCATCAAACCTGAAGCTCTATGTGGCTGAGAAACATTGATCATTGAAGGTAGATCTCTTCGGACATTATACCACAGTAATCAAACCTGAAGCTCTATGTGGCTCAGAAACATTGATCATTAAATGTAGACCTCTTAGTAAGGACATTATACCACAGTTATCAAACTTGAAGCTCTATATCGCTCAGAAACATTGATCAATGAAGGTAGATATCTTAGTAAGGACATTATACCACAGTAATCAAACCTGAAGCTCTATATGGCTCAGAAACATTGATCATTGAAGGTAGATCTCTTAGAAAGGCATTATACCACAGTAATCAATCCTGAAGCACTATATGGCACATAAACATTGATCATTGAAGGCAAATTTCTTAGTAAGGACATTATACAACAGTAATCAAACCTGAAGCTCTATAAGGCTCAGAAATATTGATCATTGAAGGTAGATCTCTTAGGACATCATACCACAGTAATCAAACCTGAAACTCAATGGTGCTCAGAAACATTGTTCACTATAGGTAGACCTCTTAGTAAGGACATTATACCACAGTTATCAAACCTGAAGCTCTATGTGGCTATGAAACATTGATCATTGAAGGTAGATATCTTAGGACATTATACCACAGCAATCAAACCTGAAGCTCTATGTAGCTATGAAACATTGATCATTTAAGGTAGATCTCTTAGAACATTATACCACAGTAATCAAACCTGAAGCTCTATGTGGCTGAGAAACATTGATCATTGAAGGTAGATCTCTAAGGACATTATACCACAGTAATCAAACCTGAAGCTCTATGTGGCTCAGAAACATTGATCATTAAAGGTAGACCTCTTAGTAAGGACATTATACCACAGTATTCAAACCTGAAGCTCTATGTGGCTATGAAACATTGATCATTGAAGGTAGATCTCTTAGGACATTATACCACAGTAATCAAACCTGAAGCTCTATGTGGCTGAGAAGCATTGATCATTGAAGGTAGATCTCTTAGGACATTATACCACAGTAATCAAACCTGAAGCTCTATGTGGCTGAGAAACATTGATCATTGAAGGTAGATCTCTTAGGACATTATACCAGAGTTTATCAAACCTGAAGTTCTATGTGGCTCAGAAACATTGATCATTGAAGGTAGATCTCTTAGTAAGGACATTATACCACAGTAATCAAACCTGAAGCTCTATATGGCTCAGAAACATTGATCTTAGAAGGTAGATCACTTAGTATGGACATTATACCACAGTAATCATACCTGAAGCTCTATATGGCTCAGAAACATTGATCATTGAAGGTAGATCACTTAGTATGAACATTATACCACAGTTATCAAACCTGAAGCTCTATATGGCTCAGAAACATTGATCATTGACGGTAGATCTGTTAGTAAGGACATTATACCACAGTAATCAAACCTGAAGTTCTATATGACTCAGAAACATTGATCATTGAAGGTAGATCTCTTAGTAAGGACATTATACCACAGTAATCAAACCTGAAGCACAATGTAGCTCAGAAACATTGATCATTGGAGGTAGATCTCTAAGTAAGGACATTATACCACAGTAATCAAACCTGAATCTCTATATGGCTCAGAAACATTGATCATTGAAGGTAGATCTCTTAGTAAGGACATTATACCACAGTAATCAAACCTGAAACTCTATGTGGCTCAGGAACATTGATCATTGAAGGTAGATCTCTTAGTAAGGACATTATACCACAGTAATCAAACCTGAAGCACAATGTAGCTCAGAAACATTGATCATTGGAGGTAGCTCTCGTAGTAAGGACATTATACCACAGTAATCAAACCTGAAGCTCTATATGGCTCAGAAACATTGATCATTGAAGGTAGATCTCTTAGTAAGGACATTATACCACAGTAATCAAACCTGAAGCTCTATGTGGCTGAGAAACATTGATCAATGAAGGTAGATATCTTAGTAAGGACATTATACCACAGTAATCAAACCTGAAGCTCTATATGGCTCAGAAACATTGTTCATTGAAGGAAGATCTCTTAGTAAGGCATTATACCACAGTAATCAAACCTGAAGCACTAGATGGCACAGAAACATTGATCATTGAAGGTAAATTTCTTAGTAAGGACATTATACAACAGTAATCAAACCTGAAGCTCTATAAGGCTCAGAAATATTGATCATTGAAGATAGATCTCTTAGGACAATATACCTTAGTAATCCAACCTGAAGCTCTATGTGGCTACGAAACATTGATCATTGAAGGTAGATATCTTAGGACATTATACCACAGCAATCAAACCTGAAGCTCTATGTAGCTATGAAACATTGATCATTGAAGGTAGACCTCTTAGGACATTATACCACAGTAATCAAACCTGAAGCTCTATGTGGCTGAGAAACATTGATCATTAAATGTAGATCTCTTAGGACATTATACCACAGTAATCAAACCTGAAGCGCTATGTGGCTCAGAAACATTGATCATTAAAGGTAGACCTCTTAGTAAGGACAATATACCACAGTATTCAAACCTGAAGCTCTATGTGGCTATGAAACATTGATCATTGAAGGTAGATCTCTTAAAACATCATACCACAGTAATCAAACCTGAAGCTCTATGCGGCTGAGAAGCATTGATCATTGAAGGTAGATCTCTTAGGACATTATACCACAGTAATCAAACCTCAAGCTCTATGTGGCTCAGAAACATTGATCATTAAATGTAGACCTCTTAGTAAGGACATTATACCACAGTAATCGAACCTGAAGCTCTATGTGCCTATGAAACATTGATCATTGAAGGTAGATCTCTTAGGACATTATACCACAGTAATCAAACCTGTAGCTCTATGTGGCTATGAAACATTGGTCATTGAAGGTAGATCTCGTAGGACATTATACCACAGTAATCAAACCTGAAGCTCTATGTGGCTGAGAAACATTGATCATTGAAGGTAGATCTCTTAGGACATTATACCACAGTTTATCAAACCTGAAGCTCTATGTGGGTCAGAAACATTGATCGTTGAAGGTAGATCTCTTAGTAAGGACATTATACCACAGTAAACAAACCTGAAGCTCAATATGGCTCAGAAACATTGATCATTGAAGGTACTGCCCCCGGAAATTGAATTATATTGAGACCACGATGGCTGTATTGGCAAATATGAGTAAAGTTATGGATGACATAGTTGTGACGTGGATACTCATGACGTAGGCACGGATGACGTATACTTCATGCAAGCAGGCTGAATGAGCTGAGATTCTTGGTGACATCATGATTTTGTTCGAGAAAGATCTTAGATTTACGACGCAGTCGCAGGAAACAAGGTATTGTGCTAAGGAAGAAGCTACGCTATTGGAGGAGAGACTCGAACCAATGAACGATAGTTTGGAAGGAAGACGGAGATTGCTGAAACTACGATATTTGATTACTTTTGGCATGCAGATTTGTGGAAATCTATTTTCAGTTATGGCATTGATTTGGAATTTTGAAGAAATTAATTTTGAGTTTTTGAAATTTGAAAATCCGTCAAGTATAGCCAAAGTTAAAACTTCTAGCAATGACGCAGCAACAGGCTATGGAAGGGATGGATACGCCCCTTAAGAAGTTGATAAAAGGTCGTGCACAGGAGAGAGGAGATCTCAGAACTCATAATCTCAGATCTCATATGTCAGATCGCATATATATTTCTGGTGATATATAGTTATTTTCAAGTGATTCAGTGAAGTAAGTTGTCTTTAGCGTGGTTAAAGCCCGGCGCATCGAACGAACTCGGAGCAGTTCCATTTTACGCTGCTCGAAACTAGGTGAAGTTGAAACGCTCACATTAACGTTTCCACCAGTCAAGATATCAAGCGCTAACTTCAGCCGGTATTATAATTCTATTGGGCAGTATAACATTGAGGTGTATAGAAGATTTGAACAATTTCACAGTTATACTTCGAAAGATATTGGAACTTTTAGGCTGCCAACAAAAGTGATTTTCTCGCCACATGAGAAACACTTTTAAATTCCACATTATACACTACGGCTGACACGTGGAGTGCAACAGTGATATTGGAGAATACGTTTGGTATTACAACGATACATTCGACTATGGAACATTATAATCTTATAGTGCTTTTAATGATTATAACAGTAGTTGAGATGGAAGGCTAAGGCTTTAATGCAATTGGGACATATATTGATTGGAGTAAAGTAACAGCATGGAACTTCGTTAATCGTCTTTCTACAAAAGCGAGCATGTAGTGAACATCCAACTACACTCATGCATCGTGAATCCATCGCTGAATTATACCAGATAACAGTGGAAATATTTTCATACTCCACAACTATGAATATTTCTGCGGAAATAACTACAATAAACTTCATGGCGAATTCCTGCAAGAACTTCAGGGAACTTTCAAGAGAGGCCAGGGTTGTCCCGGCGCACAAAGAAGAGTTTTGCCAGAAGGATGTTTTTTCGTATCCACGGAGCAGTGCAATTTCGGAGGAGGAAACAGTTCGATTCTCCGAGGACGCTGATTCCAAATTCGAGGACGGAGCACATCTTTACGCTGGTGAAAGGGAACCAACAGCAGTTTTCTTTGAAAACTTTCCTCTGGAACTTCAATCAACAGATAAGGTAGTCGTGAACGTTTCGTGTATTATTTGAGTCTTGTAGCGATATCTGAGCAACCATTCTTCCCATATTTTCTGTCCTATCTTTTGCCCTATTTTCTTGATTGATATTTCTGTACTCAGTACACTTAGATGATTTATGCCTTTTTCTTCGATTTTTGAGACATTGTTATGTCATTGGCATACTTAATAATTTTGGATCAGTTGAGACTGATGATTTAGATTCTTTCAGTAATTTGCATATTTTTGTAGTCACGATTTCACTGTAAAGTTAACAATTTGCTATGGCAGATTTGAATTCAGACAGCGTGTCATTTTATTAAAGTAATTCTATTCAGTAAATTACTTTGACCAATTTTCTGTCATCCTCAAGAAAGAAGAATAATTAAATGATTTTAGAGCGTTAAAATCTATCACGATATCGACGATCTTTGAAATACTAGTCGTCCTATGAACATGATTGCAACATAGACATTTCTCATTGCATTATAGACAATTTTATGAAATGTGAACGTTTAATTACAATTTATTGAATACACTATAGTAATGAACATTTGATAGGAGTTTTTCTTAATTCTAGATTGGAACAATAATGTTTGCATTCCACAATCTAATGGTATTCTATTCGAATATTCTTGCAGTTTAGTTGAACTTTGTTTGAAGATCGTATTTTTATACTGCGTTACTTTGAAGATGTTAATCTCAATTTCGATAGACCAGGCAGGAGTGTCTAATCGTATTCGCTATTAAATTTATTTGTGATTGGCAAATTTTTACTTCATATCGATTCATGAATGAAACCCACGAAGGTTAAATAATAACAGTCATTATTACAATTGATGAATATAAGAATTTTTAAAGAGGAACAATGGATGTATAATCGTTAGTTCAGTGGACGTGTAAAAGTCGCTGTTGAATAATGCCCTTGAATAATGAAGGAGGTTCCCACAATAATTAATGAAGTTGATGAATTTATAAGTGGAGGATTTTTGTGTGTAGTTTGGAAGATTTTTATGCCATATATATGAAGATATATGATGAATTTTGGGCCAATTGGTGTGCAATTTTGTGCGTTATAAGGGAAGTATTTTCCCACTGATTGTATTGTTCTTGTTCTTTGAAAGATTATTCATATGAAGATACTGTTAAAATTAACAAGAGTGTTAAATAATTTGAGAGGAAGATTTTGAATGGAGGTTACCGTCACAAATATTAATAATTATTATTAAACCTTATTAAACCTGAATTTGACAGTTAAATATAACTAACCTTCATTGGTCGATTATATCATCACGATTTAAGTAATTATCAACCGAATAAACGTGTGGTTTAATGTATTCCTTGTATAAATAATATAAACAATTAATATTGTAAAATAATTTTGTAAATATCTTTGTTAAATAATTTGAAATGAAAGTGATGAATAGAAGCGTGTATAAAATTTTCAATGGTCATTTGACATTGTTATAAACAATTTATTATTGTTATAAATAATTAATGAACGTTTGTTATTTACATTTAGAGTTTTGTTTTTATACTCTAAACAACGCTAATCAAACAGGTGGTTTGAACAATTAATCATGATTTGGGATTGTTGGAGTAATCCACTGGTGTTTGAATGAAGCATGTAAGACTTTTGCGTGATAATATTTCAGTTGAGATGTGAACATTTACGTGTTTGAAAGGGAGAGCCAAGCTCTGAGGTAACACGCTTATGCTAGGGTTGAACGAAAGGGAGTCCACTTTGACGGTGCAGGTGCATTGCAGCTGGCCCGGACAACTGTGTTACAGAGGCCAAGGACATTCCATAATAGCCTTGTGGCTATAAATAAAATGTGAAGTATATAAACACGCAAAACAATTGATATATGTGTCTCATCCCAAATCCCGTTTCCATTACCAGTGCATTATTATTTTTACGTTGCTATGAGCTTGAGAAAGCTGAAACATTATATGTAGAGAATACAAGTCCTACAGGAGGACATGGTTATGTGGTCGATGGCTTCTGATTGCCACGTTGATTTTGATGTTTTTTTTTTTTTTTGTTAAATCATTCTTTATGTGAAATAAATTATTGTGCAGTTTAAAGTTTCTCGTCTTCGTTCTGGTTCATTTTTAAATATCATGGTGGAGGTTATTGTGTGGGCATACTTTTAAGTGATCCAGTTGACAACCCAGTCCCCGAGATAAATTTAAGAGGTAAGTAAAGGTAAGTATGAACCCCCGTATATTTTGGTGTGTTCCACAATAATTTTCTTGTTACCTATTGTGCTCTAATCTCGATAGTATCTGTCAGTGCCATTTTCATTGATGTAGCTATGCCGGCGCGTTTGATTATTGGCAATCCGATTGAGGGGGCGGATATCTGACAGCCTACTATCCGGGTTATCGGGTACAGTAGGATTGGCGACCCTAAAACGTGGGGCATGTTCAACAAAACTGGATTACCAGGTTGAACGCCAGTAGGATTGCCGCAATTCGGTGGGGCACGATTGTCTCGATTGGCACGTTCGACTGAATAACATTGGATTACCAAGTTATTGTAGTAGAATTGACACCGCAATTTTTGTGGAGTGTTCGAATAACATTGGATTACCAAGTTATCGATGTCAAAGGGATTGTGAAGACTCAAATAAAGAGGTTGATTCTTTGTTAGATGTCTTAGCCAATTGTAGAATTTGAGAGTGTGATTATATAGGAATAAATGTTGTGTTGTATTAGGAAAATTACACTCAGAAAGATCAGATCTTATACGACTTGAAAGAGGTTAAATAGGCTGGAAACTTAGAAAAATCGCCTATGATCTGGAATCTTATTTTATTTGACCGGCTTATGACATGTATAGTCATATTAAAGATAAAATTAAACTATTTGGATTATAAATGTAAATTATTTGTGTTAGGATATTTTAAAATGAACCAAAGAAACTTGAACATGTGCTTGAGTTTATTTCAACATGAAGTGTCTACGAAGGTTAATTATAAGGTAATTATAAGTTAGATTTAAGACAGAAAATTGCTCAAATTTTATATATATGGTGAAAAATGTTGCTCAGATGTTGTTATTTTGCTCTGTTTGATGTATGTCCCAAAAGCAGTTTATTATTGAATATTATTGAAATGGCAGATGAAAGTCTGAGAATGATGTTAGAGGAGATGTCTGCTAACTTGAAAGCTAGCATGAATGAAAGCATGAAGGAGATGGAAGCTAGGAATACTAGTCGAATGGAGGAGAATATGAAAGTTCTTCAGACCAGTTCGGCATACTTAGAGAATAATGTGTCGCGTTTACAGATCAGTACCCAGGGAATCGAGAATGCTGTAACTGACATACGCACAGACGTGTCCAATGTGCATAAAGATGTGTCTGAGGTTAAAAATGATGTGTCTAAAGTACAAAAAGATCTTACCATGTTGAATCTTGATGTTGCTAATGTCCGGGGTGATATTTCATGTGCTAGAGCTGAAGTAATTGTTGTAAGGAATGATGTTGCTACTGTACAGGATAAAGTAGAAGAAGTTCAAAGAGAGGTTAGTAATGTTCGAACTGATGTGTCAAATGTTCAAGTAGACATCAATAATATTCATTCAGATGTTAACGATATGCAAAGCGATATCAATAAAATACAAGTAGAAGTCAATACTGTTTTTGTAGACATTGCTAAAGTTCAGACTGATGTTAACAAAGTTCGGGAGGAAATTGAAACTTCAAAAATGCTTTGTACGCGTAACATTAGTGCATTAACAACTCGGTTAGTTGACGAGTCTGTTAGGACAACGGCTTCTTTAGCTGGTTTAAAATACGATGTAGAGGTCATGAGAACCCAAGTATTAGATCACAATCGTTTACTTAAGGAGGACATCGAAGTAGATATTGCAGAAATGTTAACTGCAAATGTAACAGTGTGGAAAGATGAATGGAACAGGTCAAGTGGGGAACATGTAGATAAGATTCAGGAACGAATTGAAAAAAAACTTGCCAGTACACAAGTAGACATTAACAATGAAGTAGTTCAGATTAGGAAAGACTTGAATGTAAGGATGGATTCGCTATCCGAAAAGCAGGTAGAGGATAGAACACAGATAGGTCAGGACGTGCAAACATTAAAGGAACAAATTCATAAGGTTGTATCTGATGTTAACGAAACTACGAGCAAGCTGCAGAATTTGAAACTAGGAGAAGCTAGCATGATGGAAACCTATAAGGAAGAGTTGATTAGGAAAGTCATCACGGAAATCACAGACAAGGATACCGAAGGATTGACTGGTGAAGAGGAGAGAAATTACGTGAGAAGAGGTAACCTTAATACAGAAGAGAGAGATATTAGTCCTGAGGAACGTATATCCAGATTCAGGGAAGAAGAAGAGGATCGGAATATTGAACCCGAATGGAAGTATCGTGATAGTGGGAGGAATTATATGGATTCATATCCAAGAAATATGACAGTCATCCGGAATTTTGAAGACAAACCTCAAAAATTTAGCAACACTGATAGTCTCACACCGATCGAATATATCAGGAATCTTAAAGACTATTTCATAGAAGCCCACATTCCTAGAGAGAGAGAGATGAGAATCGTAGAAAGATTTCTAGCTGGAGGACCCCTCGAATGGTTTAGAGCATTTCGGTACACTTTCAGCAATTTTGACGAATTTGCAGAGGCACTGATTAAACGATTCTGGTCAATAGAAGCTCAGAATTCGCTAAGAGCTGAAGTATACTCGAGGAAGTATTCAGGTACTCTTCCAACACGGTACGCTGATTTCTTCACGAGTCAACTATCACGCTTGAGATTTTTGCAACCCCCATTGTCAACAGAGCAGTTGATAGATGCGATTTCACGTATGCTGCCTGTGGAGGTGAGAAGACTGATCATATCGTCAAACATTAGAGATTTGACAAGTATGGACGAATTGTTGAGAAGGCTTGACTACACGAGTCCAATGCCAAATTTGGTACAAAAAGGTCAGAGGCACGAATTCAAAGACGTTAATACGGTCTACATGGATCAAGTGCAACAAACTGATAAGCCTGAGGAAGGAAAAACTGAAAATGTAGGTCCTCACAGGAATAATTATTTCCGCAACCACAGATCCCAAGGTTACCGTCCATATCAGCAAAGACGAGGCTGGAATAATAATAGAGGGAATTACAACAACGGAAGAGGTAGATACTACAACAATGGTTATAATCGAAATTATAACAGAAATAACCAGTACCAGAATCAGAATCAGAATTCTCAAGGTCAGGTTATGACACCCGACAAGTATCAAGAAAGAGAGAAAGAAAGTCAGCAGTATCTGAAGGAATTACGAGAAAAGGAAGCTGAAAATCAAAAGAAAAGACAGGATGTAGTGATCGATCCTGGTCCTTCTACAAGTCAGCAGAATTCGGAAAACAGGTATTCAGGACAGAAGAGACAGTAGAGAGGAGAGAATGCATTAGCCACACACAAACCAGAAAAGAAGAGACTTATGATTAAGGAACATAGTAGAAATATCATAGAAGAGTAAGCCAATAATAATTCAATTTCGTGTTCAAGTGAATTGAAATATTTATAACACAGAGTTTAAAAACAATTTGCAACTGTTTTTAAAACGTGGTGAAGGGAGAATGCCCCCGGAAATTGAATTATATTGAGACCACGATGGCTGTATTGGCAAATATGAGTAAAGTTATGGATGTCATAGTTGTGACGTGGATACTCATGACGTAGGCACGGATGACGTATACTTCATGCAAGCAGGCTGATTGAGCTGAGATTCTTGGTGACGTCATGATTTTGTTCGAGAAAGATCTTAGATTTACGACGCAGTCGCAGGAAACAAGGTATTGTGCTAAGGAAGAAGCTACGCTATTGGAGGAGAGACTCGAACCAATGAACGATAGTTTGGAAGGAAGACGGAGATTGCTGAAACTACGATATTTGATTACTTTTGGCATGCAGATTTGTGGAAATCTATTTTCAGTTATGGCATTGATTTGGAAATTTGAAGAAATTAATTTTGAGGTTTTGAAATTTGAAAATCCGTCAAGTATAGCCAAAGTTAAAACTTCTAGCAATGACGCAGCAACAGGCTATGGAAGGGATGGATACGCCCCTTAAGAAGTTGATAAAAGGTCGTGCACAGGAGAGAGGAGATCTCAGAACTCATAATCTCAGATCTCATATGTCAGATCGCATATATATTTCTGGTGATATATAGTTATTTTCAAGTGATTCAGTGAAGTAAGTTGTCTTTAGCGTGGTTAAAGCCCGGCGCATCGAACGAACTCGGAGCAGTTCCATTTTACGCTGCTCGAAACTAGGTGAAGTTGAAACGCTCACATTAACGTTTCCACCAGTCAAGATATCAAGCGCTAACTTCAGCCGGTATTATAATTCTATTGGGCAGTATAACATTGAGGTGTATAGAAGATTTGAACAATTTCACAGTTATACTTCGAAAGATATTGGAACTTTTAGGCTGCCAACAAAAGTGATTTTCTCGCCACATGAGAAACACTTTTAAATTCCACATTATACACTACGGCTGACACGTGGAGTGCAACAGTGATATTGGAGAATACGTTTGGTATTACAACGATACATTCGACTATGGAACATTATAATCTTATAGTGCTTTTAATGATTATAACAGTAGTTGAGATGGAAGGCTAAGGCTTTAATGCAATTGGGACATATATTGATTGGAGTAAAGTAACAGCATGGAACTTCGTTAATCGTCTTTCTACAAAAGCGAGCATGTAGTGAACATCCAACTACACTCATGCATCGTGAATCCATCGCTGAATTTTACCAGATAACAGTGGAAATATTTTCATACTCCACAACTATGAATATTTCTGCGGAAATAACTACAATAAACTTCATGGCGAATTCCTGCAAGAACTTCAGGGAACTTTCAAGAGAGGCCAGGGTTGTCCCGGCGCACAAAGAAGAGTTTTGCCAGAAGGATGTTTTTTCGTATCCACGGAGCAGTGCAATTTCGGAGGAGGAAACAGTTCGATTCTCCGAGGACGCTGATTCCAAATTCGAGGACGGAGCACATCTTTACGCTGGTGAAAGGGAACCAACAGCAGTTTTCTTTGAAAACTTTCCTCTGGAACTTCAATCAACAGATAAGGTAGTCGTGAACGTTTCTTGTATTATTTGAGTCTTGTAGCGATATCTGAGCAACCATTCTTCCCATATTTTCTGTCCTATCTTTTGCCCTATTTTCTTGATTGATATTTCTGTACTCAGTACACTTAAATGATTTATGCCTTTTTCTTCGATTTTTGAGACATTGTTATGTCATTGGCATACTTAATAATTTTGGATCAGTTGAGACTAATGATTTAGATTCTTTCAGTAATTTGCATATTTTTGTAGTCACGATTTGACTGTAAAGTTAACAATTTGCTATGGCAGATTTGAATTCAGACAGCGTGTCATTTTATTAAAGTAATTCTATTCAGTAAATTACTTTGACCAATTTTCTGTCATCCTCAAGAAAGAAGAATAATTAAATGATTTTAGAGCGTTAAAATTTATCACGATATCGACGATCTTTGAAATACTAGTCGTCCTATGAACATGATTGCAACATAGACATTTATCATTGCATTATAGACAATTTTATGAAATGTGAAAGTTTAATTACAAGTTATTGAATACACTATAGTAATGAACATTTGATAGGAGTTTTTCTTAATTCTAGATTGGAACAATAATGTTTGCATTCCACAATCTAATGGTATTCTATTCGACTATTCTTGCAGTTTAGTTGAACTTTGTTTGAAGATAGTATTTTTATACTGCGTTACTTTGAAGATGTTAATCTCAATTTCGATAGACCAGGCAGGTGTGTCTAATCGTATTCGCTATTAAATTTGTGATTGGCAAATTTTTACTTCATATCGATTCATGAATGAAACCCACGAAGGTTAAATAATAACAGTCATTATTACAATTGATGAATATAAGAATTTTTAAAGAGGAACAATGGATGTATAATCGTTAGTTCAGTGGACGTGTAAAAGTCGCTGTTGAATAATGCCCTTGAATAATGAAGGAGGTTCCCACAATAATTAATGAAGTTGATGAATTTATAAGTGGAGGATTTTTGTGTGTAGTTTGGAAGATTTTTATGCCATATATATGAAGATATATGATGAATTTTGGGCCAATTGGTGTGCAATTTTGTGCGTTATAAGCGAAGTATTTTCCCACTGATTGTATTGTTCTTGTTCTTTGAAAGATTATTCATATGAAGATACTGTTAAAATTAACAAGAGTGTTAAATAATTTGAGAGGAAGATTTTGAATGGAGGTTACCGTCACAAATATTAATAATTATTATTAAACCTTATTAAACCTGAATTTGACAGTTAAATATAACTAACCTTCATTGGTCGATTATATCATCACGATTTAAGTAATTATCAACCGAATAAACGTGTGGTTTAATGTATTCCTTGTATAAATAATATAAACAATTAATATTGTAAAATAATTTTGTAAATATCTTTGTTAAATAATTTGAAATGAAAGTGATGAATAGAAGCGTGTATAAAATTTTCAATGGTCATTTGACATTGTTATAAACAATTTATTATTGTTATAAATAATTAATGAACTTTTGTTATTAACATTTAGAGTTTTGTTTTTATACTCTAAACAACGCTAATCAAACAGGTGGTTTGAACAATTAATCATGATTTGGGATTGTTGGAGTAATCCACTGGTGTTTGAATGAAGCATGTAAGACTTTTGCGTGATAATATTTCAGTTGAGATGTGAACATTTACGTGTTTGAAAGGGAGAGCCAAGCTCTGAGGTAACACGCTTATGCTAGGGTTGAACGAAAGGGAGTCCACTTTGACGGTGCAGGTAAATTGCAGCTGGCCCGGACAACTGTGTTACAGAGGCCAAGGACATTCCATAATAGCCTTGTGGCTATAAATAAAATGTGAAGTATATAAACACGCAAAACAATTGATATATGTGTCTCATCCCAAATCCCGTTTCCATTCCCAGTGCATTATTATTTTTACGTTGCTATGAGCTTGAGAAAGCTGAAACATTATATGTAGAGAATACAAGTCCTACAGGAGGACATGGTTATGTGGTCGATGGCTTCTGATTGCCACGTTGATTTTGATGTTTTTTTTTTTTTGTTAAATCATTCTTTATGTGAAATAAATTATTGTGCAGTTTAAAGTTTCTCGTCTTCGTTCTGGTTCATTTTAAATATCATGGTGGAGGTTATTGTGTGGGCATACTTTTAAGTGATCCAGTTGACAACCCAGTCCCCGAGATAAATTTAAGAGGTAAGTAAAGGTAAGTATGAACCCCCGTATATTTTGGTGTGTTCCACAATAATTTTCTTGTTAACTATTGTGCTCTAATCTCGATAGTATCTGTCAGTGCCATTTTCATTGATGTAGCTATGCCGGCGCGTTTCATTATTGGCAATCCGATTGAGGGGGCGGATATCTGACAGCCTACTATCCGGGTTATCGGGTACAGTAGGATTGGCGACCCTAAAACGTGGGGCATGTTCAACAAAACTGGATTACCAGGTTGAACGCCAGTAGGATTGCCACAATTCGGTGGGGCACGATTGTCTCGATTGGCACGTTCGACTGAATAACATTGGATTACCAAGTTATTGCAGTAGAATTGACACCGCAATTTTTGTGGAGTGTTCGAATAACATTGGATTACCAAGTTATCGATGTCAAAGGGATTGTGAAGACTCAAATAAAGAGGTTGATTCTTTGTTAGATGTCTTAGCCAATTGTAGAATTTGAGAGTGTGATTATATAGGAATAAATGTTGTGTTGTATTAGGAAAATTACACTCAGAAAGATCAGATCTTATACGACTTGAAAGAGGTTAAATAGGCTGGAAACTTAGAAAAATCGCCTATGATCTGGAATCTTATTTTATTTGACCGGCTTATGACATGTATAGTCATATTAAAGATAAAATTAAACTATTTGGATTATAAATGTAAATTATTTGTGTTAGGATATTTTAAAATGAACCAAAGAAACTTGAACATGTGCTTGAGTTTATTTCAACATGAAGTGTCTACGAAGGTTAATTATAAGGTAATTATAAGTTAGATTTAAGACAGAAAATTGCTCAAATTTTATATATATGGTGAAAAATGTTGCTCAGATGTTTTTATTTTGCTCTGTTTGATGTATGTCCCAAAAGCAGTTTATTATTGAATATTATTGAAATGGCAGATGAAAGTCTGAGAATGATGTTAGAGGAGATGTCTGCTAACTTGAAAGCTAGCATGAATGAAAGCATGAAGGAGATGGAAGCTAGGAATACTAGTCGAATGGAGGAGAATATGAAAGTTCTTCAGACCAGTTCGGCAAACTTAGAGAATAAAGTGTCGCGTTTACAGATCAGTACCCAGGGAATCGAGAATGCTGTAACTGACATACGCACAGACGTGTCCAATGTGCATAAAGATGTGTCTGAGGTTAAAAATGATGTGTCTAAAGTACAAAAAGATCTTACCATGTTGAATCTTGATGTTGCTAATGTCCGGGGTGATATTTCATGTGCTAGAGCTGAAGTAATTGTTGTAAGGAATGATGTTGCTACTGTACAGGATAAAGTAGAAGAAGTTCAAAGAGAGGTTAGTAATGTTCGAACTGATGTGTCAAATGTTCAAGTAGACATCAATAATATTCATTCAGATGTTAACGATATGCAAAGCGATATCAATAAAATACAAGTAGAAGTCAATACTGTTTTTGTAGACATTGCTAAAGTTCAGACTGATGTTAACAAAGTTCGGGAGGAAATTGAAACTTCAAAAATGCTTTGTACGCGTAACATTAGTGCATTAACAACTCGGTTAGTTGACGAGTCTGTTAGGACAACGGCTTCTTTAGCTGGTTTAAAATACGATGTAGAGGTCATGAGAACCCAAGTATTAGATCACAATCGTTTACTTAAGGAGGACATCGAAGTAGATATTGCAGAAATGTTAACTGCAAATGTAACAGTGTGGAAAGATGAATGGAACAGGTCAAGTGGGGAACATGTAGATCAGATTCAGGAACGAATTGAAAGAAAACTTGCCAGTACACAAGTAGACATTAACAATGAAGTAGTTCAGATTAGGAAAGACTTGAATGTAAGGATGGATTCGCTATCCGAAAAGCAGGTAGAGGATAGAACACAGATAGGTCAGGACGTGCAAACATTAAAGGAACAAATTCATAAGGTTGTATCTGATGTTAACGAAACTACGAGCAAGCTGCAGAATTTGAAACTAGGAGAAGCTAGCATGATGGAAACCTATAAGGAAGAGTTGATTAGGAAAGTCATCACGGAAATCACAGACAAGGATACCGAAGGATTGACTGGTGAAGAGGAGAGAAATTACGTGAGAAGAGGTAACCTTAATACAGAAGAGAGAGATATTAGTCCTGAGGAACGTATATCCAGATTCAGGGAAGAAGAAGAGGATCGGAATATTGA
This sequence comes from Meconema thalassinum, assembly GCA_946902985.2. NCBI lineage: Eukaryota > Metazoa > Arthropoda > Insecta > Orthoptera > Tettigoniidae > Meconema > Meconema thalassinum. Next base: position 796,069,814 of record OX336388.2, on the reverse strand, counting down.
ACCCGAATGGAAGTATCGTGATAGTGGGAGGAATTATATGGATTCATATCCGAGAAATGTGACAGTCATCCGGAATTTTGAAGACAAACCTCAAAAATTTAGCAACACTGATAGTCTCACACCGATCGAATATATCAGGAATCTTAAAGACTATTTCATAGAAGCCCACATTCCTAGAGAGAGAGAGATGAGAATCGTAGAAAGATTTCTAGCTGGAGGACCCCTCGAATGGTTTAGAGCATTTCGGTACACTTTCAGCAATTTTGACGAATTTGCAGAGGCACTGATTAAACGATTCTGGTCAATAGAAGCTCAGAATTCGCTAAGAGCTGAAGTATACTCGAGGAAGTATTCAGGTACTCTTCCAACACGGTACGCTGATTTCTTCACGAGTCAACTATCACGCTTGAGATTTTTGCAACCCCCATTGTCAACAGAGCAGTTGATAGATGCGATTTCACGTATGCTGCCAGTGGAGGTGAGAAGACTGATCATATCGTCAAAAATTAGAGATTTGACAAGTATGGACGAATTGTTGAGAAGGCTTGACTACACGAGTCCAATGCCAAATTTGGTACAAAAAGGTCAGAGGCACGAATTCAAAGACGTTAATACGGTCTACATGGATCAAGTGCAACAAACTGATAAGCCTGAGGAAGGAAAAACTGAAAATGTAGGTCCTCACAGGAATAATTATTTCCGCAACCACAGATCCCAAGGTTACCGTCCATATCAGCAAAGACGAGGCTGGAATAATAATAGAGGGAATTACAACAACGGAAGAGGTAGATACTACAACAATGGTTATAATCGAAATTATAACAGAAATAACCAGTACCAGAATCAGAATCAGAATTCTCAAGGTCAGGTTATGACACCCGACAAGTATCAAGAAAGAGAGAAAGAAAGTCAGCAGTATCTGAAGGAATTACGAGAAAAGGAAGCTGAAAATCAAAAGAAAAGACAGGATGTAGTGATCGATCCTGGTCCTTCTACAAGTCAGCAGAATTCGGAAAACAGGTATTCAGGACAGAAGAGACAGTAGAGAGGAGAGAATGCATTAGCCACACACAAACCAGAAAAGAAGAGACTTATGATTAAGGAACATAGTAGAAATATCATAGAAGAGTAAGCCAATAATAATTCAATTTCGTGTTCAAGTGAATTGAAATATTTATAACACAGAGTTTAAAAACAATTTGCAACTGTTTTTAAAACGTGGTGAAGGGAGAATGCCCCCGGAAATTGAATTATATTGAGACCACGATGGCTGTATTGGCAAATATGAGTAAAGTTATGGATGTCATAGTTGTGACGTGGATACTCATGACGTAGGCACGGATGACGTATACTTCATGCAAGCAGGCTGATTGAGCTGAGATTCTTGGTGACGTCATGATTTTGTTCGAGAAAGATCTTAGATTTACGACGCAGTCGCAGGAAACAAGGTATTGTGCTAAGGAAGAAGCTACGCTATTGGAGGAGAGACTCGAACCAATGAACGATAGTTTGGAAGGAAGACGGAGATTGCTGAAACTACGATATTTGATTACTTTTGGCATGCAGATTTGTGGAAATCTATTTTCAGTTATGGCATTGATTTGGAAATTTGAAGAAATTAATTTTGAGGTTTTGAAATTTGAAAATCCGTCAAGTATAGCCAAAGTTAAAACTTCTAGCAATGACGCAGCAACAGGCTATGGAAGGGATGGATACGCCCCTTAAGAAGTTGAGAAAAGGTCGTGCACAGGAGAGAGGAGATCTCAGAACTCATAATCTCAGATCTCATATGTCAGATCGCATATATATTTCTGGTGATATATAGTTATTTTCAAGTGATTCAGTGAAGTAAGTTGTCTTTAGCGTGGTTAAAGCCCGGCGCATCGAACGAACTCGGAGCAGTTCCATTTTACGCTGCTCGAAACTAGGTGAAGTTGAAACGCTCACATTAACGTTTCCACCAGTCAAGATATCAAGCGCTAACTTCAGCCGGTATTATAATTCTATTGGGCAGTATAACATTGAGGTGTATAGAAGATTTGAACAATTTCACAGTTATACTTCGAAAGATATTGGAACTTTTAGGCTGCCAACAAAAGTGATTTTCTCGCCACATGAGAAACACTTTTAAATTCCACATTATACACTACGGCTGACACGTGGAGTGCAACAGTGATATTGGAGAATACGTTTGGTATTACAACGATACATTCGACTATGGAACATTATAATCTTATAGTGCTTTTAATGATTATAACAGTAGTTGAGATGGAAGGCTAAGGCTTTAATGCAATTGGGACATATATTGATTGGAGTAAAGTAACAGCATGGAACTTCGTTAATCGTCTTTCTACAAAAGCGAGCATGTAGTGAACATCCAACTACACTCATGCATCGTGAATCCATCGCTGAATTATACCAGATAACAGTGGAAATATTTTCATACTCCACAACTATGAATATTTCTGCGGAAATAACTACAATAAACTTCATGGCGAATTCCTGCAAGAACTTCAGGGAACTTTCAAGAGAGGCCAGGGTTGTCCCGGCGCACAAAGAAGAGTTTTGCCAGAAGGATGTTTTTTCGTATCCATGGAGCAGTGCAATTTCGGAGGAGGAAACAGTTCGATTCTCCGAGGACGCTGATTCCAAATTCGAGGACGGAGCACATCTTTACGCTGGTGAAAGGGAACCAACAGCAGTTTTCTTTGAAAACTTTCCTCTGGAACTTCAATCAACAGATAAGGTAGTCGTGAACGTTTCGTGTATTATTTGAGTCTTGTAGCGATATCTGAGCAACCATTCTTCCCATATTTTCTGTCCTATCTTTTGCCCTATTTTCTTGATTGATATTTCTGTACTCAGTACACTTAGATGATTTATGCCTTTTTCTTCGATTTTTGAGACATTGTTATGTCATTGGCATACTTAATAATTTTGGATCAGTTGAGACTGATGATTTAGATTCTTTCAGTAATTTGCATATTTTTGTAGTCACGATTTGACTGTAAAGTTAACAATTTGCTATGGCAGATTTGAATTCAGACAGCGTGTCATTTTATTAAAGTAATTCTATTCAGTAAATTACTTTGACCAATTTTCTGTCATCCTCAAGAAAGAAGAATAATTAAATGATTTTAGAGCGTTAAAATCTATCACGATATCGACGATCTTTGAAATACTAGTCGTCCTATGAACATGATTGCAACATAGACATTTATCATTGCATTATAGACAATTTTATGAAATGTGAAAGTTTAATTACAAGTTATTGAATACACTATAGTAATGAACATTTGATAGGAGTTTTCCTTAATTCTAGATTGGAACAATAATGTTTGCATTCCACAATCTAATGGTATTCTATTCGACTATTCTTGCAGTTTAGTTGAACTTTGTTTGAAGATAGTATTTTTATACTGCGTTACTTTGAAGATGTTAATCTCAATTTCGATAGACCAGGCAGGAGTGTCTAATCGTATTCGCTATTAAATTTATTTGTGATTGGCAAATTTTTACTTCATATCGATTCATGAATGAAACCCACGAAGGTTAAATAATAACAGTCATTATTACAATTGATGAATATAAGAATTTTTAAAGAGGAACAATGGATGTATAATCGTTAGTTCAGTGGACGTGTAAAAGTCGCTGTTGAATAATGCCCTTGAATAATGAAGGAGGTTCCCACAATAATTAATGAAGTTGATGAATTTATAAGTGGAGGATTTTTGTGTGTAGTTTGGAAGATTTTTATGCCATATATATGAAGATATATGATGAATTTTGGGCCAATTGGTGTGCAATTTTGTGCGTTATAAGCGAAGTATTTTCCCACTGATTGTATTGTTCTTGTTCTTTGAAAGATTATTCATATGAAGATACTGTTAAAATTAACAAGAGTGTTAAATAATTTGAGAGGAAGATTTTGAATGGAGGTTGCCGTCACAAATATTAATAATTATTATTAAACCTTATTAAACCTGAATTTGACAGTTAAATATAACTAACCTTCATTGGTCGATTATATCATCACGATTTAAGTAATTATCAACCGAATAAACGTGTGGTTTAATGTATTCCTTGTATAAATAATATAAACAATTAATATTGTAAAATAATTTTGTAAATATCTTTGTTAAATAATTTGAAATGAAAGTGATGAATAGAAGCGTGTATAAAATTTTCAATGGTCATTTGACATTGTTATAAACAATGTATTATTGTTATAAATAATTAATGAACTTTTGTTATTAACATTTAGAGTTTTGTTTTTATACTCTAAACAACGCTAATCAAACAGGTGGTTTGAACAATTAATCATGATTTGGGATTGTTGGAGTAATCCACTGGTGTTTGAATGAAGCATGTAAGACTTTTGCGTGATAATATTTCAGTTGAGATGTGAACATTTACGTGTTTGAAAGGGAGAGCCAAGCTCTGAGGTAACACGCTTATGCTAGGGTTGAACGAAAGGGAGTCCACTTTGACGGTGCAGGTGCATTGCAGCTGGCCCGGACAACTGTGTTACAGAGGCCAAGGACATTCCATAATAGCCTTGTGGCTATAAATAAAATGTGAAGTATATAAACACGCAAAACAATTGATATATGTGTCTCATCCCAAATCCCGTTTCCATTCCCAGTGCATTATTATTTTTACGTTGCTATGAGCTTGAGAAAGCTGAAACATTATATGTAGAGAATACAAGTCCTACAGGAGGACATGGTTATGTGGTCGATGGCTTCTGATTGCCACGTTGATTTTGATGTTTTTTTTTTTTTTTTTTTTGTTAAATCATTCTTTATGTGAAATAAATTATTGTGCAGTTTAAAGTTTCTCGTCTTCGTTCTGGTTCATTTTAAATATCATGGTGGAGGTTATTGTGTGGGCATACTTTTAAGTGATCCAGTTGACAACCCAGTCCCCGAGATAAATTTAAGAGGTAAGTAAAGGTAAGTATGAACCCCCGTATATTTTGGTGTGTTCCACAATAATTTTCTTGTTAACTATTGTGCTCTAATCTCGATAGTATCTGTCAGTGCCATTTTCATTGATGTAGCTATGCCGGCACGTTTCATTATTGGCAATCCGATTGAGGGGGCGGATATCTGACAGCCTACTATCCGGGTTATCGGGTACAGTACATCTCTTAGTAAGGACATTATACCACAGTAATCAAACCTGAAGCTCTATATGGCTCCTAAACATTGATCATTGAAGGTAGATCACTTAGTATGGACATTATACCACAGTAATCAAACCTGAAGCTCTATATGGCTCAGAAACATTGATCATTGAAGGTAGATCACTTAGTATGGACATTATACCACAGGTATCAAACCTGAAGCTCTATATGGCTCAGAAACATTGATCATTGAAGGTAGATCACTTAGTATGGACATTATACCACAGTAATCACACCTGAAGCTCTATATGGCTCAGAAACATTGATCATTGAAGGTAGATCACTTAGTATGGACATTATACCACAGTAATCATACCTGAAGCTCTATATGGCTCAGAAACATTGATCATTGAAGGTAGATCACTTAGTATGGACATTATACCACAGTTATCAAACCTGAAGCTCTATATGGCTCAGAAACATTGATCATTGAAGGTAGATCTGTTAGTAAGGACATTATACCACAGTAATCAAACCTGAAGCTCTATATGACTCAGAAACATTGATCATTGAAGGAAGATCTCTTAGTAAGGACATTATACCACAGTAATCAAACCTGAAGCACAATGTAGCTCAGAAACATTGATCATTGGAGGTAGATCTCTTAGTAAGGACATTATACCACAGTAATCAAACCTGAAGCTCTATATGGCTCAGAAACATTGATCATTGAAGGTTGATCTCTTAGTAAGGACATTATACCACAGTAATCAAACCTGAAACTCTATGTGGCTCAGGAACATTGATCATTGAAGGTAGATCTCTTAGTAAGGACATTATACCACAGTAATCAAACCTGAAGCACAATGTAGCTCAGAAGCATTGATCATTGGAGGTAGATCTCTTAGTAAGGACATTATACCACAGTAATCAAACCTGAAGCTCTATATGGCTCAGAAACATTGATCATTGAAGGTAGATCTCTTAGTAAGGACATTATACCACAGTAATCAAACCTGAAGCTCTATGTGGCTGAGAAACATTGATCAATGAAGGTAGATATCTTAGTAAGGACATTATACCACAGTAATCAAACCTGAAGCTCTATATGGCTCAGAAACATTGATCATTGAAGGTAGATCTCTTAGTAAGGCATTATACCACAGTAATCAAACCTGAAGCACTAGATGGTGGTGTATTCTTTGAATACACGGTACCTGAGATATAATTTTTATTGCTCCTTGCATGTTCATTTCTTCCTTTCTCTTTGTCAAACACCAACAGTGATCTTTTGTTTTCTTCTTGATAGGCAAATCTCTTATGTCTTCATAAGTCTGTTCTAGATATATAACTTCTGTGACCCACCTAGCGTCATCTCGCAGCGAATCTCTGAAGCTCTTCAACTCTTCTTCGTGTAAGAGGACTTACTTATCCATTTGGCCACCAGATCCTGTTACCATCGCCAGCTATTTTATCCTTGAGCAAGAGGACTACGTCTACTTCTTTACTCACCATGCTGCGCTAGCATCGCCTACTATCAACTCCTTGAAGACTATTCATCAAGAAGAACATTTATTTTTGATAAGTTGGTCATGTTTATATGTTCTCCTTTTGTTTCCTACCCCCCACTCTTTTTCCCATCCTTGGACCCTCCGTGCTCCGTTGAGCAAGTCTCACTTCTCAGTCGGCAGTTGACTCTATCAGTCAGGGCTCTATTAGGGCCAGTCTCCTCTAACCAAGAGACATTCTCTACGTTCTACGCCATGTTGGCGCATTAAGCATCGGTTAAGGGAACCTCACCTTCGCCATGCAACAAAGATAAGTACCTGCTTCAAGTTTTAACCTCATCTTCATGATTTTACCGACCACATGCTTTTAACTATCTTTTTTAGGCAGTGTGAAATTACTTATTTTGGGGTAAAATCATCCTCCGCGGGATCTTCCATGTTGAGCTTTTGTTTGATCAAGCTAATCTTAGTGAAAGGCAGCATTTCTTATGCTTGCCAAATGAGAAATCTTCTCACTACGTGGGATATTATCTAATACCCGCTGTATATAATTTACAAAGCAAGTTCCTCCGCTGGATTTACATTGGCCCCATTTTTCTACTAAGATCGTTCTGGAACCTTCCGGATCTTGTACTCTATCTGCGAGTCTTGCTATCAGGTATTTTTCACTCACATGTGAAAATAATATTCAAAATAAGGAATTTTCTTTACCAATTATTGCAATAGCTAACTTTCGTCCACCGTTGGAATGATCTCTGGCGCATCTAATTGTAATTCCCAATATTTTCCAAGAAATAGACTCTCGCCTACCTAGTGCAACCGGTTCTTTTCAGCATTGTAAGAACTTTCTTTCTCATGAACTTTCGTGTTTCTATAGTGAACTTTGCATCCATCTATATAGACTACAGTGATAACCAGTGCTTGCTCCACGTTTCTACCGCGTCGCGATCGTCCGTTTATATTAAATACGGCCATGAACATTGATCCTATATCCCAATGATCTTTCCTCAACCTTCTACTAACCACCCATATTAATAAAATTGTAACTTTTCTATAAGGTGTCACTCACGAAGTGCCCTTCCAACTTTGCTAGTTTAACATTAATTAAATTCCGTATAATTGCTTGTGTGATACAAGTTTCAAATTCACATTGTTCCTTTCCTATAATCAGGGAAAACAATTCTTTAAACTCTTGAGCGAGTCATGTTCAGGTTTCACGAAATGGAAACTGTCCCATTTGGCTAGTGATTCCTGCTCAAACTTGGGAAGTCTAGAACTTTCCTTTTCACTTTCTTCAGGTTTCACAGTACGTGACCTGCCCTTATTTGCATAATAACCAACGTTAATTCTGTATAAATATAAGAAGTTTTAGGAACTTCTATCTTATCTTTCATGTTTTTATTATTGTTATTTTCGAAGTTGTCACTTTCTCTAGAACATTCTCTCAAGAATTTCTTAAGGTACACTCTTTGTACTCCAATTCACGTTCAAACTTTAATTGCTTCATTGTTTATTTGTTTAAATCTTATAAAGATTTTAGAAACATGTAAGGTTTGAAACCTTGTAAATTGTCAATTGCCTGGAGCAAACGTTTAATGTTGAGAGGTCTGCGACCCCATTTGTTAAAAAGTTCAAATGAACTATGTTTGTCAAAATTATATTACATGCTTGTCAATTTACTCAAACTTCTTTGCATTGTTTAATAAATTAAATATTTGTTTTCGGATTCATAATTTCTCTGATACTACAGTTAGGCAAGATCCTGGCTTTCCTAGCTCTTCCTAGGTTCATGCTCTCATTCATACTCAATAAAGCTTTTACTATCTATCTGGCCAGACTATCACCCTTCCCTATAGTACTTTTATACATGCTTGGGAGGAAATACACTAAAGCCTTTCTCTGGCAAACCGCCCAAGTCTTAGCTGCGGTCCCCGTCAGCTTCGACCAAGCTCGTAACTACTTTAGTTATCATAGAGTTAATTTTCAGTCGCAACCACCTTTAAATGTATTGAAAGTCAAATTCATAACTTTTGTGGGACTCTCCTCCTATTTTTCTATCCTTTTTCTCCAATCCAAAACCTACTTCCTTTTCATAATCATCTTCCCTTGGTGGGTGGGTTATTCCTCAGCCAATAAACTACCCAGATGGCACAGAAACATTGATCATTGAAGGTAAATTTCTTAGTAAGGACATTATACAACAGTAATAAAACCTGAAGCTCTATAAGGCTCAGAAATATTGATCATTGAAGGTAGATCTCTTAGGACATTACACCACAGAAGTCAAGCCTGAAGCTCTATGTGGCTGAGAAACATTGATCATTGAAGGAAGATCTCTTCGGACATTATACCACAGTAATCAAACCTGAAGCTCTATGTGGCTCAGAAACATTGATCATTGAAGGTAGATCACTTAGTATGGACATTATACCACAGCAATCATACCTGAAGCTCTATATGGCTCAGAAACATTGATCATTGAAGGTAGATCACTTAGTATGAACATTATACCACAGTTATCAAACCTGAAGCTCTATATGGCTCAGAAACATTGATAATTGAAGGTAGATCTCTTAGTAAGGACATTATACCACAGTAATCAAACCTGAAGCACAATGTAGCTCAGAAACATTGATCATTGGAGGTAGATCTCGTAGTAAGGACATTATACCACAGTAATCAAACCTGAAGCTCTATATGGCTCAGAAACATTGATCATTGAAGGTAGATCTCTTAGTAAGGACATTATACCACAGTAATCAAACCTGAAGCTCTATGTGGCTGAGAAACATTGATCAATGAAGGTAGATATCTTAGTAAGGACATTATACCACAGTAATCAAACCTGAAGCTCTATATGGCTCAGAAACATTGATCATTGAAGGTAGATCTCTTAGTAAGGACATTATACCACAGTAATCAAACCTGAAGCACTAGATGGCACAGAAACATTGATCATTGAAGGTAAATTTCTTAGTAAGGACATTATACAACAGTAATCAAACCTGAAGCTCTATAAGGCTCAGAAATATTGATCATTGAAGGTAGATCTCTTAGGACATTACACCACAGAAGTAAAACCTGAAGATCTATGTGGCTGAGAAACATTGATCATTGAAGGTAGATCTCTTCGGACATTATACCACAGTAATCAAACCTGAAGCTCTATGTGGCTCAGAAACATTGATCATTAAAAGTAGACCTCTTAGTAAGGACATTATACCACAGTAATCAAACCTGAAGCTCTATGTGGCTATGAAACATGGATCATTGAAGGTAGATCTCATACGACATTATACCACAGTCATCAAACCTAAAACTCTATGTGGCTGAGAAACATTGATCGTTGAAGGTAGATCTCTTCGGACTTTATACCACAGTAATCAAACCTGAAGCTCTATGTGGCTCAGAAACATTGATCATTAAATGTAGACCTCTTAGGACATTATACCACAGTAATCAAACCTGAAGCTCTATGAGGCTCAGAAACATTGATCAATGAAGGTAGATATCTTAGTAAGGACATTATACCACAGTAATCAAACCTGAAGCTCTATATGGCTCAGAAACATTGATCATTGAAGGTAGATCTCTTAGTAAGGCATTATACCACAGTAATCAAACCTGAAGCACTATATGGCACAGAAACATTGATCATTGAAGTTAAATTTCTTAGTAAGGACACTATACAACAGTAATCAAACCTGAAGCTCTATAAGGCTCAGAAATATTGATCATTGAAGATAGATCTCTTAGGACATTATACCTTAGTAATCAAACCTGAAACTCTATGCGGCTATGAAACATTGATCATTGAAGGTAGATATCTTAGGACATTATACCACAGCAATCAAACCTGAAGTTCTATGTAGCTATCAAACATTGATCATTGAAGGTAGACCTCTTAGGACATTATACCACAGTAATCAAACCTGAAGCTCTATGTGGCTGAGAAACATTGATCATTGAATGTAGATCTCTTAGGACATTATACCACAGGAATCAAACCTGAAGCTATATGTGCTCAGAAACATTGATCATTAAAGGTAGACCTCTTAGTAAGGACAATATACCACAGTATTCAAACCTGAAGCTCTATGTGGCTATGAAACATTGATCATTGAAGGTAGATCTCTTAAAACATTATACCACAGTAATCAAACCTGAAGCTCTATGTGGCTGAGAAGCATTGATCATTGAAGGTAGATCTCTTAGGACATTATACCACAGTAATCAAACCTCAAGCTCTATGTGGCTCAGAAACATTGATCATTAAAGGTAGACCTCTTAGTAAGGACATTATACCACAGTAATCGAACCTGAAGCTCTATGTGCCTATGAAACATTGATCATTGAAGGTAGATCTCTTAGGACATTATACCACAGTAATCAAACCTGTAGCTCTATGTGGCTATGAAACATTGATCATTGAAGGTAGATCTCGTAGGACATTATACCACAGTAATCAAACCTGAAGCTCTATGTGGCTGAGAAACATTGATCATTGAAGGTAGATCTCTTAAGACATTATACCACAGTTTATCAAACCTGAAGCTCTATGTGGCTCAGAAACATTGATCATTAAAGGTAGACCTCTTAGTAAGGACATTATACCACAGTAATCGAACCTGAAGCTCTATGTGCCTATGAAACATTGATCATTGAAGGTAGATCTCTTAGGACATTATACCACAGTAATCAAACCTGTAGCTCTATGTGGCTATGAAACATTGATCATTGAAGGTAGATCTCTTAGGACATTATACCACAGTAATCAAACCTGTAGCTCTATGTGGCTATGAAACATTGATCATTGAAGGTAGATCTCTTAGGACATTATACCACAGTAATCAAACCTGAAGCTCTATGTGGCTCAGAAACATTGATCATTGAAGGTAGATCACTTAGTATGGACATTATACCACAGTAATCAAACCTGAAGCTCTATATGGCTCAGAAACATTGATCATTGAAGGTAGATCACTTAGTATGGACATTATACCACAGTTATCAAACCTGAAGCTTTATATGGCTCAGAAACATTGATCATAGAAGGTAGATCACTTAGTATGGACATTATACCACAGTAATCACACCTGAAGCTCTATATGGCTCAGAAACATTGATCATTGAAGGTAGATCACTTAGTATGGACATTATACCACAGTAATCATACCTGAAGCTCTATATGGCTCAGAAACATTGATCATTGAAGGTAGATCACTTATTATGGACATTATACCACAGTTATCAAACCTGAAGCTCTATATGGCTCAGAAACATTGATCATTGAAGGTAGATCTGTTAGTAAGGACATTATACCACAGTAATCAAACCTGAAGCTCTATATGACCCAGAAACATTGATCATTGAAGGAAGATCTCTTAGTAAGGACATTATACCACAGTAATCTAACCTGAAACTCTATGTGGCTCAGGAACATTGATCATTGAAGGTAGATCTCTTAGTAAGGACATTATACCACAGTAATCAAACCTGAAGCACAATGGAGCTCAGAAACATTGATCATTGGAGGTAGATCTCTTAGTAAGGACATAATACCACAGTAATCAAACCTGAAGCTCTATATGGCTCAGAAACATTGATCATTGAAGGTTGATCTCTTAGTAAGGACATTATACCACAGTAATCAAACCTGAAACTCTATGTGGCTCAGGAACATTGATCATTGAAGGTAGATCTCTTAGTAAGGACATTATACCACAGTAATCAAACCTGAAGCACAATGTAGCTCAGAAACATTGATCATTGGAGGTAGATCTCTTAGTAAGGACATTATACCACAGTAATCAAACCTGAAGCTCTATATGGCTCAGAAACATTGATCATTGAAGGTAGATCTCTTAGTAAGGACATTATACCACAGTAATCAAACCTGAAGCACTATGTGGCTGAGAAACATTGATCAATGAAGGTAGATATCTTAGTAAGGACATTATACCACAGTAATCAAACCTGAAGCTCTATATGGCTCAGAAACATTGATCATTGAAGGTAGATCTCTTAGAAAAGCATTATACCACAGTAATCAAACCTGAAGCACTAGATGGCACAGAAACATTGATCATTGAAGGATGATCTCTTAGTAAGGAGATTATACCACAGTAATCAAACCTGAAGCTCTATAAGGCTTAGAAATATTGATCATTGAAGGTAGATCTCTTAGGACATTACACCACAGAAGTCAAACCTGAAGCTCTATGTGGCTGAGAAACATTGATCATTGAAGGAAGATCTCTTCGGACATTATACCACAGTAATCAAACCTGAAGCTCTATGTGGCTCAGAAACATTGATCATTAAAAGTAGACCTCTTAGTAAGGACATTATACCACAGTAATCAAACCTGAAGCTCTATGTGGCTACGAAACATTGATCATTGAAGGTAGATCTCTTAGGACATTATACCACAGTCATCAAACCTGAAGCTCTATGTGGCTGAGAAACATTGATCATTGAAGGTAGATCTCTTCGGACATTATACCACAGTAATCGAACCTGAAGCTCTATGTGGCTCAGAAACATTGATCATTAAATGTAGACCTCTTAGTAAGGTCATTATACCACAGTTATCAAACCTGAAGCTCTATGTGGCTATGAAACATTGATCATTGAAGGTAGATCTCTTAGGACAGTTAACAACAGTCATCAAACCTGAAGCTCTATGTGGCTGAGAAACATTGATCATTGAAGGTAGATCTCTTAGGACATTATACCACAGTAATCAAACCTGAAGCTCTATGTGGCTCAGAAACATTGATCAATGAAGGTAGATATCTTAGTAAGGACATTATACCACAGTAATCAAACCTGAAGCTTTATATGGCTCAGAAACATTGATCATTGAAGGTAGATCTCTTAGAAAGGCATTATACCACAGTAATCAAACCTGAAGCACTATATGGCACAGAAACATTGATCATTGAAGGTAAATTTCTTAGTAAGGACATTATACAACAGTAATCAAACCTGAAGCTCTATAAGGCTCAGAAATATTGATCATTGAAGGTAGATCTCTTAGGACATTATACCATGAGTAATCAAACCTGAAACTCAATGGTGCTCAGAAACATTGTTCACTATAGGTAGAGCTCTTAGTAAGGACATTATACCACAGTAATCAAACCTGAAGCTCTATGTGGCTATGAAACATTGATCATTGAAGGTAGATATCTTAGGACATTATACCACAGTAATCAAACCTGACGCTCTATGTAGCTATGAAACATTGATCATTGAAGGTAGACCTCTTAGGACATTATACCACAGTAATCACACCTGTAGCTCTATGTGGCTGAGAAACATTGATCATTGAAGGTAGATCATTGAAGGTAGATCTCTTAGGACAGTTAACAACAGTCATCAAACCTGAAGCTCTATGTGGCTGAGAAACATTGATCATTGAAGGTAGATCTCTTAGGACATTATACCACAGTAATCAAACCTGAAGCTCTATGTGGGTCAGAAACATTGATCATTAAAGGTAGACTTCTTAGTAAGGACAATATATCACAGTATTCAAACATGAAGCTCTATGTGGCTATGAAACATTGATCATTGAAGGTAGATCTCTTAAAACATTATACCACAGTAATCAAACCTGAAGCTCTATGTGGCTGAGAAGCATTGATCATTGAAGGTAGATCTCTTAGGACATTATACCACAGTAATCAAACCTCAAGCTCTATGTGGCTCAGAAACATTGATCATTAAAGGTAGACCTCTTAGTAAGGACATTATACCACAGTAATCGAACCTGAAGCTCTATGTGCCTATGAAACATTGATCATTGAAGGTAGATCTCTTAGGACATTATACCACATTAATCAAACCTGTAGCTCTATGTGGCTATGAAACATTGATCATTGAAGGTAGATCTCGTAGGACATTATACCACAGTAATCAAACCTGAAGCTCTATGTGGCTGAGAAACATTGATCATTGAAGGTAGATCTCTTAGGACATTATACCACAGTTTATCAAACCTGAAGCTCTATGTGGCTCAGAAACATTGATCATTGAAGGTAGATCTCTTAGTAAGGACATTATACCACAGTAATCAATCCTGAAGCTCAATATGGCTCAGAAACATTGATCATTGAAGGTACATCTCTTAGTAAGGACATTATACCACAGTAATCAAACCTGAAGCTCTATATGGCTCAGAAACATTGATCATTGAAGGTAGATCACTTAGTATGGACATTATACCACAGTTATCAAACCTGAAGCTCTATATGGTTCAGAAACATTGATCATTGAAGGTAGATCACTTAGTATGGACATTATACCACAGTTATCAAACCTGAAGCTCTATATGGCTCAGAAACATTGATCATAGAAGGTAGATCACTTAGTATAGACATTATACCACAGTAATCACACCTGAAGCTCTATGTGGCTCAGAAACATTGATCATTGAAGGTAGATCTCTTAGTAAGGACATTTTACCACAGTAATCAATCCTGAAGCTCAATATGGCTCAGAAACATTGATCATTGAAGGTACATCTCTTAGTAAGGACATTATACCACAGTAATCAAACCTGAAGCTCTATATGGCTCAGAAACATTGATCATTGAAGGTAGATCACTTAGTATGGACATTATACCACAGTAATCATACCTGAAGCTCTATATGGCTCAGAAACATTGATCATTGAAGGTAGATCACTTAGTATGGACATTATACCACAGTTATCAAACCTGAAGCTCTATATGGCTCAGAAACATTGATCATTGATGGTAGATCTGTTAGTAAGGACATTATACCACAGTAATCAAACCTGAAGCTCTATATGACTCAGAAACATTGATCATTGAAGGAAGATCTCTTAGTAAGGACATTATACCACAGTAATCAAACCTGAAGCACAATGAAGCTCAGAAACATTGATCATTGGAGGTAGATCTCTTAGTAAGGACATTATACCACAGTAATCAAACCTCAAGCTCTATATGGCTCAGAAACATTGATCATTGAAGGTTGATCTCTTAGTAAGGACATTATACCACAGTAATCAAACCTGAAACTCTATGTGGCTCAGGAACATTGATCATTGAAGGTAGATCTCTTAGTAAGGACATTATACCACAGTAATCAAACCTGAAGCACAATGTAGCTCAGAAAAATTGATCATTGGAGGTAGATCTCTTAGTAAGGACATTATACCACAGTAATCAAACCTCAAGCTCAATATGGCTCAGAAACATTGATCATTGAAGGTAGATCTCTTAGTAAGGACATTATACCACAGTAATCAAACCTGAAGCTCTATGTGGCTGAGAAACATTGATCAATGAAGGTAGATATCTTAGTAAGGACATTATACCACAGTAATCAAACCTGAAGCTCTATATGGGTCAGAAACATTGATCATTGAAGGTAGATCTCTTAGTAAGGCATTATACCACAGTAATCAAACCTGAAGCACTAGATGGCACAGAAACATTGATCATTGAAGGTAAATTTCTTAGTAAGGACATTATACAACAGTAATCAAACCTGAAGCTCTATAAGGCTCAGAAATATTGATCATTGAAGGTAGATCTCTTAGGGCATTACACCACAGAAGTCAAACCTGAAGCTCTATGTGGCTGAGAAACATTGATCATTGAAGGAAGATCTCTTTGGGTATTATACCACAGTAATCAAACCTGAAGCTCTATGTGGCTCAGAAACATTGATCATTAAAAGTAGACCGCTTAGTAAGGACATTATACCACAGTAATCAAACCTGAAGCTCTATGTGGCTATGAAACATTGATCATTGAAGGTAGATCTCTTAGGACATTATACCACAGTCATCAAACCTGAGGCTCTATGTGGCTGAGAAACATTGAACATTGAAGGTAGATCTCTTCGGACATTATACCACAGTAATCAAACCTGAAGCTCTATGTGGCTCACAAACATTGATCTTTAAATGTAGACCTCTTAGTAAGGACATTATACCACAGTTATCAAACCTCAACCTCTATGTGGCTATGAAACATTGATCATTGAAGGTAAATCTCTTAGGACAGTTAACAACAGTCAACAAACCTGAAGCTCTATGTGGCTGAGAAACATTGATCATTGAAGGTAGATCTCTTAGGACATTATACCACAGTAATCAAACCTGAAGCTCTATGTGGCTCAGAAACATTGATCATTAAAGGTAGACCTCTTAGTAAGGACATTATACCACAGTATTCAAACCTGAAGCTCTATGTGGCTATGAAACATTGATCATTGAAGGTAGATCTCTTAGGACATTATACCACAGTAATCAAACCTGAAGCTCTATGTGGCTATGAAACATTGATCATTGAAGGTAGATCTCTTAGGACATTATACCACAGTAATCAAACCTGAACTTCTATGTGGCTGAGAAGCATTGATCATTGAAGGTAGATCTCTTAGGACATTATACCACAGTAATCAAACCTCAAGCTCTATGTGGCTCAGAAACATTGATCATTAAAGGTAGACCTCTTAGTAAGGACATTATACCACAGTAAACGAACCTGAAGCTCTATGTGCCTATGAAACATTGATCATTGAAGGTAGATCTCTTAGGACATTATACCACAGTAATCAAACCTGAAGCTCTATGTGGCTATGAAACATTGATCATTGAAGCTAGATCTCGTAGGACATTATACCACAGTAATCAAACCTCAAGCTCTATGTGGCTCAGAAACATTGATCATTAAAGGTAGACCTCTTAGTAAGGACATTATACCACAGTAAACGAACCTGAAGCTCTATGTGCCTATGAAACATTGATGATTGAAGGTAGATCTCTTAGGACATTATACCACAGTTTATCAAAACTGAAGTTCTATGTGTCTCAGAAACATTGATCATTGAAGGTAGATCTCTTAGTAAGGACATTATACCACAGTAATCAAACCTGAAGCTCTATATGGCTCAGAAACATTGATCATTGAAGGTAGATCACTTAGTATGGACATTATACCACAGTAATCAAACCTGAAACTCTATATGGCTCAGAAACATTGATCATTGAAGGTAGATCACTTAGTATGGACATTATACCACAGTTATCAAACCTGAAGCTCTATATGGCTCAGAAACATTGATCATTGACGGTAGATCACTTAGTATGGACATTATACCACAGTAATCAAACCTTAAGCTCTATATGGCTCAGAAACATTGATCATTGAAGGTAGAACACTTAGTATGGACATTATACCACAGTAAACACACCTGAAGCTCTATATGGCTCAGAAACATTGATCATTGAACGTAGATCACTTAGTATGTACATTATACCACAGTAATCATACCTGACGCTCTATATGGCTCAGAAACATTGATCATTGAAGGTAGATCACTTAGTATGAACATTATACCACAGTTATCAAACCTGAAGCTCTATATGGCTCAGAAACATTGATCATTGAAGGTAGATCTGTTAGTAAAGACATTATACCACACTAATCATACCTGAAGCTCTATATGACTCAGAAACATTGATCATTGAAGGTAGATCTCTTAGTAAGGACATTATACCACAGTAATCAAACCTGAAGCACAATGTACCTCATAAACATTGATCATTGGAGGTAGATCTCTTAGTAAGGACATTATACCACAGTAATCAAACCTGAAGCTCTATATGGCTCAGAAACATTGATCATTGAAGGTAGATCTCTCAGTAAGGACATTATACCACAGTAATCAAACCTGAAACTCTATGTGGCTCAGGAACATTGATCATTGAAGGTAGATCTCTTAGTAAGGACATTATACCACAGTAATCAAACCTGAAGCACAATGTAGCTCAGAAACATTGATCATTGGAGGTAGATCTCGTAGTAAGGACATTATACCACAGTAATCAAACCTGAAGCTCTATATGGCTCAGAAACTTTGATCATTGAAGGTAGATCTCTTAGTAAGGACATTATACCACAGTAATCAAACCTGAAGCACAATGTAGCTCAGAAACATTGATCATTGGAGGTAGATCTCGTAGTAAGGACATTATACCACAGTAATCAAACCTGAAGCTCTATATGGCACAGAAACATTGATCATTGAAGGTAAATTTCTTAGTAAGGACATTATACAACAGTAATCAAACCTGGAGCTCTATAAGGCTCAGAAATATTGATCATTGAAGGTAGATCTCTTAGGACATTACACCACAGAAGTCAAACCTGAAGCTCTATGTGGCTGAGAAACATTGATCATTGAAGGTAGATCTCTTCGGACATTCTACCACAGTAATCAAACCTGAAGCTCTATGTGGCTATGAAACATTGATCATTGAAGGTAGATCTCGTAGGACATTTTACCACAGTAATCAAACCTGAAGCTCTATGTGGCTGAGAAACATTGATCATTGAAGGTAGATCTGTTAGGACATTATACCACAGTTTATCAAACCTGAAGCTCTATGTGGCTCACAAACATTGATCATTGAAGGTAGATCTCTTAGTAAGGACATTATACCACAGTAATCAAACCTGAAGCTCAATATAGCTCAAAAACATTGATCATTGAAGGTAGATCTCTTAGTAAGGACATTATACCACAGTAATCAAACCTGAAGCTCTATGTGGCTCAGAAACATTGATCATTGAAGGTAGATCACTTAGTATGGACATTATACCACAGTAATCAAACCTGAAGCTCTATATGGCTCAGAAACATTGATCATTGAAGGTAGATCACTTAGTATGGACATTATACCACAGTAATCAAACCTGAAGCTCAATATGGCTCAGAAACATTGATCATTGAAGGTAGATCACTTAGTATGAACATTATACCACAGTTATCAAACCTGAAGCTCTATATGGCTCAGAAACATTGATCATTGAAGGTAGATCTCTTAGTAAGGACATTATACCACAGTAATCAAACCTGAAGCTCTTTATGGCTCAGAAACATTGATCATTGAAGGTAGATCACTTAGTATGGACATTATACCACAGTAATCACACTTGAAATTCTATATGGCTCAGAAACATTGATCATTGAAGGTAGATCACTTAGTATGGACATTATACCACAGTAATCATACCTGAAGCTCTATATGGCTCAGAAACATTGATCATTGAAGGTAGATCACTTAGTATGAACATTATACCACAGTTATCAAACCTGAAGCTCTATATGGCTCAGAAACATTGATCATTGAAGGTAGATCTGTTAGTAAGGACATTATACCACAGTAATCAAACCTGAAGCACAATGTAGCTCATAAACATTGATCATTGGAGGTAGATCTCTTAGTAAGGACATTATACCACAGTAATCAAACCTGAAGCTCTATATGGCTCAGAAACATTGATCATTGAAGGTAGATCTCTCAGTAAGGACATTATACCACAGTAATCAAACCTGAAACTCTATGTGGCTCAGGAACATTGATCATTGAAGGTAGATCTCTTAGTAAGGACATTATACCACAGTAATCAAACCTGAAGCACAATGTAGCTCAGAAACATTGATCATTGGAGGTAGATCTCGTAGTAAGGACATTATACCACAGTAATCAAACCTGAAGCTCTATATGGCTCAGAAACCTTGATCATTGAAGGTAGATCTCTTAGTAAGGACATTATACCACAGTAATCAAACCTGAAGCTCTATGTGGCTGAGAAACATTGATCAATGAAATTAGATATCTTAGTAAGGACATTATACCACAGTAATCAAACCTGAAGCTCTATATGGCTCAGAAACATTGATCATTGAAGGTAGATCTCTTAGTAAGGCATTATACCACAGTAATCAAACCTGAAGCACTAGATGGCGCAGAAACATTGATCATTGAAGGTAAATTTCTTAGTAAGGACATTATACAACACTAATCAAACCTGAAGCTCTATAAGGCTCAGAAATATTGATCATTGAAGGTAGATCTCTTAGGACATTACACCACAGAAGTCAAACCTGAAGCTCTATGTGGCTGAGAAACATTGATCATTGAAGGTAGATCTCTTCGGACATTCTACCACAGTAATCAAACCTGAAGCTCTATGTGGCTATGAAACATTGATCATTGAAGGTAGATCTCGTAGGACATTATACCACAGTTATCAAACCTGAAGCTCTATGTGGCTGAGAAACATTGATCATTGAAGGTAGATCTCTTAGGACATTATACCACAGTTTATCAAACCTGAAGCTCTATGTGGCTCATAAACATTGATCATTGAAGGTAGATCTCTTAGTAAGGACATTATACCACAGTAATCAAACCTGAAGCTCAATATAGCTCAGAAACATTGATCATTGAAGGTAGATCTCTTTGTGAGGACATTATACCACAGTAATCAAACCTGAAGCTCTATGTGGCTCAGAAACATTGATCATTGAAGGTAGATCACTTAGTATGGACATTATACCACAGTAATCAAACCTGAAGCTCTATATGGCTCAGAAACATTGATCATTGAAGGTAGATCACTTAGTATGGACATTTTACCACAGTAATCAAACCTGAAGCTCAATATGGCTCAGAAACATTGATCATTGAAGGTAGATCACTTAGTATGAACATTATACCACAGTTATCAAACCTGAAGCTCTATATGGCTCAGAAACATTGATCATTGAAGGTAGATCTCTTAGTAAGGACATTATACCACAGTAATCAAACCTGAAGCTCTTTATGGCTCAGAAACATTGATCATTGAAGGTAGATCACTTAGTATGGACATTATACCACAGTAATCACACTTGAAACTCTATATGGCTCAGAAACATTGATCATTGAAGGTAGATCACTTAGTATGGACATTATACCACAGTAATCATACCTGAGGCTCTATATGGCTCAGAAACATTGATCATTGAAGGTAGATCACTTAGTATGAACATTAAACCACAGTTATCAAACCTGAAGCTCTATATGGCTCAGAAACATTGATCATTGAAGGTAGATCTGTTAGTAAGGACATTATACCACAGTAATCAAACCTGAAGCTCCATATGGCTCAGAAACATTGATCATTGAAGGTAGATCTCTTAGTAAGGACATTATACCACAGTAATCAAACCTGAAGCACAATGTAGCTCAGAAACATTGATAATTGGAGGTAGATCTCTTAGTAAGGACATTATACCACAGTAATCAAACCTGAAGCTCTATATGGCTCAGAAACATTGATCATTGAAGGTAGATCTCTTAGTAAGGACATTATTCCACAGTAATCAAACCTGAAACTCTATGTGGCTCAGGAACATTGATCATTGAAGGTAGATCTCTTAGTAAGGACATTATACCACAGTAATCAAACCTGAAGCACAATGTAGCTCAGAAACATTGATCATTGGAGGTAGATCTCTTAGTAAGGACATTATACCGCAGTTATCAAACCTGAAGCTCTATATGCCTCAGAAACATTGATCATTGAAGGTAGATCTCTTAGTAAGGACATTATACCACAGTAATCAAACCTGAAGCTCTATGTGGCTCAGGAACATTGATCATTGAAGGTAGATCTCTTAGTAAGGACATTATACCACAGTAATCAAACCTGAAGCACTATGTGGCTCAGAAACATTGATCATTGAAGGTAGATCTCTTAGTAAGGACATTATACCACAGTAATCAAACATGAAGCTCTGTGTGGCTCAGAAACATTGATCATTGAAGGTAGATCTCTTAGTAAGGACATAGAGAAACAAGAAAGACAATCCTTGATCCAGTCTGCTCAGAAGGAATCTGGGTTAAACGGGAGTGTCGGGAGATTTATCAGCATTCTGAAAACATCACCGACACCTTCAGGAAAGGGCACTTTAAGTTCTACTGCAACATTCTCAGAATGAACCATCACAGGTTCACCAAAATTATTCCCAACCTTGCTCTCTCTCAATGGATGTCGAGAATCAGTGGCTTAGTGAAATAGAAAAACAACTTCAAGAAATTGGCATCACAGAAGAAATTATATAAGATCGCCCCCAGTTCAAAACAGTAATTAACAGCCGCCATTTTGCTGAGAAAATGAATACAAGGACCAATAAATCATGGACTGTAGAACGGAGGTGTTAATATTATTATATAAGATCGACCCCAGTTCAAAACAGTAATTAACAGCCGCCATTTTGCTGAGAAAATGAATACAAGGACCAATAAATCATGGACTGAAGAACGGAGGTGTTAATATTATTATATAAGATCGACCCCAGTTCAAAACAGTAATTATCAGCCGCCATTTTGCTGCGAAAATGAATACAAGGACCAATAAGTCATGGACTGAAGAACGGAGGTGTTATTATTATTATTATTATATAAGATCGCCCCCAGTTCAAAACAGTAATTAACAGCCGCCATTTTGCTGAGAAAATGACTACAAGGACCAATAAATCATGGACTGAAGAACGGAGGTGTTAATACTATTATATAAGATCGCCCCCAGTTCAAAACAGTAATTAACAGCCGCCATTTTGCTGAGAAAATGAATACAAATACCAATAAATCATGGACTGAAGAACGGAGGTGTTAATATTATTATATAAGATCGACCCCAGTTCAAAACACTAATTAACAGCCGCCATCTTGCTGAGAAAATGACTACAAGGACCAATAAATCATGGACTGAAGAACGGAGGTGTTAATATTATTATTAGGAAAATTAAAAGCAAACATTTCAGAACCACATTCCTATTCGGTAGCGGGCCGATAAACTAAATAGTTGGTTGGTTCCATAGTTTAGAGGGTGCGACAACGCTGTCATGTAGCTCCGTGTACTTTGGGTGTTGGTAGAATCTGGCTGATAACCGCTGTTAATTGTGATGATTGTATTAGTGTGTGTTTTCTGTAACTCAAGTAAGGATTGCAGATATTCAATTTTCAAGAAGTTCCTACTTAAGCCAACAAATTCTACCGTGAACGGCAACTAGTTGTGAACTTAGTTACTAGATGCCACCACAGTCGGCTCCTGGCGACGAACGTTAAAACTAAAGAGCGATAGTCAACCCTAGTATGGTCGACCTCCAACCTAATATTCAGCCTTGTGAGGACAACCTACTTTCTCTCTGAGACCGTGGGCAAGAACCAAAATGGTGGCCACTAAACCCTAATATGGTCGACCCTCTACCTCCAACCTTATATTCAGCCTTGTGAGGACAACCTACTTTCTCTCTCAGACCGTAGACAAGAACCAAAATGGTGGCCACTAAACCCTAATATGGTCGACCCTCTACCTCCAACATAATATTCAGCCTTGTGAAGACAACCTACTTACTCTCTCAGACCGTAGTCAAGAACCAAAATGGTGGCCACTAAACCTTAATATGGTCAACCCTCTACCACCAACCTAATAGTCAGCCTTGTGAGGACAACCTACTTTCTCTCAGACCGTAGCCAAGAACCAAAATGGTGGCCAATAAACCCTAATATGGTCGACCCTCTATCTCCAACCTAATATTCAGCCCTGTGAGGACAACCTACTTTCTCTCAGGTCCTAGTCAAGAACCAAAATGGTGGCAACTAGATCCTAAAATGGTCGACCCTCATCCTCCAAACTAATATTCAACCTTGTGAGGACAATCTATTTTCTCTCTCAGACAGTAGCCAAGAACCAAAATGGTGGCCAATAAACCCTAATTTGGTCGACCCTCTACCTCCAACCTTATATCCAGCCTTGTGAGGACAACCTACTTTCTCTCTGAGACCATAGACAAGAACCAAAATGGTGGCCACTAAACCCTAATATGGTCGACTCTCTACGACCAACCTAATATTCAGCCTTGTGAGGACAACCTACTTTCTCTCTCAGACCGTAGCCAAGAACCAAAATGGTGGCCACTAAACCCTAATATGGTCGACCCTCTACCTCCAACCTTATATCCAGCCTTGAGAGGACATTCTACTCTCTATCTCAGACCGTAGCCAAGAACCAAAATGGTGGTCACTAAACCCTAATATGGTTGACCCTCTACCTCCAACCTTGTGAGGACAACCTACTTTCTATCTCAGACCGTAGGCAAGAACCAAAATGGTTGACCATTAGGAACCAATCCAGGTGATCCTCCTCATCCCCAAGTAACTCGTCTGACTTGAAACTGCTTGGAGACTGTCGTAAGGTGACGTCATGCGCTGTCTCAAAACAAGACTCGCCTGTCAGACGAACGTGACTAAAGCCAAAAGTCAGGAAACCATGACAACCATCATGGCCGATGAGGGAACGCAAGGCCACCATGACATTATGATCTGTTTATAGAGGAGGACAAATGGAAACAAAATTCAAATCTCGGGGATTTATGAAGGAAATCTAGGCGAATTTAACTTGACAGGTTGGCTACCCTGATTATCAAAGAAATTAGTTGAACTTTCTCAGCATGCTTTTGTTGTAGACATCGAGCGATGATTGCAATAAGTAATACTCTCTCCCCGGTCTCTAGCATTTCAAGTCTTGGAGCAGCGGGGATTCCAAATAAAATCTTGCTATAAATCTCGCTTTCTAGTGAGTCAGTGCATGTGGCAACAATGTACGTCATTCTTCAAAACAACGGCCATGTACTATCTCTATTGCGTAAAGAAGATGCATTGTTTCAGCTTCTCAATGGCAATTAATACACAAGTATGAAAATACAGACAAATATGCCCTCTAGTTAACAGATACTGCTTACACAATGTGTGGAATTAAAATACACTTACAATGTCGGCCAAGTCATCGGTTTCTGTCGACCATTCCGGATCGCTTTTGATCACAGCTTGCTCGTCCATTACGTTACAAAACTAGAACACAGAAATGTACTTGAACATCATTTACATAGGCACTTATTCTCCGAAATAGCCTCGTACATCAAATGAGGTAATCTCAGTCCTCCAAATGTAATATTTTTTTTAATTATTTATTTATTTATTTATAATTGGTATTCCTAATATATCCCGTGAGATGCACAGTAGGCTATCAATAACAGTACATCCTACTTGGTCAAATGAGTTAGAGAGTAATGCCGGGTAAATTCAGTTCCGTTGTTCCCAACACACTCAAACCTGAACAATGTTTGGTCGAGGCGGAGATATCTGATTGTTAGTACGTAACACACCTATCAGCGCGACTGAAATAGGTTCCGACTGATCGTAGTACACACTTCTTTGAGAATCAGGACTAGCTGAGTACAGGCCTCCAGATACCACACAATGCCCAGTTCAAATGAAAACTCTTACATCCTCCTCATTGAAAGGACGTGAGAGAAAGATGTATTTATCAAAACACACTTACAAAACTAACATGGGAATTATTTGTGTATAATATCATCATTAAGATGTTCTTAGCTACATACCTCTGTCAAGGATACTGTCACTGATTATCAGCGCTGGGCACGGTGCATTCAATATCCTTCCGCCGTAACACTAATTATCTTAACTTAGTTTTGTGCCATATGGCCACAACATTAGAAATACTCCTGCTTGGATCAGTCATCTAACAAGAAAAGAGTTCTCAGATTGTTCATTCTCGCCAAAAAGTAAGATATTCTCTATGAAATGCACTAATTCTGCACTGAATATCCTCCTAGTGTTACAAGCCGCCATGTTCAAAACAGAATTATCGAATATCTTCATTCTCCTTCTCTTTAGACAGTCTTTCGACTGGTTAGATGCAGCACTCCACACTTCCCTGCCCTGAGCGAATCGTTTCATCTCTAACTAGCTACACACCCTACATCCGAGGCAATCAGTTAGACATATTCTACCCTTGATCTACCCTTAGAGTTCTTCCTTCCTCCCTTCCTAACATTGATAGGTTTGCTATTCCTGGGTGTCTTGGTGTGTATCCAACCAACCTATTTCTTCTCTTCATAAGCAGTCGTCACAAACATCTCTCCTCTCCCAATCCTCTTAATACCTCTTCACCCTATCTAGCCATCCGGTCTTCATCATTCTCCTGTAACACCACATTTCGAACGCTGCAATTCTCCTCTTCTCTGCTGCTCCAACAGTCCAAGTTTCACTTCCATAGTGCCCCACGCTCCTGACAAGGGCTTTCAAAAAATGACTGCCTAATATCTAAAATAATGTAGCCTATATTCGATGTCAACCGATTTCTTTCCAGGAGAAATGCTTTCCTTGTTTAAACCAACCTACTTTTTATATCGTCTTCTTTTCGTCCATCACTGGTCATTTTGCATCCTAAGTAGCCTACCGTAACAGAGTCAAATCCTGTGGTGTTTCGGCTAAGATTACGATGTCATCAGCAAATCTGCTCAGGGTAGCGGTTCACTTTAGACCATCCTTTGTATAAATATTTTTAAAAACTGAAATTACCTGATTTAATAGTCGGGAGGATATCAGGAGAGGATTGAGTATTAGATGTTCACTGCTCCGCTGTCATAGACCCGCCGTCCCGCCCAAATAGCGACACGACTTATATAGTTGAAATCGAAGTTCTCACCCCCATCTTTCTCACTGAGTCAGTATTGCCACCCCAACGCGTTTGGTACTATTTCGCACGTGATGTATTAAATCACTAAGTGAACTCAATTACAGTGTTTATTTATGTATTTATAATGTTTTACATACAAAAACAGACCTAACCTGGGGCTTACGCCCCAGACCCCCTTGCTTGTAGTACTAGCAGTAATTTTCCACAAGACAGTGCCTAACTTAGTAGCGAAGGCGGGTGGTGAATTTCTTATTCATGTTGGTAACATAGTCACATGATCGACTTTCGGGGGTCACATGACTGTCAAAGATGGCGTCAGTACGTGAAGAAAAATTGCATTCTTTCCGTGAAATAACAATTATTGCGGTGCAGCAGTGGCTATTGAGTATGTAGAGATTGTGAAACGACTCCCAACAACTCCCCGAAAGGTATGCATATCATAAATGATATATTTTCAATAAGCTAAGGTGTTAAAAGTTGTTAAAAGTGATGAAAAGGGAGGATGGTCTAAAGTGAACAATAAATAATCTCAGAGGTGAAATTATTAAGAATATAGTTCAGTATATCTTATGTACAATAACACTCCACGGGAGTCAAACACACGATACAATCTGATAAACTGTTGAAATTAGCCGAAATACCGTTTGTTATGATGAATGACAATAATTGTGGAAATGATGTAGTACGGTAATAGATTGCAATGACCACATACACCGGTATTCGGAAGGATCATCCCATATCTTCCTAACAGATACATGAATGCAAAAAGTTATGCTTCTTTGTACTAGTGCTTGCAGTTGGGAAGAAGGAATGGGGAGGTAGCAGCCTACCCAGATCTAGACTGGACGATGTTATGGAGTCCATGTCATGCTTGAGACTGGTTCATGGATTATTTTGATCCTATAATCTTGGCCGTGACAGGGCGGGGCAAGGAATAATTAACATTTCATTACCTTCTTGTCACTGGGTGATCATGAGACGCACTCTCCCCAATTTTCGTTTAATTTTGTTATTTGTTTCGTGATATTCATAACTTGGCTGCTCTTAAACCGTTGGCCACTATAGTGCGTCTCTACCTTAAAAGACAGTACGCATTAAATGGGGCGCGCTGATGCCAGATCATACTGCATATACAAAGTTCTGCAAGGGCGGGCACATGATGTAATATAACTCGTATACAGGCGTGCTTTTACGCAAAACTCGGGAAATTTCCAAAATATTTGTTTACTGTATATAACTGTAACTCATACCTTGGAGCGAACAACGCTGGTATTTTCTCCTCCTTCCAGATCTTCACCAACAGCGGGTGCAGCAGATCGATCGTTATATCCTGGTCTGCTTTCAGTACTTCCGCTGGGATATTATCCAGACCTGGTGCCTTCCCGCATTTCATCTGCTTCAACGCTGTCCGTATTTCGCCCCGAGTTGGGGAGTCGAGGCTGATGCTTGGGTCACTTTCTGCTTCCTCTTCATTTTCTCCTCGCTGCTTACTTTCTGGTCCTCTATCTCTATTAAGAACCTCCGCAAAGTGTTCTCTCCATCTTGTGAGCTGCTGTTCACACGTCGTGAGGATCTCGCCCGTTTTGCCCTTCACAGGCCTAGTTTTATTAAAACCTTTCTTCGAAAGCATTTTTGTGATGCCATAGAGCTCCTTAACGTCCCCCCTTCTTGCCGCTTCTTCTGCTTTCTCCGCCTGCTCATCAATCCACCTCCTATGATCCTTCCGTACACTCCTCTTTACCTCCCTGTTTGCTGTTGAATACTTTGCTTGTGTGAGAGCCTTCTGCTGCCTAGTCTTGCAGGTGTTGAGCTTGGCCTTTATCTCCTTCCTATAATTTATCTTGTCCCAGGTCTGATCGGATATCCATTCTTTCCGCAGGTAGTTCTTGTACCCGAGCTGCATCTCACTGGTTTCCACGAAGATATTCTTTACCTCGCTCCACACAGTCTCCACGTCCTTCTCTGTCTCGGAGTCCAACACCTGGAATTTATTTCTGAGCTCCAGTTTAAATTGGTCCAATCTCTGCTGGTTCTTAAGCTTGCCCACATCAAACTTGTTGTGCCGAGTGTTTAACTTTCGGTGGACTGCGACGATCTTCATGCGGAAGTTGGCAACCACAAGGTGATGGTCACTACCAACGTCCGCTCCTCTCTTCTTCCTAACATCTTCCAAGCTTCTTCTGAACCTCCTGCTCACCGCGATGTGATCAATTTGATTTTCTGTGACTTGATCAGGAGACACCCAGGTGACCTTGTGGCACCGCCTATGAGGAAATACCGTGCCACCCATCACCAAATCCTGACTGGCGCAATATTCCGTAAATTTCTCCCCATTGTCATTCATCTCACCAAGGCCATGTTTACCCATGATCTGCTCCAACCCCTCATTGATTGAGCCCACCTTCGCGTTGAAGTCTCCCATAACAATGAGAATGTCCTTCTTACTTGTTTGTCTTGTGACATCTCGCAGCATTTGGTAGAATTCTTCCTTCTTCTCTGGCTCCGACTGTTCTGTAGGCGCATAGCATTGGATGATGATCACATTCCTGATCTTTGTCTTGAACCTAGCAAACATGAGCCTACTAGAAATTGGCTTCCACTCCATAAGGCTTCTCTTTGCATTTCTGTTGAGCAGCAACCCCACTCCATCCCTGTGTTCTTCATCATCGCCCCCAGAATAGAGAAATGTAATTCCATCTGTTGTCTGTATTTCACCCAATCTTGGCCACCTCACTTCACTCAATCCTAGGATATCCAGCCCATAGTTCTTCATCTCCCGTGTCACTTGTTTCAGTCTGGTTTTCTCCATCAAGGTCCTCACATTCCAGAAACCGATTTTCGTAGTCCTCTTCATGCCAAAAGTCGTCATCAGGTTATCCGTCCGGTTTTGTAATTTCGCTTCAGTTTCCGTAATCAGTTTATTTAAGGCTGTGCGACCGTTTCTGCTGACAGTCGCTGGACAAGAGATGGCAGCACTGCCGTCCCTTGCAAGCCACCACATGAGTATAGAGACTTCCCCTCCTCCCTTCCATTACTCCTCATTCGCACACTATCTTCCCCTCTCTCAGTTGAAGCCTTCCTTGCGAGTCGCACAGCGATCTGTTTCCGAGTCGTAAGCTTATTGCAACCTTGAGATCTGTCGTCCAGCCGGATAATATGGGTCGGGGCGTTTGATTGATAGTCTATGTATTTCAATTTTCTTCTGCTACAAGGGAAAATATTAACTTACTTATTGTTAAGTAAAGTGCCATGTGTTCAGATTTTCTGTAGCACGCCAGGTTTCCTTTCTTGTAATTTTTAAAGAAAATCGAAAAAACATCAAAATTGGCAAAGTATATCATTAAAAAAAAAATATAATATTAATTAGACAATATACCTAAATGACTGCTTAGGTATTGAGGGATGTAGAATCCAATTCTGTATTCAGAGTTTCTCTATCGTGCCCCGTTTTTTTGTTGTTGTAATTTTTAGAAATAAGAACGAAAAACTTCAAAATTCGATCAAGAATTTCAATAACGTCAAATTAGGTACCATATTATTTTTTAAAGTCGCCTCCGTTGCGTAGTGGTCAGAGTGATTAGCTGCCACCCCGGAGGTCCGCGGTTCGATTCCCGGCTCTGCCACGAAAATTGAAAAGCGGTATGAGGACTGGAACGGGGTCTACTCAGCCTCGGGTGGTCCAAATGGGTAGAGGGGGGGGGGGTTGATTCCCACCTCAGTCATCCTCGAAGTGGTTTTCCGTGGTTTCCCCACTTCGTTCTAGGGCAAATGCTGGGATGGTACCTACCGTAAGGCCACGGCCTCCTCCTTCCCACTTCCTTGCCTAACCTCCCAGTCTTCCCATCCCTTCATCAGGCCCCTGTTCGCTTTGCAGGGCGTAGTGCTGGTCACACACCCCAGTTGTATCCAAGACCCAATTTTCAAGCTCCACGACAATGCCCTCAGTGGCGGTAGAGGTGGGATCCCTCTTTTAGTCCGTGGGAAAAGCCAACCCTAGAGGGTAAAACGATGGCGAAAAATACAAAATATATTTTTAAGCGTGTTTTAACACCGCAATATTAAGCTACAATAAAGTCTTGAATTTTATTAATATAAAGTACTTCCAGCCATTCAGAAGTTCAATTTGTCGTTTGAATTGTGCAGTTCAACAGGAAGTAATTTTATGACACAACTTAACCTTCTCAGATCCACTACATATTTTCTGAACACAGATTTACTGTGCTGGATATATGACACATAAAATGAATACACAATTAAAGCTTACAGTATACCTACCAGTTTCAAGGAATGGAATTAATACAAATGTAGAAATACATTGAGTTTTTTTTAGTTTCTTTGCAATATTAACCAAGAGAAAAAAATATAGGGATACTTTGCTCATAATTTTTAATGCCAGTTATTTTATAAGATTTCAGGGATTCCATTTGTGTAAATTACCAGCTTTAACGCATTAATAATAGTATAATTGATGTAAAGATATATATCAGTTTCAGTATTTTGACATTTTCATAATTTCCAAAAAAGTTATTTCTTAAAAAAAATTGCGCGCGTGAAACGAAACTACATATGGGCTTTGTAACTACCCATAGGGGGGAAGAGTTTTTCTGTAGCGAAGTGGTTGCATATCAGTGATATAACTATAAAATTAAAACACAAAAGAGGTGTTTGGATGGATCATAAACCTTTTTATTGCGCACTGACAAAACTGCATTGGAATGCAAAACATTATATAAAAAATAATGCAGTAAACCACAAAAGGTGATTTATGTAAAAAAATGATTGCTCATTAAGTAATGAAATTTCAAGTTCACGTATGCAGAATTTTATGAAGTACAATGCATATTTAACATTCTGTGAACAAAACACACACTTTCACAATTAAGAGCCAAAACACTGAAAACACATAATATTTGCTACATACGTATGTAAATGAAAGTTAATCTACTATAAATTATAACATGATTTCCAAATAAGAAACCATCTCGGGAATTTTTTCAGAAAATACCCAAATTATGCACTATTAACAAACAAAAATTATTTTTAAAATATAAGCAGCAAGTTCAATGACAATCGGCTCATAGACACACTAGCAAGAACATGAAAAACACAATAACACGCAGCTAGTGATATATTTAAGTATGTTAAAGTTGTTATGTTATTAAGGGTCACTGTGCTGGTCGCTCAGCTGACTGGCTTATTATATAACTGAACGTGCTTGTATCAGCTAAGTGGCACGCGCTGCTTCCTAGCAGCCGGGCCGCCGCGAGAAATACAATGGTATCTGAGCTAGCACTGTCAGACTACCGTATGTCACGTCTAACCGTGACGGGAATAAGGAAGGGCGTTGGGATGTAAAGAGGCGTATAAACAGTAAGGCGAGTGTAGAGTGTTGACCAAGTGTTTTATTGGTCTGTGATGTTAAAGTATGAGTCCCTTGTAGGGAATGTAACAATGTTCACAATGTGATAGTACAAGCTGTGGGTACAGGTTACAAAAGTAGGAAATCTGAACACGACTGACTCACCTCTGATGACACCAGCGTAGCCTTCGGCTGCACCACTGAAAGACTGATAATGGAGAGATCCCTGTGACCTCCTTAGGCCTCCTTTTATATTCTTGGGCGCTATGCTGTCAGCAATGTGATGGCATAGCTGCCCCAGTTAATAATATGTCGCTGTGTGTAATAATTGTGCAAGGATTGAGCTGCTTTCTAGAATGGCAAGCTGTCCTTGCGGCGTTGATGTATGTTGGCCTGGCTTTACGAGGGTTGCCCGTTAGGATATTTAGATAGATGCTGGGGGGATGGTCTCCAAGGGGTGCATACCCCTGGGGTACTGTACAAGCCTCCTTCCCTATTTAGTTCGCGTCCCCGCGAACGGGAACGGAACTTGAGGTTGGGATGCTGATGTAGTCGTTCTTGAAGCCCCCTCGTATCTTCTGGCGGTGTCTTCCTCGTTGTCGTCGGCGTCGTCGTGTAGAATGGGTGATGTTGTGAAGTGTAGGTGTGAGATCAGCCCGTGTTCAGAGGGGAGGGTTATGGGATGTACAGATATATGTATAACACTGACATTGGCATTGTGAAAATAGAAATGGACATTGAAAAAAATTGACATTGAGAAAAATTTGACATCGAGAAAAAATTGACATTGAAAAAAAAATTGACATTGTTGGCATATTGCTAGTTTCAAAAAAGAAAAAAAACATGGTTTTTGATAGTGATTCGTTACATAGTTGTGCAGGGAGGAAAAACCCAGCTAGACGAGGAATTGTGTCGTCTGGCTTTATTTTTGGGGAAAAAGTGCTCCCTGCTAAGAGAAAGATAGAAGAGAAGAGAAAAAATGGGTGTTCCAGGGTATAATTTAAGGGATATAATTAATCAAAGTGCATTTATTGGTTTGGGATGAAACGGAACACCCTGACAAATGGGGAAGTTAGAAGAAAGAAAAATGAAAGAAAACAAATCATAGACATTATGTACGTTGGTGGTCTTGATAATGGTAACAGATATGACCCGATAATAATAATAATAATCCTTACATGTGTAATATTCCTGACGAGTTATAATTGAACATAGTAAACATAGTAATAATGATGAGCATAGAAAAAATAATGGTTGCCATGTTGGTACCCTGTACGTATAGGTATGTTGACCATCCTTGTGGAACCTTTCAATTGTATGATATGGCGAGAAAATACAAAATAATTTACAATTTACAATTATCCTTATCATATATACCTTGTAGAGCTCTGTTACCTGGCCAGTTATTGTATACCTCTTATACTTGGTGCGCACCTTACCATCATGCCTCGACTACCGTTCTCTAATCGGCCGTTCCTGGTGCGGTTTAGTGGCTAGTCCACTATTCTCTCCCTGTACTTATCATATAACCTCGTGGTTTTCCGTCGTGGGTCGGAATCCCACTTTAGGGTCGAAGGTTCGGCACTTACAAACT
Organism: Meconema thalassinum; assembly: GCA_946902985.2. Taxonomy (NCBI): domain Eukaryota; kingdom Metazoa; phylum Arthropoda; class Insecta; order Orthoptera; family Tettigoniidae; genus Meconema; species Meconema thalassinum. The sequence continues at coordinate 796,035,841 of OX336388.2, read as the reverse complement.
CTGTGTCGCCCTTTGAGCCTGAAGTAACGCTTCATTTGCGTATGCTGAAATGTGTTTGCGTTCAGCGATGGTCATCATCCCACGTATGCTGTCCACCGCTGACCGCTGGCGTTGTCACCTTTAAGGGTGCAACTAAAATTGATGAGTAGTGTATTTGTGTATGACATGGATGAAGGTGTGTGTATTTTGGTAATATATTTACCACAGACATATTCATGCTCCTGGTTACCTGTAAATCAAAAAATGTATCCATATAAAGATGTTCATCTCTTCGTAGCTCCGTGGTCTTCCTGTGTGGGTGAAAGTGGATTAATTATGAATAGGACAGTACAATACATTATAATGCATTACAGGTATATATAGAACCTTCCTTGGTAGCGCTTAATTTGTAAACTAAGTGTAGCGCCACCGAAGTCTAACTTAATCTAGGTTAGCCTATGTTAACCTATCTTAGCCTAATGGTGTCGGGCTTACCTTGGTAACGGATTTTTAGTCACCAAGTGCCGAGATATTCTACCGCAATCCATATGTATAATAAAAAAAAAATTGCCTTAAATGTAGGCTTATGCTATCTTACAACGAATTATCATGACTTATCATGAGTTGTCGGCCTTACCCTGATGCCGGGTTTCTGGGTCATCAGGCGCCGAACGGCGTTACTTAATGCTATCTATCTTAATTATGGTCTAATAAAAAAAATTCTATTTCTAAGCCGAAAGGGTTGCCTTAATCTACTGCCGAAATGTGCTGTGCCATACCTGGCAACAGCGGTGAATAAATTTGCTTAATCCTAGGTTGCGTGTCAAATGCAACCGTCTTACAGCTAAATTTGGCCCAGAACGATCGCCTGGGGCAATTTACTTCCCCAGGACACCACCCGCACGAGTCCTAGAAACACCGGTTGTCTCTAGGATCGCTGGATTCCGTTCCCTTAATTCTAGGTGTCGACGTCTATTACTAGTACTAATCTAGTCGCAGGCGGCTTACGGTGCCACTAAGCAAACCGTTTCGCCCGCTGTACTTATCATTTCTTTGCCGTTGCCATTGCGTATGTAGTCGTAGTTGGGCCGCCCACGTAACCCTTATGAGGCGCTCGCAATGTCCCTCTCTTAATGCCCATTGGCTGCCCGATGCATCGCCATTTATGTGGGCATTGGACATTGTCGTCCAATGGCATAATATTGTCTTCGCCTTTGTCGGCAATCGTGGTCTGCTTTTCGCAGTAATCTTCGCCTGTATCGGCCGCAGTAGTATGCTTTTCGCATTAATATTCGCCTGTATCGGCCGTAGTAGTATGCTTTTCGCATTAATATTCGCCTGTATCGGCCGCAGTATTATGTATCTCGCAGTAACATTTCCCTCCAACGCACAGGAGTTTTGCTTCCCGCTATGGAAGCCGTGCCTACTTAAATTTAAACTTAACTAGAAGTCTAGTCATAATGGGGTCGTCTCTAGGGATAGCTCCCGAGTCCGGCGCTGAGTGAGCTATTTCTCCCGCCATTCTCAGAAAGTCTCCCTGCAGGTCTTGGCTTCGACGACCGTGGCACAAAGTGGGTGTAGCATCCCTTCCTCCCAGGGGCGGTTTATGCGCACCTAGGATTCCAGAGCTTGCGCGGCCAGGCCGCGAATGCTTTGACCTTACGTGGTTCGTCTGTTTGGTCTAGCCGTCAGGTTAAGTGAGGTCGCTGCGCTGTTGAGCCAACTGGGGTAAGGGTCCACATCGCCTTCCCCAGCTCTCAAAGTGTGGTCCCTCTGACCGTCGGCTTACGCCGTTGTCATCAATCAGAGCGTATCAGATTCCTTTGTAAAAAAAATGTGGGCGTAACCTGTGTAAATAGTTTAATCTCTGTGTAAAATGTAAAATATTTCCAGTGTTGTGGGGTTGTAGATCTTCTAAGTACATAGACTACTTCTGGTCTACCATTGCTACGTCAGCTTTCCAGCAATAATGCTCTCTTTACCTTAATGGAGGTGTTAGTAGGGTCTGTGGCGTCAGGTACCCTGTTATTATGATCTGGGGGTAGTTATTTGTTGAGTGGGCTTAAAGTATGGTAGGAAGGGGTTGCGCACCTTTGGGTTCCACGTTAGTGGTGGCCTGGAACCGGTGATGGCGCTGGGATGCTCCTATAGTGAGTGGACTGGGGAGGTAATTCCCGGGATTGCAAAGATACGAAAATTCCATGCAGGTTTGATATTAATATCCCTGGTGAATGGATGGGATAGTCATGCATGTGTCTTGATATGAGGCGTCTGCCTTCATGTACGGATAGGTGTAGGGTGGGGCATAATACCAATATATTCCTGTCATGCGGGAGTGTTTAATTAATAAAGAATGGTTAATATATATCTATGGCCTCATCTCTCACTTGGAGATGCGCATTATGCTTATTTAATTTTTTTGCCGACCCACCCCTAATACTCAGGTGGTAGCATCGTGATCCAAGGCGTAGCATGCCTTTTCTTTAGACGCATGAAGTCCATCAACCCCTTGTGTGTACTCTGTAATGTAGTGTAGCTGTTTTGGTCGTGTTCATATGTCTGCGTTGGTTTATGTTGGACGTGAGAGGGTTGTTGGAAGGGAGTAAGGTGGTAAACTGGTAGCCTGTTCTCCTGTCATCCTCCCTTGGTCCATGTTGGCTTTCTATCCGCGCCTTGGGATAGTAAAGCTTTACGACCTAATCTGGTCTGCCATTTGTAGTGTAAATGTGGCCAGTGGTCGTAGTGCGACTGGCCATGTCCTAGTCATCTGTAATGATTCCTATGCCTTACAATCGAGAAAAGAAGTTATTAGAGGGGAGATCTTGTCTGTGTTTGCTCCTAATTGTTGAATGCATGTGCGTGTGTGTGACTATGTTCCGCTACACCACGCGGACGGTTGGTCTGTTGCAGGCTAAGTCGTAATATGTATCGCATGTATGGGCAGGAGGCGCCCGTGGCCTGCCAACGTCTTTGCGAACGTGCTCTTATAGGCCCAAGATAAGTTCCGCTGTGTCACGTCTTGTCCATTGCCAAATGTTTTTGCAGTGTGAAAAAAAATGTATGGTGTTATAATTGTTTTGCGTTTGTAATTTCACGGTCACTGCCGATACACAATAGTGTCTTGTCACCGCAGTATTGCAGTATGACTAGTCTGCAAGTCAGCAGTTGGTATGTGTAATGTCAGGCTGGGATGTTATTGTTTGTCATCCGCTGGCATGTGCTTTCCTGCACGTATGCAAGTGTGGTCATTGTTTTAGACTCCTTGCGGCCTTAATGTGGCAATTCATACTATTTGCTAATACTATTGTGTGGTCACCATTCCGTAAGACCTTTGTCTTCCGAAATTATCCTAGCTGTGTCTGGGAAATGTATTTTCTATGTCTGGTGTAATTTGAAATTTTATGCCCGGTTTTTGGCGGGAGGAAATGTGGTATTCCCTGTTCATGTATCTGTATGGGCCAATTTCGGTGTGGTTGACAACCTGGATAACTGTTTTCCCTGGTGTCCTTTTTTTTTTTTTTTTTTTTTTTTTTACTGGGATTGGGACCCGCGACCTCATGTCATTCTCTGTGTTCTATGTCTGCGTTGTGTTTCAGGGCTTGGGGCGTCCCCAGTGTGGTTTTTGCTTGTGTTTCGCGTACCAAAAATACCGTTAGATAGTTAGTTTTTGGTACGAGTGTGGTGTGTGGTCATGGGTTCGGACCCGGTTGCCCGTAAAGACTTGGTGTGACCGTCTCTGTGCCGCATATATTATGGCACATGTACTGTGTATCTGCTATGCGCAAACGAAATTACTCAATACTGTGAGGAGTTTGCGTATTTTTGAACTCTCCTCGTAGTGTAATTTTGGAAGATATAGGGTCCTTAGATCGGACGTGAATGATGCGTTGGTTCCTGTCTAGTAGGAGTTGGCTCGGTTCGTCTGTGTCGAGCAGTCTTGCTCATTGAGGAGTGTGTTACTGCTGATGCGACGGTGTTGAATTACGATGTTGTGTGCTTTCATTTGTTTTATGTTCTGCCCACGTCCTTGTTTTCTGCACGTGTGTGTGTGTGTGAACTTGATTGTTGTCTGTAGTAATTGCGAGCAGTGCTTCTCGCATTGTAAAAAAAAGACTTGTAGTTTAACATGACCGTTAATCTGTAGATCATGCGCCACGGGACTTCCGTTTTACGTGGAATCCAAACCACAGGCCGTGGCCTTTCACTTCGAAAGTCTCACATGCATTGGCCGTACTGTAAAAGAACCTCTTACTAACTGCCTTTGTGTCCCCAATTGTGTGTTACTGTAACGTGGTTCGAGTATGTTCCTTATCCATGGTACAAAATGTCGTTGTACGCGAGTGTCTCCGGGGCGCTAGTCGCGTGTTTGGTGAGCGTTAGGATCATATCCCGGTTCGGTCAGTGGTGTTTGAAGGCTATTTCTTGGCCTTTTTTCCACGTCTGCCAGCGGGATCGTTTCCTTTTCTTTTAGTAGTGTGCCCGCCTGTACGTGTAGGTGTGTGAGCTTTACGTGTATGATATGCCTTCATCCGGCGGGCGTGAATAGTGTCCTTTATGAGTTTTCTCCCATGGCGCACGCTCACTATATAATTTAGGTCAGATACCTTCCTGCAGACTTTGAAGGGACCTGACCAGCGTGGCAGGAGAAACTCGGACACGTTTTTCTTACGGGCAGAATTGGAGACCATGACCAATTGCCCGGGTGTGTATTCCACGGTCTTCCTATTCCGATCGTACCGCTCTTTTTGCTTTTTCTGGGCCTCGGCTATGTTTTTTCTAGCGTCCATGCGGGCTATTTGCAAATGCTCTAGCCGGGCCGCATTGTCTGTGTGGGCGTCCTGTGGGATACATATATTGTCTATGGGACTTCTGGGTGTGTATCCGTGCAGTAGGAAGTGTGGAGAGTGTTTCGTAGCCGTGGATACAGAGGTATTATAACTAAAAGTAATGGCTTGCAGGTATTCATCCCAGTCTGTTCCTGCGTCCTCTGTAAATTTGGCCAGCGCTATTCCAAGTATTTTGTTCATACTCTCCGTGAGTCCGTTGGTTTGCGGGGAAAAACTCGTGGTAGTGTATGCCTTAATCCTGAGTATCTCCAGAAACTGTTGGAGCACTCTCGAGGTGAAAATAGTACCTCTGTCGGATAATACGGTTTGGAATAGGCCATATCGTGTAATTATATCAAATAGAAATTCGGCTATGCTGTTCGTGTCTGCTTTGGGAACGGCCTTTGTAATCATATATCGTGTGAGATATTCGGTGGCCACCAGGATATATTTGTTGCCTTTCTGACTTGTCGTAATGGGGCCTTTCACATCTATCCCGACTCTGTGAAATAACTCTCCCACGGGAATTGGGTTGAGTAGGCCATGAGGCTTGCCAGGTCTTGTTTTGAATCGTTGGCAAGTGTGACATGTCTTTACAAAGGTATCTATGTCGGCCTTCATGTTTACCCAATAGTACTTGTCACGGATTCTAAGGTATGTTTTATGCGTACCTAAGTGTGCCCCTGCCAGTGGGCTACTGTGGTGTCCGATCATGATATTTTCTCTCAATGATTCCGGAACCGCTATAGGTGCGCTATCGTGCATGGCCGTGGGCTTAAGTTTCAGTACCCCGTCTTTGTCTAGGAAAAATCGCCTAGACAGCCGTGCTGTCTTGGAGTCCACTTTATCCAAGTCTTCTAGTGCCAATAGAATCTGTTTCAAGTACGGATCACTTTCTTGCTCCTGTTTGATGTTAACCACCGTCAGGGCAAAGGTGGGCATATCGTCCCAGTCGTGGTCCTTACTGTCATCCGGGGGCTCGGCTACTGGCAACCTAGACAACCCATCTGCGTCTAGGTGTGTAGCGCCTTTCTTGTGTTTGACCACGAAGTCATATTCATACAGGCGGAATATGAACCTGTTGAGCCGCGAATTTGGGTTTTTAAATTTGTCCCAAAAAAGCAAGCTCGCGTGGTCAGTCACTACCGTGAACTTGATACCATAGAGGTATACCCTGTAATAGTTCACTCCCCACGAAAATGCCAGCATTTCCCGCTCTGTGGCAGAGTATCTAGTCTCAACGGCCGTTAGCTTCCTGCTAGCGAAAGCGACGGGCCGTATGCGCCCTTCTGCGTCTTCCTGCAATAGGGCCGCACCCAGCCCGTACAGGCTGGCATCCACGTGTAAAAATGTAGGCCTATCACTGTGGAAGTGTTGCAGTAATGGTGGTGAGGTCAATAGTTGCTTCAATGTGTTGAAGGCATCTATGTGCTCCTGCTTGATGCTGAAGGGCGTCTTTTCCCGTGTGAGTTCAGTTAATGGGTGGGCGATGTGCGCAAACCTGTAGATGTACTTCCGGTAATACGATGCCAAACCCATAAAACTGCGCAATTGTTTCAAATTTGTGGGCATTGGGATGCCCATTATTGCGTCAGTCTTAGCTGGGTCGAGAATAATGCCCTCCCTGTTGACAATATGGCCCAATATGTTAATTTGCTGTCTGGCAAATTGACATTTCGCAGGTTTAAGCCTTAATTTAGCTTCTCTGATCCTTGCGAAAGCCTCCTCCAAATGTACGATATGCTCGTCAAAGGTGTTGGAGAAAACTGTTATATCGTCCACGTATACTAATACGGAACGCCACTTGAGCCCTGAAAATGTCTTATCCACCAGCTTTTGGAAGGTTTGGCTGGCGTTACGGAGTCCCATGGGTAACCTTGTGTAGGTGTATAGCCCGTTCTCTGTAACGAACGCCAGCTTGTGCCTATCTGGTTCATAGACGGGGATTGAATAGAATCCACTATAGCAATCCATCGAACTGAACCAGCTAGCTCCGCCAAGGGCGTCCAAATAGGTGTCTGCCCTTGGTAGTGGATAACTATCATTTTCGACTAACTTATTGAGCCTCCTGTAGTCAGTACAAAACCTGTGCGATCCGTCCTTTTTTTGGTCAGCAGAACTGGTGAGCTGTAGTTAGAAATAACTGGAACAATGACCCCTGCCTTGAGCATCTCTGAGATCTGGGCATCGATGGCATGTCTCTCCTTCTGGCTCACTCTGAAGGGAGGCTGGTGTACTGGTCGGTCACTAGTGAGTGTGACATGGTGTTCAATGAGGTCTGTCACGGCGAGATCCTTCATTGAGTGGGCAAAAATATCTCTGTTGGTCTCCAGGAGCTCCGTGAGCCTCTTATTTTGCTCCGGAGTCAGGTCCTGCCTGTGGTTCTGGCTGGCCGCCTTATCTGTGTGTGTGTGTGTGTGTGTGTTGGCTGATAGTATGTAGTGCAGAGGCCTGTTGCTCGTGATTTTCTCGCTCCGCTCGAATCCCATCTTTGTTCGTGGTGTATATCATGGGATGTGTGGTGAGCCTCTGGTCGTGCTTTAAAAGCATCTGACCACTAGCGAAATTTATGCTAGCCTCATATTTAGCGAGAAAATCCATGCCAATTATGGCTGACGCAGAAAGGTGTTCGATAACGAACATGGGGTGCGTTGTGGCAAAATGGTCTATCCTAAGATGTATGTTTGCCACCCCCGCGTTTTCTAACGTCTGAGCATTGGCCGTTACCAGCCGGATGTCCCTCGTGACATCGTGTATTTGGGCTTCGGTAACGTGTCTCCTATTAACACAACTTACTGCTGCCCCGGTGTCAATTAGGGCCTGCATTTTGTGGCCATTTATGTTGGCGTGTATCGTGAGGGCCGATACCGATGTATTGTGTAGGGTGTATGTTGTTGTTGTTGTTGTTGTTGCCGGCGTGACATTTGTGCTGGGAAGGCACGGAGCTGTCCGCTTATCGTACCTGGCACGCTTCGCCTCTCGGCTGACTTCCTGTCCTGAATACTTTGCCCCGGTCAGCATAGTGCGTTCGCCAAGTACATTGCCAGCTCTTTTAACCGGTCTTGCTGTTAGACTAGAAGCCTGCTGGCGAATGTTTAATGCATTGACCGTTCCTAGCTTTTGTGTAGGCGTACTGTTGTTTCCTTCCTCTTGGGAAGGTGTGTCTGCGAATGTGACCCTGAGCTTGCCCTTGTTACCCCCGTTTTTTGTTCCAGGCGGTCGCGAGTTCGACTCCTGTTGCTGGCTTCTCAGTGCCGAACGAGCTCGCGTCCTGCGCCTGTGTGTGTTCATTTCCCACCCTGTGTTGTGGTGAAGGGGGTAGGGTTTTCTGTGTGGAGGGTGTGTGCGTGTCCTCAGGCTGTTTGCTTATGATTGTGAGGGGTGTGTAATGTCCCGCCTTAGGGTTTCCTGTAAAAAGTACATGTAGGTCCCTATCGAATCCCGCAGTTGAGAATAGCGGAGGCGAGTGCACATCAGTGTATACATGGATGTTGGCTTTCAGCACCTTGCCGAGAGCGGTCACCTCTACGGCACTGCCATAGGTGCCGTCCTTACCCATGTATTTTCGGTAATCCGCCCCGTTCTGGAATGGGTTTTCCCGCTCGTCCGACACAAAGTCCCGGTACTCTTTCCAGTTGGCCAGGATATGTTTGACCGTTTTCTGTCTGTAGTCCCCATGATAGTCCTCGGTATTCCGGATTAGGAAGCTCATGGCCCTAAACAGACAGTTGCCGTCTCCTTGCACGGGGTGTGATTGGAAACGGTCCGGGGGCGGATCGTCAGCCTTAGCTTTAGCTGGCTGCTTCTTCCCCTTACTCTTGCGAGTTTGCTTGGGGGAAGGGCCTTTCTTGTGTTGTGTTGGGGGAGGAACCTCAGCCGCTTCATTAGCTGGCCGAACCTCCCCGTCTAGGCGTTTTTTGGACATGTGGGTGTACGCCTGCCTGTAATGTATGTGCGCCCCCCCTCGGGGTGGCTGCGCCAGCTCCCCACCTGCGGTGTGTGTCTAGGCGTAGGGAGTATTGCCCCCCTGTCTGTCCTGTGGGGTGTCTCATCCCTGAACTCCCTCGGGTATTCGTCGGGGAGGGGGTAGTGTTCCGGGCCCTTCGTGTGTTTTCTTCCCTGTCTATTATTGCCCGGGGGTCTGTTTTCCTGTTTCCTCCAGGGTGGGGTGTATGTCTGATGCTGGGGGAGCGGGTTTTCCCGTCGGTTCCCCTTTTCCCTATATTGGGTAGCTGCATACTCCTGTCTGGTTGGGGGTGGGTTTCCTCGCCTGTCCCTATTTCCCCTGTATTGTGGGGGTGTATAGCTTTGCCTGCGTGGGGGCGGGTTCTCCCGATATTCCCCATTTCCCCTGTACTGCGGGGCGGCATAGCCCTGCCTGCGTGGGGGCGAGTTTTCCCGATACTCCCTGTCTGCCCTGTATTGTGGGGCAGCGTAGGACTGTCTATTTGGTGTCGGGCTGTTTCGTCGGGGGATGTCGTGGTCGTACTCCTCAGGGTAGTACTCCCGTGTGTACGGGGATGGTGAACGCCTTGAGGGGTATGTCGGCTCTGTGTCCGTGTATGATATCGGTGAGTACCGAGGAGGGTAGTGTGGCCTATCCTGTGGGGGAGGTGTTGTTGGCCGCTGTGGAGGGTAGTAATTTTCCTCCCTTCCGTAGCGTCTCCTCTCTGTGTACCCCCTGTCCCTCTCAGTATGAAAGTGTTCTCGTTTGTCTGCGTGCTCATCCCTTAGCGGTCTCCCGCCCGCTTGGATGGCAGCTATGGTCAGTTTCTCCATCCTGTCCACTAATTCGTCCATTTTGTCGTTAGTGTCGTCTTTCTGAGTTTTGAAGTGCAGATCCACGGCTTTTTCCGTAGCCTTTTCCGTGATCTTTCTCCCCTCCTCTATGGTCTTTATGTTATTTAACATATGTTGGACCGTGGGGTTGTTCATGATGCATAGCTTTTCCACTATGGCTGGTCTGAGGCCCTGCATTAACAGCTTGACTTTCTGTTTATTTGTCATGGCTGCATTGTACTTTTCGCACATTATCAATTTAACATTGATGTATGCCTGGGCGCTCTCTTTGAGTCCCTGTGACCTCTGTCTAATCTGGTCATAGAGATCGTCATCGTCTGGTATAAGCTGGAACTCATTTTTCAAGAGTAAAGCGGTTTCCTCCCATGTGGCAGCTTCTAGCGTGTCCTCATGGAGCTCATACCATGTCATGGCCGCCTTTGTGAGATAGGCAGGAAGGAGCCGTTTCCTAACTTCCTCGCTCCAACCATTGATCCGGGCCGTTCTATTGAAGGCCTTGAGGTATTCCTCGGGATCCTGGCCTTCCCCCGTGAACTTTGTGGGGTGGATCATGGGGTACTCAGTATGTCTATTCATCTCGTTTTCAGCTGTCTCTTGTTGGCTGTGTAGTGATTCTGGTCTGTCTATTCTGTTCGCACCACTATCGTGTGCCGAGGTGTTTGGGCTGTTTAGAGGGGAATTAGCCTCGCTTCCCGTGTACAACACCTGTGTTACGTTACCAGGTGGCTCGTCACCTGATATGTCTGTGCTGATGGATGGTGTGTTGTCGTACTGTGTGGATTTGACTATGTGTACTGTTCTGTCTAAATCCTGTTTAACTGTTTCCAAAATAGTGTGGATGTCAAGAACCGCTTCTGTCGTGTGATTATTGGCTTTGATAGTGTCTGTCTCTAGTAGCTCTGTAATGCGCTCGAGCAGGTTACTGGCTTTCTGCTCTGTGATCTGCAGTTGCTGCAACAATAGGGGATGGAGTGTTGGCAGGCAATCTACTTCACTAGCGCTGGATACTGGTGACTCTTGTGTGCGTTCACTGGCCTGGGACCGTGTAAAATGTATAACTTGTGCTGCGGCGGCAGGGTGTTGAGCACGGATCTGTGCTGTTTTGAATTCAAGGTCCCTGAGAAGTTGTACTGCAGTCTGGTCAGTTATTAAGTCACCGTTCCTAATTTTTAGCTCCGGCAGGAGTGGAGTCGTACTAGCCGACAAATGGTGCGCAAAGTCTCTTAGTGTGGTTCTAAATGTGGACATCTAATTTCCCCTGACTTTGTACTATGGGGCGAATGGGGGTTGGCGTGATAATACGAACTTCTATATGTATATAAAAAATGTGTGACGTGATATAAGGTTTAAAAAAAATTCACTATTTGCTTGGCTTTTTGCGGTACGGAAGGGGTCGTTTTAACTACGAGGGCTCGTTGGTTGAGTCCTGTTCTACTATGCGTAGTATCCCGGCGCCTCCACCAGTGTTTTAGATCCCTTATTTGGGGGTGGTTGGATCTAAAAGGAAAGAGTTATTGTGTCAATTTATAAAGCTGTGCCTAAAAAGGGGTAGCTTCCCTTGGCAGGGTAAGCTGACCAGTGTAGAGTGTTGTTGTGTGTTAGGAACTAGGGGGCGCTCCTATAAATAATGTAGTAGTGTTTTAGGGGATGGGACTCAATGCAAGGGTCACTGTGCTGGTCGCTCAGCTGACTGGCTTATTATATAACTGAACGTGCTTGTATCAGCTAAGTGGCACGCGCTGCTTCCTAGCAGCCGGGCCGCCGCGAGAAATACAATGGTATCTGAGCTAGCACTGTCAGACTACCGTATGTCACGTCTAACCGTGACGGGAATAAGGAAGGGCGTTGGGATGTAAAGAGGCGTATAAACAGTAAGGCGAGTGTAGAGTGTTGACCAAGTGTTTTATTGGTCTGTGATGTTAAAGTATGAGTCCCTTGTAGGGAATGTAACAATGTTCACAATGTGATAGTACAAGCTGTGGGTACAGGTTACAAAAGTAGGAAATCTGAACACGACTGACTCACCTCTGATGACACCAGCGTAGCCTTCGGCTGCACCACTGAAAGACTGATAATGGAGAGATCCCTGTGACCTCCTTAGGCCTCCTTTTATATTCTTGGGCGCTATGCTGTCAGCAATGTGATGGCATAGCTGCCCCAGTTAATAATATGTCGCTTTGTGTAATAATTGTGCAAGGATTGAGCTGCTTTCTAGAATGGCAAGCTGTCCTTGCGGCGTTGATGTATGTTGGCCTGGCTTTACGAGGGTTGCCCGTTAGGATATTTAGATAGATGCTGGGGGGATGGTCTCCAAGGGGTGCGTACCCCTGGGGTACTGTACAGTATTCTGAACAATTTACATTACGTTCGAGTATCATTCAACATTATCTTCTTGTTGTTGCTTATTTTAGGGCTGCGACATCGTGGTCATATAGCCCCGTGCATCTAGGTGTGTGTAACCTGTGTTATTGTGATGGCTGTACCACTGTGTGAAGTTGTAAATTAGGGATAGAACATAAAGAGGCGGCCGTGGCCTTAAGTTAGGAACCACTCCGACCACGGAAAACCACTTCCAGGATGACTGAGGTAGGAATCGAACCCTCCTCTTCTGAGTTTTATCTCACGAGGCTGAGTGTACCCCGTTCCAGCCCTCACAACAGTATTAAAATCTCCTGGCAGAGCCGGGAATCGAACCCGGAAATCCAGGCCGTCAGCCAAGAACGCTAGCCACTACACCCCCAGGTGGTTAATGTTTTTCTTGTCTGTGAACGTGTCAGTGGTTTCCTCTTCTTTCGTTTGTTGGTATTATTTGTCGCCTGCTTTTGTCGTTGTGCCTCTAGCACAAATGAGGGATCTCGGATGTTCATGGTTCGAACAACTCGACTGTCTAGAATTTCTGGCAAAATACACTCCTTATAAAATTGTACCAGGTTTGGAAGCATTTTTCTTTGCTATAATATCTCATCCTTTTCTATCCTTTCTACGAATAGTTCTCCTTTCTTCGTATAAACTACATTGTCGCGCCATTTTCTCCTGGTGATATTCAATTGACCTTGGACCTAGAAGAAGTAGCTGTAGCTTCGTTTCAATTGCAATTTTCCTTCTGACAGTTCCAAGCACAAACTTTTTTTTAGTCACCTCGTCTCTCAAATCTGATTCAGTGACGGACGCAAGGCATTTTACTTCTACGAGGCCATCACAAGCAACCAAACCATCGGGACTGGTTCCTAAAAATGAATGATCTTGATCTACGAAGAACCCACACTTGGTGACCCTGTTGCCAGTTTTGTCTTCGTACATTTTCAACAGCGTCCTCATTATCTCTTCCAAATTTGACGGAAACTGAGGTGAGATTTTTGAAATACAAAGTTGATTTTACAAGATTGTGGCTAGGGGTGTGAGATAAACGCTATGACTAGCCCAAACTTGGAAGCTGTCAAGCGATTCACTCTTTGGTCGTGCCACATGGGGTTAGTGTGTTGTCCAAGAGTTGATACCTCAATAGGACTGCCGTTTGTTACCTAATCGGCATTTTCTTTGAGACGTTGATCATTCTTGTCTCAAGAACTTCATCTTCAACGTCAGGCAACTGTGCTAGTGGCCCATAGTTTTCATCACACTTTCGTCTCTTCTTTACTGGCGGTTTTTTGAGAAAATGCCAGTGCCCTTTGAGATTTTGTAATGAAAGGAATACGTGAAATCCCTTTAATATTTCCCAAATGCTTACAACACCACTCAGCGAGCTCATCCCATGTCCATACGACCTCTTCGCCCAGCCTCCGTAGCCAATAACAGATATGTATGGAACGCCATTCAAATAGTTGTTCTTTTCAATGGCAATACGCCTTTCTTCTTCTGGATTTTCCTTCATTTTACGTATGAGAGCTACTTCCCAAACCTTTAGAAAGAAAATAATAATATTAATAACAACAATAGCAATGATTGCTTGGACGGGATTATAATTTACAGAATGTATTTATTTTAAAATCTTAAATATGTTATGAATAAATTGTTTAAAATTGTCTTAATATAAAAATGTTTGAAGAGAGGCTTTTCTTTGCATAATTTTCATCTAATAATGAACAAAAAAAAATTGTATTCGTAATTCACTGAAACCACTTATTCAGAATTATTTATAATATATAGGTCATAAGGAAATATGGATCATTATACAGTACTTACATCGCCAACTCGTATTTCATGGTTTGCGTATTTGTTGTGGCCCACGATCGGTATGTCCAAAACACTGAACATTTCATCGACTTGAGAAAACCCGATGCCTACTGCCGTAGCTCCCCACACCAGAGCATCGTTCACTTAAATTTTTTTTGGTAAACAGGCTCTGAAGTTACAGCATATTCGTTTTCGCAGTTATCACAATAATAAATTCATGTACAATATAATCCATTTTTTTATTTCTTTTTTGTATTTGTATTTTCCCATGGTACAATGTTTGGAATGGATCGTTACTAATTCTATTTCTTTCATAACGTGACCAATATCAACGATGCGTCGCCCTATTGGAGGCAGTTCGTTGGCCTCAGTATTCCTTTCAATTACCATAGGTGGTACTTCACAATCAGACTCATTGTCATCGTCTGTATCACTTCCCGAATCGTTTGGAAAATGTATGGAATAATCTTGATCTTCATACCTGATATCACACAATGTTAAAAAATATTACCTTGATTATTATTAACATACAGAAAGCAAATACGCATTAAGAGTAACTCCAAGCAAATGCTGGGATGGTTCCTCTCTAAAAGCAATCCTATCCCCAATTTAGAAATTCACACAATAGTACAGCCATCACATTAACACATGTAATCTCACAAATTCCATACTCACCCAAAATACATGGGGCTATAAGATCGCGATGTCTCAGTCCCTAAAATAAGCAACAACAACACGTTTTACAAGTGGGTAATCTACTAAAAAAATGACAAGTCCTTTCAAATTAATTAATTAATTAATTAATTAATTAATAATTAATTTATATATTGTAACAATAGTTTACTTACCGACTTGCAACGTGGCCTATTGGGGGAGTGCTTTCAACTAACAATCTGTTGAATATTTCTTTGGAGTCTTCAAATTGAGCAGAATCGTTTGAAACATTCACGGTGATTTCTTGTTGTTTTCTTTTCTCCCACGTAGTCTTTGCTGCGCGGCCTCTTCTGAAACGTTTCCTTGATGGAGAGTGCTTTCGTGGCATTGTAGAATAAAGTGTGAATGTTATAGGAACACTCAATCACTCAATCACGAAACACAAACGCAGAATTAGGAAATGAAACGAGAAAGGGGCGAGATATATTCTTCTATTGCTTCCTCAAGATTAGGTCTAGTCAGACTGAAGTGTCGCGAATCAGCGCGCAGGAAAAAGTTTTGGAAGAAGGCGAGTTATTTTGTTTTCTTTGCACTCCATGGTAAGTAGAATGGAATGCTGCGTAAGGAAAGGAATGACCCGCAACGGGAGTTGCGGTGCGGTGCTAGGTAGTAGGGTGGGGGAATGAAGCTTGGTACAAGTGCGTGCAAGTGTTAGTGCGGATAGTCTATCGTGTAGCCTGTGTAGTTACCGTTTTGCCGAATAGAAGACTAGTCAAAGATATATACGTCACGGCTTTCTCACTAAACAGTTTCTTTCATCAAATGTTCGAACTGCTCAGAATTAGAGCCACTACAAATTGAATAATTTTGAAGCTATTATAGCAAATTTTTCATAATAAAAAAGGTTATTGAAATATTATGCTTTTATAAAATATGTGGAATTTTGAAATAAAAATTGTTCATAATGAAGCTACTATTACAAGGGTTATTGCACAGAAATTTCGAAATTCTCCTGTTATTAGTTTTGTCGTGACGTATGTACCTTTAACCCTCAAAGTAGACACTTTGAATCAATGCCCTGAACAAACGAGCAGTCTATATTTTACAAAAGTGGCATATAACAAGTCCCGAAGACCTATATAACAGATTAAGAAGACAAAATAAAAATTAAAAGATATTTTATTTTTCGGTAGCACAGCCTTAAGAGGAGCGAGTGATTAACCCACTGCCTCCGAGTGCCTTGGAGGGGCTGCCACCTTAAGCCTGAGGCACAGGCTGATTTTCTGTCAGGGTTTCTTCCCTTAGCCTTTGAAGAACCAACTCCAAACTACAAGGCAGCAGTTGTTTCACCAGAGCCCCGTTAGCCGTAATTTCTTCAGGGTTCCTGTAGGGCCTTCACAGCTACCGTAGCGGTCTTGAGGCACACAAAGTCCCCACTGTACTTCACCCCTACAGGCAATCCCCTACTTAATTACGTTGCCCATCTCCCACGACGAGGACGAGGGGTTGGATTTGTGGGAGACGATATCGAGCTCTGGTTTGTTTTAAAAACTTTTTCACATATTAATGAACATTTCTTCTCGCTTAGTCACCGACGTAAAGTCAATAGCAAAAAAGTTTGTCGCTACGTGACTTTCCTGTGATACCATCTCAGTTTTTTCAAGTAACATTTAAGAAAAAAATCGTAACTTTCTTACTATGAAAATAATTACTGCCCTGAGAAATAGAGTATCTTCTATCAACATCAGACAATCTAAAAATAAATTCTTGATCTGTTGCGATCATTACTTCATCATCTAGGGTGATAAGTTTTATATCTGCAAAAATATAGATTTGCGCTAAAATATCGTAATTGTGAAAATTGGGCCATGTGTTAATTATTTGTGGTTTTTATTTATACATCATCATAAAGAGCGGGAAATTCTCTATAAGACCACGCAAACAGTTTCTTAGATTTGTCACTTTCAATTATTGGGAAATGGCAACATCGCCGGGGTGGAAGAGGACGAAGCTAATTGCAGGACATTGGAGTGCGAGTGAGAGGCAACTACAACATTTAATTCCATACTGTCTTTTAAGGTTGAGACGCTCTATAGTCTACTTACCTCGAGCCTGCGAGTCTACTTAGAGAAGCAATGTGAAGACGTGCTTGTGACCAGTACAGCTCAACACACGGCGTTTGCAATATTTATTTCTTGTGGCTACAGAAGTGAGGTACCTGTATCTTGAAACAGTTTTACCACGACAGATTGTCTCAATTTACAGGGTCTGTATAAGAATCTTCCTTTTAAGTGGATTTGTCCTACGGAGGGTTACCAACATGTCCTGCTTTTCATTCATTCTGGTTATGTCCGGCAGGCATTTCGAATTTATCGAAAATGTTAGGCATTTTCTTGATTGCTCATATAGGCTTTCCCCCTTAAAGGCAGACAGATGTTAAATACATTTTCAGAAGATGGTTTGGATAAAGAATGCAAGGTGTTTATGTTCTTATGAATCCTGCAATTAGTAGCCTACTTGGATAAACAGATGCAAGCTATGGAGGAATTCAAGTGTTTCAAATGGTTGGAACTTCAAAACATTAAGGACCACAGTTTTAAGGATATTGAGCCATTTATTCAATACTACAGTCAAGAGGTGTTGAAATAGATGATTCAATATTACAGTATTCGACCAGTTCTTCAACGTACGGGGTTATTCTAAATGTGCAACTTGGATTAAGACACAACACTAGACCAACAATGGTCTATTTTCTTTAATAAGTACCAGAACATTGAGTTTATTTTCTGAAGTTATATACAATTTGCCAGTTTGCCAGATCAGGCAGCAATGTTTGTTTATTCATACCGTACTGTATATGCTCAATGGAGGAACCGTTTGTTGGTAGAATATTACTTGTGACGATCAATTTCAAAGATCCGTAATGGGAAGGATTCTTTAAATATGTACTTCAAGAAAATAATTCGCGTCTTCTTTCAAAAGTAGTTTCCGTTGAAAATACAGCTGCAAGGAAATGAACTGCAGCAGGGACTGATCATTAAGTAAGGTATTTCCTTAGCAAACAGGTGTGTAATAAACATATTATGCATAATTTTGCTATCAATTGAACTTGTCAGACAATTTCTGGAATGTCCTGCTCGTTTCCGAGCAATGTCCTGCATTTGGAAATTTTCAGTTGGTGACGCTAGTCCTACGGGACAAGGATGTGAGTTTTGTTATGAAGTGGTCGCATTGTAACACGAGAGGCATTAATAGATAGATAGTTTTATTAATTCCATTTGATCAAATACATGTATACAATACTTTTTGATATAGGACACGTAATATTCTAATAACAGATCTTAAGAGATACAATCTTATTGGACAACTATTTACACCTTATTCTATTATCATAATATGAAAACTTAATTATATAACTACAACAACTTACAGCTAGGTATTACAATTAAAATAGAAAAGTAAAATATAATTATAGATTTCATCGTTTCTATACACTAAGATATTCAACTACAGAGTAAAAGCAATGGCACTGCAGATAAGCTTTCAACATTCTATCAAAGGTTTTTATTTTTGGGGCAAGTTTTATATACTGGGGTAGTTTATTGTATAATTTAACTCCTGAGTGAAAAGTTCCTTCATGATATATGCTTGTGTGTGTGTGAAAATATGAATGTTTTGATTTTGTCTTGTGTTATGCCTATGAACATCATTGTTTGTTTTAAGAAAAACATCCTTATTCATTAAATTCTTTTTACAAAACATAATACTTTCAAAGATATATATACAGGGCAGAGGGAGAATGTTTAAATCTTTAAACAGAGGTCTACATAATTCTCTAGTGTTTACATTTGCCATAATTCTAATCGCCCTCTTTTGTATCCTAAACATGCTTAGTACATCTGGTGACATACCCCAAAATATGACCCCATATCTCAAGTATGAATGGAAATAAGCAAAATAAGTATTTCTTAATGTGTGCATGCTAGTGCAGGCTTTCAAAATACGTAACGCAAAGCACATCGAGTTCAGTTTAGTATTCAGATATTGTATATGTTTATTCCATTTCAAGTCATAATGTATCCATAGTCCTAAAAACTTTTCTCTGATTTATTTTCTATTTGATGACCATTTAATGTTATATTGGGCTTCGCAGGATTCCTAATCTGTATAGTGTGGAAATTTAGACATACTGTTTTTTTGTAGTTGATTATGAGGCGATTATCTTGTGACCATTTGGTTAAGTCTCCTGTAACGGAGTCAGCAGACTGCTGTATGACCTGTTTAGTTTCACCTTTTATTACGAGTGTTGTATCGTCCGCAAACAAAATTTCCTTATGTGAATGAACGTTCTGTGTTATACCATTGATTTATAGAAGGAAGAGTAGTGGGCCCAAAACCGATCCCTGGGGTACTCCAAATTTAATAATTCCCTCATTGTACAATGTTTCATTAAGTAATTTGGTTCCATCATCCTTGTGTTTCAAGCTTACTATTTGTTTACGCCTTGTTAAGCAAGACTCTATCCATTTATTAGCTAGACCTCTAATACCATATTGATTTAGTTTTGTAAGGAGGATTTCATGGTCAACAACATCAAATGCTTTCGATAAATCCAAGAA
Source organism: Meconema thalassinum (assembly GCA_946902985.2). NCBI lineage: Eukaryota > Metazoa > Arthropoda > Insecta > Orthoptera > Tettigoniidae > Meconema > Meconema thalassinum. Next base: position 796,016,790 of record OX336388.2, on the reverse strand, counting down.
TAGACCAGTTACATGTTCCTTATTGTCAATTAATTTCAGTATACTATTAATGCATTCATAAATTGATGTCTGTGTAGATTTTTCCGTTCTGAATCCATGTTTTGAGTTTGATAATATTTTATTTTTTTCTATAAAACTTATCAGTCTCCTATACATGATTTTTTCCACAATTTTTGCGATACCAGTTGGTAGGGTAATAGGAGGATAGTTATCTAATTCATCTTTTGAACCGTTTTCGTGCACTGGAATTACTTTTGATAACTTCAAAATATCCGGGTAAGTTCCTGAGAGAATTGAACTGTTTATTAAGTGTGTAAGTGGATTTATTATATTTTCTGCACATTTCTTTAAAATTGCATCTGGGATGCCATCAATGCCAGCACAAAATTTATTTTTCAGCTCTTTTATAACTATTCTTACCTCTTCACTTGTGACATGATTTATAAATAAAGAATCACTTATATTTATTTTATTATTAGAATTTAGTGAATTTACCTGTGATTTATTTAATAATTTGTGTGGAATTTCCAGAAAATAGTCATTGAAAGTGTTTGCTATTTCCTCTGGATTATTTATCACTTTATTATTTCTGGTCAGTGTAAAGTTCCTTTGTATTTTAGCAGATTTTCCAGTTTCTTTCTTTATCACGGACCACATAGCCCTGTTTTTATTAGATGATTGGGAAATAAAATTATCATTATGCATTTTCTTTGCTAGTTATATATACCTTATTTAATATACTAGTGTATTTTTTGTAGTAAAAATTGAACTCAGGTGTTGTGTGGTATTGTTTATATAATTTGTGTAGAAATTTCTTTCTTTGACATGAATTTATAACCCCTGTTGTTATCCAATTGTTAGTTTTAGGTAGATTTCATTAGAAAGCTAGCTATTGCAATGGGTACTGCGCCAGAATTTATTGAAGGTCATTACTCAAGAACTGATCTGGAGATGAACCAAAACCCCAGAAAATAAATGAGTGGATAAAAAAATTTATTTATTAAAAATTCGTGAAATATGGGAAAAACTGTTTGGAAATGAGTGAAATACTATAGATCTTATGCATTTATAAAAGGCAAGGAAGTAGGAATGATTTAAAGAAGGACATATATTCCATTATATGAATGTGGGAGGTCCATATTACGAGAAACATCACGCCACTTGAAGCGAGAGTTACGTCATGAGAGAGGGGAAGAGACGAAGTTCGAACTGCGGACTGAAGTGAGGAGAGGTGGTAGGAGTTACGTCACACCACGAGAGGAGAGGAAGAGAGACTGGAACTTGAGGAGTGCGGAGCACAGGACGAGAGAGTTCTTTCCAATTTGAGATTTGAACGAGACAAGACCTCGAGCAGAAACGAGTTTTCTTATAATAGTGCTACAGTTCATAAAAGTTGGAAACAAAGAAGAGTGCAATTCCAGAACTTACAGTAACTTAGGAGCAAGCTACAATATATAAAGCAGAACGGAACAGTACAACCATATATTGCAGTGCTTATGCAAAGTTGTTTCACATAGCTTGAAACATTTCGACAAGAAGATAGTCAGTATTTCTACGTGAAAAAGCTTATTTGAACATTACATTGAAAATGCAAGTTAGAAGTCAGCAACGGGGAGGTCTTAATTATATTGTCAGAAATATGAATATTACCATGTGCTAAACAAAAGCATAGGGAAGTGAAGACTACAAGGATGTCAGTTGAATTCCAGATTCACTAACATGAAAGGCGCAACATAATATCTACGCAAAGCGCAACATCACCGAGCAAAACTTATACATTTCTACGAGAGTTTTAACACATCTTGAGATACGAAAACGCTTGCATAAACGACAATATACCACCGTGATGTCTATTCTGAAGATAACCGATGTCTATTCTGAAGAAACCCGATGTCTATTCTGAAGAGATGGAGATTCGAAGCCGGCCTACTTGCAGTGAACGGAGGACGGAGAGCTGGCGGAGCTGTTCACGGCGAGGTCATTCACCACGAGTCCAGCTGGCTCTGTCACAAACCGGTCTTCATAGCTGTGGGCGATGCTATGGAACACGACAAATTTGGTTTGGGAGGAGAGATGCAGGTATTTTCAACAGTCCAGAAGCCAGCACAAGGTAGTGGAGAAATTGTCTTTTATCATGTAGAATTGTAGTTATGTTCTGTGATTATCCAATTGACCAACCGCGTATTTTTCAACCGCATATTTTTCAACAGTATTTATAACAGTATTTTTCAACAGCATTTTTTTAACTGCATTATTTAAAACGTATAATTTTGTCAAAGTAATTAAATTTGTGTAGATCTTGTTATAGTGATTTTTCGTATTTTTCTACGGAGTTATTTGCCTTGTTCTTGAAAAATTTCAGTCACTTGGACGAAATTTTGGCATGATGATGCTATTAATACTAAGGTTATATTAAAGTAAATCGTGTAATATTTTCATATTTGCGTTAGATTTAATTTAATTAAATCTGTTTTATCGTAGCGATGGAATATAAATGAATTGTTAAGAGGAACATAGAATGAATTGTATTAAAGGAATTTAGAACGAATTGTTTAAAGGAATATGAAGCAAATTATTTAAAAGAATGTAGAGTGAACTATTTAAAAGGAATAGAACGTTGAACGAAGTAAAGAAGGAGTAAGATTGTGATTGAAGTAAAATGAAGTTTATTGGAGCAAATTTAAGTACAGCATATTTAAGAAGTAACGTCACGAAGTGTAAAGAATATTTCGACAACTCATGATGTTGATTCGAGTGTCAGAAATTTATTATGAACGGAAGTATTACGAAAAGCTTATACACATATGTCTAATGAGATTTAGAGCGTTAAAAAGCATATATGAATTTGTTAAACAAATATATTAATGGAAAGAAGTCAAACTTATATCTTTTGTTAAGAGTATGAATATTTACTGATATTTCTAGAAGAGTTGTAATAAAATGTAAAGCTGAATTTAAACACGTGAAAAAGAAAGTTAACAAAGTTAAATCACAGGGTGATCAGAAAGTGAAAGTACAGAGATTTATTGCAGAAATGGAATTATAAGCACGAGGCGAAGTTATATCAGTATAGAGGAGAATGTTAAAGTAAAGGAAGTATATGTATTGAAGTGGAAGTTTATAGTTGAATTACCGTGCAAATTAAGGAGATATAAACGTAAAAGGAGTTACGTAATTTTACGAAGAGAGGCTGAGGAGTCTCTAAGTTTTTCTAGTATTGATTGCAATAATTGTGAAGTTATGTGAGGGTATTGAAGGAAGATTCTGTACAGGGTGTTTAAGAGAGAAAGTAATTGTTGTATAATTATGAAGGAGGGGTGTGGAAACGAAGGTTAATGCCGTGCACTTCTAATATTCACGTTTATCAGAAGATTGTTAACTCAGTAAAGAATTTCAGAACTTATTTCAGTATTTCATGATATATAGATAAAGGTAAAAAGGAACAGTGCTTAGCTTAAATGTTTGTCACTTATGTTCAATTGATTATGACGAGTATTTATTACTTTCAACACGATAGTTGCGGTGTATGTTTGGATTTGATGTCTAAGAAAATTGAGTAGATGAAAGACTTATTGGAGGAAGAAAATTTAATCTTCGACATTATGAAGTGTAAAATTTGAGAGATTCTTAAAGGATGTATATATGCACATAGTTCATGAATAATTTTGATTAGATATGGAACTACGGTTCATAGTTGAAGCGGACCTGTATAAAATAGGGCAATACTTAGTAACACGCCGTTCCACACTTTCTAACTATATAAATGCCACTTGCCAATTTATTTTTGCAGTTATTTTTGTTGAAGTGTCAGGGAGACACAATATTCAGGAAGGAAGCCAGTTTTTATACTTGTTTTTTTAGCTTAATAAACGGCTGGCGCTTTTTAGCGACTTAGTCAACTTTTATCTAAGCTGATACCGTTTTCATTGTCGTCATCGTCGAAAATAGTACTACGAGGTATAGATACAGGCGCTCACTATAGATTAGACCTTATCACCCCTCGAGATTGGAGTTTCTCGATTTGCTCTAAATGTAAATGATAGTAGAAATTTGTACCTTGTCTAGTAGTACTATTTTCTTTACGAATAATATTTATCCTGTATGTTCCTGAAATTCTCAATTTTACTTAGTAGGCATGGTAAGTTTGAGAGCTGGGTAACTTACATGTCTGCAATCCTTTTTCGAGCTGTGGATATAAGTACTGATGGGTTTCTTCGGGCGCATATAGATGTATATATTATGTAAATGGCGTGCCCATCCGTGGGTCATTCGAAAGGCATTCGAAAAATATTCGAAAAGCATTCGAAAGAGCACTCGAGAGAAGAAGTTTGGAAGTACTCGAGAGTGAGGCCATATTAGTTTTGAAAAGAAAAATGCCGATCCCAAATTTAATGATTGTTGAGATGAACACAACATCAGCAGATTAGTGGAGTACACTATAGTTGTGAGGCATATTTTTTAAACCAGCTAACGGCATTTGTTATCATACTAATATATAAAAATGAGATGGTGTGTGTCTGTCTTTCTGTCTGTCTGTCAGTCTGTCTGTTACCTAATAACGCAAGAACCACTGGTCCGATTTAAATGAAATTTTGCATGGATGTAGCTGAAATACCAGGTTTACATATAGGATACATTTAATTTCGATATTTTGCACTATTAAGAAATGGCGACCATTTTAGTGACGTCACTACACCCTTTGGTTTCAAAATTTCATATTTCCATATCAAATAAAAAGAGAACGGTAGGAAATAGCAAACTTTTGATGGCACATGCGAGCTTCAAAATTTAATTTTCTATCCGAAAGGTCCTTATCACTTTTCGTGTATCTCCAACGGTTAGCGAGTAAAACCTACTTTTGTGACGTCACTACACCCTTTGGTTTCAAAATTTCATATTTCCATTTCAAATAAAAAGAGAACGCTAAGAAATAGCAAACTTTTGATGGTATACACGAGCTTTAGCATTTAATTTTCTATCCAAAAGGTTCTTATCACTTTTCGTGTATCTCCGACGGTTAGCGAGTATAACCTAAATTTGTGCAATAAAACACGGTCAACACCGAGCGGTGCAGTATATCTCTATATATATAAATAGAAAATTTGTGTGTTTTTTTCTGAATTTCTACGGAAATTTGAGTTATTTACACGTTTCAGACTGTTTTATGATAGATGCGCGCGAAAATAATGTTTTGGTCTGTCTGTTTGTTTGATTGTCTGTGGACAAATTTGTTCCCTTATAACTCGAGAACGGCCGGGTGTATCAACGTAAAATTTGGTACAGATATCCATCAGAAGCACGACACTAATCATTGATGTAACCCTTCTCCGTACCTCTCATAAAAGGGGGCCTACCCCCTTAAAATGCATGCTGAAATAGGAGTAGAAGGACGAGACAAAAATCATTTTCAGCCCCTCGATGTGAGAGACAAAACTCGGGGGCCCTGAAGGGTCCCCGAAATCCACATTTTAAGGCCCTAAAACCAACCGTTTTTGAGATATTCCCAGAAAACTAATTTCATTTAATAAACTAATGAACGAATACAAGCCGGTAACCATGGCAACAGATTCTCAGAGGTCCATCTATTGCTGTAAGACGCAATGCAATTCCATTAATTACATTGGTGTGAAAGTTTGCAAACGGCTAGAAGGTTATCACGGAACCAAATTAAGCTGTAGAATTCATCAATACGTATAATGCGCTTAAGGGGGTCAAGGGGTACAGTAGAATTTTTTCACGCGATTTACACCTCCGGGTGTGGTACGGCAGGTCTATTATATTCCTATCCCTATATTATATTATTATTATTATATTATGGCGTACAACGAGGAGACAAAGGCCCCTCGGTGCCAGAAACAAAACTTGGGGGCCCTAAAGGGTCCTCGAAAACTACATTATAAGGCCCTAAAACCAAAAGTATCTGAAATATTCCCAGAAAACTAATTTAATTTAACAAACTAATGAAGGAATGGAAATCGCTAACCATGACAACATTATCTCAAAGGGTGGCATCCAACTTTCCATCTATTTCTGTAAGAAGTAATGTCACTCTATTTATTACATTTCTGTGAAAGTTTGCAAATGGCTATACGGTTATCACGGAACCATCGTAGACTGTATAATTCATCAATGCAATTAAGGGGGTCAAGGGGTAACCTAGATTTTTTCATGCAATTTTCACGTGCGACATATAGTACAGAAGGACTATTATATCTCCAAAGATTTGCAAAGTGAAATGCCATGCCCTGTGGTTCAGATTCCACGTAAAATGGAGGTCCCGTGGCTTATGATCTCGCGATTAATGGTCACGTAAAACTACAATCATCCTTTATATCTCCAAACAGCAACATAATTTTCAAAAATTCCTGAATTGTATCATCATTTTTGCGGCTTTTAGGAATTTGGGCCATTTGAGACTAAAGAACCTGAATTTTCATGCACCACAAGCCTTTATAATTTATGAAAGAGGTCTTCCTGTGTATGTGGACCTAACACAACGTAGAGGGTCATTTTTTATGTGAGGTGTATTGCGTTTCGTCTACAAGTCTTTCAATTCTATTTCACGTCAAGAAGTACAAGTTAGGTGAATTTAGTTTGAGAGCAAATTTTAACTAATCTTTGTTTTGTCGACATACGGGTTCATCGTAAGGATGATTTTGTTTGATACTGTATGGCAGATATACCCATATTTGGATATCTGGGTGATATGTTGTAGACAATAGAATTGTCTGTCTGTCTTTCTGTGTATCTTTATGTACGCCTATAAATCGTGTTCGCAGGCGTGGTGCATCGTAAAATTAGGTATGGTAAACATGAGTCAATACACCAATCATTTATAAAACTCCTCACCGTACTTTTCAAACAGTAGAAGGGTGGATATAGGGAAAAACTTCTCAAAATACATGCTAAAATAGGCGAAATATAAAAAATTATCCTAGAAGGACGATCAAAGCATATGTTGCGCTTCTCAATGTGAGACACAAAATTCGCGAGTCTATAAGGGGTCTCCGAAAACCACATTTTAAGGCCCTTAAATTAACGGTGTGTGTGGTATTCCCTGAAAACTTACTTCGTTCTGATAAACTTATGAAGGAATGAAAAACCGCTAACCATTGCAACAGTAGCTCAATTGATAATGTCTGGTGTTAATATATAACACCGTTCGAAGGACGGGTACTTCTGCTATACTAATATATAAAAATGAGATGGTGTGTGTCTGTCTTTCTGCCTGTCTGTGTGCTACTCATTAACGCAAGAACCACTGGTCCGATTTAAATGAAATTTTGCATGGATGTAGCTGATTTACCAGGTTTACATATAGGATACATTTTATTTCGATAATTTGCACTATTAAAAATGGCGACCATTTTAGTGACGTCACTACACACTTTAATCAAAACTTCATATTTCCTTATCAAATAAAAAGAGAACGCTAAGAAATAGCAAACTTTTGACGGTACATACGAGCTTCACTTTTCGTTTATCTCCAACGGTTAGCGAGTAAAACCCACATTTATGACGTCACTACACCCTTTGGTTCCAAAATTTGATATTTCCATTTCAAATAAAAAGAGAACGCTAAGAAATAGCAACCTTTTGATGGCATACATGAGCTTTAACATTCAATTTTCTATCCAAAAGGTCCTTAACACTTTTCGTGTATCTCCAACGGTTAGCGAGTAAATCCTAAATTTGTGCAATAAAACACGGTCAACACCGAGCCGTGCAGTATATCTCTACATATATAAATAGACAATTTGTCTGTTTTTTTCTGAATTTCTACGGAAATTTGAGTTATTTACACGTTTCAGACTGTTTTATGATAGATGCGCGCGAAAATAATGTTTTGGTCTGTCTGTCTGTTTGTTTGATTGTGGACAACTTTGTTCCCTTATAAATCGAGAACGGCTGGGTGTATCAACGCAAAATTTGGTACAGATATCCATCAGAGGCACGATACTAATCATTGATGTATCTCTTCTCTGTACCTATCATAAAAGGGGGCATACCCCCTTAAAATACATGCTGAAATAGGAGTAGAAGGACGAGACAAAGCCCATTTTCAGCCCCTCAATGTGAGAGATAACATTCGGGGGCCCTAAAAACACATTTTAAGGTCCTACGTCCAACCGTTTTTGAGATATTCCCAGAAAACTAATTTAATTTAATAAACTACTGAACGAATGCAAGCCGATAACCATGGCAACAGATTCTCAGAGGTCCATCTATTGCTGTAAGACGCAATGCAATTCCATTAATTACATTAGTGTGAAAGTTTGCAAACGGCTAGATGGTTATTATGGAACCAAATTAAGCTGTAAATTTCATCAATATGTAAAATGCGCTTAAGGGGGTCAAGGGGTAGTCTAGAATTTTTTCACGCGATTTACACCTGCGGGTGTGGTATGGCAGGTCTATTATATTCCTACCCCTATATTATATTATTAGTAGTAGTATTATATTATGGCGTACAACGACGAGACAAAGCCCCTCGGTGCCGGAAATAAAACTCTAGGGTCCTCGAAAACTACATTATAAGGCTCTTAAACCAACAGTTTCTGAAACATTCCCAGAAAACTAATCTATATATTTAAAACAGTAAGGTGATTTTTGTTACCACGAGATTGAGAGAACGACAGAACCGATTTACTTCGTAGAGCACTCTAACGAAAGCTCTTGGCCTCTAGATTTGCAGAGTGTCTCTAAAATAAACAAATATATTACGGTATATTTTTGAATTAATATAGAAAATAGCAGAATTCTTACCCCTCACGCATGCGCACAGTCCGCCTGGGGTCATGACAAAATGGCGGTGAGAAGTCCATTAAAATGTAAGTTATTTAATAAGCTTGCATGTAATTGAAAACATACATTAACCAAGTTCTGACAATAAAATATAATACCAGTATGAACGTATACGAATGTGCAACATTGATTTATTTGGATAATGAAATGGATTATTTCCTTCAGACAGCGGCTTTTAATGATAAAGAACGGCTGCGTCTGCTGCTTACCAAGAGTGCGCGAGTAGCTATGTGGTTAAGGCGACAGACTGTTGTTCCAAGGTTCACCGGTTCGATCCCAGCCCTCGCCGATATTTTTTTTTTACCACTGAAATATTGTTTAATCAAGGAGTATTAGTAAGGTTTTATGTCTGTTAAAGATACATATTTCTACATTCCCTCTCGGTATATTTTTGAATTAATATAGAAAATAGCAGAATTCTTTCCCCTCACGCATGCGCACAATCCGCCTGAGGTCATGACAAAATGGCGGTGAGAATTCCATTAAAATGTAAGTTATTTAATAAGCTTCCATGTAATTGAAAACGTACATTAACCAAGTTCTGGCAATAAAATATAATAACAGTATTAACGTATACGAATGTGCAACATTGATTTATTTGGGTAATGAAATGGATTATTTCCTTCAGACAGCAGCTTTTGAAGATAATGAATGACTGCGTCTGCTGCTGAACGAGATTGCGCGAGTAGCTATGTGGTTAAGGCGACAGACTGTGGTTCCTAGGTTCGCCGGTTCGATCCCAGCCCTCGCCGATATATGTTTTTTTTTTACCATTGAAATATTGTTTAATCAAGGAGTAATAGTAAGGTTTTATGTCTGTAAAAGATACATATTTCTACATTCCCTCTCAATACGTTTTATTTCCGTTTTACCATTGCATTACAGCATGTGATCAAAAGAGCAAACTGTTGTCCTCATTACGCCGTTTAAATATCTGCAATCAGTTCCTATAACTGACAACAGATGGCAGTACATCGCCCATATAGTTCCAGTAACTGACAGCAGATGGCAGCAACATTGCATCGATATATTTAAAACCCAAGACATGGCACGTTTTCACGTGATGGAGAATTATAAAGGAGGGGAATATTTAAGAAGGGAAATTTTGAAGAACATTAACCGACAGTTGAATGTGTAGGCTATGTTGTTTATGTACCTTAATATTGCAATTTCTTCCCAATGCTTCGGTGGTCAAGTTATTAGCGTCCTAGACTAAAAGTTATAATTATGCATCGTCGATATACTCTTAAATTATTAAAGAAAAACGTAGTTTTCCAGGCACTCGCGCGTGTCCACAATTGCTTTCGCCATGAGAGACACTTGGCAAATATAATTCGTTTGAAGGGCTCCGACATCGTGGTCACTCAGCCCCGTGTACTTGGGTGTGTATGTGTGAAATTTTCTCTCATAACCTGTGTTATTGTGATGGCTGCATTACTGTGTGTATTTGTAATTAAGGTGGTAAATGGCAAGGAGACGGCCAAGGCCTTAAGTTAGGAACCATCCCGGTATTTGCCTTAAGTGGAAGTGGGAAACCACGGAAAACCACATCCAAGATTGTCGAGGTGGGAATTAAACCTTCCTCTTCTTAGTTATACCTCAAGAGACTGAATGTGCCCCGTTTTTGCCCTCAGACCAGAATTCAATTTCTTGGCAGAGCAGGAAATGTAACCCGGGTCTCCGGGGCGATAGACAAGAATAGGTGGGCCTCCATTTGTTAATACGATTTTTGACATGCACGGGACATATAATTCAAAAACTGCCTCCATTAGGGTGACTGCCGAAGTGAGTATTGAGTATAGGCCTATGGTCGTTCCAGTAGTTGGCGAAGTGATTCTATGTTCCCCTGCAAAATGTACTGTCATAACCTATAACAGGTGATGGAAATTGCTTATTTAGAGCAGTTTCGTACTGTTTATAACAAAATGAAGAACGTCATTCTGAGCTGCGTTTTCAAGCTATCGCAAAAAATTTCGCTGGCAGGAACAATTATAAGGAATTTATTTTAAGCGATCAGTCTCATCGCATTCTCCTCACCAACCAACTTGAGTATGAAAGTCTCTGGACGGTCATGTTGAACTTCATTGTATAAGACAATTGTTTAATGATTATTTGTTTAGAGTACTGAGTCTAACTACGCAGTTGATTTCGGCAATGGAAGTATCATTTGCCATGTAATATTTAGCGGCTCCGTTATTGCAGGACACTATAGTGTTATCGAATAATACGAAGCCACATTTAAAATCCAATATAAATAGGCCATTTCAGAAACAATTCCAGATATTATGCAGTACAGTGTACTGTAAGGTCTTTGACGATCAAATGTAAACATTGTTCTACATTGTACTTCTCTTGCGTAAAATCTATGCGTGGTTACTTTGGTCTTTACTGTTGTGAGGGTAAAATTGATCTGCTGGAATATAAAATATTTGCCAAGCTGCAACAATGTAATGATATTAATTTAAAAGTCATTGAACTTATATCCAGTAGTTCAAACACATACATCAGCGTTAACAGATTGGATACTGAAGATGAGAGCCAGCTACTTCATTTCCCTATTATTGAATTTTTCAATTCCTTGGAATTAAGTGATTCGCCTCCACATACTCCAAAGGTTTGAGCCATAGTTATGCTCCTTAGAAATCTGAACGTTTCCCAAGGACTCATATATGGTAATATATTAATTGTAAGAAATATGTAAGAAATTGCTTGGATTCGGATATAATAGGTGCAGTAATATTAGGCAGAGAGCTCAAATCCTACGACTTGATTTAACACCTTCCGATAAAACACTTGCAGGTACAGTACATTTTCTTTTAATAGGCAACAATGTCCTATTCGCTCGGCCTACTTTATCACAATCAATCAAGCTCAAGGAGAAACTCTTGAACGTATTGGGCTATTTACCTCATCACGTTTTAAGTCATGACCAGCAGGATAGTGAAGGTACAAAAAAGGTCCTGTATGGGATGGTAAAGAATAAGAGGCGGAAGGATCCTACGGATTATGTCAGAATGGTGAACAAAAGGGGACAAGGGATAGAAAATAGGGAAGAACTGAAGAAAATGTGGAAATAATATTTTGAAGAACTCCTGAACCCAAATGGAAACCACGGCTAGGAAGAAGAAATCAGGAAAGAGGTACAGTAGATGAACTGCAAACAGAAAAGGACTTAACATGGAAAGAAGTGGAAGATGCAGTGAGGAAGATGTAAGGAGGGAAGGCACCGGGTGTGGATGAGTTGAGTGTGGAGATGGTGAGAGCAGCAGGAGAGGTGGGGATACAATGGTTGAACCGAGTGATGAAGGCAGCATGGAAGGAAAGGAAGACCCCAGAGGACTGGAAAAAGGGAATAATTGTCCCGATCTTCAAGAAAGGTAGTAGAACAGAATGCAGAAACTATCGGGGAATAACACTGATGAGTCATTGTGCAAAGATGTTTGAGAAAGTTTTAGAAAGGAGAATTAGGACAAGGATAGAAGGAGGGATGAGGGAAGAACAACATGGCTTCAGAGCAGGAAGGTCCACAGTGGATTTGATTTTTGCTGTAAGTCAGTTACAAGAACAGCACTATGAGTATGGAACAGATCTACTGATGGCCTTCCTGGACATTGAGAAAGCATATGACAGTGTATGCAGAAACAAAGTATGGAAGTCCCTGGAGGATAGAGGAGTAGAAAAATGGACTATAAGGAGGATAAAAGAGATGTACAAGGGAAGCGTGAGCTGTGTGAAAGTGGGAGGAGAGAGATCGGACTGGGTGGAACAGAGAAACGGCCTGAAACAAAGATGTGCACTGTCACCGTTACTTTTCATTGTGGTGATGGATGACATAATGACCCGAGCGGCACAAGTAATTGGGGAAGGAAAGATGAAAGCAATGGTGTTTGCGGATGATTTGATGATTGTGGAAACAAGGAGGAAGGAGGTACAGGAACAGTTGGACGTGTGGGAAGGAATAATACAAGGATATGGGATGAAATTTAGCATAAATAAGAGTGAGATGGTGATCACAACAAGGAAGAAGGAAAGGACCACAACGGGAATAACAATTGGTGGGGAACAGCTGAAGAAAGTGGAGAGTTTCAAGTATCTGGGAAGCCTGATACAAGAGAATGGAAGAAACGGTAGAGAAATAAATGAGCGGGGGAGACAGGCAGAAGCATTCCGGAGGAGTGTGAGAAGCATGTTATGGAGCAGGGATGTCCCTCAGAACAGCAAATAGATCATATATCGTACTCTGTCCCTATCCTGACGTATGCCTCGGAGACCTGGGTTATGAAAGGAAGGGAGAAGAGCAAAATACAGGCCAGTGAGATGAGGTTCTTGAGAAGCAGTATTGGAGCTACAAAGAGGGACAGAATAAGAAATGAGAGGACCAGAGAATTAATGATGGAGGAACCATTACAGGATGGTATAGAGAAATCTAGACTTAGATGGTATGGACATGTAAAACGAATGGAGGAGAAGAGGATACCCAGGAGGATACACGAGACGAAGTGGGAAGGAAAGAGACCAAGAGGGAGACCGAGAGACAGGTGGCTGAAGGGGGTGGAAGAAAGCGTGAAGAAGAGAGGAGAAGACTGGACAAGGGTGGAGGCTGAGAGATGGTGGGAAGACAGAAGACGTTGGAGAGGCTTGTGTTCCAAACAGACCCGGCCAGTGGCTGGAAACTGTGCACGAGGATGATGACCTCATCACGTTTTCAGTCATGACCAGCAATATGTTGCAATGCTGAGAGTGCTATCTTTTGACGCCCTTAAAGTTGCAGTAGTGCTAAAAAGTAATCGTACAAAGAATGTAACTTATATAAGAAGCTTCTTCAGTAAATTTGTTTTCCATTGTCCGTCATGTTTTGACGGGTTTCATCTAGTTAAATTTAATTTAACAAACTTACGAAGGAATGCAAATCCGTAACCATGACAACATTATCTCAAGGGGTGGCATCCAACTTTCCATCTATTTCAGTAAGAAGCAATTTATTACATTTATTACATTTCTGTGAAAGTTTGCAAATATAAGGTTATCACGGAACCAACGTAGACTGTATAATTCACCAATGCAATTAAGGGGGTCAAGGGGTAATCTAGGATTTTTTCATGCAATTTTCACGTGCGACATATAGTACAGAAGGTCTATTATATCTCCAAACAACAACATTATTTTCAAAAATTCCTGAATTGAATCAGCATTTTTTGCGGCTTTTAGGAATTTGGGCCATTTCAGACTAAAGAACCTGAATTTTCATGCATCACAAGCTTTTATAATTTATGATAGAGGTCTTCCTGTGTATGGGGACCCAACACAACGTAGAGGGTCAGTTTTTATGTGACGTGTATTGCGTTTCATCTGCAAGACTTTCAATTCTATTTCATGTCAGGAAGTACACGTTAGGTGAATTTAGTTTGAGAGCACATTTCAACTAATCTTTTTTTTTTTTTTTGTCGACATACGGGTTCATCGTAAGGATGATTTTCTTTGATACTGCGTGGTAGATATACCCATATTTGGATTTCTGGGTGATATGTTGTAGACAATAGAATTGTCTGTCTGTCTTTCTGTGTATCCATATGTACGCCTATAACTCATGTTCGGATGCTTGGTGCATCGTAAAATTAGGCATGGTAAACATGAGTCAATACACCAATCATTTATAAAACTCTTCACCGTACTTTTCATACAGTAGAAGGGTGGATATAGGGAAAAACTTCTCAAAATACATGCTAAAATAGGCGAAATATAAAAATTATCCTAGAAGGACGACCAAAGCATATGTTGCACTTCTCAATGTGAGACAAAAAATTCGCAAGTCTATAAAGGATTTCCGAAAACCACATTATAAGGCACTTAAATTAACAGTGTGTGTGATATTCCCAGAAAATTAACTTCGTTCTGATAAACTTATGAAGGAATTACAAGCCGCTAACCATTGCAACAGTAGCTCAATTGATAATGTCTGGTGCGTCTCTAAAAGCAACAGTACTTAAAAGGGATGCAACACCAATAACATTGTTATTATTATTATTAAAATGTCTGGTGTTAACACCGAACACCGTTCGAAGAACGGGTACTTCTGCTAGTGTAACATTAAATTTAAAAGTAAATTCATGTTGTTAAACATAGGTTAAGTGAGATGATAGAATGAAGCGATGTCAGTTCAGTGAAATGGGACAACAAGTATACGAGATAACTCGCGATTAAAATAGATGTAAGTAGGATTAAGATGTTCTATATATTCCATCACTGGTATAAAATGCATGCGTTGGTCAATCTGGATATTCACTGGTAATTTGTGTAGTCGATACTTCCCTAATTCTCAAGAAAAGAAGAATTATGTCAACGAATGATATGACGTTCATTCGAACGATGCTTGAAACCATGAAGGAAGGTCAAAGTACGTTGACCAAAGACCTTGAAGCCCTCCACCAATTGACACATAACAACATTAAACAGTTGAAAACCGACATTCAGAAATCAGTAGCTACTGTAAAATCAGAAGTCAAGGCAGAGTTATCAGTTGCTCAAACACTTACTGCGGCTAGTATAACATTAGCACAGGAAGAAGCTAGGAAAATACATGAGGAGGTCAAGAAAAATCAGGAAAAAGCACAGGAAGAAGCTAAGTTAGCTTTAGAGAAGGCCAGAAAGGAAGATAGACTAGCTAGAGAGAAGGAAAGAGAAGAAGCCAAGTTAGCTTTGGAAGAGGCAAATAGGATAAGAGCAGAGATAAGATTAGCTCAGGAAAAAGCTCGCGAGGAGGACAGGTTAAGTCAGGAGCAGGCTAGATTAGAAGATAGAAAGATCCAAGCCGAAATAAGAGCAGCACAGGAGGAGGTCAGGAAAAATCAGGAAAAAGCTCAGAGAATTTTTGAAAGGGCAGGTAATGCACAGGAAGAATTAAGAGCTTCATTTGATCAAGTCAAACAGGACATGGCAGGAAAAGTGATAGAAATCCAATTAGCTAACAGTAATCACATGATAGAACTAGAACAGAAATTACAGGCTAGTATTAGCTCAATTAAGGAAGAGAATAACACTCATCATGTACACATTTCAGGGGCCCAGAACAAACTCAAGGAGCAACTTGACAATCTAAATGGCACTGTTGGTGAATTACAGGTCAAGTTGGAAGGTCAAAGTAAACTGATTGAAGAGGGTATAAATGTAGATATAAATGCTTCCATTGTAAAGGCAGTTACGGACATGAAGGAGGAGGTCGTAACAGTCACAACTCAAATCATATCAGAAATACACCATAAATTAGCAAATGACATTAAAGCTATAGAGTTATGTTCCAATATTAATGTTAGCAAGGTACGGGAAGATAGTAGTGTGGTAAGGACAGAGCTGTCTCACTTTTTATTGAGCCACCCTCGTATTTGCCCCGAACCTGATATCTCGCTAACCAAACATGGGATTAGAACATACAGGGTGTCCTAGCACTGCTAGTAATGCCCCCTACTTTCCTATAGGCTCTTTATTTGATTAAAAGACCAAAACTAAAAGGTCATTCGCGAGTAGTGGGGTAGTGTTGGTTTCCTGAAGTCGCGCTCGTGCTTGAATATGTATGCCTATGTTGGGAAAGGGTTAGGTGGTGGGGGAGGAGTAGGGTCGAGTGAGGGGTCGTTTAGATGGTATTTTTTCCGCTCTAGATGATGGTGAGGTTATTTTTTAAAAATGGATGGAATTGGGAAACGCCATTTGGGGTAAACATGTTGTTTTTTGACATTTTGGCGATGAATGTTTTTTTATACGCATGCGCACTTGAGGATTTTTTTAAGAGGGCGGGCTTTTTAAATGATGATTTATTAATGAGTGTTTTTTAATATGTATTGAAATAAACCCCAAAAAACTAATAGGTCATTGGCTTTTTACTATCTCGCTAACCAATAATCGGATTTAAACGTATGAGGTGTCGTAGGACTCGTGGTGAACTCCCTTTTTCTATCGAAGGGGTATATCCACACTAAAATAAAAACTACCCTTACCCGGGGGATGAAATAGTAATTTATTTTTGTATACCTACGAACTTGGCGGTTTTTGTAAAAGAGCGGGCTTTTTAAATGATGATATATAAATGAGTGTTTTTTTTTAATACGTATTGAAATAAACCCCAAAAAACTAATAGGTCATCGGCTTTTTACTATCTCGCTAACCAATAATCGGATTTAAACCTATGAGGTGTCGTAGGACTCGTGGTGAAATCCCCTTTTCTATGGACGGGGCATATTCACCCGAAAATAAAAACTACCCTTACCCGGGGGATGAAATAGTAATTTATTTTTTGTACGCCTGCGCATTTGGGGATTTTGTAAAAGAGCGGGCTTTTTAAATAATGATTTATAAATGAGTGTTTTAATATGTATTGAAAGAAACCCAAAAACTAATAGGTCATCGGCTCTTTACTATCTCGCTAACCAATAATCGGATTTAAACCTATGAGGTGTCGTAGGACTCGTGGTGAACTCTCTTTTTCTATGGACGGGGCATATCCACTCTAAAATAAAAACTACCCTTACCCGGGGGGTTGAAATAGTAATATTTTTTGTATGTGCGCGCACGGACGGCTTTTGTCAAAAGGACCTAACTACACGCTAGTTAATATTTTCTGAACCCCTCATGGGATTTTGCCATAGGCAGTATTATAGCCCTGGGGGTGACGCCCCGTTTTTGAATGTAGGATTCATTTTTGTCGAAAGGGCCTAACGACACTTTTGTTCATATCTCGCGAACCAATCATGCTAGGGACTTGTATGAGGGGTCCTAGCACTTGGGGCAACATCCCCTGTTTGGGGGTGAAACTACCCCCCAAAATTGAAAAATCCCTATCTCGGAAACGAAGAATCCTAAAATTAGGTGTGATAGCTTAAAAAATAGGGGATGATATAGGCTTTTACCTCGATTGATCATTTCACCCCTAAAACAGTAAATAGTCATGTTATGGGGAAAAACGTGTTAAACACCTAAAAATGATAAATGAACCTAAGATCTTTTGTTTTTCATGAAAAATAGCAGGGGGGTGAAATTACCCCCCAAAATTGAAAAATCCCTATCTCGGAAACGAAGAAGCCTAAAATTAGGTGTGATAGCTTAAAAAATAGGGGATGATATGGGCTTTTACCTCGATGGATCATTTCACCCCTAAAACAGTAAATAGTCATGTTATGGGGAAAAACTTGTTAAACACCTAAAAATGATAAATGAACCTAAGATCTTTTGTTTTTCATGAAAAATAGCAGGGGGGGTGAAACTACCCCCCAAAATTGAAAAATCCCTATCTCGGAAACGAAGAATCCTAAAATTAGGTGTGATAGCTTAAAAAATAGGGGATGATCTGGGCTTTTACCTCGATGGATCATTTCACTCCTAAAACAGTAAATAGTCATGTTATGGGGGAAAAAACGTGTTAAACACCTCAAAATGATAAATGAACCTAAGATCTTTTGTTTTTGATGAAAAATAGCAGGGGGGTGAAACTACCCCCCCAAAATTGAAAAATCCCTATCTCGGAAACGAAGAATCCTAAAATTAGGTGTGATAGCTTAAAAAATAGGGGATGATATGGGCTTTTACCTCGATGGATCATTTCACTCCTAAAACAGTAAATAGTCATGTTATGGGGGAAAAAACGTGTTAAACACCTAAAAATGATAAATGAACCTAAGATCTTTTGTTTTTGATGAAAAAATAGCAGGGGGGTGAAACCACCCCCCCAAAAAAAATTGAAAAATCCATATCTAGGAAACGAAGAAGCCTAAAATTAGGTGTGATAGCTTAAAAAATAGGGGATGATTAGGGCTTTTACCTGGATAGGTCATTTCACCCCTAAAACAGTAAATAGTCATGTTATGAGGAAAAAATGTGTTATACACCTAAAAGCATAAGCATCTTTGTGAAACCATGCTTTAATGGACATGTGTATGGAGGATGATTTTTGTTATTATTATTATTAGGTAATTATGGATTAATGTGTTTATAGATAACTAACCTGTGGGGAGCGTGATGGCGCAGGTGCTTAGCTGCTCGTCTTTACCCGGACGGCTGGGGTTCAAATCCCGGTGACAGCGGAGGTTGGAATTTTCACTTGAAAAATCACGTGGCGTCAGGAAGGGCATTCGGCCTTAAATCCCCGGCCAAAATCAAAATGAGCCTGGTTGGCTCCGGCGACTCAAACTAATAGGGAAAAGCCGAAGAAAGAAAAAAAATGGTAACTCACCAGTAATAGTAAACATTGGTTGGAGGTGTTGATGAAGTCAGGATGGCCAACCCTTGCCATGGTTCACGAATGCACCCCAAAAAGTTTTACCTGTCAAGACACAGTCTACCCTGTTGCAGCCTTGTGAAAAAAATCGAACCGGGGCCTCTGTAGTGACAGTGGACTTATTTTCATGGTGATTTTTAAACAAACATAGGCTTGCCTACTACCGCTGTGTTGAATCTGCACAGAGACTCTGGCTTTGGTTTGCGTAGTGTGCCTTGCTGATAACAGCACAGCGACCTTGTCAGGAAGTTTCATATTACTCATTTGCTTGATAGCGGACGTGCTCTGCACATGACTAGATCGTTGTTAGGTTTGACAAAGGCTTAGTGAACCTTATGGGAACCTTGAAATGAATGTCATGGTATAGTCGGGCTTGGAAGCCAAGACCTTAGGGTTGACAACCAAGTAGGTTAACCACTACACGGTGAGATGGTCAAATAATAATGTAACAGAACATATAGAAACGTTTTCTATAGTTTAACGAATTGGCATACCATGAGAGGTGTAGGTAATGGAAATTGAATCCTTAGCTGATGATTATACTACTTTCCATGCGCACGTTTAAGCTATCATGTTAGAAAAAGAATGGTATGGCTTGTTTTAAACGGAGAATAATCATTGTGTTTACTGTGAAACACAAATCTGAATTTAAAATTAATTTAAAATAATTAATTTAAAATTAACTAATTTAAAATTAGTTTAGTACGCTGAAGTTAAAATGAATAATGATCACGTTACAGACAGCCAGTTTCAAAGCCATGAGAACTAAGTGAACAAAGTATAAAATTCATGAGCCAGTGAGGAATTCAACATGCTGTCCTTTGGACAAGAGAGAAGCGTTCTACAGCGACCCTCAATGGTTTGGGACATCGTAAAGATGAAAATTAAATCTAAGCTACTACACTCTTATATACTAGAAGAAGAAATGGAAAACAATTGGTCAAATAAAGGACAGAAGGAATAAAAAATGGCCCTCAACCCTCAAGCATAAGGATTGAGGGAGTTGAAGGAAGGAGAGCCATGAAAGGCAGATAAAAAGTATACTAGGAGTGGCTTTGCCCCAGAGGTAATGGATAAAGAGGAGGAAAACTGGACTCAGCTCAGAAATCCCTTGGGGTTGCCAACTTCCAAACTGATCAGCCCTTGAGGGTGTAGCCATAGGCAGAGTGCATCGCAAGTCGTGGGGCTAAATACACCCTACCTTCTTGAGGGGGCTTGGGCAAAAGACAGGAAATAACATGAAAATAAAAAAGCAAGGCTGCCTCCTCAGGATATCAGAAAAAATAAATAAACCAGGGCCTATGAAGTTTCAAAAGGAAGAGACTCCCTAGGGCTCGGATACTCTAATCATGTTGGGGTCGGTAGAGAACAAGAGTTGAGCAAGTGTGGTCGACAGGAAATAAGAGAGTGAGGAGCCTAGCACAAGTTAGTGGAAGCAATGACGGTCTCAGCTGGGACTCCGTGATCGTCAACCTACATGACACTAGATATGACGCCCAGGGGTGGAATTAAAGACCTATTTTTGTTTTTTATCACTGGCTTTTAAGAACGCTAACACATGGCATGCCTTATAATGCAATACTGGTCCTAGGGTATGCAAAATTGTATTAGAAACTCAGCTAATAATAGTGTGCTTGCCCATGATTTACCTTAAATTTTCCTAAAATCCACTACATTTTCCGAAAATTGACCAAATGACACAACATTCCAGCAAAATTCAACAAATGACTACCAGATTTATTGAAATTCCATTGATTTACCTAAGCATGGTTTAAACTACCTCAAATTCATATAAAATTAGACGAATATAGATGAAAATTCACTAAAATTTACCGAATTTAGCCAAGTGGTGTACAAACCATGAAATTTATCCAATTTTTTAAATTAAAATTGACCACATGTACTCGAAAATGTCATAATATTCCCTTTACATGTATGCTTTTTGTTGTTGTTGTTGTTGTTGTTGTTGTTGTTGTTGTTGTTTCGTTTACCATACTCTCT
Organism: Meconema thalassinum; assembly: GCA_946902985.2. Classification (NCBI taxonomy): domain Eukaryota; kingdom Metazoa; phylum Arthropoda; class Insecta; order Orthoptera; family Tettigoniidae; genus Meconema; species Meconema thalassinum. The sequence goes on along the minus strand of OX336388.2, from coordinate 795,995,723 downwards.
GCAGACAAATACCTCAACATGAATTTCTCTTAGACTAGGAGCTCTACATTCGATATGATAGCTGAGTTTCATTTCCCATAAACTTGTCACTGAGGCGGGTGTCAGGTAAAGGCATTCAGCTGTAAAAACCACACTCTCACATAGACTTTCATAACCTCTTACGTTGAGGTTCCTAACGCTAACGACATTGAATGATTGAACGGTTTCCTTTTCACAATTCCTGTCTATACTTTCCTCTTTAAGGTTGCAAGATGTTTGCAAGATTCCTAAAATGCAATTAAATGTAATAAATACCTTAAGATGGTTTCATTTGTTTAATGATATGGTGTTGATGATGGATATATACGTTAAGACTAATTTTTGTTAGGTCTTGACTGGCCTTGCAATTAGAAATTGACAAACCAAACATGGGTTATCTACCAGGGGAACACTTTGACCACTATGTTGGTTATTGACCAGTAAGTACAGTTCTAGTAATGAAACAGAAATCCAACACAAACAATGAGCGCACAATGCGGCGGAGATTGGTTATGTAGCTATGTGGAATGTACATCACATGTGGTTTACTTGAAGGTTTGGAGATTCCATTAAAGATATTTCTACAATAAACCATTTTCAAATGGTCATTCGTTGGTGTGAAAATATTTATTATATGGTATTTTATGAAAACAATTATGATTTATAAAAAATTTATACGTTTACTGTATTCTTATTTAATGTAAGCACTGGAGGCACTATCGACCAAAATACAGCACTATCTGGAATGTATATTGCATACTTGAAGGTTTGGTGATCCCATTAAAGGTATTCCTACAATAAATGATTTTTAAGTTGTCGTTCTATGGCGTGAAAATATTTAATATATGATATTTGCTAAAAGGATTTACCAGTGGAATTATTTTACAAGTAGTTATTTTAATGACCAACAGAGTTCACTGTTAAGAAGGTAGAGCCCTATGTGGAATGTAGGATAACATGTTATACATGATACGTGACAACTGTAAGGCTTGTGATTTTTAAGATGCCTTTAACCCTATATTAAACACTCAGTTTGCAATACTGATAACTGCAATGTTACTGAAAAAAAATTGAAACAAAACAAAAATCAGCATTGAAAAACCAAAAAGTGGTTGAGCATATATACAGTGGGGAAAAGAAAAGTTTTGTAAACACTAATGTCCAACAAGACTAATTAAATCAGTAACTGTCAGGGTGGCCGAGTGGTTAAGGCGTTTGACTTAAGATCAACTTTCCAAATATATAAGGAAGCAAGGGTTCGAATCCCTTCCCTGACATAACTATTGCTTGAACATGCAAGAAAACAAGAAATATACACAAACTATGTTTATCAATTTAATCATTTTTTTTTACAAGAGATAGACACACAGAATACAGCTCTTTTGGTTTATCATTTCTTTTAAACATAACACTTGTTGAAAATTATTTTTTAGGGGATGGGTGTGTTGCTATGTTGACCCATCACACAATAATAGCAGCTTTACGAAGTTCATTTTCTATATTTAATAGCTCTTTCTCATAACCAATATGACCAAGCTGTTTACAGGCATGCAAGAGCTGTAGACGTTCGACTAATATATTAGGATCGTTCCATTTACTATTTTTTATGAATGGTTTCAGAATCTCGGGAAGCAGTTCATCATTATCACCATTAATATGATTATAATCCTCATTATTATAATCATTTTCATAATGATGATCATTATCATCGTTATCATTACCATGATAATTTCCACCTGTGTCCACAGTCTGTTCAATGGTTTGAGTTGTCTTTGATAGTGTTGAAAGCTTCTTTTTAGATGTGCTAGAATGCTTTAACATTGTTATGTTATTATTACCACTATTACCTTTCCCCACTAACTTTTTGATGGGGTATATTGTCTCTGATAGGGTTGAGGGCTTTTGAGATGTGGGTGCATGTCTGAACATGGGTTTCACAGGAGGTGTTAAAGGTTTCTCATTAAACAACTCGCTAACAGCATGAGTGCGTTGTAGTGTATTAAACTTGAGGTTAATATTATCTTGAGCAGTACTATCTTTCTCTTGGACTTGGTTTCTTGCTTTGGTTTGGGTTTTCCTTACATTTAGACTAGCGTGATTATTAAGTTTACATTCATGATTGTTTGAAGAAAGTACGTCCAATTCTTTTGTTTTAAGCATTCCTCGACACTGTTTCGATCGTTGCTTTGAACAGCGCCAAATAACAGTTCCATTTTTATTGCTTCGTTTCACAATATATGAATATCCTTTATAGTATGCATAAGGCTTACCATACCTAGTCACTGATACTTCCATATCAACTGTCAAGCACAAACTAATCTCTAGTAAAGACAACTTGGTAATAACAACAATAGTTTAATGTGGGAGCATATATACATGCAAAAAAAGTGGGAGCAAAGGTGGGGGGGTAAAAAGTGGGAGCAAATGTGGGAGAAAAAAATAACTGTGAGCAAAAAGTGGGAGCATATATGGGATCAAATGTGGGAGCAAAGCAAATATAAAAAAAAAGTGGGAGCAAATATGCTAACAAATATGTCAACAAATATACCAGCAAAAGTAAATACACAAGTCAAGATAGATTAAAGTGCAAAGAAAATATGCAAGCAAATATGAGAGCAAAAATGGTGTTTTTTCTAAAACAACTAGACATAACAAACTTAGTCATAACCTAACCTAACCTAACCTCACCTAACCTCACCTCACCTAACCTCACCTAACTTCACCTAACCTAACCTAACCTAACTTAACTTCACCTAATCTAACTTGACTGAACTTTACCTAACCTAACCCATCATAACTTCACCTAACCTAACTTTACCTCATCTAACTTCACCTAACCTAACTTTCAACTCACAGATCAAAATTAAATTCTAGGCATAGTTGAGTTGGAACCCAAGACTTCAGGGATAACACACAAGTATACTAGCCACTACACCGCAAAATGGGCAAATTATCATGCAACACAACATAAAGTAAAAGTTTCCTGTAGTGTAACTCATTGGCTGTCAACCATAGTTTGGGAATTCAAACCCAAGACCTCAGGACTTTTGTTTTGAACATTATCAGAAATATTATTCCATTTACATTTTGCTGCTGCTGCTTATAGTTATAAGAGTTGGCATTAATATGGAAAGCAAAAAAAATGTGGGAGCAAAAAGTGGGTGGAAAACGTGTAAGCAGAAGTGGGAGCAAACAAGTGTGAGCAAATATGGGAGCAGAAAGTGGGAGCAAATGTGAAAGCAAAAGTGGGAGCAAAAAAGAGCGAGCAAAAGTGAGTGTACAAAGTAGGAGCAAAATGTGTGAGTAAAAAGTGGGGGCAAATGTGGTGTTTTACTAAAACAATCTCCCCTAACCTAACCTAAACTAACTTCACCCAACCTAATTTCACCTAACCTAACTTTACTTAACCTAACCTTCTAACTCTCAGATCAAAAATTAAATTCTGGCCATAGTTGAGTTGGAACCCAAAACCTCTGGGATAACACCCAAGTATACTAGCCACTACATCGCGAAATGGGCAAATTATCATGCAACACAACACAAAAATAAAAAGATTTCTGTAGTGTAACTCATTGACTGACAATCATAGTTGAGAATTCAAACCCAAGACCTCAGGACTTTTGTTTTGAACATTATCAGAAATATTATTCCATTTACATTTTGCTGTTGCTTATAGTTATAAGAGTTGACATTAATATGGGAGCAAAAGTGAAAGCAAAAAGTGGGTGCAAGCATGGCTGGTTGTAGAGACTTTCATATCAACAAATACACATAAATTAAAATTTAGTAAAGTGACTTGGCTAATAATAATAATAATAATAATATTAACAGTTAAAAAAAAATTCAAGGGGATTGATATTTTTCAGGGTGTAATTTCCACAGTACTGTCAAGAATAATAATTACATGAACAGATTCCAAGAACTCTAGAGTGCTTTTAAGGTTAATGATTGGCTAGGAGTGAGATAGAGCTAGCTAACCTAAATTAACCTCAGCTCAGTAAACCTAACCTTGTCACATGGCATGTTCTACAAGTATAGACTTGCTTTGAGACTGGCTATGACGTCACAGATGAATGGCGGTGGGAGGCTGGACATGACGTTTTTATTATCCAAAAACATTTTCCTTTTTGCCAGCCTCCCACCGCCATTCATCTGTGACGTCATAGCCAGTCTCAAAGCAAGTCTATACTTGTAGAACATGCCATGTGACAAGGTTAGGTTTACTGAGCTGAGGTTAATTTAGGTTAGCTAGCTCTATCTCACTCCTAGCCAATCATTAACCTTAAAAGCACTCTAGAGTTCTTGGAATCTGTTCATGTAATTATTATTCTTGACAGTACTTTGGAAATTACACCCTGAAAAATATCAATCCCCTTGAATTTTTTTTTAACTGTTAATATTATTATTATTATTATTATTAGCCAAGTCACTTTACTAAATTTTAATTTATGTGTATTTGTTGATATGAAAGTCTCTACAACCAGCCATGCTTGCACCCACTTTTTGCTTTCACTTTTGCTCCCATATTAATGTCAACTCTTATAACTATAAGCAACAGCAAAATGTAAATGGAATAATATTTCTGATAATGTTCAAAACAAAAGTCCTGAGGTCTTGGGTTTGAATTCTCAACTATGATTGTCAGTCAATGAGTTACACTACAGAAATCTTTTTATTTTTGTGTTGTGTTGCATGATAATTTGCCCATTTCGCGATGTAGTGGCTAGTATACTTGGGTGTTATCCCAGAGGTTTTGGGTTCCAACTCGACTATGGCCAGAATTTAATTTTTGATCTGAGAGTTGGAAGGTTAGGTTAAGTAAAGTTAGGTTAGGTGAAATTAGGTTGGGTGAAGTTAGTTTAGGTTAGGTTAGGGGAGATTGTTTTAGTAAAACACCACATTTGCCCCCACTTTTTACTCACACATTTTGCTCCTACTTTGTACACTCACTTTTGCTCGCTCTTTTTTGCTCCCACTTTTGCTTTCACATTTGCTCCCATTTTCTGCTCCCATATTTGCTCACACTTGTTTGCTCCCACTTCTGCTTACACGTTTTCCACCCACTTTTTGCTCCCACATTTTTTTTGCTTTCCATATTAATGACAACTCTTATAACTATAAGCAGCAGCAGCAAAATGTAAATGGAATAATATTTCTGATAATGTTCAAAACAAAAGTCCTGAGGTCTTGGGTTTGAATTCCCAAACTATGGTTGACAGCCAATGAGTTACACTACAGGAAACTTTTACTTTATGTTGTGTTGCATGATAATTTGCCCATTTTGCGGTGTAGTGGCTAGTATACTTGTGTGTTATCCCTGAAGTCTTGGGTTCCAACTCAACTATGCCTAGAATTTAATTTTGATCTGTGAGTTGAAAGTTAGGTTAGGTGAAGTTAGATGAGGTAAAGTTAGGTTAGGTGAAGTTATGATGGGTTAGGTTAGGTAAAGTTCAGTCAAGTTAGATTAGGTGAAGTTAAGTTAGGTTAGGTTAGGTTAGGTGAAGTTAGGTGAGGTTAGGTGAGGTGAGGTTAGGTGAGGTTAGGTTAGGTTAGGTTATGACTAAGTTTGTTATGTCTAGTTGTTTTAGAAAAAACACCATTTTTGCTCTCATATTTGCTTGCATATTTTCTTTGCACTTTAATCTATCTTGACTTGTGTATTTACTTTTGCTGGTATATTTGTTGACATATTTGTTAGCATATTTGCTCCCACTTTTTTATATTTGCTTTGCTCCCACATTTGATCCCATATTTGCTCCCACTTTTTGCATATATATATGCTCCCACATTAAACTATTGTTGTTATTACCAAGTTGTCTTTACTAGAGATTAGTTTGTGCTTGACAGTTGATATGGAAGTATCAGTGACTAGGTATGGTAAGCCTTATGCATACTATAAAGGATATTCATATATTGTGAAACGAAGCAATAAAAATGGAACTGTTATTTGGCGCTGTTCAAAGCAACGATCGAAACAGTGTCGAGGAATGCTTAAAACAAAAGAATTGGACGTACTTTCTTCAAACAATCATGAATGTAAACTTAATAATCACGCTAGTCTAAATGTAAGGAAAACCCAAACCAAAGCAAGAAACCAAGTCCAAGAGAAAGATAGTACTGCTCAAGATAATATTAACCTCAAGTTTAATACACTACAACGCACTCATGCTGTTAGCGAGTTGTTTAACGAGAAACCTTTAACACCTCCTGTGAAACCCATGTTCAGACATGCACCCACATCTCAAAAGCCCTCAACCCTATCAGAGACAATATACCCCATCAAAAAGTTAGTGGGGAAAGGTAATAGTGGTAATAATAACATAACAATGTTAAAGCATTCTAGCACATCTAAAAAGAAGCTTTCAACACTATCAAAGACAACTCAAACCATTGAACAGACTGTGGACACAGGTGGAAATTATCATGGTAATGATAACGATGATAATGATCATCATTATGAAAATGATTATAATAATGAGGATGATAAACATATTAATGGTGATAATGATGAACTGCTTCCCGAGATTCTGAAACCATTCATAAAAAATAGTAAATGGAACGATCCTAATATATTAGTCGAACGTCTACAGCTCTTGCATGCCTGTAAACAGCTTGGTCATATTGGTTATGAGAAAGAGCTATTAAATATAGAAAATGAACTTCGTAAAGCTGCTATTATTGTGTGATGGGTCAACGTAGCAACACCTCCATCCCCTAAAATATAATTTTCAACAAGTGTTATGTTTAAAAGAACTGATAAACCAAAAGAGCTGTATTCTGTGTGTCTATCTCTCGCAAAAAAAAATGATTAAATTGATAAACATAGCTTGTGTATATTTCTTGTTTTCTTGCATGTTCAAGCAATAGTTATGTCAGGGAAGGGATTCGAACCCTTGCTTCCTTATATATTTGGAAAGTTGATCTTAAGTCAAACGCCTTAACCACTCGGCCACCCTGACAGTTACTGATTTAATTAGTCTTGTTGGACATTAGTGTTTACAAAACTTTTCTTTTCCCCACTGTATATATGCTCAACCACTTTTTGGTTTTTCAATGCTGATTTTTGTTTTGTTTCAATTTTTTTTCAGTAACATTGCAGTTATCAGTATTGCAAACTGAGTGTTTAATATAGGGTTAAAGGCATCTTAAAAATCACAAGCCTTACAGTTGTCACGTATCATGTATAACATGTTATCCTACATTCCACATAGGGCTCTACCTTCTTAACAGTGAACTCTGTTGGTCATTAAAATAACTACTTGTAAAATAATTCCACTGGTAAATCCTTTTAGCAAATATCATATATTAAATATTTTCACGCCATAGAACGACAACTTAAAAATCATTTATTGTAGGAATACCTTTAATGGGATCACCAAACCTTCAAGTATGCAATATACATTCCAGATAGTGCTGTATTTTGGTCGATAGTGCCTCCAGTGCTTACATTAAATAAGAATACAGTAAACGTATAAATTTTTTATAAATCATAATTGTTTTCATAAAATACCATATAATAAATATTTTCACACCAACGAATGACCATTTGAAAATGGTTTATTGTAGAAATATCTTTAATGGAATCTCCAAACCTTCAAGTAAACCACATGTGATGTACATTCCACATAGCTACATAACCAATCTCCGCCGCATTGTGCGCTCATTGTTTGTGTTGGATTTCTGTTTCATTACTAGAACTGTACTTACTGGTCAATAACCAACATAGTGGTCAAAGTGTTCCCCTGGTAGATAACCCATGTTTGGTTTGTCAATTTCTAATTGCAAGGCCAGTCAAGACCTAACAAAAATTAGTCTTAACGTATATATCCATCATCAACACCATATCATTAAACAAATGAAACCATCTTAAGGTATTTATTACATTTAATTGCATTTTAGGAATCTTGCAAACATCTTGCAACCTTAAAGAGGAAAGTATAGACAGGAATTGTGAAAAGGAAACCGTTCAATCATTCAATGTCGTTAGCGTTAGGAACCTCAACGTAAGAGGTTATGAAAGTCTATGTGAGAGTGTGGTTTTTACAGCTGAATGCCTTTACCTGACACCCGCCTCAGTGACAAGTTTATGGGAAATGAAACTCAGCTATCATATCGAATGTAGAGCTCCTAGTCTAAGAGAAATTCATGTTGAGGTATTTGTCTGCAGAGAGTATGGTAAACGAAACAACAACAACAACAACAACAACAACAACAACAACAACAACAACAACAAAAAGCATACATGTAAAGGGAATATTATGAAATTTTCGAGTACATGTGGTCAATTTTAATTTAAAAAATTGGATAAATTTCATGGTTTGTACACCACTTGGCTAAATTCGGTAAATTTTAGTGAATTTTCATCTATATTCGTCTAATTTTATATGAATTTGAGGTAGTTTAAACCATGCTTAGGTAAATCAATGGAATTTCAATAAATCTGGTAGTCATTTGTTGAATTTTGCTGGAATGTTGTGTCATTTGGTCAATTTTCGGAAAATGTAGTGGATTTTAGGAAAATTTAAGGTAAATCATGGGCAAGCACACTATTATTAGCTGAGTTTCTAATAAAATTTTGCATACCCTAGGACCAGTATTGCATTATAAGGCATGCCATGTGTTAGCGTTCTTAAAAGCCAGTGATAAAAAACAAAAATAGGTCTTTAATTCCACCCCTGGGCGTCATATCTAGTGTCATGTAGGTTGACGATCACGGAGTCCCAGCTGAGACCGTCATTGCTTCCACTAACTTGTGCTAGGCTCCTCACTCTCTTATTTCCTGTCGACCACACTTGCTCAACTCTTGTTCTCTACCGACCCCAACATGATTAGAGTATCCGAGCCCTAGGGAGTCTCTTCCTTTTGAAACTTCATTGGCCCTGGTTTATTTATTTTTTCTGATATCCTGAGGAGGCAGCCTTGCTTTTTTATTTTCATGTTATTTCCTGTCTTTTGCCCAAGCCCCCTCAAGAAGGTAGGGTGTATTTAGCCCCACGACTTGCGATGCACTCTGCCTATGGCTACACCCTCAAGGGCTGATCAGGTTGGAAGTTGGCAACCCCAAGGGATTTCTGAGCTGAGTCCAGTTTTCCTCCTCTTTATCCATTACCTCTGGGGCAAAGCCACTCCTAGTATACTTTTTATCTGCCTTTCATGGCTCTCCTTCCTTCAACTCCCTCAATCCTTATGCTTGAGGGTTGAGGGCCATTTTTTATTCCTTCTGTCCTTTATTTGACCAATTGTTTTCCATTTCTTCTTCTAGTATATAAGAGTGTAGTAGCTTAGATTTAATTTTCATCTTTACGATGTCCCAAACCATTGAGGGTCGCTGTAGAACGCTTCTCTCTTGTCCAAAGGACAGCATGTTGAATTCCTCACTGGCTCATGAATTTTATACTTTGTTCACTTAGTTCTCATGGCTTTGAAACTGGCTGTCTGTAACGTGATCATTATTCATTTTAACTTCAGCGTACTAAACTAATTTTAAATTAGTTAATTTTAAATTAATTATTTTAAATTAATTTTAAATTCAGATTTGTGTTTCACAGTAAACACAATGATTATTCTCCGTTTAAAACAAGCCATACCATTCTTTTTCTAACATGATAGCTTAAACGTGCGCATGGAAAGTAGTATAATCATCAGCTAAGGATTCAATTTCCATTACCTACACCTCTCATGGTATGCCAATTCGTTAAACTATAGAAAACGTTTCTATATGTTCTGTTACATTATTATTTGACCATCTCACCGTGTAGTGGTTAACCTACTTGGTTGTCAACCCTAAGGTCTTGGCTTCCAAGCCCGACTATACCATGACATTCATTTCAAGGTTCCCATAAGGTTCACTAAGCCTTTGTCAAACCTAACAACGATCTAGTCATGTGCAGAGCACGTCCGCTATCAAGCAAATGAGTAATATGAAACTTCCTGACAAGGTCGCTGTGCTGTTATCAGCAAGGCACACTACGCAAACCAAAGCCAGAGTCTCTGTGCAGATTCAACACAGCGGTAGTAGGCAAGCCTATGTTTGTTTAAAAATCATCATGAAAATAAGTCCACTGTCACTACAGAGGCCCCGGTTCGATTTTTTTTCACAAGGCTGCAACAGGGTAGACTGTGTCTTGACAGGTAAAACTTTTTGGGGTGCATTCGTGAACCATGGCAAGGGTTGGCCATCCTGACTTCATCAACACCTCCAACCAATGTTTACTATTACTGGTGAGTTACCATTTTTTTCTTTCTTCGGCTTTTCCCTATTAGTTTGAGTCGCCGGAGCCAACCAGGCTCATTTTGATTTTGGCCGGGGATTTAAGGCCGAATGCCCTTCCTGACGCCACGTGATTTTTCAAGTGAAAATTCCAACCTCCGCTGTCACCGGGATTTGAACCCCAGCCGTCCGGGTAAAGACGAGCAGCTAAGCACCTGCGCCATCACGCTCCCCACAGGTTAGTTATCTATAAACACATTAATCCATAATTACCTAATAATAATAATAACAAAAATCATCCTCCATACACATGTCCATTAAAGCATGGTTTCACAAAGATGCTTATGCTTTTAGGTGTATAACACATTTTTTCCTCATAACATGACTATTTACTGTTTTAGGGGTGAAATGACCTATCCAGGTAAAAGCCCTAATCATCCCCTATTTTTTAAGCTATCACACCTAATTTTAGGCTTCTTCGTTTCCTAGATATGGATTTTTCAATTTTTTTTGGGGGGGGTGGTTTCACCCCCCTGCTATTTTTTCATCAAAAACAAAAGATCTTAGGTTCATTTATCATTTTTAGGTGTTTAACACGTTTTTTCCCCCATAACATGACTATTTACTGTTTTAGGAGTGAAATGATCCATCGAGGTAAAAGCCCATATCATCCCCTATTTTTTAAGCTATCACACCTAATTTTAGGATTCTTCGTTTCCGAGATAGGGATTTTTCAATTTTGGGGGGGGGGGGTAGTTTCACCCCCCTGCTATTTTTCATCAAAAACAAAAGATCTTAGGTTCATTTATCATTTTGAGGTGTTTAACACGTTTTTTCCCCCATAACATGACTATTTACTGTTTTAGGAGTGAAATGATCCATCGAGGTAAAAGCCCATATCATCCCCTATTTTTTAAGCTATCACACCTAATTTTAGGATTCTTCGTTTCCGAGATAGGGATTTTTCAATTTTGGGGGGTAGTTTCACCCCCCCTGCTATTTTTCATGAAAAACAAAAGATCTTAGGTTCATTTATCATTTTTAGGTGTTTAACAAGTTTTTCCCCATAACATGACTATTTACTGTTTTAGGGGTGAAATGATCCATCGAGGTAAAAGCCCATATCATCCCCTATTTTTTAAGCTATCACACCTAATTTTAGGCTTCTTCGTTTCCGAGATAGGGATTTTTCAATTTTGGGGGGTAATTTCACCCCCCTGCTATTTTTCATGAAAAACAAAAGATCTTAGGTTCATTTATCATTTTTAGGTGTTTAACACGTTTTTCCCCATAACATGACTATTTACTGTTTTAGGGGTGAAATGATCAATCGAGGTAAAAGCCTATATCATCCCCTATTTTTTAAGCTATCACACCTAATTTTAGGATTCTTCGTTTCCGAGATAGGGATTTTTCAATTTTGGGGGGTAGTTTCACCCCCAAACAGGGGATGTTGCCCCAAGTGCTAGGACCCCTCATACAAGTCCCTAGCATGATTGGTTCGCGAGATATGAACAAAAGTGTCGTTAGGCCCTTTCGACAAAAATGAATCCTACATTCAAAAACGGGGCGTCACCCCCAGGGCTATAATACTGCCTATGGCAAAATCCCATGAGGGGTTCAGAAAATATTAACTAGCGTGTAGTTAGGTCCTTTTGACAAAAGCCGTCCGTGCGCGCACATACAAAAAATATTACTATTTCAACCCCCCGGGTAAGGGTAGTTTTTATTTTAGAGTGGATATGCCCCGTCCATAGAAAAAGAGAGTTCACCACGAGTCCTACGACACCTCATAGGTTTAAATCCGATTATTGGTTAGCGAGATAGTAAAGAGCCGATGACCTATTAGTTTTTGGGTTTCTTTCAATACATATTAAAACACTCATTTATAAATCATTATTTAAAAAGCCCGCTCTTTTACAAAATCCCCAAATGCGCAGGCGTACAAAAAATAAATTACTATTTCATCCCCCGGGTAAGGGTAGTTTTTATTTTCGGGTGAATATGCCCCGTCCATAGAAAAGGGGATTTCACCACGAGTCCTACGACACCTCATACGTTTAAATCCGATTATTGGTTAGCGAGATAGTAAAAAGCCGATGACCTATTAGTTTTTTTTTGGTTTATTTAAATACGTATATAAAAAAACACTCATTTATAAATCATCATTTAAAAAGCCCGCTCTTTTACAAAAACCGCCAAGTTCGTAGGTATACAAAAATAAATTACTATTTCATCCCCCGGGTAAGGGTAGTTTTTATTTTAGTGTGGATATACCCCTTCGATAGAAAAAGGGAGTTCACCACGAGTCCTACGACACCTCATACGTTTAAATCCGATTATTGGTTAGCGAGATAGTAAAAAGCCAATGACCTATTAGTTTTTATGGTTTATTTCAATACATATTAAAAACACTCATTAATAAATCATCATTTAAAAAGCCCGCCCTTTTACAAAACTCCTCAAGTGCGCATGCGTATAAAAAAACATTCATCGCCAAAATGTCAAAAAACAACATGTTTACCCCAAATGGCGTTTCCCAATTCCATCCATTTTTAAAAAATAACCTCACCATCATCTAGAGCGGAAAAAATACCATCTAAACGACCCCTCACTCGACCCTACTCCTCCCCCACCACCTAACCCTTTCCCAACATAGGCATACATATTCAAGCACGAGCGCGACTTCAGGAAACCAACACTACCCCACTACTCGCGAATGACCTTTTAGTTTTGGTCTTTTAATCAAATAAAGAGCCTATAGGAAAGTAGGGGGCATTACTAGCAGTGCTAGGACACCCTGTATGTTCAAATCCCATGATTGGTTAGCGAGATATCAGGTTCGGGGCCGATACGAGGGTGGCTCAATAAAAAGTGAGACAGCTCTGTCCTTACCACACTACTGAAGATCTATCTAAGCGGATAGATACATTACAAGTTAATAACGTAGCCACGCTGACAGAGATGGTTAATAAAACAGATTTAACTAACTCAAACGAATTTGACAAAATTAAATGTACGGTCGATGAGATAAGCATAGAACTAGCGAAAATTCGATCAAAGCAGGATAAGGATACCAGCGAGATAGAACAGCAATTAAGGTCACTTACGATAGGAGATGCAACATTTTCATCTACGTTGAGAACTGAAGTCAGGGAGGATATCAGAAAGGCCTTGACGAGATTTTTTCAAGCAAGAGATGAAAAATTGAAAGAAGAAATAAGAAGATTAGAGGCTAGGACAGACAGGATAGAAGAGGATAAGGAAAGCGAGATTAGTCAACAGCAAATTCCGAAGTCCAATTTTAACTTCAGTCGAGAGCCATTTCAAACTGAAATAGGGGAATTTGGAGGAGATTTTGAACCTTATCAAAGTAGGTCAAATGCCAATGTCATCGTAATCAAGAATAATGATGAGAAACCGAACAAATTCAGCGGAGTAGGCAATATTACTGCAGTAGAATTTCTGAGAGACATGAGGTCGTATTTAGAAGATAATAGGATACCTCGTGAAAGACATATGAGGGTCGTAGAAAAATACTTGGATTCAGAAGCGTTAGTATGGCACAGAGCTTTCAGATACACGTATCAGACATTTGAAGAATTCGCTATAGCTCTGCAGAAACGATTTTGGAGCAAGGAACTTCAACAAGATATACGAGCAGAAATTTATTTTAAGAAGTATGCATATTCTAGTCCAACGAAATACGCAAGTTTCTTCACGAAACAATTAGCACGCTTGCAGTATTTGCAACCCCCTTTGGCGGAAGAAGACTTGGTTCACGCTATTTCATGCCAGTTACCAACAGAAGTTAGGAGGCACCTCATTTCGGCAAACGTGAAAACCCTAGAAGGAATGGCAGAAATTTGAGAAGACTGGATCACACGTCTAATGTGTCCACCAACTCAACTGGAAATCAAAACCAGAGAGGAAGAAACCAGGAACCGAGAGAAATCCACACCATACACATCGATCAAATGCAGCAAACAGAGGAGAACAAAAATGGAGTAGGTCCAACGAGATCCAGGTTGTATGGACAGAATCGATTTCGACCAGATTATCAAAGACCTAGAGAAGGAAGGCCATATGAAAATCAAAGATGGAGGAATAACTATTACACTAGGAACAATGATTATCGTAGAGAGGGATATTATAATCGAAATAACCCTACGAATAATTATGGATATCGGAGATATCAGAACTGGAGAAACACGAATAATTATTCAAGACAGCAACAACAGCCAAGTCAACAAAATCAAGGTTGGAGGAATAATAACAATGTAAGAAGGTATTATGATGACAGGGAAAGAGAAAGTCAGGAATACCTAAGGAATCTCAGAGAAAGGAACGCGAGAGACCAAAATCAGGGACAACATAACCTGAATCAAGAACCTCAACCTGGAACAAGCAGAGATAGAAGGAATGAAGACCCAGGAGGGATACAAAAAAAACGTCAAATTCCAAAAAGTGAAGGAGGAAGAAAACAGCACCGTAACCAGACATGAAATCCAGATTAATGAGTTGTATGAAGCCACGAATGAAGATCTTCTGTATGAGAGAGAAGAGACGAAAACAGACAGAGTAGCAAGGTTACCGATTATAGAAATCATATCAGAAGGAGAATGCCTGAGAACACTACTAGATACGGGAGCAACAGCATCAATTTTATCAGAGAACTGTTTTCACAGATTGAAGGATGGAAATTCACTTATAGCAATGCCCGTTTCGACTATTAAAGTCAGGGGCGTATTTAACGACAAGACCATGAAATGTAAAGTCCAAGCACTAATGGAATTCTCTATAAATGAATACAGATATGAGCAGGTATTCATAGTCTTGAGCCAGATAAATTTTGATGCTATTTTAGGCATTGATTTCATAACTAAGACTGGAGCTGTGATCGGTTTACGAAATGGAGTCATAAGATTTAATGAAGGCCTACATCAATCAGAGGATACGACGAAGGATGAGAATTAGTGTAGTCTGATTGACGAAACTACAGAAGCAAATCTTGTGAAGATTGTTATGGAAGTTGAAGCAGAAGGAATACCTCACTATAGCAGAAAGATTGAGAATTTTGAAGATCAGAGGGAGATATTGGAAGAATTGGTCACGACTTATGCAGACATTTTTGATAACAAGCCAGGCATTATAAGAGGATATAAATATCAGATTAAGCTCGCTGATGACACACCTTTTCAGAAGAAATTGTATCCAATTCCGGAGAAGTATCAAGCTGAAGTGACAGAGCTCATAAAAGGCATGGAAAAAGAAGGGATTATAAGAAAGCAAGCCACTCCTTATTTAAATCCACTCACTGTTGTGAAGAAAGCAGATGGTAGTCTTAGACTATGTTTAGATGCCAGGGGCATAAATACTCTTCTGCTGAAAGAATTCGACAGGCCACCGAAAATTAGAGAACTACTGAGGAGATTCAAGAATAAAACCTGTTTCTCAGTGATTGATTTAACTGCAGCATTTCATCAAATAGAGCTTACAGAAGACAGCAAATGTTATACAGGGTTCATGTTCAATCAAACCTGTTATGTATACCAAAGAGTACCATATGGATTGGTAAATTCAAGTCCAGCACTTATCAGAGCCTTGGATGACAAGTTGAGTGAAGAAGTGAAACAATTTGCTATTTGCTACGTGGATGATATCATCATATCTTCAGAGACACCAGAGCAACATTTCATGCATTTGACGAAGCTATTTGATAACCTCAGAAGTGCAAACATCAAGGTGAAATTGGATAAATGTCATTTCTTTCAAGAAAAGATCAACTTTCTTGGGCATACTATAGACAGATTTGGTTACCACCCGAATGAAGACAAGATTGAGGCGATTTTGAAATTTCCAACACCCAAGAAAATCAAAGACATCAGAGCTTTTGCGGGTCTTTGTCAGTTTTTCAGTAATCATTGTCCACGTTATTCAGAAATCATGGCACCTCTACATGAGCTTCTAAAGAAGAACAATAGATGGAAATGGGATGCAGCTGCTGAGAATGCCTTTATTCAAGCAAAGGAAATGCTCAGAGATAACATCAAGTTGGAGTACCCAGATTTTGAAAGAACATTCATCATAGAAACGGACGCTTCACGAGTTGGTATTAGTGCAGTCTTATATCAGAAGGATCAAGATGGAAATCCTCACTATAATTCATTCAGCAGTAGGAAGTTCCGCACGCACGAGCTGAATTACTTCACGACGGAGTTTGAAGCTTTAGCCGTCATAAATGCTCTACAAAATTGGAAGAAATTATTGCTGGGACACAAGATCATAATCAGAACGGATCATAAAGCACTAGAATTCATGTTGAAGTCAGACTTGTCAAGCGATAGGATGACCAGATGGACCATGTTTTTGCAACAATTTGATGCCACGATAGTTCATGTGCCTCGAAAAGACAACCTTCTAGCAGATATTCTTTCCAGACATCCGATTCCTGAGAGAGATGTGAGAGTTAATGTTATCCAGACAGATGCAGAAGATCAAGAAACGCTGGATAAACTGAGAAGAATTCCTCTTTTTCAAAAGAAGCATGCACCATTCAGGAACATTTATCGATTTTTGTCAGGGAGAATGACAAGGAGGCACGTCTCATACTTAGAAACGAGAAGGAAAGCTAGACACTATATTCTCGTGGGAGAAACTGTATGTAAATACATTGATGCCAGACATACGAAAGTACGAGTTGCTATTCCACCAGAACTTATTGTGCCACTAATTTGGTTAGTACACAAAAGTATAGGCCACGGAGGAGTTGACAAAACATACTATACCATGTTAGAAAAATTCTACTGGATTAATATGAGAGAATCCATAACCATAGTGATCAGATCTTGTGATCTGTGTCAGAAGAATAAATATAATTCTGAACTATTGAAGGAGAGACCTAAAGCGATTATTCCGACGAAACCATTGGAATTGTTTAGTCAGGATATTTTTGGACCTGCACCTAAAGGAGACAGAGGAAACCAGTATGTGTTAGTTACAATGGATGTATTCTCCAAAATTGTAATGCTCAATCCCATGCAGAAAGCAACAACGAGAAAGGTTTTATATCACCTGGAAAGGAACATTATTCCAAAGTTGGGAAAACCAGAGAGACTATTAACAGACCATGGAACGCAATTCACTTCTGCTGAATTTCAGGGAGCGATGGATAGGTTGGATATTGTTCAGCTATTTTCATCAGTTCGAAGCCCAGAGACGAATCCTATTGAAAGAACAATGCTGGAATTTTCAAAGTACATTCGCTTGTATAGTGCAGATAATCATGCGAATTGGGTGAAGATTGTACCACTAGTGGAATTTTGCATCTATAATACGAGACATGAGAGCACCAACGATATTCCAGTCATGTTGCATTTTGAAGAGAAACCCGTACGACCATGGAACGGAATCTTCAATATTCCGGAAGATAATGAACCACCGATGGACCAGAGAATCGAAGAAGCGAGGATCCAGTTGAACAAAGCGGCTGAGAAGAGATTAAAACGTTTAGAAGGGAAGAGATTCAATGGACCGCTACGAGAAGGTGACCTTGTATTAGTCAGGATTCCTGTGAAAGCTGACGTACTGAAGAAAGTGTATATCAAATTCAGTAACCTATTCAGAGGACCGTTCAAAGTAGATACAGTCTACGGTAACAATTGCTATAAAATTGTAAGAGTGGAAGATAATAGATCCATTGGAAAATTCAACCATTCCAAATTGAAAAGATTTTACCCACAGATACAGTAAAATCAATAAATTCAGTCTCAGGAACAGAGAAATTACTGGTATTAAAGAAAGTACAGGCTATACTTTACTTTAAATTAGCAACGGGGAAATACGCCAGAATTTATTGAAGGTCATTACTCAAGAACTGATCTGGAGATGAACCAAGACCCCAGAAAATAAATGAGTGGATAAAAAAATTTATTTATAAAAAATTCGAGAAATATGGGAAAAACTGTATGGAAATGAGTGAAATACTATAGATTTTATGCATTTATAAAAGGCAAGGAAGTAGGAATGATTTAAAGAAGGACATATATTTCATTATATGAATGTGGGAGGTCCATATTACGAGAAACATCACGCCACTTGAAGCGAGAGTTACGTCATGAGAGAGGGGAAGAGACGAAGGTCGAACTGCGGACTGAAGTGAGGAGAGGTGGTAGGAGTTACGTCACACCACGAGAGGAGAGGAAGAGAGACTGGAACTTGAGGAGTGCGGAGCACAGGACGAGAGCGTTCTATCCAATTTGAGATTTGAACGAGACAAGACCTCGAGCAGAAACGAGTTTTCTTATAATAGTGCTACAGTTCATAAAAGTTGGAAGCAAAGAAGAGTGCAATTCCAGAACTTACAGTAACTTAGGAGCAAGCTACAATATATAAAGCAGAACGGAACAGTACAACCATATATTGCAGTGCTTATGCAAAGTTGTTCCACATAGCTTGAAACATTTCGACAAGAAAATAGTCAGTATTTCTACGTGAAAAAGCTTATTTGAACATTACATTGAAAATGCAAGTTAGAAGTCAGCAACGGGGAGGTCTTAATTATATTGTCAGAAATATGAATATTACCATGTGCTAAACAAAAGCATAGGGAAGTGAAGACTACAAGGATGTCAGTTGAATTCCAGATTCACTAACATGAAAGGCGCAACATAATATCTACGCAAAGCGCAACATCACCGAGCAAAACTTATACATTTCTACGAGAGTTTTAACACATCTTGAGATACGAAAACGCTTGCATAAACGACAATATACCACCGTGATGTCTATTCTGAAGAAAACCGATGTCTATTCTGAAGAAACCCGATGTCTATTCTGAAGAAACCCAGATGTCTATTCTGAAGAGATGGAGATTCGAAGCCGGCCTACTTGCAGTGAACGGAGGACGGAGAGCTGGCGGAGCTGTTCACGGCGAGGTCATTCACCACGAGTCCAGCTGGCTCTGTCACAAACCGGTCTTCATAGCTGTGGGCGATGCTATGGAACACGACAAATTTGGTTTGGGAGGAGAGATGCAGGTATTTTCAACAGTCCAGAAGCCAGCACAAGGTAGTGGAGAAATTGTCTTTTATCATGTAGAATTGTAGTTATGTTCTGTGATTATCCAATTGACCAACCGCATATTTTTCAACCGCATATTTTTCAACAGTATTTTTAACAGTATTTTTCAACAGCATTTTTTTAACTGCATTATTTAAAACGTATAATTTTGTCAAAGTAATTAAATTTGTGTAGATCTTGTTATAGTGATTTTTCGTATTTTTCTACGGAGTTATTTGCCTTGTTCTTGAAAAATTTCAGTCACTTGGACGAAATTTTGGCATGATGATGCTATTAATACTAAGGTTATATTAAAGTAAAATCGTGTAATATTTTCATATTTGCGTTAGATTTAATTTAATTAAATCTGTTTTATCGCAGCGATGGAATATAAATGAATTGTTTAGAGGAACATAGAATGAATTGTATTAAAGGAATTTAGAACGAATTGTTTAAAGGAATATGAAGCAAATTATTTAAAAGAATGTAGAGTGAACTATTTAAAAGGAATAGAACGTTGAACGAAGTAAAGAAGGAGTAAGATTGTAATTGAAGTAAAATGAAGTTTATTGGAGCAAATTTAAGTACAGCATATTTAAGAAGTAACGTCACGAAGTGTAAAGAATATTTCGACAACTCATGATGTTGATTCGAGTGTCAGAAATTTATTATGAACGGAAGTATTACGAAAAGCTTATACACATATGTCTAATGAGATTTAGAGCGTTAAAAAGCATATATGAATTTGTTAAACAAATATATTAATGGAAAGAAGTCAAACTTATATCTTTTGTTAAGAGTATGAATATTTACTGATATTTCTAGAAGAGTTGTAATAAAATGTAAAGCTGAATTTAAACACGTGAAAAAGAAAGTTAACAAAGTTAAATCACAGGGTGATCAGAAAGTGAAAGTACAGAGATTTATTGCAGAAATGGAATTATAAGCACGAGGCGAAGTTATATCAGTATAGAGGAGAATGTTAAAGTAAAGGAAGTATATGTATTGAAGTGGAAGTTTATAGTTGAATTACCGTGCAAATTAAGGAGATATAAACGTAAAAGGAGTTACGTAATTTTACGAAGAGAGGCTGAGGAGTCTCTAAGTTTTTCTAGTATTGATTGCAATAATTGTGAAGTTATGTGAGGGTATTGAAGGAAGATGCTGTACAGGGTGTTTAAGAGAGAAAGTAATTGTTGTATAATTATGAAGGAGGAGTGTGGAAACGAAGGTTAATGCCGTGCACTTCTAATATTCACGTTTATCAAAAGATTGTTAACTCAGTAAAGAATTTCAGAACTTATTTCAGTATTTCATGATATATAGATAAAGGTAAAAAGGAACAGTGCTTAGCTTAAATGTTTGTCACTTATGTTCAATTGATTATGACGTGTATTTATTACTTTCAACACGATAGTTGCGGTGTATGTTTGGATTTGATGGTTAAGAAAATTGAGTAGATGAAAGACTTATTGGAGGAAGAAAATTTAATCTTCGACATTATGAAGTGTAAAATTTGAGAGATTCTTAAAGGATGTATATATGCACATAGTTCATGAATAATTTTGATTAGATATGGAACTACGGTTCATAGTTGAAGCGGACCTGTATAAAATAGGGCAATACTTAGTAACACGCCGTTTCACACTTTCTAACTATATAAATGCCACTTGCCAATTTATTTTTGCAGTTATTTTTGTTGAAGTGTCAGGGAGACACAATATTCAGGAAGGAAGCCAGTTTTTATACTTGTTTTTTTAGCTTAATAAACGGCTGGCGCTTTTTAGCGACTTAGTCAACTTTTATCTAAGCTGATACCGTTTTCATTGTCGTCATCGTCGAAAATAGTACTACGAGGTATAGATACAGGCGCTCACTATAGATTAGACCTTATCACCCCTCGAGATTGGAGTTTCTCGATTTGCTCTAAATGTAAATGATAGTAGAAATGTGTACCTTGTCTAGTAGTACTATTTTCTTTACGAATAATATTTATCCTGTATGTTCCTGAAATTCCCAATTTTACTTAGTAGGCATGGTAAGTTTGAGAGCTGGGTAACTTACATGTCTGCAATCCTTTTTCGAGCTGTGGATATAAGTACTGATGGGTATCTTCGGGCGCAGTACCATGTTTCGACTTCTGGAAAATTTCGACATATCTTCGCGTTTCACATCCCCCAGACCCCAAAACCACCGTCAGTTCAAAAGTTTATATATAATTTATGTATGTATATATATATCTTTGTATATATAATTCTTCGACACGTGTGTATGTGACTGAACTCCTCCTAAGCAACTGAACCGATTTTGATGGAATTTGGTGTGTATATTAGGGTGGGTCCATGTATGGTTTAGATTCACAATCTGACCCGGTAGGTGGAATGAACACAATTTTAGATCCACAATTTACACACAATTTTAGAACCACAATATACAGTCAAAAACAGTCGTCATGGAAACCACTAGCCTTGGCCTTCGTGTAAGCTGATGTCTTTGGACGGTTTGTCTCTGCACGTTAGAGCCACCTGGTCGCAACCTGTGCAACTGCCGCCATTGTACACACTCCGCCCGTGGCGAAAAGTTGTGTTTTATACCAAAGGTGGCAGTGATGTCTAATTCTACTGTTTGTCTCTGCACGTTAGAGCGTTTCAAAGTCCCGTATGCGTTCATATACCATTCATTCGATTGCCATGAAACTGGGGTGATATGTTGAGTGAGCCCCAGGGAAGGTGTTTGGCTTAGTAAATCCATTTTACAATAGATAGCGCAAGAAAAGATTCAACAAACGACCGACAACGCGCGAAGCGTTTCAAAAATGTCCCGTATGCGTTCAAATACCATTCGTCCGATAGCGATGAAACTTGGGTGAGATGTTGTGTACACTTGAGTGAGGGTTTCTAACTTAGTAAGTCCATTTCATAGTAGGTAGCTCACGAGTAGATTCAACAAATGAGCAACGACGCGCGAACTTTTAATCAAAGTCCCGTATGCGTTCATATACCATTCATCCGATTGCAATGAAACTTGGGTGAGATGTTGTGTACACTTACGTGAGGGTTTCTAACTTAGTAAATCCATTCCACAAGAGGTTTCGCATGAGTAGATTCAACAAATGAACGACGACGTACGAAGCGTTTCAATATGGTCCCGTAAGCGTCCAAATACCATTCGTCCGATTACGATGAAACTTGGGTGAAAAGTTGTGTACACCCTACGGAAGGTTTCTGGCTTAATAAATCAATTTTACAATAGGTAGCGCACGAGTAGATTCAACAAATGTGTGACGGCACGCGAATCATTTCAACAAAGTACCGTATGCGGCCATATACCATTTATCAGATTGCGATGAAACTTTGGTGAATTGTTGTGGACACTCCAGGAAATGTTTCTGTCTTAGTAAATCCAGTTTTTAATAAGTAGCGCACGAGTAGATTCAACAAATGAGCGACGGCGCGCGAATCGTTTCCACAATGTCCCGTATGCGGTCATATATCATTCATCCGATTGCGATCAAACCTTGGTGAATCATTGAGTGCACGCCAGAGAAGGTTTCAGGCTTAGTAAATCTATTTTACAATTGGTAGCGCATGAGTAGATTCAACAAATGAGTGACGGCACGCGAATCGTTTAAAGAAAATCACTAATGTGTTCATATGTCATTCATCCGATTCCGATGAAACTTTGATGAGTTGTTGTATACACGCCAGGGAAGGTGTCAACTTGGTAAATCCATTTTACAATATTGGTAGCGCACGAGTAGATGTAACAAATGAGTGACGACGCGCGAAGCGTTCCAACAAAATCCTGCATGAGTTCATATACTATTCATCGATTGTGATGAAACTTTGATGAGTTATTGTTTACACTTACTTGAAGCTTTCTAACTTTGTAAATCCATTTCACAGTTGGTAGAGCACGAGTAGATTCAACAAATTAGTGACAGCGCACAAATCATTTAAACCTAATCCCATATGCGTTAAATGCCATTTATCCGTTTGCGATGAAACTTTGGAGAGTTGTTGTGCACGCTCCAACGAATGTTTCTAAATTAGTTAATTCAATTCACGATAGTTTAGAGGCAGTTAACATAAGTTGAAAAAAATATTGTGTATCCAAAAGCACTTCAAGAAACAAAGTTACAACACTTTCTTTGATTGGCAGGACAACGTCTGCCGGGTCAGCTTGTATGTTTATATATCTTTATATATATATATTTCTTCGACACGTGTGTATGTGACTGAACTCCTCCTAAACGACTGAACCGATTTTGATGGAATTTGGTGTGTATATTAGGGTGGGTCATGTATGGTTTAGATTCACAATCTGACTCGGTAGGTGGAATGAACACAATTTTAGAACCACAATTTACACACAATTTTAGAACCACAATATACAGTCAAAAACAGTCGTCATGGAAACCACTAGCCTTGGCCTTCGTGAAAGCTGATGTCTTTGGACGGTTTGATTCTGCACGTTACAGCCACCTGGTCGCAACCTGTACAACTACCGCCATTACATACACTCCGCCCGTGGCGAAAAGTTGTGTTTTATACCAAAGGTGGCAGTGATGTCGAATTCTACTGTTCGTCTCTGCACGTTAGAGCGTTTCAAAGTCCCGTATGCGTTCATATACCATTCATCCGATTGCCATGAAACTTGGGTGATATGTTGAGTGAGCTCCAGGGAAGGTGTTTGGCTTAGTAAATCCATTTTACAATATATATCGCTCGAATAGATTCAACAAATGAGCGACGACGCGCGAAGCGTTTCAAAAAGGTCCCGTATGCGTTCAAATACCATTCGTCCGATAGCGATGAAACTTGGGTGAGATGTTGTGTACACTCCAGGGAAGGCTTCTGGCTTAGTAAATCAATTTCACATTAGGTAGTGCACGACTAGATTCAACAAATGAATGACGACGCGCGAAGCGTTTCACAAAATCCCGTATAAGTTTATATTCCATTCATAGATTGAGATGAAACTTTGATGAGTTGTTGTGTACACTTAAGTGAAGGCTTCTAACTTAGTAATCCATTTCACAGGAGGTTGAGCACGAGTAGATTCAACAAATGAGCGGCGACGTGCGAAGCTTTTCAAAGAAGTCCCGTACGCGTTCAAATACCATTCGTCCGATAGCGATGAAACTTGAGTGAGATGTTGTGTACACTTACGTGAGGGTTTCTAACTTAGTAAATCCATTTTACAATAGGTAGCTCACGAGTAGATTCAACAAATGAGCAACGACGCGCGAACTTTTAATCAAAGTCCCATATGCGTTCATATACCATTTATCCGATTGCAATGAAACTTGGGTGAGATGTTGTGTACACTTACGTGAGGGTTTCTAACTTAGTAAATCCATTTTACAGGAGGTTTCGCACGAGTAGATTCTACAAATGAGCGACGACGCGCGAAGCGTTTCAATAAGGTCCCGTATGCGTTCAAATACCATTCGTCCGATTACGATGAAACTTGGGTGAGATGTTGTGTACACCCTACGGAAGGTTTCTGGATTAATAAATCCATTTTACATTAGGTAGCACACGAGTAGATTCAACAAATGTGGGACGGCACGTGAATCATTTCAACAAAGTACCGTATGCGTCCATATACCATTTATCCGATTGCGATGAAACTTTGGTGAATTGTTGTGTACACTCCAGGAAATGTTTCTATCTTAGTAAATCCAGGTTTTAATAGCGCACGAGTAGATTCAACAAATGAGCGACGGCGCGTGAATCGTTTCCACAATGTCCCGTATGCGGTCATATATCATTCATCCGATTGCGATCAAACCTTGGTGAATCATTGAGTGCACGCCAGAGAAGGTTTCAGACTTAGTAAATCTATTTTAAAATAGGTAGCGCATGAGTAGATTCTACAAATGAGTGACGGCACGCGAATCGTTTAAAGAAAATCAGTTATGCGTTCATATGTCATTCATCCGATTCCGATGAAACTTTGATGAGTTGTTGTGTACACGCCAGGGAAGGTGTTCAACTTGGTAAATCCATTTTAAAATATTGGTAGTGCACGAGTGGATGTAACAAAAGAGTGACGATGCGCGAAGCGTTCCAACAAAATCCTGTATGCGTTCATATACTATTCATCGATTGCATGAAACTTGGAAGAGTTGTTGTGTACACTTACGTGAAGCTTTCTACCTTAGTAAATCCATTTCACAGTTGGTAGAGCACGAGTAGATTCAACAAATGAGTGACAGCGCACGAATCATTTAAACCAAATCCCGTATGCGTTAAATGCCATTCATCCGTTTGCGATGAAACTTTGGAGAATTGTTGTGCACGCTCCAAATAATGTTTCTAAATTAGTTAATTCAATTCACGATAGTTTAGAGGCAGTTAACAGAAATTGAAAAAATATTGTGTATCCAAAAGCACTTCAAGAAACAAAGTTACAACACTTTCTTTGATTGGCAGGAC
The DNA here is from genome assembly GCA_946902985.2 of Meconema thalassinum. Classification (NCBI taxonomy): domain Eukaryota; kingdom Metazoa; phylum Arthropoda; class Insecta; order Orthoptera; family Tettigoniidae; genus Meconema; species Meconema thalassinum. The sequence continues at coordinate 795,969,992 of OX336388.2, read as the reverse complement.
AACGTCTGCCGGGTCAGCTTGTATATATATATATTTCTTCGACACGTGTGTATGTGACTGAACTCCTCCTAAACGACTGAACCGATTTTGATGGAATTTGGTGTGTATATTAGGGTGGGTCCATGTATGGTTTAGATTCACAATCTGACTCGGTAGGTGGAATGAACACAATTTTAGAACCACAATTTACACACAATTTTAGAACCACAATATACAGTCAAAAACAGTCGTCATGGAAACCACTAGCCTTGGCCTTCGTGAAAGCTGATGTCTTTGGACGGTTTGATTCTGCACGTTAGAGCCACCTGGTCGCAACCTGTACAACTACCGCCATTACATACACTCCGCCCGTGGCGAAAAGTTGTGTTTTATACCAAAGGTGGCAGTGATGTCGAATTCTACTGTTCGTCTCTGCACGTTAGAGCGTTTCAAAGTCCCGTATGCGTTCATATACCATTCATCCGATTGCCATGAAACTTGGGTGATATGTTGAGTGAGCTCCAGGGAAGGTGTTTGGCTTAGTAAATCCATTTTTCAATATATATATCGCTCGAATAGATTCAACAAATGGCGAAGCGTTTCAAAAAAGTCCCGTATGCGTTCAAATACCATTCGTCCGATAGCGATGAAACTTGGGTGAGATGTTGTGTACACTCCAGGGAAGGCTTCTGGCTTAGTAAATCAATTTCACATTAGGTAGTGCACGACTAGATTCAACAAATGAATGACGACGCGCGAAGCGTTTCAACAAAATCCCGTATAAGTTTATATTCCATTCATAGATTGAGATGAAACTTTGATGAGTTGTTGTGTACACTTAAGTGAAGGCTTCTAACTTAGTAATCCATTTCCCAGGAGGTTGAGCACGAGTAGATTCAACAAATGAGCGGCGACGTGCGAAGCTTTTCAAAGAAGTCCCGTATGCGTTCAAATACCATTCGTCCGATAGCGATGAAACTTGAGTGAGATGTTGTGTACACTTACGTGAGGGTTTCTAACTTAGTAAATCCATTTTACAATAGGTAGCTCACGAGTAGATTCAACAAATGAGCAACGACGCGCGAACTTTTAATCAAAGTCCCATATGCGTTCATATACCATTTATCCGATTGCAATGAAACTTGGGTGAGATGTTGTGTACACTTACGTGAGGGTTTCTAACTTAGTAAATCCATTTTACAGGAGGTTTCGCACGAGTAGATTCAACAAATGAGCGACGACGCGCGAAGCGTTTCAATAAGGTCCCGTATGCGTTCAAATACCATTCGTCCGATTACGATGAAACTTGGGTGAGATGTTGTGTACACCCTACGGAAGGTTTCTGGATTAATAAATCCATTTTACAATAGGTAGCACACGAGTAGATTCAACAAATGTGGGACGGCACGTGAATCATTTCAACAAAGTACCGTATGCGTCCATATATCATTTATCCGATTGCGATGAAACTTTGGTGAATTGTTGTGTACACTCCAGGAAATGTTTCTATCTTAGTAAATCCAGGTTTTAATAGCGCACGAGTAGATTCAACAAATGAGCGACGGCGTGTGAATCGTTTCCACAATGTCCCGTATGCGGTCATATATCATTCATCCGATTGCGATCAAACCTTGGTGAATCATTGAGTGCACGCCAGAGAAGGTTTCAGACTTAGTAAATCTATTTTACAATAGGTAGCGCATGAGTAGATTCTACGAATGAGTGACGGCACGCGAATCGTTTAAAGAAAATCAGTTATGCGTTCATATGTCATTCATCCGATTCCGATGAAACTTTGATGAGTTGTTGTGTACACGCCAGGGAAGGTGTTCAACTTGGTAAATCCATTTTAAAATATTGGTAGTGCACGAGTGGATGTAACAAAAGAGTGACGACGCGCGAAGCGTTCCAACAAAATCCTGCATGCGTTCATATACTATTCATCGATTGCATGAAACTTGGAAGAGTTGTTGTGTACACTTACGTGAAGCTTTCTACCTTAGTAAATCCATTTCACAGTTGGTAGAGCACGAGTAGATTCAACAAATGAGTGACAGCGCACGAATCATTTAAACCAAATCCCGTATGCGTTAAATGCCATTCATCCGTTTGCGATGAAACTTTGGAGAATTGTTGTGCACGCTCCAAATAATGTTTCTAAATTAGTTAATTCAATTCACGATAGTTTAGAGGCAGTTAACAGAAATTGAAAAAATATTGTGTATCCAAAAGCACTTCAAGAAACAAAGTTACAACACTTTCTTTGATTGGCAGGACAACGTCTGCCGGGTCAGCTTGTATGTATATATATATATATATATATATCTTTATATATATATTTCTTCGACACGTGTGTATGTGACTGAACTCCTCCTAAACGACTGAACCGATTTTGATGGAATTTGGTGTGTATATTAGGGTGGGTCCATGTATGGTTTAGATTCACAATCTGACTCGGTAGGTGGAATGAACACAATTTTAGAACCACAATTTACACACAATTTTAGAACCACAATATACAGTCAAAAACAGTCGTCATGGAAACCACTAGCCTTGGCCTTCGTGAAAGCTGATGTCTTTGGACGGTTTGATTCTGCACGTTAGAGCCACCTGGTCGCAACCTGTACAACTACCGCCATTACATACACTCCGCCCGTGGCGAAAAGTTGTGTTTTATACCAAAGGTGGCAGTGATGTCGAATTCCACTGTTCGTCTCTGCACGTTAGAGCGTTTCAAAGTCCCGTATGCGTTCATATACCATTCATCCGATTGCCATGAAACTTGAGTGATATGTTGAGTGAGCTCCAGGGAAGGTGTTTGGCTTAGTAAATCCATTTTACAATATATATATCGCTCGAATAGATTCAACAAATGGCGAAGCGTTTCAAAAAGGTCCCGTATGCGTTCAAATACCATTCGTCCGATAGCGATGAAACTTGGGTGAGATGTTGTGTACACTCCAGGGAAGGCTTCTGGCTTAGTAAATCAATTTCACATTAGGTAGTGCACGACTAGATTCAACAAATGAATGACGACGCGCGAAGCGTTTCAACAAAATCCCGTATAAGTTTATATTCCATTCATAGATTGAGATGAAACTTTGATGAGTTGTTGTGTACACTTAAGTGAAGGCTTCTAACTTAGTAATCCATTTCACAGGAGGTTGAGCACGAGTAGATTCAACAAATGAGCGGCGACGTGCGAAGCTTTTCAAAGAAGTCCCGTATGCGTTCAAATACCATTCGTCCGATAGCGATGAAACTTGAGTGAGATGTTGTGTACACTTACGTGAGGGTTTCTAACTTAGTAAATCCATTTTACAATAGGTAGCTCACGAGTTGATTCAACAAATGAGCAACGACGCGCGAACTTTTAATCAAAGTCCCATATGCGTTCATATACCATTTATCCGATTGCAATGAAACTTGGGTGAGATGTTGTATACACTTACGTGAGGGTTTCTAACTTAGTAAATCCATTTTACAGGAGGTTTCGCACGAGTAGATTCAACAAATGAGCGACGACGCGCGAAGCGTTTCAATAAGGTCCCGTATGCGTTCAAATACCATTCGTCCGATTACGATGAAACTTGGGTGAGATGTTGTGTACACCCTACGGAAGGTTTCTGGATTAATAAATCCATTTTACAATAGGTAGCACACGAGTAGATTCAACAAATGTGGGACGGCACGTGAATCATTTCAACAAAGTACCGTATGCGTCCATATACCATTTATCCGATTGCGATGAAACTTTGGTGAATTGTTGTGTACACTCCAGGAAATGTTTCTATCTTAGTAAATCCAGGTTTTAATAGCGCACGAGTAGATTCAACAAATGAGCGACGGCGCGTGAATCGTTTCCACAATGTCCCGTATGCGGTCATATATCATTCATCCGATTGCGATCAAACCTTGGTGAATCATTGAGTGCACGCCAGAGAAGGTTTCAGACTTAGTAAATCTATTTTACTATAGGTAGCGCATGAGTAGATTCTGCAAATGAGTGACGGCTCGCGAATCGTTTAAAGAAAATCAGTTATGCGTTCATATGTCATTCATCCGATTCCGATGAAACTTTGATGAGTTGTTGTGTACACGCCAGGGAAGGTGTTCAACTTGGTAAATCCATTTTAAAATATTGGTAGTGCACGAGTGGATGTAACAAAAGAGTGACGACGCGCGAAGCGTTCCAACAAAATCCAGTATGCGTTCATATACTGTTCATCGATTGCATGAAACTTGGAAGAGTTGTTGTGTACACTTACGTGAAGCTTTCTACCTTAGTAAATCCATTTCACAGTTGGTAGAGCACGAGTAGATTCAACAAGTGAGTGACAGCGCACGAATCATTTAAACCAAATCCCGTATGCGTTAAATGCCATTCATCCGTTTGCGATGAAACTTTGGAGAATTGTTGTACACGCTCCAAATAATGTTTCTAAATTAGTTAATTCAATTCACGATAGTTTAGAGGCAGTTAACAGGCAGTTAACAGAAATTGAAAAAATATTGTGTATCCAAAAGCACTTCAAGAAACAAAGTTACAACACTTTCTTTGATTGGCAGGACTACGTCTGCCGGGTCAGCTTGTATATATATATATATATATATATATATATATATATATATGTATATCAGTTTCTTGTGGACACAATAACTGCCGTAATTTTGCACCAATCACTTTGAATTTTTTACCGAATATGTATACCTATAAAATCTTGGTCGAGTTCGTTACTGGGCTAAATCGGTCGAAGGGGTAAAAATGGGGGGCTTTTTTTTTTGAAAAAGTGAAATATTGCTATAACTCTCTTAATATGTGAAATATCGAATCCGTTCAAAGTTCATACTATGTGTCGGATAAAGCCCAAAAATTTATGTTTGAAGAGTTTTTATATAGCACCAACCATTGACCAAAGGGGTGGGAAAAAGTGGGTTTTTCGGGAAACAATCATATCTCTGTTAATAGGCTCAATATCAAAACCGTACAAAATGGACAATATTCCTCTAATAATTACCTAAAACTTTTGTCTGAAAGAATTTTTGATATGACCCACTATTACGCCAAGGGATGAGAAAAATTATTTCGGAATTTTAAGAAAATGCCAAGAGCTATCAGTGGTTGCCATGGCAACGCTACTAAATTGATGAGGGATGAGCCATCAGACGTTGCCATGACAACGCACTTGCACGAGATCAGATTCAGATTTTCATCTGACTAAGTGTGAAGCGGCTTCGGTGACGTAACTGGTAGCATGCTGAACTTCTATGCCCAAGGTCGCGGGTTCAAAGCCGGCCAAAGTCGTCGGATTTTCTAAGAGCGCTAAAATCCCTCAGTATGCTTTCCTTTGGAGGGGAAGTTCTAACGTTCGTTGCGAGTTACTGGTTGCGGTGGCATCTAGTAGCCAAGTTCACAGCTAGGTGTCGTTGACGGTAGTATCTAGTAGCAACATTAGGAACTCCTGCTTGAAATTGACCGTCTGCAGTCCTTACCTGAATTACAGATTAATACTGCCATCACAATTCACACCGTTTATCAGACAGATTCTACACTCACCCAAAATACACGGGGTTACATGACCGCGTTGTCGCAGCCCCTAAACTGAGGAACCAACCAAAATCTCTGTGGGAGATATAATTTTGCGTGAAGAAGTAACAGGCCGTTACATAGTTACACATCAGTGTCGAAACCTTGCATAAGGACAGTGTGACCATAAGTAAAAAAATGGACCCCAAATGACAATAAGGTTACCGTCCCCATAAGACAATAAAATGTTTAAAATATGCATAAAATGACGAAAAACAAACTTAATTAAGCTCCAATTATAAAATACTTTTTCGCAATAAATGAGGTCTGATCCTACTACGAAAACCTGCATATTCTGCCTAGTTTCGCCTATCCCCAAGTTTGACCGGTGAAATCTACCTCCGCCTTCCGGCGTGCCGAGAGGACTTTTTGTTATTTTGAACAGTTCTTTGTCTAAAGGGAAATGCTGTTTCAAAATAGTGTTTTAGGGTACTGTCAAATGCATTAAATTTATCATTTACATTTTCGAGTTTATAAATTTCTGACCATGTTTCCTTATTCAATAAGTCATTGAAATATGTAAGATTTGTTTCAGTGAATGACCTGCACTTTGATTTTACTCCATTATCATTATTATTGATTGTTTTGGCTACTTCAAAACTCAGTATTTGTCCATGGTGGTCACTAAAACCCGGACAATAGACTTGTATTGAATGGTGATATTTATCTGTATTTAAAAAATTTGATCAGGAGTGGTTTTACTAAATTTTGTTATACTTGTTGGGGTATTTACAGTAGGTTTCAGTCCATAGGAATTTAGTAACTGTGTTAATAATTCACAATTTCTATCAAATTTTAAGAAATCCACATTTACATCCCCACACATTATTATTATCGAAATTTACTTTGCTCATGTTATTGAGTAACAATTCTAATTTATCTATTAATAAAGGAAACTTTCCTGACGGAGAACGGTATACGCATACAATTATTAACTTAAACTGCTGTATTTTTACGGCAGAGAATTCAAAATCCTGTTCCATAATTAGATAATCATAAGCTGTTAACTGTTCATGATCTAAATTATTTCTTAGGTAGATACAAGTACCACCATGGCTAATAGTAGTTCTAGAGTATTTACTAGCTTGTATAAACCCTGGGAATTGAATTAATTCGAGTTGTAACTCGAGGTACATTAATACTGGAATGCGGAATGTTTGAGTGAAGTGCGGTTTTAATGCGAGTATTTACGCCGGGTCCTCCCTAGAGAACGAAAAGTGTTTCTTTATCTCGATATTTTAGTCTAAAATTAAACTCTAAATAATTCTCAGAAAATTACATGTACCGTTATATTATAAAAAAAAAGTCCTCTCGGCACGCCGGAAGGCGGAGGTAGATTTCACCGGGCAGACTAGAGGATAGGCTAAAATAGGCGAAATATGCAGGTTTTCGTAGGTGGATCATACCTCATTTAATGCGACAATGTATTTTACAATTGGAGGTTAATTAACCTTTTTTCGTCTTTCTATGCATATTTTTAACATTTTATTGTCTTTTGGGGATGGTAACTTTCTTGTCATATTTTGGGTTCATTTTAATACTTTTGATCACAATGTCCTTATGCAAGGTTTGGAACTGATGTGTAACTATCTAACAGTCTGTTACTTCTTCGCGCAAAATTTTATCTCCCGCAGAGATGTTGGTTGGTTCCTCAGTTTAGGGTCTGCGACAACTTGGTCATGTAACCCCGTGTACATTGGGTGTGTGTATAGTCTGTCTGATAAACAGTGTTAATTGTGATGACTGTATTAGTCTCTAATTCAGTTAAGGTCTGCAGAAGGTCAATTTTAAGTAGTAGTACCTAATTTTGTACCAAATACTACCGTCAACGACACCTACTGTGAACTTGGCTGCTAGATTCCACCGCAACCAGCAACTTGCAATGAACGTTGGAACTTCCCCTCCGAAGGAAAGCATGCTGAGGGATTTTTAGCGCTCTTAGAAAATCCGACGACTTTGGCCGGTTTTGAACCAGCGACCTTGGACATAGAAGTTCAGCATGCTACCAGTTAGCCGCTTCCCATATAGTCAGATGGAACAAGAAGTTCCGTGCGGAACTAAAGAGCCTACTTTTCTTAAAATTAAGATTCATGCCAATGATTAATCTACAGTATATGAACCTATCTAGAATAATGACGAAATTAAGTTGGTAATATCGGAATGTCTTAATTAGTTCGAAATACTGTATACTAGGCATAATGTAGCCTAATACAGCAATACAGTTGGCAGTCCTGGTGACTGAATATATTCTTGATTCCATCTCTTAAGGTACAGAATACAAAATGTGGTTGAAGTCCAAAGGATGTTACATGGAGTTATACATTGGATCTATCAGCACACGTAAAAGCACGTTGGCAACAATGTCATGCGTATGCTGGTCAGAAATAATCGGAAATAATATGATATATTGTGCCCAACTCTAGGAATGGGTATTCCAAGTTTCAGACACCTAGATATCAAGGGAAAGGCTGTAGCCGCTTTTGAAGGTTCAGATATTTGAATATCGCGCTACATTGCTTCGAGAAGCATTTCGAAGGATTTTACCGATAGTTGGATGTCAAGTGACGTAGCGAGTAATAGCAGAGGTGGAGGCTATTTATTGATTAAATAGTTAACTATGGAGTAGAGACTTGAGACTGGGATCAGATTACTGCCACGGCCAAATGAAAGAGAACGCAATTAGTATCAAGTAAATCGGACCAGGGATTCAAGAGATATGAGGATTTCTAGATATCAGGCGATGACGCGTGACCCTGACCGTTTTGAATAAAAGCCAGCTGGAGGAGGCATGGTTAGTTCATTCTAACACAAGCACTTGGCAAGCAAGTTGCGTCTACGCTGAGCCAAGGCACATGGTTGCCGAATCTACGCAGAAGTTCTTTTCAAATCGTGATAGTCACGAGAAGTGCTGCGCAAACGAGTTGGAACTTAGTAAGTTTCTGGTGAGGAGAATCACTGAGGTGATTGTTTTTCTACAGACATTGGTGGAAATATTTATATTTCCAAAAGGACATATGCTAGACTCTGTCTAGAAAATAGTATTTTGTCACAGTCCAGTAGTAACTTAATACTTGGATGTTTAAATCCATTTCATGTCAGTTTTCATTTTTTGTAACTAGTTAACCACTTCGATCTGTCAGTACACTGAAGACTAGTCTATAACGGTGGCGTTCATTAGTCTACGCAAGGGAAACTGCAAGTTGTCTAGCGCATGGCAGATGGTGATATACAAACCATGCCCAGGGAACGATCTTCAGAACAGCCGTTATTTGTTTAGACTGTCAATGTTTTTCTTGTACTGATGAGATTACAGTGAGTTATGTTACGACTGACATATTTAAGAAGAGATCACTTAGATCTGACCCTATTCAAACAAACTGTTATGGCTTTGATAGAAGCCCATATTAAAATGGAACCACAGTTTATTCAAACGTCGAAAGATACTACCACTATGTCTGACTAGACGAATTGTGGGTCTACAATGGCGGCCGATACAAGGATTATACGTGCTTGTCCGATAGGGCATGTCTATGGATAAATCTGGTACAGACCAGGTTTACTACACTTCAAGACCATCAAGAAATGTAAGCCACATTTGAATTATATTATGCCTAGCTAATTGGAACAAACTATTTTTTCTGCAGATGACCAACACATTTTTTTCGTCGTATTTAAATCTTGTAATGATTTACGCAAGACTTGTTAGAGTTATTCTGAGCATTTTCAGCACTCAGAACAGTTTAGGATCGATGACCGAGCATTTCGAGCATTTATTTAAATTTTTCATATTTTAAGGAAATCACGGTAATCGGCCGATGTAACTGTAAAAGTTAAATTTATTTTTGTTGAGGAATGGATATTTTTTCCATATTCGAAGGTTCGAACATGTGGATTCTCACATAATGAGATGATAATTAAACATATTTGAAATTATACAAATAATAATAATAATAATAATCCACTAATAATAATAATAATAATTTTTATAATTTTTCTAAATAATTCTTGGATATTATATTGTATAATAATCATATGTATTGAGAAAGAGCCTATGAAGTAGTTTAAACATTTCTAGTTTGGAACAGGAGATTTTCCGAAGGAAAGTGGTTAGCGCAAGCCCGCATTCAACCAACATTTCAGTTCTGGTTGAACAGTTGATATTTGCATTGAGCAAAGTATATTTTTCAGATAACACGGAGAGGCATGAAACGGGAAGCAATTGATATTTGTATCAAATAGGATATTTTTGTATTTATATAAAATCATGACGTAAATACACTCGAAAGTGAAATGAAGCTTTTCATAAGTATGGTTAAATTCACGGGTTGAACTGAATGGTAAAATAAAATAAACTTGTAAGTTTATTAATCTTCCAGTGTTGATAACAAGCAGAGGCTTGATTTATTGTATAAATTTTGGGAAGAAAATTTATGTGTGTGGAGTAGTTGAAATGCCATTCCCAGGTGCGCATGTTAAGTCGCAGGAATGAAGAGGTTTTTTCGAGAATCAATCAAATAGCAGGTTCGATGGCTCAGGTTTATAGTAGGAGTATTGGAGCCACACATTTCGTCGGATGAATGACCCGAAGGTTATTTCTTTGAAACCATCAGTTCTTATTTCAACCTTGTTTACGAATTCCATTTAGACTTTGATTTTGCTAGAACCCGGATTTGTCATGATAGTAGTTTATTCTTCTACAAAGGAAGACCTTTGCCGTTGTTGTTGTTGTAATATTGTGTTCTTACACAAATAGTAAAATGGGCCACTGCCAATTTAAAATAATTCTTTAACCACGAATAATTTGAAGGATATTTTCAGTCCTAGTGCCATGAACTAAATGAATTCATTATAAAACTACAATTCTAATTTCCGCATTCTGTCGAAGAATTGCAAGTTGTGAAAGTTGCTAAAAATGGCCATGAATATAAATATTTTTTTAATAATGATTCCAAGTGGATAATTGAATAGTTGAATGGTTCAACCATTTATTGATCAAGTTGATGATTCAGAAATCATATATTTTGTTTGGAACTTGAAGTTCATAATCGAGTCACTTCTCGAATGTTTAATGTCAGAAGAACGATTAATTGTTGTTGTGCTTCGCACAGTTCTTCGATGCTATGCTCAATGGTCAAATACTTTTCAGATGTTATTAATATATGTTAATAATTTGTGTTGCTTCGATGATAATAATATTTTCGACGATATATTTTTTGAAACTGGAAAAACAAGTGAAAGTTTAAGAATTCTATAAACATTTATTCTACGAGTGTTAATATCATGTAAATAGTCAAACAGTGATCTACGTTATTTCCAGTATAGACAATTAATTTTGAACTGGAATTAAATATTAATAATTTTGGAACACAGTCCACAGGACTATTAATCGGACTTGTGTTTCCAAAAAGATTGTCAAATGTGTTTGGGAAATTTCTGTATATTGTGTGTAAATAAGAGTGTGAATCGCCACACGTGGATGATGCTGCTTTGAGCATTCTTGCAGTCAGATTTTAACTTTAAATAAACTGAGATAATTTTACCAGATGTGTTTCTCCCAATTAAATCTCCTTCTATCCTTATTGTTGCATTGAGCCAAAAATCAGTAAAGCATTTTTTTAATTTGATGTCGTTTTTGCTATTTGCTTTAACCCATCTGGCGCTCCGGGATATTTTGACTCTCGTGCTGACTGATTATTGGTAAAATGCATATGTGGTCGTGCGGACTCCGGTCTAAACGGGTACATAAAATAAGATAGAGAGAGAAATGGCTTCGAACGTGGGTCCCGATTTAGACATGGTCAATCGCATGCCGATTTGAAATTGTGATAATTTTTATAGAAATATTTTGGGAGTTGAGAGATGTCTGGTTTGGATGAATAAATTAGTAGGAAACCCAATTAGTGGGGAAAATTAAAAATTTAACTTGGTTAATAATTAGAATGGGTTTGATTATTTTGATAATGGCTTAACCATTAGGGCGTCAAGTAAATTCAGTAGTAAACGTTCGATGACTGGATATACACATTATTAGAATCCAGGTGGAGGATATTTGAGAACTTGCATATTTTTCTTGTGATATTATGGTAAATGTAATTCGTAAAAGTAGAGAATTTTGTTTTTCCATCACGTCGACATTAGGACAAATCTCATTTTATTATAGTGTTCCAATTAGCTATTCATATTTCTTGTTCTAGTTATAAGCTTGTGTTTGCCACTGTTGTATACCCCTAAGTTTTGAATATTAATCGAAATTATGGAAGAAATGATGAGGATGATGAGGAGTTTGGAGGAGAGTTCAAAAGAGGCTGGACGGCGTGTAGCCGCCATTATGAAAGAAAATACAGAGGCTTTAGAAAAGAAACTTAAAGAAAATTCGGATTCTTTAGAAAGTAAACTTAAAGAAAATTCTGATAATTTGAAAGAAAGTTTAGATGAAAAACTTAAAGAAAATTCTGATTCTTTGGAAAATAAACTTAAAGAAAATTCTGATTCTTTGGAAAATAAACTTAAAGAAAGTTTGGAGGATAAACTTAAAGAAAATTCTGATTCTTTAGAAAATAAACTTAGAGAAAATTTGAATGATAAACTTAAAGAAAGTTCTGATTCTTTAAAGGGTAATTTGAAAGAAAATTTAAATAGTAAATTTAATTCAATGGAAAGTAAATTTAAAGAGAATTCTGAAATTTTGAAAATGACACTTGAAAGTAAAATGAATAAATTATGCGATAAAACACATGAGCTCGAAACTTCATTAGCTACTAACGCAAGTTTAATGGACGAAAAATTTTGCGATGCCGATCTTCGATCCCAAAGTTTAGCTGATAGGATAGAACATGGTCTTAGGAAAGTTGGTGAAGACATGGTCAACCTGGAAGTCCGAGTGAAGAAGGAGAGTAACGAGATGGGAATTCTAGTTGTTCAACGTTTAACGGAACAATTCAAAGAACTTGTCATGGGAGAAATAAGAGAAGGTGTGATTAGTGAGTTGCAAACTGAAATCAAGACCACAGTTGTCAATGAAATTAAAGACACACTCAAGCTGGAGAATCAAGAGGGAATCAAGGAGATTAGGGAATCTTTGTCATCCCATATTGAAGTAATTGCCAAAGATATCCAAGCAACTCAGAAGGACATATCAGATATGACAGGGTCATTGAAAAGTCATGAGGCTGTTATGAACCAGATATCCATTGATGTTAAGGACAATTGTAAAGAAACTGAAGCAATCAAGAAGATGGCAGAAGAAAACCAGAAGGAACTTGAGGCTATGAAAACTCAAATCAAGGATGAGAAACAGTCTGATCATCTGTTGAAAATGCCAAATGTAAGGGGAAAGGAACAGATGCAGATAAATCTAGGAGCAGCTAGAGAGACTGATAGACAGGATGAGGTCAGGACAGTATTTCAATCCAACCCCATAACTGTATTTAAGAATATAGAAGACAAGCCTTCTAAATTTTCAGGGCGAGATTCTGTAACACCCGTGGAATTTTTGAGAGAAGCAGGTGATTACCTGAAAGATTCTAAGATCCCTAAAGAAAGACAGATCCGAGTGATAGGGAAGTTCTTGGAAGGTCCCGCACTTCTGTGGTTTAGAGCATTTAGATCCACTCTAACCACTTTTGAGGAGTTTTCTCGTGGGCTATTGAAGAAGTTTTGGTCCCCGGAAACCCAACAGCAAGTTAGAGCAGAGTTATATTCGAAGAGATTCTCGACGTCACAACCTACTCGATACTCTACGTACTTTTCTGGACAGCTGTCTAAACTCCAACATTTAGATCCGCCGATGCCAGATAACAAGTTGATTACTGCATTGATACGTCAATTTCCAGCAGACGTCCAGAGTAGTGGAGTAGTGAGAGTTCTAACGCAATCTAAAACCCTCCTTGCCCCACTACTAAGCCTCAGCCATGTTAAATATCTCTCGAACGCGTGGTCCGATTTTGACAAATGAGGTATCGTTGGACTCGGGCTGACGTCCTCTTTGCTATGGACCACTCGTTATATTTTTCAAATTTTTTTTTTGAAAATTTTTGTTTTCGAAACTAGGTGATAGTTTGAAAACTAAACATGATAGAACGTTGTGCCATGGCTCAAACGAATGGTCTTTATGACCTTTATTTTTTGTAATAAAACGTTTTTACTTTTTATGTTTTTTTGAAAACACTCGAATTTTGAAAATTCTATATTTTGGAAACTAGGAACTCTACAAAAACGTTTATTTGACATAAATGAAAGGTCCCTATGCCCTCTACCCCCAAAATAAATTTCAAGTCGCTAGAACAAAAATTTGTGTTTTGTAAGTAGTGGGATGATGAGAGAGCTGTCTACTAACTTATTGAGCCCTCCTCGTATTTGCCCCGAAGCTGATATCTCGCTAACCAATGGTCGGATTTGAACATACAGGGTGTCCTAGCACTCGTAGTGATGCCCCCTACTTTCCTATAGGCTCTTAATTTAATGAAAAGACCAAAACTAAAAGGTCATGTGCTTTTAATATCTCGCGAACCAATCATGCTAGAGGCGTGTTCGACAGGTCCAAGGACTCGGGGTAACGTCCTCTCTGCTATGGACTACTCGTTATAATTTTTAATAAAATTGGAAACTAGGTTTTGGGGTAAACAAGTGTTTTTTGTGATTTTGTCGATATTTCACGAAGCAATAACGCTAGAGGCATGTACGATGGGTCCAAGGATTCGGACAGACGTCCTCTTTGCTATGAACTACTCGTTGTAATTTTAAAAAATTTTGGAAACGCGATTTTGGGGTAAACACGTGTTTTTTTGTGATTTTTGCCGATATCTCACGAACCAATAACGCTAGAGATGTGTACGAGGTGTCCTAGGACTCGGGCTAACGCCCCCTTTCAAATGTGGTAGATATTGTTTCCACAAAATAATTCACAAAGGGCCTAACGCCATACATGTTGAGAAAAAAAATCTTTACCGTTACCTGTTTATAATGTCCATGAAGCGTGGTGGTTGAGAGAGACGATACGGCTGAGTGTGTGTGTTTGACCGAACCTGTCGCTTAGCACAAGGACCATGCTTAATAGAACAATCGCTATTTCGGCGGGATCGGTGTATGACAGACCGAGCGTGTGTTTTCCTGATATTTTACCTTTAACGTGTAAACGGTGATGAGAACTTGATTCTATGTTGGTCGAAGCGAGTAGAGAAAACAAACTTGCAGACGAGCAAGAGGTGAATATCAATTGAGCTTATTGGAAGGCGTTGATCTGACTTGACAACAGGTGCAATGGAAAAAATGACCATGACGCTTGAAGGTGAAATAATCTGACCATTGTGGTGGTAGGGAAGTGCGAAAGGCATGTGAACACATGTGTAAAACCACAGGCACGCTAAACCAGTGACATCCTGTCTTGCTTCGTACGTGACAAAATGCAAGTCCATGTGACATTTGATCTACCGCAGGTGTTCGCCTGAGACGTTAGCTGTCCACGTGCGCGATAACTGTTAACAAGTCACATCCTGTTTTGCTGCGTACGTGACAAAATGCAAGTTCATGTGAAATTTGATCCGGCACAGGTGTTCGCCTGGGACGTTAGCTGTCCACGTGACCGATAACAGAATGTTCAAAGCGTGGGAAAAAATGATTATACATGCAACGTAGCATATATAAAGACATGTCGTTATCATTTCCACTCTCACTTGGGTGGACTACCTTTGAACACACTGCGTTGCATGAAACCCCTGGTCTTGTTTAACAGTTTTGGTGTTGGTGGAAAATACTTAACCGTGTTGTGGGGTAGGTATTTATTTATATACTTATTCATTTATACATTTATTGATTAATATATATGTATATTTACAAGCAATTATTTATTGATTAAGTAATTAATGATTTTATTTATTTGTTTGCAGATAACCGGCATACCTTACATGTCTGAGGGAGAAGAAACCATTGCACTTTTGAGCCCACTAGAAGGGAAGAGTAACAAGTCACTGCAAGTAAAGGTGAGATGATTTTTTTAAACTAACTTGTTTAATTTTTTGTTTTATGTTTTATTTTATGAAATGTATGTATTAACCTGAATTTAGGTATTTATAGCGGTTTATTTTATTTATTTTTAGAAACTTGGAAAGAATAGCCTTACCGCCGTAGCAGTCGCTGAAAAAAAAACAGAAACGCACTAAAGCGAAACCACTGCCAAAGAGTGAACTGTTTAAAACTCAGGTAAGTCCAACTTAAAAATTCTATTCCATTTTACCACTACTGAAAACTCGTAGACAAAAAAAAATTCATTACCTGTACATGACTGGGACAATGATTGCTTTCTTGATTAATGGCTATGTTGTTGTTGTTGACTGGGAAAAGTACAAGGCCATGTTGGATTTTCTAAAAATAAAAATAATAAATTTAATTTATGGGTGGTTCCCTATGGACTCAACGAATATCCACAGGTTTGAACATGATAATGTGAACAAAATGACATGACATTCATTTTTGTTTATATATTGGTTAAAGGGAGGGTGGGGGAATGTAAATGACTGTAGCTTTATAAAAAAGAAAATAAGTACATGGGTTACTGTTAGTGCCAACATACAGTTTATTTTTAATGGTGTTTTGATATATTAATGCCAATTAACGTTAACGTTTTATTTACAAGTATTGATTGATTGATTGATTGATTGAGTGATGGGTTATTTTGTTTGCTTTTAGGTGTCGTCATGTGCCATTAACGTAATGAACAGACAGTGAACAAGCATGCATTATGCTTTAAAGTACTCTGTGCAATGTTAATAACTTACAATAAGAAAAAGTTTTATTATAACACATGGCGTTAGTACCAAATACAACAAGTGAGCAAGTTGGTTTACCACGTGGGTTGAATTTAAAATCAGAACATGATCGATGGTTAACATTTGAATCCTGGCCTGTAGGCTTTTTGTCGACGCATGAACTTGCAAAAGCCGGTTTTTTTTACTTGAACCGAGAAGATGTGGTGCGCTGTGTGTTTTGTCGTATTGAACTTTCACACTGGGAAGAAGGGGATGATCCCTTTAGAGACCATTTGCGATGGTCTCCTCACTGTCCTTACATGCTTGGAAAGCAAGTGGGTAACCTACCCGTGCATTCATTTTACCGAACCACAAGGCCTTTGGCCGCTACTTACGTTGCTGAATCACAAATAAATAATAATAATGATGTATTACCAGCCAACGGTAGTGTCGATATATGTGGTCCATATGCCATAGACAGTGTTGAATTGGCGTGTGCTTTTGAAAAATTGGGAGTTTGCAAGACTAAAGCACTAGCACACCCAGAGTACAGCTCTGTTGAAAAACGTTTCGAATCTTATAAAAATGTTTGGCCATTAATATTAAAACACCTTACCAAACAGCTAAGTGAAGCTGGATTTTTTTATACTGGTGAAGGGGATAAAACAATATGTTTTTATTGTGGATTTGCTTTAAAGGATTGGCAAATGACTGATGACCCTTTTGTGCAACACGCTCGTTGGTTACCAAACTGTAAATACATGGTGTTGCTTAAAGATCAGGAATTTGTGAACACTATTCGTAAAGAAAAAGTGATTGCAGCACAAGACATAAAAGTGCCTTTAGAGTTAGAGCACGCGGAGCAAATACATAAGGCTGAAAGAAAAGACTTGTGTTACGAACAGATACAAAAGTGTGACCAACAATTATGTAAAATTTGTTATCAAGATGAACTAGGTGTTGTATTTTTACCCTGTGGACACATGATAGCCTGTGTCAAGTGTGCATTAGAACTTAACACTTGTGCTATATGCAGAAAAGTAGTATCTGCTACAGTTAGGGCATTTCTTGCATAACTAGTATAATTTATTCGCCATGCATAGTGTAAAATCCCTAATTGCACAATATTATTAAAGCTGTTTTAGAGTGTAGTAGATATGCTTTTGTTTTGTTTATAGACTACTACAATGAATGTGTTGAATGCTGTGGGACAATCATGTGGCTTAGAGACAAAGAAGCTCAGCGAATTGCCAACGCATATTCCATTCCGCATTATCAAGATTCGGAAATTGAAAACAGTATATGGTGATCGTGTACTTTGTGTATGTGAAAACTTTGAGACATTTCTGCCTATACGGTTTAATGATATGTCGGAGAGTGTTTTTGATGAAGTCAATAATGCTGTACAACCTGTACACTTAATTTATGAAGGTTTTAAAAACAATAGGTGCATGGTTCGTTTTAATTAAATAAATAAATAATGTGAAATAATAATGGAAAATATAAGTAATGACAATATACTGAAAAAGAAAGAAAATATGTGTATAGAATAGTAATGTTTTGTGTTTAGTGTTGTCTTTAAAAATATTATGATGAAACCAAAAAAAATGTATATAAAGTTTGTAAATAAATGCAAAATGATGTTACAATGCTGTTTTATTTTATACAAAGTTAATATATTTAACATTGCAGAGTATACATGATTATGACAATAAATGCACACTGAATACAAGCCTTTCTCACTTTACAATAGTCTGTTATAGTTTTAAACACAAGGCTTGTTGTAGATCATTTTCTAGCAATGTCCATTCAATGTTGTTTTCGAAAAGTGGGGAAGCCGCAATGGTTGTATTGACATAAAAACCTTATGGTTATTACTATTTAGTCACTTTGATCCCCTTGCAGATCAACAGCAGATGACCTAGTTGTTCCACTCTTTAAAACGACAACAACAACACTACCTCTTGCATAGTTTGTGATGTTGATGGCTCTTGCGACGTGGAAGATGGATTAAAAATAACTTTGAGAACAGGGGTTAAACGTTGATCATTAAACAATGCACTATTTTGAGTAGCAATATGGTTTTCTTGATTTTTTGTCGACGGCAACTGTGTTTCATGCGGTACACTACATTGATGATCACTGACACTTAAAACCTCACTATTTTTACTTTTTAGGTCACCACGACAATGTTTGGAACGTTGCTTTGAACAACGCCAAATAACAGTTCCATTTTTATTGGTTCGTTTCACAATATATGAATATCCTTTATAGTATGCGTAAGGCTTACCATACCTAGTCACTGATACTTCCATATCAACTGTCAAGCATAGACTAAGCTCTAGTAAAGTCAACTTGGTAATAAGAATACTAGTTTAATGTGAGAGCAAATATGGATCCAAAGAGTTCAGGTAAAAGTGAAAGCAAATAAGCAAATATTAGAAACAAGAGTTGGGGTGAAAGTGGTCGCAAAGTGGTAGACCCATTACACAATAATTTCAGCACGACGAAGCTCTTGTTCAATTTCTTTGATTTCCCAATCGTGACCAGTATGGCCAGATTGACGTGAGGCATGCAACAACTGTAGCCGCTGGACGAGCTTATTGGGATTGTGCCAGTATACAAATTTAACAAATGGATTTTTAGGTGTAAACAAAGCATTACCATTATCATGATCATTATCATCATCGTCATTATCATCATCATGATCACCATTATCATCATGACCATCATCACTGTTACTATATAGTCCTTTTTGATCCTCTTGCAATACCACTTTATTTATAGTCTGAGTTGATTTTGATAGTGTTGAAGGTTTCTTGGACGTTGACAACTGTCCTAACATGACGTTTTGAGGACATGATAAGTCCTTTTGAACAAACACTGCACTATCTTTAGCCGCAATATCGTTTTCTTGAACTTGCTTTTTAGCATTTTGATAATTGTTTGTAAACAGTAAGCGTGGTTCGTTTCGAGCACTACATTGATGAACACTCACACTTAAAACCTTTCCATTTTTACTTTTCAGATTGCCTCGACATTTTTTGACCTCTCTTTTGAGCATCGCCAGAATATTATTCCATTCACATTCTGGCGATTATAGTTATAGGAGTAGCCTTGATAGAGTGCACGTAGCCTACCTTTGTTGGTTGTAATAAGTTCCATAGTAGTAACTGACCTGTCAGTACGATGTTCACACTACAAAGGTTACAACTGTTTTGCAGATGGAGTGACCTACCATAAGCTTATATATTGGCTTATGTGTTGGCTTTTCGTGTTGGCTTTTCGTGTTGGCTTTTGTGTTGGCTTATGTGTTGGCTTTTTGTGTTGGCTTTTTGTGTTGGCTTTTCGTGTTGGCTTTTCGTGTTGGCTTTTTGTGTTGGCTTTTCGTGTTGGCTTTTGTGTTGGCTTATGTGTTGGCTTTTTGTGTTGGCTTTTCGTGTTGGCTTTTCGTATTGGCTTTTCGTGTTGGCTTTTTGTGTTGGCTTTTCGTGTTGGCATTTCGTGTTGGCTTTTGTGTTGGCTTTTCGTGTTGACTTTTCGTGTTGGCTTTTTGTGTTGGCTTTTCGTGTTGGCATTTCGTGTTGGCTTTTGTGTTGGCTTTTCGTGTTGGCTTTTTGTGTTGGCTTTTCGTGTTGGCATTTCGTGTTGGCTTTTCGTGTTGGCTTTTTTTGTATTGGCCTTTCGTGTTGGCTTTTTGTATTGGCTTTTCGTGTTAGCTTTTTGTGTTGGCTTTAGTATTGGCTTTTGTATTGGCTTATTTGACAAGTTATTTGTGTCAATGTATTTAGTGGATTTTTTCTTGGTGTTGGAAAGTAGTTGAAAGAGAGGGAATATTTAAAGACTTAACCTCAGCTCACTAACCTAACCTAACCTAACCTAACTTTGCCTAACCTAACCTAACCTTTCAACTCTCAGATGTTAATTAAATTCTGTGCATAGTCGAGTTGGAACCCAAGACCTCAGGGGTAAAAAAACAATTATTTTTGACGACTTATTTTGGTAACTTGTTTTAATGACTAACCTAACTTTACCTAACCTAACCTAACCTCAGCTCACTTTGGATATTACTAGTAAGTGTTCATATCCTCTGCTAGGTAGCATGCTAGTAGTACAGGTAGTGCTCATATTTACCGCTAGGTAGCGGAAACATACTTTGCATGTTACTTGTGACACTTGTGAAGTTTAACCACATGCAAGACGTGCTTGTATAAGTTCTCTATTTAAACTCAATATACAATTAACCACTAAATGTTCAGAACTAACATGTATAGCCATGTTTAGGGTATATAGGAGACCCTTAGCAAGAAAGGCATTCTAACCCACGAGTGTACAGCCTTGTCATACGCAGTAAGCACCTGTTGGCAGAAAACAACAACAACAACAACAATTTGAGAAAGCCAACAAAAAACTGTTTCCTTTAAATACATTAATGGATATGTTGTTGGCTTTCTCAAATTGTTGTTGTTGTTGTTGTTTTCTGCCAACAGGTGCTTACTGCGTATGACAAGGCTGTACACTCGTGGGTTAGACAGCCTTTCTTGCTAAGGGTCTCCTATATACCCTAAACATGGCTATACATGTTAGTTCTGAACATTTAGTGGTTAATTGTATATTGAGTTTAAATAGAGAACTTATACAAGCACGTCTTGCATGTGGTTAAACTTCACAAGTGTCACAAGTAACATGCAAAGTATGTTTCCGCTACCTAGCGGTAAATATGAGCACTACCTGTACTACTAGCATGCTACCTAGCAGAGGATATGAACACTTACTAGTAATATCCAAAGTGAGCTGAGGTTAGGTTAGGTTAGGTTAGGTTAGGTAAAGTTAGGTTAGTCATTAAAACAAGTTACCAAAATAAGTCGTCAAAAATAATTGTTTTTTTTACCCCTGAGGTCTTGGGTTCCAACTCGACTATGCACAGAATTTAATTAACATCTGAGAGTTGAAAGGTTAGGTTAGGTTAGGCAAAGTTAGGTTAGGTTAGGTTAGGTTAGTGAGCTGAGGTTAAGTCTTTAAATATTCCCTCTCTTTCAACTACTTTCCAACACCAAGAAAAAATCCACTAAATACATTGACACAAATAACTTGTCAAATAAGCCAATACAAAAGCCAATACTAAAGCCAACACAAAAAGCTAACACGAAAAGCCAATACAAAAAGCCAACACGAAAGGCCAATACAAAAAAAGCCAACACGAAAAGCCAACACGAAATGCCAACACGAAAAGCCAACACAAAAAGCCAACACGAAAAGCCAACACAAAAGCCAACACGAAATGCCAACACGAAAAGCCAACACAAAAAGCCAACACGAAAAGTCAACACGAAAAGCCAACACAAAAGCCAACACGAAATGCCAACACGAAAAGCCAACACAAAAAGCCAACACGAAAAGCCAATACGAAAAGCCAACACGAAAAGCCAACACAAAAAGCCAACACATAAGCCAACACAAAAGCCAACACGAAAAGCCAACACAAAAAGCCAACACGAAAAGCCAACACGAAAAGCCAACACAAAAAGCCAACACAAAAAGCCAACACATAAGCCAACACAAAAGCCAACACGAAAAGCCAACACGAAAAGCCAACACATAAGCCAATATATAAGCTTATGGTAGGTCACTCCATCAGCAAAACAGTTGTAACCTTTGTAGTGTGAACATCGTACTGACAGGTCAGTTACTACTATGGAACTTATTACAACCAACAAAGGTAGGCTACGTGCACTCTATCAAGGCTACTCCTATAACTATAATCGCCAGAATGTGAATGGAATAATATTCTGGCGATGCTCAAAAGAGAGGTCAAAAAATGTCGAGGCAATCTGAAAAGTAAAAATGGAAAGGTTTTAAGTGTGAGTGTTCATCAATGTAGTGCTCGAAACGAACCACGCTTACTGTTTACAAACAATTATCAAAATGCTAAAAAGCAAGTTCAAGAAAACGATATTGCGGCTAAAGATAGTGCAGTGTTTGTTCAAAAGGACTTATCATGTCCTCAAAACGTCATGTTAGGACAGTTGTCAACGTCCAAGAAACCTTCAACACTATCAAAATCAACTCAGACTATAAATAAAGTGGTATTGCAAGAGGATCAAAAAGGACTATATAGTAACAGTGATGATGGTCATGATGATAATGGTGATCATGATGATGATAATGACGATGATGATAATGATCATGATAATGGTAATGCTTTGTTTACACCTAAAAATCCATTTGTTAAATTTGTATACTGGCACAATCCCAATAAGCTCGTCCAGCGGCTACAGTTGTTGCATGCCTCACGTCAATCTGGCCATACTGGTCACGATTGGGAAATCAAAGAAATTGAACAAGAGCTTCGTCGTGCTGAAATTATTGTGTAATGGGTCTACCACTTTGCGACCACTTTCACCCCAACTCTTGTTTCTAATATTTGCTTATTTGCTTTCACTTTTACCTGAACTCTTTGGATCCATATTTGCTCTCACATTAAACTAGTATTCTTATTACCAAGTTGACTTTACTAGAGCTTAGTCTATGCTTGACAGTTGATATGGAAGTATCAGTGACTAGGTATTGTAAGCCTTACGCATACTATAAAGGATATTCATATATTGTGAAACGAACCAATAAAAATGGAACTGTTATTTGGCGTTGTTCAAAGCAACGTTCCAAACATTGTCGTGGTGACCTAAAAAGTAAAAATAGTGAGGTTTTAAGTGTCAGTGATCATCAATGTAGTGTACCGCATGAAACACAGTTGCCGTCGACAAAAAATCAAGAAAACTATATTGCTACTCAAAATAGTGCATTGTTTAATGATCAACGTTTAACCCCTGTTCTCAAAGTTATTTTTAATCCATCTTCCACGTCGCAAGAGCCATCAACATCACAAACTATGCAAGAGGTAGTGTTGTTGTTGTCGTTTTAAAGAGTGGAACAACTAGGTCATCTGCTGTTGATCTGCAAGGGGATCAAAGTGACTAAATAGTAATAACCATAAGGTTTTTATGTCAATACAACCATTGTGGCTTCCCCACTTTTCGAAAACAACATTAAAGGGACATTGCTATAAAATGATCTACAACAAGCCTTGTGTTTAAAACTATAACAGACTATTGTAATGTGAGAAAGGCTTGTATTCAGTATGTATTTATTGTCATAATCATGTATACTCTGCAATGTTAAATATACTAACTTTGTATAAAATAAAACAGCATTGTAACATCATTTTGCATTTATTTACAAACTTTATATACATTTTTTTTGGTTTCATCATAATATTTTTAAAGACAACACTAAACACTAAAACATTACTATTCTATGCACATATTTTCTTTCTTTTTCAGTATATTGTCATTACTTATAATTTCCATTATTATTTCACATTATTTATTTATTTAATTAAAACGAACCATGCACCTATTGTTTTTAAAACCTTCATAAATTAAGTGTACAGGTTGCACAGCATTATTGACTTCATCAAAAACACTCTCCGACATATCATTAAACCGTATAGGCAGAAATGTCTCAAAGTTTTCACATACACAAAGTACACGATCACCATATGCTGTTTTCAATTTCCGAATCTTGATAATGCGGAATGGAATATGCATTGGCAATTCGCTGAGCTTCTTTGTCTCTAAGCCACATGATTGTCCCACAGCATTCAACACATTCATTGTAGTAGTCTATAAACAAAACAAAAGCATATCTATTACACTCTAAAACAGCTTTAATAATATTGTGCAATTAGGGATTTTGCACTATCCATGGCGAATAAATTATACTAGTTATGCAAGAAATGCCCTAACTGTTGCAGATACTACTTTTCTGCATATAGCACAAGTGTTAAGTTCTAATGCACACTTGACACAGGCTATCATGTGTCCACAGGGTAAAAATACAACACCTAGTTCATCTTGATAACAAATTTTACATAATTGTTGGTCACACTTTTGTATCTGTTCGTGAGACAAGTCTTTTCTTTCAGCCTTATGTATTTGCTCCGCGTGCTCTAACTCTAAAGGCACTTTTATGTCTTGTGCTGCAATCACTTTTTCTTTACGAATAGTGTTCACAAATTCCTGACCTTTAAGCAACACCATGTATTTACAGTTTGGTAACCAACGAGCGTGTTGCACAAAAGGGTCATCAGTCATTTGCCAATCCTTTAAAGCAAATCCACAATAAAAACATATTGTTTTATCCCCTTCACCAGTATAAAAAAATCCAGCTTCACTTAGCTGTTTGGTAAGGTGTTTTAATATTAATGGCCAAACATTTTTATAAGATTCGAAACGTTTTTCAACAGAGCTGTACTCTGGGTGTGCTAGTGCTTTAGTCTTGCAAACTCCCAATTCTTCAAAAGCACACGCCAATTCAACACTGTCTATGGCATATGGACCACATATATCGACACTACCGTTGGCTGGTAATACATCATTATTATTATTTATTTGTGATTCAGCAACGTAAGTAGCGGCCATAGGCCTTGTGGTTCGGTAAAATGAATGCACGGGTAGGTTACCCACTTGCTTTCCAAGCATGTAAGGACAGTGAGGAGACCATCGCAAATGGTCTCTAAAGGGATCATCCCCTTCTTCCCAGTGTGAAAGTTCAATACGACAAAACACACAGCGCACCACATCTCCTCGGTTCAAGTAAAAAAAAACGGCTTTTGCAAGTTCATGCGTCGACAAAAAGCCTACAGGCCAGGATTCAAATGTTAACCATCGATCATGTTCTGATTTTAAATTTAACCCACGTGGTAAACCAACTTGCTCACTTGTTGTATTTGGTACTAACGCCATGTGTTATAATAAAACGTTTTCTTATTGTAAGTTATTAACATTGCACAGAGTACTTTAAAGCATAATGCATGCTTGTTCACTGTCTGTTCATTACGTTAATGGCACATGACGACACCTAAAAGCAAACAAAATAACCCATCACTCAATCAATCAATCAATCAATCAATACTTGTAAATAAAACGTTAACGTTAATTGGCATTAATATATCAAAACACCATTAAAAATAAACTGTATGTTGGCACAAACAGTAACCCATGTACTTATTTTCTTTTTTATAAAGCTACAGTCATTTACATTCCCCCACCCTCCCTTTAACCAATATATAAACAAAAATGAATGTCATGTCATTTTGTTCACATTATCATGTTCAAACCTGTGGATATTCGTTGAGTCCATAGGGAACCACCCATAAATTAAATTTATTATTTTATTTTTAGAAAATCCAACATGGCCTTGTACTTTTCCCAGTCAACAACAACAACATAGCCATTAATCAAGAAAGCAATCATTGTCCCAGTCATGTACAGGTAATGAATTTTTTTTTGTCTACGAGTTTTCAGTAGTGGTAAAATGGAATAGCATTTTTAAGTTGGACTTACCTGAGTTTTAAACAGTTCACTCTTTGGCAGTGGTTTCGCTTTAGTGCGTTTCTGGTTTTTTTCAGCGACTGCTACGGCGGTAAGGCTATTCTTTCCAAGTTTCTAAAAATAAATAAAATAAACCGCTATAAATACCTAAATTCAGGTTAATACATACATTTCATAAAATAAAACATAAAACAAAAAAAAATGAAACAAGTTAGTTTAAAAAAAATCATCTCACCTTTACTTGCAGTGACTTGTTACTCTTCCCTTCTAGTGGGCTCAAAAGTGCAATAGTTTCTTCTCCCTCTGACATGTAAGGTATGCCGGTTATCTGCAAACAAATAAATAAATAAAATCATTAATTACCTAATCAATAAATAATTGCATGTATTTATATATAAATCAATAAATGTATAAATGAATAAATATATACCTACCTCACAACAAGAATAAGTATTTTCCACCAACACCAAAACTGTTAAACAAGGCCAAGTGTTTCACACAACGCTGTAGCGTGTTCAAAAGTAGTCACATAAGTGCGAGTGGAAATGTCAGCGACGTGTCTTTATATATCACATTGCATGTATAATCTTTTTTTTTCCCACGCTTTGAACATTCTCTTATCGTGCACGTGGGCAGCTAACGTCCCAGGCGAACACCTGTGCCGGATCAAATTTCACATGAACTTGCATTTTGTCACGTACAAAGCAAAACAGGATGTGACTTGTTAACAGTTATCATGCACGTGGACAGATAACGTCCAAGGTGAACACCTGCGGTAGATCAAATTTCACATGGACTTGCATTTTGTCACGTACGAAGCAAGACAGGATGTCACTGGTTTAGCGTGCCTGTGGTTTCACACATGTGTGCACGCCTTTCGCACTCTCCTGCCACCACGATGGTCAGATTATTTCACCTTCAAGCGTCTTGGTCATTTTTTCCATTGCACTTGTTGTCAAGTCAGATCAATGCCTTCCAATAAGCTCAAATGACCTTCACCTCCTCGGCAAGTTTGTTTTCTCTACTCGCTTCGACCAACATAGAACCTAGCTCTCATTACCGTTTACACGTTAAAGGTAAAATATCAGAAAAACGCACGCTCGCTCTGTCATACACCGACCCGTCGAAATAGCGATTGTTCTATTAAGCATGGTCCTTGTGGTTAGCGACAGGTTCGTTGAAACACACACACCCAGCCGTATGGTCTCTCTCTCTCAACCACCACGCTTTATAAACATTATAAACAGGTAAAGAAAAAGAAAACGTTTTTTCAACATGTATGGCGTTAGGCCCTTTGTGAATTATCTTTTTTGAAAAAAAATATCTACCACATTTGAAAGGGGGCGTTAGCCCGAGTCCTAGGACACCTCGTACACGTCTCTAGCGTTATTGGTTCGTGACATATCGGCAAAAATCATAAAAAACACGTGTTTACCCCAAAATCGCGTTTCCCAATTTTTTTAAAATTACAACGAGTGGTCCATAGCAAAGAGGACGTCTTCCCGAATCCTTGGACCCATCGTACATGCCTCTAGCGTTATTGCTTCGTGAGATATCGGCAAAATCACAAAAACACGTGTTTACCCCAAAATCGAGTTTCCCAAATTTTTTAAAATTACAATGAGTGGTCCATAGCAAAGAGGACGTCCGCCCGAGTCCTTGGACCCCTCGTTCATGCCTCTAGCATGATTGGTTCGCGAGATATCGGCAAAATCACAAAAACACGTGTTTACCCCAAAATCGAGTTTCCAATTTTATTAAAAATTATAACGAGTGGTCCATAGCAGAGAGGACGTCACC
Organism: Meconema thalassinum; assembly: GCA_946902985.2. NCBI lineage: Eukaryota > Metazoa > Arthropoda > Insecta > Orthoptera > Tettigoniidae > Meconema > Meconema thalassinum. Next base: position 795,942,492 of record OX336388.2, on the reverse strand, counting down.
CCGAGTCCTTGGACCTGTCGAACATGCCTCTAGCATGATTGGTTCGCGAGATATTAAAAGCACATGACCTTTTAGTTTTGGTCTTTTCATTAAATTAAGAGCCTATAGGAAAGTAGGGGGCATCACTACGAGTGCTAGGACACCCTGTATGTTCAAATCCGACCATTGGTTAGCGAGATATCAGCTTCGGGGCAAATACGAGGAGGGCTCAATAAGTTAGTAGACAGCTCTCTCATCATCCCACTACTTACAAAACACAAATTTTTGTTCTAGCGACTTGAAATTTATTTTGGGGGTAGAGGGCATAGGGACCTTTCATTTATGTCAAACAATTTTTTTTGTAGAGTTCCTAGTTTCCAAAATATAGGATTTTCAAAATTCGAGTGTTTTCAAAAAAACATAAAAAGTAAAAAAGTTTTATTATAGAACATAAAGGTCATAAAGACCATTCGTTTGAGCCATGGCACAACGTTCTATCATGTTTAGTTTTCAAACTATCACCTAGTTTCGAAAACAAAAATTTTCAAAAAAAATTGAAAAATATAACGAGTAGTCCATAGCAAAGAGGACGTCAGCCCGAGTCCAACGATACCTCATTTGTCAAAATCGGACCACGCGTTCGAGAGATATTTAACATGGCTGAGGCTTAGTAGTGGGGCAAGGAGGGTTTTAGATTGCGTTAGAACTCTCACTACTCCACTACTGTCCAGAGAACTTTGATCGCTGCTGATATCTATAATATGGAACAATTTGATGAAGTATTACAGAAGCTGGATCATACAAACGCTCAATTCTTCCATCAGAAGGGAGTAAAGAATAATAACGCTGTGTATGCTGTTATGGCTGATAGTTATTCTCAGACACCTCGAGAGATTCGAGAGGAGCGAGAAGAGAAATCGCCGAGGGAAGATTCCAATAAAAGAGGATGGAACCAGCATAGTAACAGATACAGTTACAAACCATATGCGAGACCAGATGGTGGTAATCGATACAATACTCGATGGAGAAGACCACGAGATAGTCAAGGAAGGTACCAGGAAAGAAGATCCTATGGTAGAAACAACTACAATAATAGAGGGAATGTAGATACTCGTCAGTCCAATGAAGAGTTTAACAAGGACACGAGGAAAAATTTGGAAGCAAGACACCAAGATAACTTGCAATTTTTGGAGCAGAGGCCCAATGAACCAGGTCCATCGGGAACACAACAATCCCGGGGGAATGGTAATGAAAAAAAAACTTCGAATTCACAGTAGAAGATAGAATTTTGAATACTTCCACTTCCAGAATTATTAAATGGCAAGCAGAGGATGATGATTTAATTCAACAGAATGACGAACGAAAAGAAATGGGTACGAGAATTAGAATGCCAATCATATCATGCGAAGTATTCGGTATGCCTGTCGATACTTTGATCGATACTGGGGCTATGCTTTGTCTGGTGAGTGAGAAGCTTTATATTCTGTGGAAGCTCAAAGAGAATTTAGAGGAGATTCCAGTATCAGGAATTAAGATCCAAGGAATAATACCCAATAAAATATCTCTGTGTAAAACACAATTATACTTATGTATTAAGATTGGAGGACATGATTTCCGACATGTGTTTGTTGTAATGAAGGACATGGCTTTTGACATGATATTGGGAGCAGATTTCATTCAGAAATATCAAGCAATGATAGATATGAAGACAGAGACGATTAAATTCAAGAATACCGAAGAGATTAACTTCGAGGGAAAAGAAGAGGAAGACATCGAGGGAGATGCTCAATGGTCTCTGATTTTTCATGAAGCTGAAGGAAGAGAAGTCTACACTGAGAAGGAGTCCCCAGAGCTAGGGAAAATTTTGGAAGAGTATCAAGATATTTTTGATATTAAACCTGGTGAAATTGAAGATTTTGAATATTGTGGAAGTAAACAATAATGGAAGCTATGAAGTAGCCAATACACGAACTGGTAACATCGTGGGAACTTACAACGCATCGAATTTGAAGATCTATTATTCAAGAACCAGATGATTTAATGTGTAGATAGGAAAAATAAAAATTTTTCAATTTTTATTTTTTTGCTAGGTGTGGGGTGGATGTGCCCAACTCTAGGAATGGGTATTCCAAGTTCCAGGCACCTAGATATCAAGGGAAAGGCTGTAGCCGCTTTTGAAGGTTCAGATATTTGAATATCGCGCTACATTGCTTCGAGAAGCATTTCGAAGGATTTTACCGATAGTTGGATGTCAAGTGACGTAGCGAGTAATAGCAGAGGTGGAGGCTATTTATTGATTAAATAGTTAACTATGGAGTAGAGACTTGAGACTGGGATCAGATTACTGGCACGGCCAAATGAAAGAGAACGCAATTAGTATCAAGTAAATCGGACCAGGGATTCAAGAGATATGAGGATTTCTAGATATCAGGCGATGACGCGTGACCCTGACCGTTTTGAATAAAAGCCAGCTGGAGGAGGCATGGTTAGTTCATTCTAACACAAGCACTTGGCAAGCAAGTTGCGTCTACGCTGAGCCAAGGCACATGGTTGCCGAATCTACGCAGAAGTTCTTTTCAAATCGTGATAGTCACGAGAAGTGCTGCGCAAACGAGTTGGAACTTAGTAAGTTTCTGGTGAGGAGAATCACTGAGGTGATTGTTTTTCTACAGACATTGGTGGAAATATTTATATTTCCAAAAGGACATATGCTAGACTCTGTCTAGAAAATAGTATTTTGTCACAGTCCAGTAGTAACTTAATACTTGGATGTTTAAATCCATTTCAAGTCAGTTTTCATTTTTTGTAACTAGTTAACCACTTCGATCTGTCAGTACACTGAAGACTAGTCTATAACGGTGGCGTTCATTAGTCTACGCAAGGGAAACTGCAAGTTGTCTAGCGCATGGCAGATGGTGATATACAAACCATGCCCAGGGAACGATCTTCAGAACAGCCGTTATTTGTTTAGACTGTCAATGTTTTTCTTGTACTGATGAGATTACAGTGAGTTATGTTACAACTGACATATTTAAGAAGAGATCACTTAGATCTGACCCTATTCAAACAAACTGTTATGGCTTTGATAGAAGCCCATATTAAAATGGAACCACAGTTTATTCAAACGTCGAAAGATACTACCACTATGTCTGACTAGACGAATTGTGGGTCTACAATGGCGGCCGATACAAGGATTATACGTGCTTGTCCGATAGGGCATGTCTATGGATAAATCTGGTACAGACCAGGTTTACTACACTTCAAGACCATCAAGAAATGTAAGCCACATTTGAATTATATTATGCCTAGCTAATTGGAACAAACTATTTTTTCTGCAGATGACCAACACATTTTTTTCGTCGTATTTAAATCTTGTAATGATTTACGCAAGACTTGTTAGAGTTATTCTGAGCATTTTCAGCACTCAGAACAGTTTAGGATCGATGACCGAGCATTTCGAGCATTTATTTAAATTTTTCATATTTTAAGGAAATCACGGTAATCGGCCGATGTAACTGTAAAAGTTAAATTTATTTTTGTTGAGGAATGGATATTTTTTCCATATTCGAAGGTTCGAACATGTGGATTCTCACATAATGAGATGATAATTAAACATATTTGAAATTATACAAATAATAATAATAATCAACTAATAATAATAATAATATTTTTATAATTTTTCTAAATAATTCTTGGATATTATATTGTATAATAATCATATGTATTGAGAAAGAGCCTATGAAGTAGTTTAAACATTTCTAGTTTGGAACAGGAGATTTTCCGAAGGAAAGTGGTTAGCGCAAGCCCGCATTCAACCAACATTTCAGTTCTGGTTGAACAGTTGATATTTGCATTGAGCAAAGTATATTTTTCAGATAACACGGAGAGGCATGAAACGGGAAGCAATTGATATTTGTATCAAATAGGATATTTTTGTATTTATATAAAATCATGACGTAAATACACTCGAAAGTGAAATGAAGCTTTTCATAAGTATGGTTAAATTCACGGGTTGAACTGAATGGTAAAATAAAATAAACTTGTAAGTTTATTAATCTTCCAGTGTTGATAACAAGCAGAGGCTTGATTTATTGTATAAATTTTGGGAAGAAAATTTATGTGTGTGGAGTAGTTGAAATGCCATTCCCAGGTGCGCATGTTAAGTCGCAGGAATGAAGAGGTTTTTTCGAGCATCAATCAAATAGCAGGTTCGATGGCTCAGGTTTATAGTAGGAGTATTGGAGCCACACATTTCGTCGGATGAATGACCCGAAGGTTATTTCTTTGAAACCATCAGTTCTTATTTCAACCTTGTTTACGAATTCCATTTAGACTTTGATTTTGCTAGAACCCGGATTTGTCATGATAGTAGTTTATTCTTCTACAAAGGAAGACCTTTGCCGTTGTTGTTGTTGTAATATTGTGTTCTTACACAAATAGTAGAATGGGCCACTGCCAATTTAAAATAATTCTTTAACCACGAATAATTTGAAGGATATTTTCAGTCCTAGTGCCATGAACTAAATGAATTCATTATAAAACTACAATTCTAATTTCCGCATTCTGTCGAAGAATTGCAAGTTGTGAAAGTTGCTAAAAATGGCCATGAATATAAATATTTTTTTAATAATGATTCCAAGTGGATAATTGAATAGTTGAATGGTTCAACCATTTATTGATCAAGTTGATGATTCAGAAATCATATATTTTGTTTGGAACTTGAAGTTCATAATCGAGTCACTTCTCGAATGTTTAATGTCAGAAGAACGATTAATTGTTGTTGTGCTTCGCACAGTTCTTCGATGCTATGCTCAATGGTCAAATACTTTTCAGATGTTATTAATATATGTTAATAATTTGTGTTGCTTCGATGATAATAATATTTTCGACGATATATTTTTTGAAACTGGAAAAACAAGTGAAAGTTTAAGAATTCTATAAACATTTATTCTACGAGTGTTAATATCATGTAAATAGTCAAACAGTGATCTACGTTATTTCCAGTATAGACAATTAATTTTGAACTGGAATTAAATATTAATAATTTTGGAACACAGTCCACAGGACTATTAATCGGACTTGTGTTTCCAAAAAGATTGTCAAATGTGTTTGGGAAATTTCTGTATATTGTGTGTAAATAAGAGTGTGAATCGCCACACGTGGATGATGCTGCTTTGAGCATTCTTGCAGTCAGATTTTAACTTTAAATAAACTGAGATAATTTTACCAGATGTGTTTCTCCCAATTAAATCTCCTTCTATCCTTATTGTTGCATTGAGCCAAAAATCAGTAAAGCATTTTTTTAATTTGATGTCGTTTTTGCGATTTGCTTTAACCCATCTGGCGCTCCGGGATATTTTGACTCTCGTGCTGACTGATTATTGGTAAAATGCATATGTGGTCGTGCGGACTCCGGTCTAAACGGGCACAATATTTTTCTGCCAATTTTGGATGAAATCCATTTTTTAGTATAGAAGTTATATGTATTTTAAAATTGGAGCTATCATCAGGCATAGAATCATGTTGGCATCACTGACTTATATTAATTACTCCAAATTAATCTAGAATGTCAGGTGCTATACGTATGCAAAGTATAGACCTGTTGGCTTGCATACTTTCTGATATATCGATATTAGGGTAAAAAATATAGACACCATTTATTAACAGTTGGCAGCCCTAATTGCTCATAAGAATACTTATAGTCATATCTGTTATATTACACATAGCACATATGAAATTTGGTTGAAATCTAACTGACAGTATAGAAGTTACATGTTTTTTAAAAATTGGTCCTATCAGCAGGCTTAGAATCATGTTGGTAGAACTGACGTATATAAGATACTCCAAATTAATGTAAAATGTCAGGTACTATACGCGTGCATAGTTTAAAGCTGTCGGCTTGCATACTTTCTGATATATTGGTATTTGGATAAAAAGTAGAGAGAACAATTATTAACAGTTTGCAGCCCTGGTGGCTCTTAATAATACGCTCAGTCATACCTGCTTATGTGCTTATATTACATACATAATTTGCTTGAAATCCAATTGATAGTGTAGAAGTTATGTGCATTTAAAAATCGGACCTATCAGAAGGCTTAAAATTATTTTGGCAACACTGTCATGTATGGCCTCCTGGAAATTAAACTGAAATAGTATTATCTACATGTGTGCCAATTTTGGAATTGCTCCCAAGTATGCCTTCCATGATATCCAACATGGAGCTCAAATTTCTAATGCGTTTTTTTTAGCAGTTGGTAGCACTGACATCTTTTTCAAATATGGGCTTGAGATATTCCGGTATTCATCTTTACTCATACTAAATTTGGTTTCGATTGCTGCAGCCGTTTAGGAGTTGATAAGGGGACACACACACACACACACACACAGCCAGACAGAAGGACAGACAGACAGACACATTTTCCCGGATCGATCTCATAAGTCTACTTTTTCCTCATTTTTGCAAAGTGTGAAAAGTAGGCTAAAAATGAATGTGATCTCGTCAATGGCGTTGCCTTGGCAACCTCTGATAGCACATCCCTGATCAATTTAGAAGCGTTGTCATGGTAACCTCTGATGGCACTTGGCATTTTCTTTAATTCCGAAATCGATTTTCTCATCCCTTGGCGTAATGGTGGGTCATATCAAAATTTCTTTCAGACAAACGTTTTAGGTAATTATTAGGGGAATATTTTCCATTTTGTACGGTTTTCATATTGTGCCTATTAAGAGAGATATGATTAATGTTTCCCGAAAAACCCACTTTTTTCCACCACTTTGGTCAATGGTTGGTGCTATCAAAAAACTTAATTGACATAAATTTTTGGCACTTATCCGACACATATTATGAACTTTGAATGGATTCGATATTTCATGTATTAAGAGAGTTATAGTGATATTTCACGTTTTCGAAAAAAACCCGCCATTTTCACCCCCTTTGACCGATTTTGCCCATTAACGAACTTGACCGAGAATTTAATGGGATACTTATTATGTAAAAAATTCAAAGTGATTGGGGCAAAATTACGGCAGTTATCGTGTCCACAAGAAACTGAAATACATATATATAAATTATATATAAACTTTTGAACTGACGGTGGTTTTGGGGTCTGGGGGATGTGAAACGCGAAGATATGTCGAAATTTTCCGGAAGTCGAAACATGGGACCCATTGCAATAGTTAGCTTTCTTATGAAATCTACCTAAAAGTATTATGTGTAAATAGTGTACATGTATTTAAAATAAAATAAAATATTGTATGGACACTGCTCGTACATTTTTAATTACTGCCCACCTCTCTCCACTCTTAATGCAAAATGAACATGTAAAACACAAATTTGAAAATCCATATTTCCATATTGACAAAATAGAAAAAAACATTAAACTGACATTTTAAAAACTGTAAATGGGAACTTGTGAAATTGATAAATGTGTAAACAACAAAATGCAAAATCCATGTTTCCATATTAAGAAATTGAAAAACTTAAAACTGACATTAAAGAAAACTGAAAATGGGAAATTGGAAAATTGACAAATGTGTAAACAATAAAATGCAAAATCCATGTTTCCATATTATGAAATTGAAAAGTCCTCTCGGCACGCCGAAAGGCGGAGGTAGATTTCACCGGACAAACTTGGGGATAGGCGAAAATAGGCAGAATATGCAGGTTTTCGTAGAAGGATCAGACCTCATTTATTGCGAGAAGGTATTTTATAATTGGAGCTTAGTTAACTTTGTTTTTCGTCATTTTATGCTTATTTTAAACATTTTATTGTCTTATGGGAACGGTAACCTTCTTGTCATTTGGGGTCCATTTTTATACTTGTGGTCACACTGTCCTTATGCAAGGTTTCGACACTGATGTGTAACTATGTAACGGTCTGTTACTTCTTCACGAAAATTATATCTCCCGCAGAGATTTTGGTTGGTTCCTCAGTTTAGGGGCTGCGACAACGCGGTCATGTAACGCCGTGTACTTAGGGATGGCTGTATTAGTCTGTAATTCAGGTAAGGACTGCAGACGGTCAATTTCAAGCAGTAGTTCCTAATGTTGATACCAGGTACTACCGTCAACGACACCTACCTGTGAACTTGGCTACTAGATGCCACCGCAGCCAGCAACTCGCAACGAACGTTGGAATTTCCCCTCCAAAGGAAAGCATACTGAGGGATTTTTAGCGCTCTTAGAAAATCCGACGACTTCGGCCGGCTTTGAACTCGCGACCTTGGGCATAGACATTCAGCATGCTTGCTACCAGTTACGTCACCGAAGCCGCTTCACACTTAGTCAGATGGAATTCTGAATATGATCTCGTGCAAGTGCGTTATCTTGGCAACGTCTGATGGCTCATCCCTCATCAATGTAGTAGAGTTGCCATGGCAAGCAGTGATAGCTCTTGGCATTTTCTTATAATTCCGAAATCTTTTTTCTCATCCCTTGGCATAATGGTGGGTCATATCAAAAATTCTTTAAGACAAAATTTTAGGTAATTATTAGGGGAATATTGTCCATTTTGTACGGTTTTGATATTGTGCCTATTAAGAGAGATATGATTAATGTTCCCCGAAAAACCCACTTTTTCCCACCCCTTTGGTCAATAGTTGGTGCTATAAAAAAACTGTTCAAACATAAATTTTTGGGCTTTATCCGACACATAGTATGAACGTTGAACGGATTCGATATTTCACATATTAAGAGAGTTATAGCAATATTTCACTTTTTCGAAAAAAGCCCCCCATTTTCACCCCCTTCGACCGATTTAGCCCAGTGACGAACTCGACCGAGATTTTATAGGTATACATATTCGATAAAATATTCAAAGTGATTGGAGCAAAATTACGGCAGTTATCGTGTCCACAAGAAACTGATATGCATATATATATATATATACACACATATATATACATGAATTATATATAAACTTTTGAACTGACGGTGGTTTTGGGGTCTGGGGGATGTGAAACGCGAAGATATGTCGAAATTTTCCGGAAGTCGAAACATGGTACCCATTGCAATAGTTAGATTTCTAATGAAATCTACCTCTGGTTGGTTCCTCAGTTTAGGGGCTGCGACAACGCGGTCATCTAACACCGTGTACTTTGGGTGAGTGTAGAATCTGTCTGATAAACGGTGTGAATTGTAATGGCTGTAGTAGTCTTAATTCAGGTAAGGACTGCAGACGGTCAATTTCAAGCAGTAGTTCCTAATTTTGCTACCAGGTACTACCGTCAACGAGACCTAGCTGTGAACTTGGCTACTAGATTCCACCCTAACCAGAAACTCGCAACGAACGTTGGAACCTCCCCTCCAAAGGAAAGCATACTGTGGGATTTTAGCTCTCTTAGAAAATCCGACGACTTCGGCCGGCTTTGAAACCGCGACCTTGGGCATAGACATTCTGCATGCTACCAGTTACGTCACCGAATCCGCTTCCCACTTAGATGAAAATACTGAATCTGATCTCGTGCAAGTGCGTTGTCATGGCAACGTCTGATGGCTCATCCCTCATCAATTTAGTAGCGTTGCCATGGCAACCTCTGATAGCTCTTGGCATTTTCTTATAATTCCGAAATCATTTTTCGCATCCCTTGGCATAATGGTGGGTCATATCAAAAATTCTTTCAGACAAAAGTTTTAGGTAATTATTAGGGGAATATTGTCCATTTCGTACGGTTTTGATATTGTGCCTATTAAGAGAGATATGATAAATGTTTCCCGATAAACCCACTTTTTCCCACCCCTTTGGTCAATGGTTGGTGATATAAAAAAAACTCTTCAAACATAAATTTTTGGGCTTTATCCGACACATAGTATGAACGTTGAACGGATTCGATATTTCATATATTAAGAGAGTTATAGCAATATTTCACTTTTTCGAAAAAAAGCCCCCCATTTTCACCCCCTTCTACCGATTTAGCCCAGTAACGACCTCGACCGAGATTTTATAGGTATACATATTCGGTAAAAAGTGATTGGTGAAAAATTACGGCAGTTATCGTGTCCACAAGAAACTGATATATATACAAGTATACTTTTGAACTGACGGTGGTTTTGGGGTCTGGGGGATGTGAAACGCGAAGATATGTCGAAATTTTCCGGAAGTCGAAACATGGTAGCCTACCCATTGCAATTGTTAGCTTTCTAATGAAATCTACCTCTGGTTGGTTCCTCAGTTTAGGGGCTGCGACAACGTGGTCATCTAACCCCGTGTACTTTGGGTGAGTGTAGAATCTGTCTGATAAACGGTGTGAATTGTAATGGATGTATTAGTCTGTAATTCAGGTAAGGACTGCAGACGGTCAATTTCAAGCAGTAGTTCATAATGTTGCTACCAGGTACTACCGTCAATGACACCTAGCTGTGAACTTGGCTACTAGATGCCACCCCAACCAGCAACTCGTAACGAACGTTGGAACTTCCCCTCCAAAGGAAAGCATACTGAGGGATTTTAGCGCTCTTAGAAAATCCGACGACTTCGGCCGGCTTTGAAACCGCGACCTTGGGCATAGACATTCTGCATGCTACCAGTTACGTCACCGAAGCCGCTTCCCACTTAGTCAGATGTCAAAGTCAACCCCTGGCACCATCCAGCCCATGACGGGCTAAGGCCGACCAAGCGACCGCTGCCCAGCCATTTGGCCTGCAGATATTGGGGTGACGCGTGGTCAGCGCGTCGGGTCCCCTCGGCCGTTAATATTGGTATTCGTGATCGGGATGCTGTCTCACTGTCAGACAGCTACTCAATTGTCCTCACGAGGTTGAGTGCACCCCGTTCCAACCCTCACGACAGTTTTAAAATCCCTGACGGAGCCGGGGATCGAACCCGGGGACTCCGGGTGAGAGGCAGGTGCGCTACCCCAACACCACGGGGCCGGCTTAGTCAGATGGAAATACTGAATCTGATCTCGTGCAAGTGCGTTGTCATGGCAACGGCTCATCCCTCATCAATTTAGTAGTGTTGCCATGGCAACCTCTGATAGCTCTTGGCATTTTCTTATAATTCCGAAATCATTTTTCTCATCCCTTGGCGTAATGGTGGGTCATATCAAAAATTCTTTCAGACAAAAGTTTTAGGTAATTATTAGGGAAATATTGTCCATTTTGTACGGTTTTTATATTGTGCCTATTAAGAGAGATATGATTAATGTTTCCCGAAAAACCCACTTTTTTCCACCCCTTTGGTCAATGGTTGGTGCTATCAAAAAACTTATTTGACTTAAATTGTTGGCACGTATCCGACACATATTATGAACTTTGAATGGATTCGATATTTCACGTATTAAGAGAGTTATAGCGAAATTTCAATTTTTCGAAAAAAGCCCCCCATTTTCACCCCCTTCGACCGATTCTGCCCATTAACGAACTCGACCGAGATTTTATAGGGATACATATTATGTAAAAAATTCAAAGTGATTGGTGCAAAATTACGGCAGTTATCGTGTCCACAAGAAACTGATATACATATATATATATATATATATATATACATACATACATAAATTATGTATAAACTTTTGAACTGACGGTGGTTTTGGGGTCTGGGGGATGTGAAACGCGAAGATATGTCGAAATTTTCCGGAAGTCGAAACATGGGACCCATTGCAATAGTTAGCTTTCTAATGAAATCTACCTAACTATAGCTCTGTCAATAAGGAACACTGTTCGGCAATATCACACTCAGGTAAGTTAATAATAGAGCCTGCGTGTATTCGTCATATACTATTTAGGCCTATTATGTCAACATTTGATGTAAGACGTATTCACAAACGCAGAATACTTAATTACAAATCTTTATTCGAAAATTAAGTTGACCGTAAACCTACTGATCATTGGAAAATACCATATTTATAAGTAAGGTACCATATTTCCTTTTGTAAGGAAGTTATGTGAAATGTGCATATTATGCATAATGTTTCTATCGATTGAACTTGTCAGATTTTTGGTGAACTTCTAATAATTTCCAGTAGCGTATTTTTTGGAAGTGGTTATTGTGGGCGGGTAATGAATGTTATTGGTCTACCTGAATTCGTAAATGGGATTTGTTTTAGTGTGAGCGGTTGCTTATCGACTTTGCTGCAAAATGATTGTTACATTCTAGTGTTTTTGCTCGTTGTTTGATTCTTCACTACCGTATGCCTTAAAAATACAACCCTGTCTTTTTGAAACAGGTCTCGCAACAATTTCCGTGCATGATTGAATCGAGCAAAGGTCAGTTATTTTTACTGTTTGTCAACGTAATGTTTTTATATCACATTGGTGGAAAAGGTGATATTTCGAAACACGTGGGAACAAAGAAGATCCAAGATAATGTAAAGTGCAGTAAAGAAAGAAGAAGTGAAGAAAATGGTGTTAAAAGTAGGAGTTGTGGGATAACAAGTGCTGAATGCTAGTTTAAATCATTAATTTTGCAATTTAGTTTGCCAATTAATTGAGCTAATATTTGCCTCTCGTATGAAAATCGCCTAAGTTTTGGGATTGTAAGATTGGCTGGTATGAAAATTTTATAGGGCAGCTAAGAACAAGCAGGCAGTGCGGCCACACACAGTGATTTCGGTGTCAGTAGGAACGAAATAAGCTGGGAACTAAGAAACAACTTGTAAGGTCAGATAGTTCTGAGCGCACCATGAAATACCGGTAACGCTAAAACTACGGTAAAATACCTCATTTCTCGCCGTGTCTGCCACAATATAACAATTAGAAATGCAATACTTTGCCATGTCGAGCCCAAACTACGATACCAACCCACTTTCCTCGCCGTGGCTGACACAATATTACAATTAGAAATGCAATACTTTACCATGTCGAGCCCAAACTATGGTACCACACCACATTTCTCGCCGTGGCTGCCACAATATTACAATTAGAAATGCAATACTTTACCATGTTGAGCCCAAACTACGGTACCACACCCCATTTCTCGCCGTGGCTGCCACAATATTACAATTAGAAATGCAATACTTTACCTTGTCGAGCCCAAAATACGGTACCACACCACATTTCTCGCCGTGGCTGCCACAATATTACAATTAGAAATGCAATACTTTACCATGTCGAGCCCAAACTACGGTACCACACCACATTTCTCGCTGTGGCTGCCACAATATTACAATTAGAAATGCAATACTTTACCATGTCGAGCCCATACTACGGTACCACACCACATTTCTCGCCGTGGCTGCCACAATATTATAATTAGAAATGCAATACTTTACCTTGTCGAGCCCAAACTACGGTACCACACCACATTTCTCGCTGTGTCTGCCGCAATATTACAATTAGAAATGCAATATTTTACCATGTCGAGCCCAAACTACGGTACTACACCACATTTCTCGCCGTGTCTGCCACAATATTACAATTAGAAATGCAATACTTTACCTTGTCGAGCCCAAACTACGGTACTACACCACATTTCTCGCTGTGGCTGCCACAATATTAAAATTAGAAATGCAATACTTTACCATGTCGAGTCCAAACTACGGTACCACACCACATTTCTCGCCGTGTCTGCCACAATATTACAATTAGAAATGCAATACTTTACCATGTCGAGCCCAAACTACGGTACCACACCACATTTCTCGCCGTGGCTGCCATAATATTACAATTAGAAATGCAATACTTTACCTTGTCGAGCCCAAACTACGGTACTACACCACATTTCTCGCTGTGGCTGCCACAATATTACAATTAAAAATGCAATACATTACCTTGTCGAGCCCAAACTACGGTACCACACCACATTTCTCGCAGTGGCTGCCACAATATTACAATTAGAAATGCAATACTTTACCATGTCGAGCCCAAACTACGGTACTACACCACATTTCTCGCTGTGGCTGCCACAATATTACAATTAGAAATGCAATACTTTACCATGTCGAGCCCATACTACGGTACCACACCACATTTCTCGCCGTGGCTGCCATAATATTACAATTAGAAATGCAATACTTTACCATGTCGAGCCCAAACTACGGTACTACACCACATTTCTCGCTGTGGCTGCCACAATATTACAATTAGAAATGCAATACTTTACCATGTCGAGCCCATACTACGGTACCACACCACATTTCTCGCCGTGGCTGCCATAATATTACAATTAGAAATGCAATACTTTACCATGTCGAGCTCAAACTACGGTACTACACCACATTTCTCGCTGTGGCTGCCACAATATTACAATTAAAAATGCAATACTTTACCTTGTCGAGCCCAAACTACGGTACCACACCACATTTCTCGCCGTGGCTGCCACAATATTACAATTAGATATGCAATACTTTACCATGTCGAGCCCATACTATGGTACCACACCACATTTCTCGCCGTGGCTGCCACAATATTACAATTAGAAATGCAATACTTTACCATGTCGAGCCCATACTACGGTACCACACCACATTTCTCACTGTGGCTGCCACAATATTACAATTAGAAATGCAATACTTTACCATGTCGAGCCCATACTACGGTACCACACCACATTTCTCGCCGTGGCTGCCATAATATTACAATTAGAAATGCAATACTTTACCATGTCGAGCCCAAACTACGGTACCACACCACATTTCTCGCCGTGGCTGCCATAATATTACAATTAGAAATGCAATACTTTACCTTGTCGAGCCTAAACTACGATACCTCACCACATTTCTCGCCGTGGCTGCCATAATATTACAATTAGAAATGCAATACTTTACCATGTCGAGCCCATACTACGGTACCACACCACATTTCTCGCCATGGCTGCCACAATATTACAATTAGAAATGCAATACTTTACCTTGTCGAGCCCAAACTACGGTACCACACCACATTTCTCGCCGTGGCTGCCACAATATTATAATTAGAAATGCAATACTTTACCTTGTCGAGTCCAAACTACGGTACTACACCACATTTCTCGCCGTGGCTGCCGCAATATTACAATTAGAAATGCAATACTTTACCTTGTCGAGCCCAAACTACGGTACCACACCACATTTCTCGCCGTGTCTGCCACAATATTACAATTAGAAATGCAATACTTTACCTTGTCGAGCCCAAACTACGGTACCACACCACATTTCTCGCCGTGGCTGCCACAATATTATAATTAGAAATGCAATACATTACCTTGTCGAGCCCAAACTACGGTACCACACCACATTTCTCGCCGTGTCTGCCACAATATTACAATTAGAAATGCAATACTTTATCTTGTCGAGCCCAAACTACGGTACCACACCACATTTCTCGCCGTGTCTGCCACAATATTACAATTAGAAATGCAATACTTTACCCCGTCGAGCCCAAACCCTGCTGATTGCAATCAATTTAAACGTTTGGAATTAAGTTACGCTTCTTGTTTTCATAGAGAACTAGCAAACTACTCCTACTTCCTTTAAATTTCCACTTGCTCAAGGTTATCTGGCAGAAAGTGTACACGCGCTGGATGTCCAAGATGCTAATCCTCGCAGATGTCTCACTCAATAATTCTGTACACACGCTGCGTCAATGTTGTTGGTTCAATCCTCGGCTCGTGTAATGTACGACACAAAATATATAATATCTACGCCAAGTATAGTGCAATTTGTTTCCTATCCTTTAGCAATTCAGATCAAAGTGACTGGGGGTTGAAAGTCTGTACATTATGCTGAGTAATGTAGACATTAAAACTGTTGACATGGTTTCCTAGTACTGCGCTTCAGCAATTGCCTGTCGAGTATCACTGTCTCTCTGAATCTCCTGTCCTATTTAGACAATCTAACACTGTTCATATGATAAACACACAAACACCTTCTTGGCGTTTATAATTTGTGATGATGCAAACAATTCATGTGGAAGGTTCTTACCAAAATAAGGCTATTCATTCCATATCATCACCATATAGTTTGGCCCCTTGAAGCAGCAATCAACACCACCGCCTCTTTATTGGTTACTAAGAAGGAAACACCTCTGGAATGTTCCGAAGGGTTAGACATTTACAGGGATACTTATTGATCATCTTCAAAGCCCTGACGTAGCTAGAAATTCCATTTTATGTATGGTTGCATACATTTAAAGAAAATAGAGCAAAACATAAGAAGAATTCCTGGAAAGGTATTGGAATGTACCATTGAAATTTTCTGTGTGTAAACAAGAAATATATCCTGTACTTGTTACAGTGTATCCTGAATGTTAAATGTGTATATTACTTAATTATCCTGTGTTGTAGATTCCTCAACATTATGGAAGGCCAACCATCTATGAAATGTGAACCAGAAGAATTCTCTGAGATTGTAAGTTGTATTTTAGTTCCATACATTGTTACATATATTGTGAACCATTACTGATGAGCATGACAAATATTTGGGTACCATAATTAATAGGAATTATGTCAAGTGACTTAATACTACCAAATAGTGATGGTGATAATTCTCTTTGTAGGGGCCTAACATCTAGGTTATCGCTTCGATAGCGTAGTTTTAGCAAACTGACCTTCTATGCCTAAGGACGCAGGTTCAAACCTGGCCGATACCGTCGGATTTTTTAAGAGTGCTGAAAATCCCTCAGTATGCCTTCCTCCGACGGTCCCATGTCATAGATTTATGGCATGTAGAAATAACCATCCTCTAATTACACTTGTGTGATGCTAAATTATAGGTTAGACTTGACTATCGCTCTAAGGATTTAACGTTCGTCGCCAGGAGCCGACTGCGGTGGCATCTAGTAACCAAGTTCATAACTAGTTGTTGACGGTAGCATTTGGTGCCAAATGTAGGAACTACATGAAAATTGAATGTCTGCAATCCTCACCTGAATTACAGAAAACACACACTAATACAGCCATCACATTTAATGCGGTTATCAGACAGATTCTACACACACCCAAAGTACATGGGGCTACATGACAGCGTTGTCGCATCCCCTAAACAATGGAACCAACCAACTATTTAGGTTATTGGCCCGCTACTGTGCCGTCTGGCCTTTCGCAAGATGTAGTTCGCAGTGGAAGTGTGTACCGATTAGCCTGGCCCTGGGCGCATTAAACCGGACTAAGGTTATGAAGGTATCAGAGGCGATGGATTGAACGTACATTCACTGCCAGTGAATGCAAGTTCTATTCCAATGCGCTATACATTATGGGCCTAGCTTAGCTTAGCCTAAAGAAGCGAAGATTAAATAAGGTACACATACTCAACACATAGGCAAAGAAGAGGTAATGCATTGATCAAAGAGATAATATCAAGGAATGACGAGGAAGCATTACATGCTATGAATGAGGTTAAGTGGACGACAAACATGTGATACTAGGTAAAATAACGGGCGAAAGGACCGAAACGTAAATGTCAAGATCGATAGGGAGAAACGATAAAGGGGGGACTCATCTGGGAAAGTATACTCGTAAAGAGTAAAATTACATTGTGAAAAATAATGATTAAAAGGGCTAGACAAAGAGTCGGGGTAAGTGAGTCTACCGTCAAAGGAGCGAACGGTATCTCAAATAGCCCTGAAGGAGATGAGGGAGTGCGAGGGGGACGGAGTATTAATAAAAGCGCGCGTAGATATGACGTAAAAGAATAAACACAAAAAGGGGCAAGTAACCGATATTAAAAATAATTACGAGAAAGGTATTGCAACACAAAATAAAAGATACCCATCAAAATAAGTTACGTCAGAAAGGGATTAAGCCAGACTCATGGACTTGCATATGAAAACGCAATCCTAAGATAAGAGGCAAACAAAAGATAAGAGGTATTGTGCCCGTTTAGACCGGAGTCCGCACGACCACATATGCATTTTACCAAGAATCAGTCAGCACGAGAGTCAAAATATCCCGGGGCGCCAGATGGGTTAAAGCTAATCGCAAAAACGACATCAAATGAAAAAAAGAAGCTTTACTGATTTTTGGCTCAATGCAACAATAAGGATAGAAGGAGATTCAACTGGGCATAACACATCATGTAAAATTATCTCATTTTATTCTGAATTTAAAATTGACTACAAAATAAAATGCTCAAAGCAGCATCATGCATGTGTGGCGACCCACATTACTATTTACACAATGTACAGAAATTTTCCAACACATTGGACAATTATCTTTGGAGACACAAGTCTGTTTATCAGTCCTGTAGACTGTGTTCCAAAATTATATCCATTATTTATGATTAAATCCAGTTCAAATTTAATTGTCTTTACTGGAAATACTGTAGTTCACTGGTTGAACTTTTACATAATATTAACACTCGTAGAATAATTGTTCATAGAATTTTTAACTTTCACTTATTTTTCCAGTTTCAAAAAATACTGTTAAAAATATTATTATCTCTGAATCAACACAAATTATGTACACATATTATAACAACATCTGAAAAGTATCTGACCCTTGAGCATAGCATCGAAGAACTGTGAGAAGCACAACAAAATTTATTGTTCTTCTGACATTAAACGTTTCGAGAAGTGACTCGATTATGAACTTCAAGTTCCTAACAAAATATATGATTTCTGAATCATCAACTTGATCAATAAATTGTTGGACCATTCAACTATTCGATTTTCCACTTGGAATCATTATTAAGAAAAATATTTATATTTGTGGCCATTTTAGTAACTTTCACAACTTGCAATTCTTGAACAGAATGCGGAAATAAGAATTGTAGCTTCATAATAAATTCATTTAGTTCATGACACTAGGATTGAAAACATCCTTCAAATTATTCGTGGTTATAGAATTATTTTTAATTGGCAGTGGCCCATTCTATTATTTTTATAAGAACACAATATTCCAACAACAACGGCAAAGGTCTTCCACTGAAGAAGAATAAAATACTATCATGACAAATCCGGGTTCTAGCAAAATCAAAGTCTTAATGGAATCCGTAAACAAGGTTGAAATAAGAACTGATGGTTTTTAAGAAATAACCTTTGGGTCATTCATACGTCGCAATGTGTAGTTCCAATACTCCTTCTTTAACACTGAGTCATCGAACCTGCTATTTGATTGATGCTCAAATAAAAACCTCCTCATCCCTGCGACTTAAACATGCGCACCTGGGAATGGCATTTCAACTACTCCACACACATAAATTTTCTTCCCAAAATGTATACAATAAATCAAGCCTCTGCTTATTATCAACACTGGAAGATTTATAAACTTACAAGTTTATTTTATTTTACCTTTCAGTTCAAATCGTGAAGTTACCACACTTATGATACTCTCTATTTCACTTTCGAATGTGTATCTACGTCATGATTTTATATAAATACAAAAATATCCTAATTGATACAAATATCATTTGCTTCCCGTTTCATGCCTTTCCGTGTTAGCTGAAAAATACACTTTGCTCATTGCAAATATTAACTGTTCAACCAGAACTGTAATGTTGGTTGAATGCGGGCTTGCGCTAACCACTATCCTTCGGAAAATCACCTGTTCCAAACTAGAAATGATTAAACTACTTCATAAGCTCTCTCTCAATGAATGTGATTATTAGAAAATATAAGATCCAAGAATTATTTAGAAAAGTTATGAAAATCATTATTATTATTATTAGTGGATTATTATTATTATTATTATTAGTTATATTATTGTAAATGTGTTTAATTATTATTTCATTATGTGAGAATCCACATGTTCGATTCTTCGAATATGGATAAAATATCCATTTCTCAACAAAAATAATTATTAACTTTTACAGTTACCTCGGCTGATTACCGTGATTATCAAAAAATATGAAACATTCAAATAAATGCTCGTTATGCTCGGTCATCGATCCTAAACTGTTCTGAGTGCTGAAAATACTCAGAATAACTCTAATAAGTCTTGCGTAAATCATTGCAAGAGTTAAATACGAAGAAAAACAAATGTGTTGGTCATCTGCAGAAAATGAGTTTGTTCCAATTAGCTAGGCATAATATAAAAATCAAATGTGGCTTACATTTCTCGTTGGTCTTGAAGCGTAGTGAACCTGGTCTGTACCAGATTTATCCAGATACATGCCCTATTGGACACGCACGTCTAATCCTTGTATCGGCCGCCATTATATACCCACAATCTGTCTAACACGACATAGTGGAAATATTTCTTGAAGTTTGAAGTAACTGCTGATCCATTTTAATATTGGCTTCAATTAAATCCATAGCAGTTCGCTTAAATGGGGTCAGATCCAAATGATCTATTCTCAAATACGTCAGTTGTAACATAACTCACGGTAATCTTTTCAGTACAAGAAAACACTGACAGTCTAAATCAATCAACGGCTGTTCTGAAGATCGTTCCCTGGGCATGGTTTATCACCATCTATCATGCGCGAAGCAACTTATAGTTTCCCTTTGTCGGCTAATGAACAACACCGTGATAGACTGGCCTTCAATATACTGAAAGATCGGAGTGGTTATCAAGTTACAATTTATGAAACTGACTAATTGGATTAAAATATCCAAGTATTGAATTATTATTACTGGAATGTGACAAAGTACTTTCTAGACAAAGTCTAGCATGTGTCCATATAGAAATAAAGTATTTCAACAGTGTCCGTAGAAAAATAACAATCACCTTAGTGATTCCCTCTGCCGGAAACTTACTATGTTCCACACGTATCGCAGCACTTTTGTGAATATCACAATTTAAAGATATCTTCTGCGTAGATCCGGCAACCATGTGCCTTGGCTCAACGTAGCAGCAGCACCTTGTCATGCAAGAGCTTGGTTCGAAGTGAGCTGATGATGCTTGGGCCGGTCGGCTTTTATTCAAAACGGTCGGGTTCACGCTGGATCACGCTGAAATCTGGAAATCCTCATATCTCCGGTGTCTCTGGTCCGATTCACTTGAGACTAAGTGCATTCTCTTTCATTTGGCCGTGCCAGTAATCTGATCCAAGTCTCAAGTCTCTACTCCATGGATAACTATTTAATCAACAAATAGTCTCGACCTCTGCTACTACTCGCTACGTCACTTAACATGCTCTTGGCTGCACAAAGTTTCCATTCCATTCTAGAAGTAATGGAGCGCGATATTCAAATATCTCAACTTTCAAAAGCGGCTGTAGCCTTTCCCTTGATATCTAGGTGTCTGAATCTTGGAATACCCATTCCTAGAGTTGGGCACATCCACCCCACACCTAGCAAAAAATAAAAATTGGAAAATTTTTATTTTTCCTATCTACACATTAAATCATCTGGTTCTTGAATAATAAATCTGCAAATTCGCTGCATTATAAGTTCCCACGATGTTACCAGTTCGTGTATTGGCGATTTCATAGCTTCCATTGTTGTTTACTTCCACAATACGATAGGGTCCAGCGTAAAGGCTTGCAAACTTCGAGTACACTCGATTTTGCACGTCAGAGGGTGTAGGTCTTTTCACTAAAACAAGAGTTCCTACGCGCAAGGGTCTGTGAAAACGCTTTCCTCTCACTCTGCGCTCTCTTTTCTCAGCTTCTTATGGTCGGGATCTGCAAACTTGTAGACTAAACCATCTAACATCATAAAATCTCTTGAAATTCCTTCAGTTTCCACAAAATCATCATCATTTGGATCCATGTCTCCCTGTAGAAAACGAAAAATGTTTCTAAAACGTCGGTCTCTCCTCTGGGATAAATGCAACAATCTTAACCTTCTCAGGGTATCCTCATCCTCCTGCGTCAGGTTAACTTGAAAAACCTTAGATGTAGACTCCATTGCTCTACTCAATAAATCGGCCCCAACGTTCAATTTTCCAGGAGTGTGTTCAATAACTAGGTTGAATTGTTGAATAAAAAGTGACCATCTAGTTATCCTATCACTGGCAAAGTTTGTTCTCAAGATAAACTCCAATGCATGGTGATCAGTCCTCACAATTACTGAATGTCCAATTAACATTTCCTTCCACGACTCCAACGCGAAGATTACAGCAAGGGCTTCTAACTCTGTGGTGTAATAATTCCTTTCTGATGGACGAAGTTTCCTGCTTATGAACGCCAGGTAACGTCTCTTGTGATCGTCATCTTCTTGAAGAAGAATAGCTCCAATCCCTACGGTGGATGCATCGGATTCTATGATGAAATTCTTGGTAAAGTCAGGATACTCTAATTTCACGCTGTTTACCAATAACCTCTTGGCATCTTGAAATGATTGTTCACAATCTTCATTCCATTTCCATTTGTTTCCCTTTTTTTAATAATTCCTGCAATGGAGCAACCGTCTTGGTGAAGCTTGGACAATGCCCTGCAAAGAATTGGCATGTCCCGAGAAAACTGCGGACATTCTTCACTCTAGTAGGTCTAGGGAAATTTGCAATCACCTGTATCTTTGTCTCATTGGGACGGTATCCTTCACCATCCAAAATGTGATCCAAAAATTGTATTTCCTTCCGAAAGAACTGACATTTTCGAAGGTTTACTTTAAAGTTCGCTTTTCTCAAATCTGCGAATAACATCTGAAGATGTAACAAATGTTCCTCCTTAGTCTCAGATGCAATTAGGATATCATCTATGTAAAGAATTGCTATCTCTTTTACTTCAGGACTCAAGTTTTGTTCCAGTGCTCTGATCAAAACAGATCCAGATGTTTTGACCCCAAATGGTAGACGGCGGAATACATATGTCTGCTGGTCAAACATAAACCCTGTAAACTTTTTGGAATCTTCACTAAGCCTAATGTGGTGGTAGGACGAAGTGAGATCAATGTTAGAGAACCAAAGTACACAAAAGCTGTCTTCTATAATCTCTCAAGGTAGGATGTCAGTGAGCAGATATGCTAATTAACTAAAACAAGAAAGAACGATTAATTGAGAGCGATATCAATTTATTCTAATAATGGGATTTAAAGTTGAGTGGCGACTACCACGATACTCCAACAAAGATTAATTAGGGACGAGGAAAAATGACTACACGTCATCTATTTAAATATTATTCGGAGGAATAACCTGAAAAGAAGTAGATAATTAAAATTGATAGGAATACCATCTTGCGCCTTCGCACGTAAACTTGAAGAAATATGCTGAAAAACATGTCACAAGAGAAATGCACATTCAAGAGAAGAAGAAGGTACTTGCTGCAGGCAGTCATTACTTACAAGTTACACGGTACGCCCCTGCATTGCTCACAGAGTGGAGCTCACCAAGACCTAGTCAATTATCTGAAAAGTAATGGTATATCTTCCTGTTTGAACCTATCTTACTGATGGAAGGAAAATCAGTTGTCACCGAAACGTAGTCTGCTGAAACAAATCTTCTTAGCCTCACGATAGGATTCGTCATCGCTAAGCTTCACTAGTTTTCCAAAGGATTAGTAGCATTGCAACGAGGGCAGATTGGTTTGATTACTCCCTGTAAACCACACCCAAAACAAAACTTCCCTCTTAGTGGTACTAAACAATCACGGTAGGTATGTGACTCTTTTAAGCAGTTTCAGCATCGAACCGGGGACGTGGAAGCATTCACATGAGGAGAGGCATTTACATCAAGGTTATGGGAACGAGGGATACTACGTTGGACATGATTCACAGCATTAACGCGAACATTAGTTCTATGTGAATTAACAGAGGCGAAGGTATTGCCTCGATTGTTGCAGTGTCGTGTCGACCAAGGAGCTGGAGTAGTGTTATTGCCACGTTTCCCACATGAAGGCATATCGATCTTATTACTACACTCATTCATGTTGAACGCTAATTCAGGGAATATACATTCAGAAGGCTGTGGAGGGACAGTCGGGCAGTTGCTTCAAATTCACGCCGTTGAATAAGAATATCTTCAGTATCTAATACTGAAGAGCGGCGAATAAACTGTTTATATGAGGGATGTAAATTACAATAAACAGTATTAATAGTTTCACTAGAAGACAGTGGACCTGGAAGACGAGATATTAGGATACGTATCGCTGTGACAAAATCATCAATATTCTCCCCGAGAGCTTGGGTACGGGAGAAAATCTCATGCTTTAAGGCATGCTCAAATTCAGATGGCGTGAATCTTCTTTTCAAAGCATTCATGAAACTAACCCATGAACTGAAGGGATACTGGACTAGACGGTACCATTTTAAAGCGTTCCCACATAATAGCATAGGGAGGCATTGAACAACACTGTCAGGAACCAAACCATAGCATGCACACAATTCTTCAATACGTGTAGTAAATTCAAATACCGAGGAAGTGCCATCCTCCCCCGAATATCGGACATTCCATTTCTTCACGATGTTACCAACATTTCCACTATGGAAGTTTGAGTTATGTGCTGCCGGAATGGGCAATGTAGAAACAAGGGGGTCGAATTCCAACCAATCAAGTTTCGTCGAAGCATTGGTGTTGGCTAAATGCAACGCATCACTATTAGTAGGCGACTCGATTTCACACTTGATGTCGTTATTCATATTTGTCATTACACTCGCAGAAAAAGCACGAAAATATAATTGATACAGGCCTTACCTTTAACAACGAAGCCCAAAAGAGTTTGCTACGGCAAGAAATTATCACCAAGATGATAATTTTTACAAACTTCTTACCAAATCCACAACAGTTTTTTTTATCCTTTTCATTCACAACAAACTCCAGCCATCTTTTTGTCTCGACTCATGAAAAACAAAAAACAAACGATAAGAACCATATTGCCAACTTACACATACCGGTGGACGTACTTGTGAGCTAAGCGGTCCTCTTATGTCATTTTGGGGAATGAAACTAGGTGTAGTTACATGTAGAGAGATACATTCGAATAGCGACCAAGCTCTGCCTACCATTTTGTGTCGTCTGGCCTTTCGCAAGTTGTAGTTCGCAGTGGAAATGTGTACCGATTAGCCTGGCGCTGGGCCCATTAATCCGGACTAAGGTTATGAAGGTATCAGAGGCGATGGATTGAACGTACATTCACTGCCATGTGAATGCAAGTTCTATTCGAATGCGCTATACATTATGGGCCTAGCTTGGCTTAGCCTAAAGAAATAAAGACTAAATAAGGTACACATACGCAACACATAGGCAAAGAAGAGGTAATGTATTGACCAAAGAGATAGCATCAAGGAATGACGAGGAAGAATTACATGCTATGATTGAGGTTAAGTGGACGACAAACATGTGATACTAGGTAAAATAACGGGCGAAAGGACCGAAACGTAAATGTCAAGATCGATAGGGAAAGTTTACTCGTAAAGAGTACAATAACATTGTGAAAAATAAAGATTAAAAGGGCTAGACAAAGAGTCGGGGAAAGTGAGTCTACCGTCAAAGGAGCGAACGGTAGCTTAAATAGCCCTGAAGGAGATGAGGGAGTGCGAGGGGGACGGAGAATTAATAAAAGCGCACGTAGATATGACGTAAAAGAATAAACACAAAAAGGGGCAAGTAACCGATATTCAAAATAATTACGAGAAAGGTATTGCAACACAAAATAAAAGATACCCATCAAAATAAGTTACGTCAGAAAGGGATTAAGCCAAACTCATGGACTTGCATATGAAAACGCAGTCCTATGATAAGAGGCAAACAAAAGATAAGAGGTATGGCATAGGTCTTACTGTTGAACACACGCTACTCAGTAAACCGTACCAAATACCAACACAAAAGATACGACGAAATGGGGACAAAGAAATAACGGGAACGAAACAGATACTCCATGGACATACTAGAGTAGGCGAAACGCCCTAGTATTCCATACAATGAGCAAAGACAAAAATACGTAACCTACCTTGATGGTATGAACATTAATCCGGCATCACGGAATTACATTAAATAAACTAGATTCGCACCTCTACGCGCACCTTTATAAAAACACAAACGAACGGGTCAAAACGGAATAAAAGGCAAGGCATCTAGAAAACGAGAGCGGGTGCACAAACCAAAATGTCCTACCAGGGAGATAAAAAACAGAAGACTGCCTAGAGAGTAACAAGGGGTTGTCACAGCAGACGGAAAAGGAAGATAAAAAGGTAAGAGGTGCCACTAATCACGATTCGGCATAGCAAGAAATCACTATAACGAACCTTGATCAGCAATTATAGAAATGTCCACTGATCTGCTCGGCTATTCTGGCCAGTAATAACCAAGAAGAAAAGAGAGCAATTCCGATAATTGACACGCCGAAGAAAAGAGAAAAAAGGGAAGACTACAGGTGGAAAGGAAAAACGGTTCACTACCAAATAGTAATCTGTATCTGTAATGATTGCTTTTAATTTTCCTAATAATAATATTAACACCTCCGTTCTTCAGTCCATGATGTATTGGTCCTTGTATTCCTTTTCTCAGCAAAATGGCGGCTGTTAATTACTGTTTTGAACTGGGGTCGATCTTATGTAATTTCTTCTGTGATGCCAATTTCTTGAAGTTCTTTTTCTATTTCACTAAGCCACTGGTTCTTGACTTCCATTGATAGAGCAAGGTTGAGAATCATTTTGGTGAACCTGTGACCGTTCATTCTGAGAATGTTGCAGTAGAACTTAAATTGCCTTTTCCTGAAGGTGTCAGTGATCTTTTCAGAATGCTGATAAATCTCCCGACACTTCCGTTTCACCCAGATTCATTCTGAGCAGACTGGATCAAGGATTTTCCTTTCTTGTTTATGTCCTTACTAAGGGATCTACCTTCAATGATCAATGTTTCTGAGCCATATAGAGCTTCAGGTGTGATTACTGTGGTATAATGTCCTTACTAAGGGATCTACCTTCAATGATCAATGTTTCTGAGCCACATAGTGCTTCAGGTTTGATTACTGTGATATAATGACTTTACTAAGAGATCTACCTTCAATGATCAATGTTTCTGAGCCATATAAAGCTTCAGGTTTGATTACTGTGGTATAATGTCGTTACTAATAGATCTACCTTCAATGATCAATGTTCCTGAGCCATATAGAGCTTCAGGTTTGATTACTGTGGTATAATGTCCTTACTAAGAGATCTACCTTCAATGATCAATGTTTCTGAGCCATATTGTGCTTCAGTTTTGATTACTGTGGTATAATGTCCTTACTAAGAGATCTACCTTCAATGATCAATGTTTCTGAGCCATATTGTGCTTCAGCTTTGATTACTGTGGTATAATGTCCTTACTAAGAGATCTACCTTCAATGTTCAATGTTTCTGAGCCATATAGAGCTTCAGGCTTGGTTACTGTTGTATAATGTCCTTACTAAGATATCTACCTTCAATGATCAATGTTTCTGAGCCATATAGAGCATCAGGTTTGATTACTGTGGTATAATGTACTTACTAAGATATCTACCTTCAATGATCAATGTTTCTGAGCCATAAGGAGATTCAGCTTTGATTACTGTGGTATAATGTCCTTACTAAGAGATCTACCTTCAATGATCAATGTTTCTGAGCCATATAGAGCTTCAGGTTTGATTACTGTGGTATAATGTCCTTACTGAGAGATCTACCTTCAATGATCAATGTTTCTGAGCCACATAGAGCTTCAGGTGTGATTACTGTGGTATAATGTCATTACTAAGAGATCTACCTTCAATGATCAATGTTTCTGAGCCATATAGAGCTTCAGGTTTCATTACTGTGGTATAATGTCCTTACTAAGAGATCTACCTTCAATGATCAATGTTTCTGAGCCACATAGAGCTTCAGGTTTGATAACTGTGGTATAATATCCTTACTAAGAGATCTACCTTCAATGATCAATGTTTCTGAGCCATATAGAGCTTCAGGTTTGATTACTGCGGTATAATGTCTTAGATGTTGATTTATTAATTACATCTGTAGATATAGGCCTTCTGTAATTTTGAAATTCTCTCTTTGTTTGCGTCACGATTCAAACATGAAGTTAAGTACTATCCCGTCATTTGCCTGGAGGGAGTGTGGAAACCCCTGGGAAAACCATTCAGGATGGGTGCTGCTAGCAGTATTCGAACCGGATTGCAGCAGCTGCCATGGTGTTTGAATTTATTTACTTGATGATTTTTGGCCGAATTAAGTTTTCATATGTTTCCCGTCTAGATGACCAGCGGATTCGTCCATGCATTCGGAATCCCGTCTTAGCCGTAATTTCGTGAATTCTTTCAAGGACCTGAACTCCCTTTTGTTAGATAGAATTGCTAGATCATCTGCATAGGCCAAACACTGCAGAAGAATTTAATGTTTCTTCGTCAACCTATCGTTATTTGACTTTTTTTCCTTGTCCTGGTAACTTATTCAAGGACACGATTGAACAATAACGGTGATAGTCGTCTTCTTGTCGAAGTCCTGTGTTAATATGAAAACGGTCAGAAAGCTGACAGAAGTTTAACTATTGAAGTTATGGCTGTCAGTGTCTGTCGAATCAATTCTCTTGTTTTCCTGACAACTTTGAATAATTCTAGAATATTGAATAGTGTGTGTGGGTCTACTGAGTCGCCAGCTTTCCTGAAGTCTCAGAAGTGAGCGTTGTTTGCCTGGCTTTATGGATTTGCAAGGTGGTTTTGAGATTGAGAATTTGTTCTGCACAGGACCTGCCATTTATGAATCATGCCTGTTATTCGACAATTAGGTGTTCAGTTTGGTTTTCAAGTCCCGTGAATAATGCTTTAGAGGGATTTTTTTTACGCGAGTGATAGTGGGGATATTTCTCCGCAGATATTGAAGTCTATTCTCTCCCCCTTTTTTTGTAGTGGGTGAATTAGATTGCAATTCCAGTCTTCAGGAATTTTCTCAATAAATCTACAAGAATTACTTGAAATATATCTGCTAGGCTTTCACCTCTTAATCTCAACATTACATCTTCCTTTGGAGCTTAGTTATTTTTAAGTTCATGGCTTATTTTCTCGATTTCTTCCAATGAAGGAAGTTCTGAATCCAGATATGCTCAAATCAAAATTGTTCTTCATGAGTTTCGCTGGTTAAAAGGTCATGTTAGTTATCTGTGAGAAGTTTACAGTTTATTTATTATTCCCAGGGCCTCATCCGGATGTTTAAGACATAAAACAGATACTTAATAATGTGATAGTTACCGACAGTAGTGGCTACTGGCTAAAGCGCTGCGTTAGGTCATGGGGCCAAGCTCTCTGCTGACTCGGTAGACGCGTGGGTTCGAGCCCCACCGTCGGCTGTCCTCGAAATGGTTTTCCGTGGTTTCCCATTTTCAATACCAGGCAAATTCTGGGGCAGTATCTTCTGACAGGCCACGGCCGCTTCCTTCCACTTCCTTGCCTGGTTTCATTCATCTTCATCCATTCCATCTCTCATACCGACGCGCAGGTCGCCCACGGGCGTCGACTAGAAAGACCTGCACTCGGCTTCTCCGGAGGCTACAGGACCAAAAAAAAATGATAGTTCGTCAGCAAATGTTTTGTTACAGTTTCTTGTACTGTTTTCCGTGTAATAGAAGACCACACGGAATGAACGGTGTAAGTCCATTTTATTCGGAAATAGGTTTATGACGCACTCTGGTGGCCAGCTATCGTAACTACAGATCAGTTGTAATTTATTTCAAATAATGCGGTACGTCAGCGAGATACAGAGGTTTTTATTTTTAGTGGAAACGGAAAGAACGTCCCATATCCTCTCATTTTACATGTACTCCCTTTATAAGAAATACATTTGGCTCAGTAACGATATCGCTTACACTCAATTGGGGTGTTTGTAAGTATTTCCTTTTAGTGTTGAAAGTTTAAATTGGCTCTCATGAAAAATGTACATAATGTGACTTACCCCGTTCTTCCCCTGGAGTCTTCAATTTTGATTTATTTGTGTCGGTCTATTTTGATGTAATGTTCGTTCTTCAGATTTGATGATTCTTGAGGCTGCTTTCGGTGAATTTGTTGAATTCATGCCAGTTATTTTGCAAAAAAAATGAAAGTAGACTTATGAGATCAACACAGGGCGAAAAATTGTGTGTCTGTGTGTGAGTGTGTGTACTCTTAATGTCTGACAACCCCCCCCCCCCCCCCTATCAATTCAAACACGGTGAAACCTAATTGAATGATATTTGGTACAGAGGTTGCACTAGCAAAGGACACCTCGGTGTCATGTTTTATATCACCGCCATCTTAACGAAAACGTAATGGCGGCCACCCAAATGTTAGAAGCTTAAATAAAATTACGACCAACGTAATCATCTGATCTGTTCCAAATTCTGAAACATTATACCCTTATGTGGTAAGGATCTTTTGACCTGACTACAAGGTCATCAGCCCAATACTTTGCGGATGGCGGCCATGTATGTGTGCAAATCGATTCCCCCTATCAATTCAAACACGGTGAAACCGAATTGAACAAAATTTGGTACAGAGGTACCATTAGGAAAGGACACTTAAGTTACATGTTTTATATCGCCGCCATTTTGACGAAAACGTAATGGCGGCCAACCAAATGTTAGAAGCTTAAATAAAATTACGACCAACCTAATTATCTGATCTGCACCAAATTCTGCAACATTATACCGTAATGTATGAATAATCGTTTAACCATACTACAAGGTCATCAGCCCAATACTTTGCGGATGTCGGCCATGTATGTGTGCAAATCGATTCCCCTATCTATTCAAACACGGTGAAACCTAATTGAACGAAATTTGGTACAGAGGTAGCACTAGCAATGAGCACCTCAGTGTCATGTTTTATATCGCCTCCATATTGACAAACGTAATGGCGGCCACCATAATGTTAAAACCTTAAATCAAATTAGGGCTAACCGAATCATCCGATCTCTACCAAATTTTGCAACAACATATATTCATGTGGCGAGCGGCTTTTGACTAATCTACAAGGTCATCAGCCCAATAGTTTGCAGATGGCGGCCATGTATGTGTGCAAATCGATTCCCCCTATCTATTCAAACACGGTGAAACCGAATTGAACGAAATTTGGTGCAGAGGTAGCACTAGCAAAGGGAACCTCAGTGTCATGTTTTATATTGCCACCATCTTGACGAAAACGTAATGGGTGCCACCCAAATGTTGAAAGCTTGAATCAAATTACGATCAACCTAATCATCTGATCTCTACCAAATTTAGCAACATTATACCTTTATGTATGAAGAATCCTTTGACTGAACTACAAGGTCATCAGCCCAATCATTTGCGGATGGCGGCCATGTATGTGTGCAAATCGATTCCCCCTACGTATTCAAACACGTTGAAACCGAATTGAACAAAATTTTGTACAGAGGTAGCACTCGCAAAAGCAACTCAGTGTTATGTTTTATATCGCCGCCATCTTGACGAAAACGTAATGGCGGCCACCCAAATCTTAAAAGCTCCAATCAAATTACGACTAACCTAATCATCCGATCTCTACTAAATTTTGCAACAACATACCTTTATGTGAGAAGCGTTCTTTGACCAAGCTACAAGCTCGTCAGTGTAATAGTTTACATATGGCGACCATGCATGTATGCAAATCGATTCCCAGTATCTATTCAAAACGGTAAAACCGAATTGAACGACATTTGGTACAGAGGTAGCACTAGCAAAGGGCACCTTAGTGTCATGTTTTATATCGCCGCCATCTTGACGGAAACGGAATGGCGGCCAACCAAATGTTAAAAGCTTAAATCAAATTACGACCAACATAATCATTTGATCTCTACCAAATTTTGCAACGACACACTCTTTTGCGTGAAGCATCTTTTGACTGAACTACAAGGTCATCTGCCCAATAGTTTGCAGACAGTACCCATGTATGTGTGCAAATCGATTCATCATATCAATTCAAACACGGTGAAACCGAATTGTGTGAAATTTTGTACAGAGGAAGCACTAGCAAAGGGCACCTCATATTCATGTTTAATATCCATATAACACGTTGTATTTCAACAATCTACTACAACCAACATTCAATTATACTCCTTGAATAGGACAAAGAGTTATAACCATACCCCTGTATTTAGGAGAAAGTAGGCTATATGTTCTTACTGAACATCTTGTTTTTTTTTGTATTTTATTGGAACTGCACTGTTTAAAGGATTGAATAACAAGGTCTATGGCCTTATCGCTGGTCTTATTCAACCATCTGTCTTAACGTTTTCGAGGAAGAACCCCAATAATCCGGGATTCTCCCATAGTTTATCTTATAATGCCATCCGATTGGAAAGATTTTGGTTGGTGATATTTGCAAGGAAATTGTTTGAATTTTGTTTAAGACATTCCCGATCAATTCGTGGATATATTTTAACTGTTCTGAGTTTGGTTCCATCAGGTTGAAACTTTAATTATAGATAAGTGGTGTTCAATGTAAATAATTATTTTATTCACCTTAAATTCATAATAATAATAATTATTATTAATATTTTTCCTTCAGGAGTATCGCAGGTTAAAGGATCATGGAAGTAATCTGTGAGAATTTACAATTTTCTCTATTATTTCCAGGGCCAAATCCGGAGGTTTAAAACATGTTCTAGGTGCTTGGTAATGTGATAGTTTGTCAGCAAATGTTTTGTATCAGTTTCATCTTATTATTATTATCATCGTTAGCTCATATTCTTTAATTTTTATATAAAGTCATGCTTGTTCATTACTTCCCAGGATTTGAATGTGCAGCCACCATCTGATAGGCCAGTGGGGATGAAAATTGAAGAACCTGATGATATATTTGAAGATGCATTTGTTAAAGAAGAACTTGATTGCCAGGTGACTGTGTACATTATTTCCCACCTTGGATTATTCTCAAACCCTTTTTTTTAAGTTACATAGTTTGTTTTAATCAGCTTTAATTTCAATTATGAACTTGAACAACCTAAGAGTTAGGTTTTTTGACTCTGTTTTTTTAATATTGTGGATTGAGTCTGATCGCTTCCTTGGGCTGTTTATTTATTATTTTGTCAAATGTCTATAATAGTTTTAAACTGGTTATTTGTTGTCCTTTTTGAAACAACCTTGAATTATTATGGCTAAACCTGCATCACCTGTAAGATTAAGTCGTGCTGCTAAATTAGGTAACTTTGAAGAATCCTTGGCATATTAGTAAGTGTGTGCTAGTGAAACTTGGACTCGGTGTATTGAGGTTTTGAATTGTCATTGACTTCATGACCCCTCAATCTCATGTCGTGCAACTGTAGATAGTCATATCAATATTTATTTTTCTCAGTTATGTTAGTGAATTTTGGAATTCGTGTTTGAGAAAAGTTCCAAAATGCAAGTATGTTTTATAAATTGAAGTTATGTTTATTTTCATCTTGAATCAAACACCTATATTATTTCACATAAAATGAAAGACAATAGTATCGATTTTGTTGCTGAATTTATAACACAGTCGCTACATGAAACTATTGGATTCTCAGAAATAATCTATATTGTGTTGTGATGGCTACGAATACATCGTAAAAAATAGGTATGGTTCTTTTATATTTTTGTTTTGTAAAACTTTCAAAATCTTGAAAATATAAGACAGAGAAATATAAATAATGTGAAAGTCGGCTAATAAGAACTTAACGCAGCCAAATTTCAGCTTCAGAGTTTCTTAAAATTATCCATTGAGTTGAGAACTAATCCGAGACATATAAATCAAGATGAATGTCTAGCGTGCTTGTGTATCTACAAAATATATTTCTTATGCCTCCTGAGATACATTACTAACAAATTGTTGTTTCTCTGTAGGGAGAACATATCATGGAAGATACTGCGGACAACAAGGAAGTGGCAATTAATGAGAATGTGACTGAAGAGATAGTCGCACCTGTCAAAAGGGAAGCACTATCTTCATCAAGTGGCGGAGATGCGAGAGTTGTAGGTGCCTAATTATATTGAGAGCAGCATTATGGTTATTATGTCACGTTATATGCTTAATGATATCTGATGTTCCTCCACCAAGTGTGGCTGAGATTTTCAAAGGTTTGGCGATACGTTTGTGAGGGGATCATGTGCACTGATGAAATATTTAGGAATTAATACGAAACCTGAATGTAATTGTAGTCATTTCTGGCTGATCATATACTTCCTCAATAGTGCATATGGAAGATATTGTTTTCTCTGTGATTTGTTTGCTGGATACGTTGATATGATATTTGTTTTAAGGGCCAAACATTCACATTATCGACCTAGCGCTTTATAGTACTCCCTGCCTAAATTGTATTTGGAGTCTGGCTCATCTGAAAAAGTCCTTTTTTGGATTTTTAATATCTGGTTGTCATTTGTTGCAAGTCATCAAATTCCATTCATGACTTGCTTCTCCAGTTTCGTATATGATCATAATATTTAAGACATTCTATGTATACTGTAATCTGGCTTCCAATTCCGCGACCCAGAAATAGTTTCTAAAACGTCAGACTACCTCGCCAGAATATAGTGATACATTTATTAATTTCCTCATAACTTCTGAACGAAAATAGAGTACCAACATTTGAATGCAATATTGAGGCTGCTAGTATAGAATGTTGAAATTCTTAGGAAGAAGCCTTTGTCAGATGATCCAGGACATAATCTGTCCTTTAACTAGGCATGGTATGTCATGCAGTGAACCAACTACACTGAACAATACCAATAACTTCACAAATGGAACAAGGGAACAGTCTATCACAAATGACTAGGGTTCTATTCATGATTCTTGCTAATTCTTTAACACCACTTTGATGTGTAATATCGCGCCCTGTGGTTGGGATTCCTCTTAAAACTGGAGCTACCGTGGCTCATGGTGGCCACATGATTGGTCACGTAAAACTATAAGCTTTCTCCCTATTAAAAATAATTACTCCTTGAAGTTTGTTTTGTATTTACAACTGATCGGAGTGAAATGGCCTCAGAAGCCTGTTTTGATTTGTTATGATACTGACTTTGTTATCGGTAGAAAGCCGATAGTGTAGATTGCTTCCTTATCCCCATGCACTGCTGGTAATCTGACGCAAAGGCAGAAACTTCAATCTCACCCTTCTTTGTGTTGTTTATTGCCTATATCCAGTGATATGCTGCATTGCTTGTAGAGACTCTTCACTCTGCGAATGAGCTAACAGATAAGAAGATATATAAATTCCGTGTAATATAATTTGTACGAAAGAAGGTGACCTTAGCTAGACTGTCATTTAACATATGTGATAACTTTTTACATATAGCGCAACTTCCCTGCTATAATTTCGCATCTTGATAGAGCCACCATTCATCAAACGTATGATCTTCATGAAGTAGACTATTTTGGAGTTAGCGTTGACTATATTAGCAACTGTTAGGTGGCTCTTCTGATATCTATTTACTTTATTCAAAAATCCGTTCTGGATCTCTGAACAAGTGGGAAGGACGCTATTCTGTAGAAGCATGGAACGTGTGATTATTGTAGTTGTGAGTGAAATAACCATGTGTTTTTGCTGTTGTGTTGAATGGAGCTATTACAGAAGGATTCTGTTAAAATGAATTTGGTGGACATCATTCTCATCTATGGCATTAGTAAGTAAAGAGGCAATAAACCAATAAGATGGGCAAACACTTGTTTTAGCCATAAACCAACAGACTGGTGAATGAAACAATAGTGTGTATACCAGTCACTTCAGTTGTTCTGTTTACAATATTTATGTTAAGGTTTGTGGATGTGAAATTAAGGCATTCCTCATAAGGTGCCAAGTATTAAAAGTACATTAAGTTTCTCCCTACCTTGAGTATTCTTGAGATCAATATTGCTTTAATGGGAATTCAATACCGTAAAAGGTAAACGCACAGTACACTGTGCAATATTTCTTAACACAACATGTATCAACTTTGCTTGTTTATGACTGATATTAACGTTATATATTAACAGTGACTTGCTGCACCCACACCACTAAGTCTCCACACACACTCAATGCTAGTGAAATTAACGTTTTATATTAACAGTGAGTTACTGCACCCACACCACTATGTCTCCACGCACACACACACGCAATGCCAGTGATATTAACGTTATATATTAACAGTGAGTTACTGCACCCACACCACTAAGTCTCCTCACACACTCAATGCTAGTGATATTAACGTTATATATTAACAGTGATTTACTGCACCCACACCACTAAGTCTCCACACACACACACACACACTCAATGCTAGTGGTATTAACGTTATATATTAACAGTGAGTTACTGCACCCACACCACTAAGTCTACACACACACACACTCAATGCTAGTGATATTAACGTTATATATTAACAGTGGGTTACTGCACCCACGCCACTAAGTCTCCACACACACACACAATGCTAGTGATATTAACGTTATATTTTAACAGTGAGTTACTGCACCCACACCACTAAGTCTCCACACACACACACTCAATGCAAGTGATATTAACGTTATATATTAACAGTGAGTTACTGCACTCATGCCACTAAGTCTCCACACACACGCAATGCTAGTGACATTAACGTTATATATTAACAGTGAGTTACTGCACCCACACCACTAAGTCTCCACACTCACACACAATACTAGAGATATTAACGTTATATATTAACAGTGAGTTACTGCACCCACACCACTAAGTCTCCAAACACACTCAATGCTAGTGATATCAACGTTATATATTAACAGTGAGATACTGCACCCACACCACTAAGTCTCCACACACACACTCAATGCTAGAGATATTAACGTTATATATTAACAGTGAGTTACTGCACCCACACCACTAAGTCTCCACACACACACTCAATGCTAGAGATATTAACGTTATATATTAACAGTGAGTTACTGCACCCACACCACTAAGTCTCCACAAACACACACTCAATGCTAGTGATATTACCATTATATATTAACAGTCAGTTACTGCACCCACACCACTAAGTCTCCACACACACTCAATGCTAGTGATATTAACGTTTTATATTAACAGTGAGTTACTGCACCCACACCACTATGTCTCCACGCACACACACACGCAATGCCAGAGATATTAACGTTATATATTAACAGTGAGTAACTGCACCCACACCACTAAGTCTCCACACACACACACTCAATGCTAGTGATATTAACGTTATATATTAACAGTGGGCTACTACACCCACGCCACTAAGTCTCCACACACACACAATGCTAGTGATATTAACGTTATATTTTAACAGCGAGTTGCTGCACCCACACCACTAAGTCTCCACACACACACTCAATGCAAGTGATATTAACGTTATATATTAAGAGTGAGTTACAGCACTCATGCCACTAAGTCTCCACACACACGCATTGCTAGTGATATTAACGTTATATATTAACAGTGATTTACTGCACCCACACCACTAAGTCTCCACACACACACTCAATGCTAGAGATATTAACGTTATATATTAACAGTGAGTTACTTCACCCACACCACTAAGTCTCCACACACACTCAATGCTAGTGATATTAACGTTATATATTAACAGTTAGTTACTGCACCCAAACCACTAAGTCTCCACACACACACACACTCAATGCTAGTGATATTTAAGTTATATATTAACAGGGAGTTACTGCACCCACACCAGTAAGTCTCCACACACACACTCAATGCTAGAGATATTAACGTTATATATTAACAGTGAGTTACTACACCCACGCCATTAAGTCTCCACACACACACACTCAATGCTAGTGATATTAAAGTTATATATTAACAGTGAGTTACTGCACCCATGATACTAAGTCTCCACACACACACAATGCTAGTGATATTAACGTTATATATTAACAGTGAGTTACAGCACTCATGACACAAAGTCTCCACACACACGCAATGCTAGTGATATTAACGTTATATATTAACAGTGAGTTACTGCACCCACACACACACACACTCAATGCTAGTGATATTAACGTTATATATTAAAAGTGAGTTATTGCACCCACGCCACTAAGTCTCCACACACACTCAATGCTAGTGATATTAACGATTTATATTAACAGTGAGTTACTGCACCCACACCGCTAAGTCTCCATACACACACTCAATGCTAGTGATATTAACGTTATATATTAACAGTGAGTTACTGCACTCATGCCACTAAGTCTCCACACACACGCAATGCTAGTGATATTAACGTTATATATTAACAGTGAGTTACTGCACCCACACCACTAAGTCTCCACACACACACTCAATGCTAGAGATATTAACGTTATATATTAACAGTGAGTTACTGCACCCACACCACTAAGTCTCCACACACACTCAATGCTAGTGATATTAACGTTATATATTAACAGTGAGTTACTGCACCCACACCACTAAGTCTCCACGCACACACACTCAATGCTAGTGATATTAACGTTATATATTAACAGTGAGTTACTGCACCCACACCACTAAGTCTCCTCACACACACTCAATGCTGGAGATATTAATGTTATATATTAATAGTGATTTACTGCACCCACACCACTAAGTCTCCACACACACTCAATGCTAGTGATATTAACGTTATATATTAACAGTGAGTTACTACACCCACACCACTAAGTCTCCACACACACACTCAATGCTAATGATATTAACGTTATATATTAACAGTGAGTTACTGCACCCACACCACTAAGTCTCCACACACACTCAATGCCAGTGATATTAACGTTATATATTAACAGTGAGTTAAGTCTCCGTGGGTTAGGCGGCAGCACGTTGGCCTCTCACCGCTGGGTCCGTGGTTCAAATCCCGGTCACTCCATGTGAGATCTGTGCTGGACAAAACGGAGGCAGACAGGTTTTTCTCCGGGTACTCCGGTTTTCCCTGTCAAAATTTCATTCCAGCAACCCTCTCCACTATCATTTCATATCATCTGTCATTCATTTAATCATTGCCCCAGAGGAGTGCGTCAGGCGTCGGCATCCGGCACTGTCCATATCCTCGCCGCTAGATGGGGGCTTCATTCTTTCCATCCCTGACCCGGTCGGAGACTGGAAGCAGGCTGTGGATTTTTCATTAACAGTAAGTTACTGCTTCCACACCATTAAATCTCCACACACACTCAATGCTAGTGATATTAACGTTATATATTAAGAGTGAGTTACTGCACCCACGCCACTAAGTCTCCACACACACTCAATGCTAGTGATATTAACGTTATATATTAACAGTGAGTTACTGCACTCACACCACTAAGCCTCTTCACACACTCAATGCTAGTGATATTAACGTTATATATTAACAGTGAGTTACTGCACCCAAAACACTAAGTCTCCACACACACACACACACTCAATGCTAGTGATATTAAAGTTATATATTAACAGGGAGTTACTGCACCCACACCACTAAGTCTCCACACACACACTCAATGCTAGAGATATTAACTTTATATATTAACAGTGAGTTACTGCACCC
The DNA here is from genome assembly GCA_946902985.2 of Meconema thalassinum. Classification (NCBI taxonomy): domain Eukaryota; kingdom Metazoa; phylum Arthropoda; class Insecta; order Orthoptera; family Tettigoniidae; genus Meconema; species Meconema thalassinum. Next base: position 795,903,397 of record OX336388.2, on the reverse strand, counting down.
ACACCATTAAGTCTCCACACACACACTCAATGCTAGTGATATTAAAGTGATATATTAACAGTGAGTTACTGCACCCATGCCACTAAGTCTCCACACACACACAATGCTAGTGATATTAACGTTATATATTAACAGTGATTTACTGCACCCACTCCACTAAGTCTCCACACACACACTCAATGCTAGTGATATTGACGTTATATATTAACAGTGAGTTACAGCACTCATGCCACTATGTCTCCACACACACGCAATGCTAGTGATATTAACGTTATATATTAACAGTGAGTTACTGCACCCACAACACTAAGCCTACACACACACACACACACTCAATGCTAGTGATATTAACGTTATATATTAACAGTGAGTTATTGCACCCACGCCACTAAGTCTCCCAACACACTCAATGCTAGTGATATTAACGTTTTATATTAACAGTGAGTTACTGCACCCACACCGCTAAGTCTCCATACACACACTCAATGCTAGTGATATTAACGTCATATATTAACAGTGAGTTACTGCACTCATGTACTAAGTCTCCACACACACGCAATGCTAGTGATATTAACGTTATATATTAACAGTGAGTTACTGCACCCACACCACTAAGTCTCCACACACACACTCAATGCTAGAGATATTAACGTTATATATTAACAGTGAGTTACTGCACCCACACCACTAAGTCTCCACACACACTCAATGCTAGTGATATTAACGTTATATATTAACATAGAGTTACTGCACCCACACCACTAAGTCTCCACGCACACACACTCAATGCTAGTGATATTAACGTTATATATTAACAGTGAGTTACTGCACCCACACCACTAAGTCTCCACACACACACTCAATGCTGGAGATATTAATGTTATATATTAATAGTGATTTACTGCACCCACACCACTAAGTCTCCACACACACTCAATGCTAGTGATATTAACGTTATATATTAACAGTGAGTTACTACACCCACACCACTAAGTCTCCCCACACACACTCAATGCTAATGATATTAACGTTATATATTAACAGTGAGTTACTGCACCCACACCACTAAGTCTCCACACACACTCAATGCCAGTGATATTAACGTTATATATTAACAGTGAGTTAAGCCTCCGTGGCTTAGGCGGCAGCACGTCGGCCTCTCACCGCTGGGTCCGTGGTTCAAATCCCGGTCACTCCATGTGAGATCTGTGCTGGACAAAACGGGGGCAGACAGGGTTTTCTCCGGGTACTCCGGTTTTCCCTGTCAAAATTTCATTTAATCATTGCCCCAGAGGAGTGCGTCAGGCCTCGGCATCCGGCACTGTCCATATCCTCGCCGCTAGATGGGGGCTTCATTCATTTCATCCCTGACCCGGTCGGAGACTGGAAGCAGGCTGTGGATTTTTCATTAACAGTGAGTTACTGCTTCCACACCATTAAATCTCCACACACACTCAATGCTAGTGATATTAACGTTATATATTAAGAGTGAGTTACTGCACCCACGCCACTAAGTCTCCACACACACTCAATGCTTGTGATATTAACGTTATATATTAACAGTGAGTTACTGCACTCACACCACTAAGCCTCTTCACACACTCAATGCTAGTGATATTAACGTTATATATTAACAGTGAGTTACTGCACCCAAACCACTAAGTCTCCACACACACACACACTCAATGCTAGTGATATTAAAGTTATATATTAACAGGGAGTTACTGCACCCACACCACTAAGTCTCCACACACACACTCAATGCTAGAGATATTAACTTTATATATTAACAGTGAGTTACTGCACCCACACCATTAAGTCTCCACACACACACACTCAATGCTAGTGATATTAAAGTGATATATTAACAGTGAGTTACTGCACCCATGCCACTAAGTCTCCACACACACACAATGCTAGTGATATTAACGTTATATATTAACAGTGATTTACTGCACCCACTCCACTCTCCACACACACACTCAATGCTAGTGATATTGACGTTATATATTAACAGTGAGTTACAGCACTCATGCCACTATGTCTCCACACACACGCAACGCTAGTGATATTAACGTTATATATTAACAGTGAGTTACTGCACCCACACCACTAAGCCTACACACACACACACTCAATGCTAGTGATATTAACGTTATATATTAACAGTGAGTTATTGCACCCACGCCATTAAGTCTCCACACACACTCAATGCTAGTGATATTAACGTTTTATATTAACAGTGAGTTACTGCACCCACACCGCTAAGTCTCCATGCACACACTCAATGCTAGTGATATTAACGTCATATATTAACAGTGAGTTACTGCACTCATGCCACTAAGTCTCCACACACACGCAATGCTAGTGATATTAACGTTATATATTAACAGTGAGTTACTGCACCCACACCACTAAGTCTCCACACACACACTCAATGCTAGAGATATCAACGTTATATATTAACAGTGAGTTACTGCACCCACACCACTAAGTCTCCACACACACTCAATGCTAGTGATATTAACGTTATATATTAACAGTGAGTTACTGCACCCACACCACTAAGTCTCCACACACACACTCAATGCTAGAGATATTAACGTTATATATTAACAGTGAGTTACTTCACCCACACCACTAAGTCTCCACACACACTCAATGCTAGTGATATTAACGTTATATATTAACAGTTAGTTACTGCACCCAAACCACTAAGTCTCCACACACACACACACTCAATGCTAGTGATATTTAAGTTATATATTAACAGGGAGTTACTGCACCCACACCACTAAGTCTCCACACACACACTCAATGCTAGAGATATTAACGTTATATATTAACAGTGAGTTACTACACCCACACCATTAAGTCTCCACACACACACACTCAATGCTAGTGATATTAAAGTTATATATTAACAGTGAGTTACTGCACCCATGATACTAAGTCTCCACACACACACAATGCTAGTGATATTAACGTTATATATTAACAGTGAGTTACAGCACTCATGACACAAAGTCTCCACACACACGCAATGCTAGTGATATTAACGTTATATATTAACAGTGAGTTACTGCACCCACACACACACACACTCAATGCTAGTGATATTAACGTTATATATTAACAGTGAGTTATTGCACCCACGCCACTAAGTCTCCACACACACTCAATGCTAGTGATATTAACGATTTATATTAACAGTGAGTTACTGCACCCACACCGCTAAGTCTCCATACACACACTCAATGCTAGTGATATTAACGTTATATATTAACAGTGAGTTACTGCACTCATGCCTCTAAGTCTCCACACACACGCAATGCTAGTGATATTAACGTTATATATTAACAGTGAGTTACTGCACCCACACCACTAAGTCTCCACACACACACTCAATGCTAGAGATATTAACGTTATATATTAACAGTGAGTTACTGCACCCACACCACTAAGTCTCCACACACACTCAATGCTAGTGATATTAACGTTATATATTAACAGTGAGTTACTGCACCCACACCACTAAGTCTCCACGCACACACACTCAATGCTAGTGATATTAACGTTATATATTAACAGTGAGTTACTGCACCCACACTTCTAAGTCTCCTCACACACACTCAATGCTGGAGATATTAATGTTATATATTAATAGTGATTTACTGCACCCACACCACTAAGTCTCCACACACACTCAATGCTAGTGATATTAACGTTATATATTAACAGTGAGTTACTACACCCACACCACTAAGTCTCCACACACACACTCAATGCTAATGATATTAACGTTATATATTAACAGTGAGTTACTGCACCCACACCACTAAGTCTCCACACACACTCAATGCCAGTGATATTAACGTTATATATTAACAGTGAGTTAAGCCTCCGTGGCTTAGGCGGCAGCACGTTGGCCTCTCACCGCTGGGTCCGTGGTTCAAATCCCGGTCACTCCATGTGAGATCTGTGCTGGACAAAACGGAGGCAGACAGGTTTTTCTCCAGGTACTCCGGTTTTCCCTGTCAAAATTTCATTCCAGCAACCCTCTCCACTATCATTTCATATCATCTGTCATTCATTTAATCATTGCCCCAGAGGAGTGCGTCAGGCGTCGGCATCCGGCACTGTCCATATCCTCGCCGCTAGATGGGGGCTTCATTCTTTCCATCCCTGACCCGGTCGGAGACTGGAAGCAGGCTGTGGATTTTTCATTAACAGTGAGTTACTGCTTCCACACCATTAAATCTCCACACACACTCAATGCTAGTGATATTAACGTTATATATTAAGAGTGAGTTACTGCACCCACGCCACTAAGTCTCCACACACACTCAATGCTAGTGATATTAACGTTATATATTAACAGTGAGTCACTGCACTCACACCACTAAGCCTCTTCACACACTCAATGCTAGTGATATTAACGTTATATATTAACAGTGAGTTACTGCACCCAAACCACTAAGTCTCCACACACACACACACACTCAATGCTAGTGATATTAAAGTTATATATTAACAGGGAGTTACTGCACCCACACCACTAAGTCTCCACACACACACTCAATGCTAGAGATATTAACTTTATATATTAACAGTGAGTTACTGCACCCACACCATTAAGTCTCCACACACACACACTCAATGCTAGTGATATTAAAGTGATATATTAACAGTGAGTTACTGCACCCATGCCACTAAGTCTCCACACACACACAATGCTAGTGATATTAACGTTATATATTAACAGTGATTTACTGCACCCACTCCACTAAGTCTCCACACACACACTCAATGCCAGTGATATTGACGTTATATATTAACAGTGAGTTACAGCACTCATGCCACTATGTCTCCACACACACGCAATGCTAGTGATATTAACGTTATATATTAACAGTGAGTTACTGCACCCACAACACTAAGCCTACACACACACACACACACTCAATGCTAGTGATATTAACGTTATATATTAACAGTGAGTTATTGCACCCACGCCACTAAGTCTCCACACACACTCAATGCTAGTGATATTAACGTTTTATATTAACAGTGAGTTACTGCACCCACACCGCTAAGTCTCCATACACACACTCAATGCTAGTGATATTAACGTCATATATTAACAGTGAGTTACTGCACTCATGTACTAAGTCTCCACACACACGCAATGCTAGTGATATTAACGTTATATATTAACAGTGAGTTACTGCACCCACACCACTAAGTCTCCACACACACACTCAATGCTAGAGATATTAACGTTATATATTAACAGTGAGTTACTGCACCCACACCACTAAGTCTCCACACACACTCAATGCTAGTGATATTAACGTTATATATTAACATAGAGTTACTGCACCCACACCACTAAGTCTCCAGGCACACACACTCAATGCTAGTGATATTAACGTTATATATTAACAGTGAGTTACTGCACCCACACCACTAAGTCTCCACACACACACTCAATGCTGGAGATATTAATGTTATATATTAATAGTGATTTACTGCACCCACACCACTAAGTCTCCACACACACTCAATGCTAGTGATATTAACGTTATATATTAACAGTGAGTTACTACACCCACACCACTAAGTCTCCACACACACACTCAATGCTAATGATATTAACGTTATATATTAACAGTGAGTTACTGCACCCACACCACTAAGTCTCCACACACACTCAATGCCAGTGATATTAACGTTATATATTAACAGTGAGTTAAGCCTCCGTGGCTTAGGCGGCAGCACGTCGGCCTCTCACCGCTGGGTCCGTGGTTCAAATCCCGGTCACTCCATGTGAGATCTGTGCTGGACAAAATGGGGGCAGACAGGTTTTTCTCCGGGTACTCCGGTTTTCCCTGTCAAAATTTCATTTAATCATTGCCCCAGAGGAGTGCGTCAGGCCTCGGCATCCGGCACTGTCCATATCCTCGCCGCTAGATGGGGGCTTCATTCATTCCATCCCTGACCCGGTCGGAGACTGGAAGCAGGCTGTGGATTTTTCATTAACAGTGAGTTACTGCTTCCACACCATTAAATATCCACACACACTCAATGCTAGTGATATTAACGTTATATATTAAGAGTGAGTTACTGCACCCACGCCACTAAGTCTCCACACACACTCAATGCTTGTGATATTAACGTTATATATTAACAGTGAGTTACTGCACTCACACCACTAAGCCTCTTCACACACTCAATGCTAGTGATATTAACGTTATATATTAACAGTGAGTTACTGCACCCAAACCACTAAGTCTCCACACACACACACACACACTCAATGCTAGTGATATTAAAGTTATATATTAACAGGGAGTTACTGCACCCACACCACTAAGTCTCCACACACACACTCAATGCTAGAGATATTAACTTTATATATTAACAGTGAGTTACTGCACCCACACCATTAAGTCTCCACACACACACACTCAATGCTAGTGATATTAAAGTGATATATTAACAGTGAGTTACTGCACCCATGCCACTAAGTCTCCACACACACACAATGCTAGTGATATTAACGTTATATATTAACAGTGATTTACTGCACCCACTCCACTCTCCACACACACACTCAATGCTAGTGATATTGACGTTATATATTAACAGTGAGTTACAGCACTCATGCCACTATGTCTCCACACACACGCAACGCTAGTGATATTAACGTTATATATTAACAGTGAGTTACTGCACCCACACCACTAAGCCTACACACACACACACACACTCAATGCTAGTGATATTAACGTTATATATTAACAGTGAGTTATTGCACCCACGCCATTAAGTCTCCACACACACTCAATGCTAGTGATATTAACGTTTTATATTAACAGTGAGTTACTGCACCCACACCGCTAAGTCTCCATGCACACACTCAAAGCTAGTGATATTAACGTCATATATTAACAGTGAGTTACTGCACTCATGCCACTAAGTCTCCACACACACGCAATGCTAGTGATATTAACGTTATATATTAACAGTGAGTTACTGCACCCACACCACTAAGTCTCCACACACACACTCAATGCTAGAGATATCAACGTTATATATTAACAGTGAGTTACTGCACCCACACCACTAAGTCTCCAAACACACTCAATGCTAGTGATATCAACGTTATATATTAACAGTGAGATACTGCACCCACACCACTAAGTCTCCACACACACACTCAATGCTAGAGATATTAACGTTATATATTAACAGTGAGTTACTGCACCCACACCACTAAGTCTCCACACACACACTCAATGCTAGAGATATTAACGTTATATATTAACAGTGAGTTACTGCACCCACACCACTAAGTCTCCACAAACACACACTCAATGCTAGTGATATTACCATTATATATTAACAGTCAGTTACTGCACCCACACCACTAAGTCTCCACACACACTCAATGCTGGTGATATTAACGTTATATATTAACAGTGAGTTACTGCACCCACACCACTAAGTCTCCAAACACACTCAAAGCTAGTGATATTAACGTCATATATTAACAGTGAGTTACTGCACTCATGCCACTAAGTCTCCACACACACGCAATGCTAGTGATATTAACGTTATATATTAACAGTGAGTTACTGCACCCACACCACTAAGTCTCCACACACACACTCAATGCTAGAGATATCAACGTTATATATTAACAGTGAGTTACTGCACCCACACCACTAAGTCTCCAAACACACTCAAAGCTAGTGATATTAACGTCATATATTAACAGTGAGTTACTGCACTCATGCCACTAAGTCTCCACACACACGCAATGCTAGTGATATTAACGTTATATATTAACAGTGAGTTACTGCACCCACACCACTAAGTCTCCACACACACACTCAATGCTAGAGATATCAACGTTATATATTAACAGTGAGTTACTGCACCCACACCACTAAGTCTCCAAACACACTCAATGCTAGTGATATCAACGTTATATATTAACAGTGAGATACTGCACCCACACCACTAAGTCTCCACACACACACTCAATGCTAGAGATATCAACGTTATATATTAACAGTGAGTTACTGCACCCACACCACTAAGTCTCCAAACACACTCAATGCTAGTGATATCAACGTTATATATTAACAGTGAGATACTGCACCCACACCACTAAGTCTCCACACACACACTCAATGCTAGAGATATTAACGTTATATATTAACAGTGAGTTACTGCACCCACACCACTAAGTCTCCACACACACACTCAATGCTAGAGATATTAACGTTATATATTAACAGTGAGTTACTGCACCCACACCACTAAGTCTCCACACACACACTCAATGCTAGAGATATTAACGTTATATATTAACAGTGAGTTACTGCACCCACACCACTAAGTCTCCACAAACACACACTCAATGCTAGTGATATTACCATTATATATTAACAGTCAGTTACTGCACCCACACCACTAAGTCTCCACACACACTCAATGCTAGTGATATTAACGTTTTATATTAACAGTGAGTTACTGCACCCACACCACTATGTCTCCACGCACACACACACGCAATGCCAGAGATATTAACGTTATATATTAACAGTGAGTAACTGCACCCACACCACTAAGTCTCCACACACACACACTCAATGCTAGTGATATTAACGTTATATATTAACAGTGGGCTACTACACCCACGCCACTAAGTCTCCACACACACACAATGCTAGTGATATTAACGTTATATTTTAACAGCGAGTTGCTGCACCCACACCACTAAGTCTCCACACACACACTCAATGCAAGTGATATTAACGTTATATATTAAGAGTGAGTTACAGCACTCATGCCACTAAGTCTCCACACACACGCATTGCTAGTGATATTAACGTTATATATTAACAGTGATTTACTGCACCCACACCACTAAGTCTCCACACACACACTCAATGCTAGAGATATTAACGTTATATATTAACAGTGAGTTACTTCACCCACACCACTAAGTCTCCACACACACTCAATGCTAGTGATATTAACGTTATATATTAACAGTTAGTTACTGCACCCAAACCACTAAGTCTCCACACACACACACACTCAATGCTAGTGATATTTAAGTTATAAATTAACAGGGAGTTACTGCACCCACACCACTAAGTCTCCACACACACACTCAATGCTAGAGATATTAACGTTATATATTAACAGTGAGTTACTACACCCACGCCATTAAGTCTCCACACACACACACTCAATGCTAGTGATATTAAAGTTATATATTAACAGTGAGTTACTGCACCCATGATACTAAGTCTCCACACACACACAATGTTAGTGATATTAACGTTATATATTAACAGTGAGTTACAGCACTCATGACACAAAGTCTCCACACACACGCAATGCTAGTGATATTAACGTTATATATTAACAGTGAGTTACTGCACCCACACACACACACACTCAATGCTAGTGATATTAACGTTATATATTAACAGTGAGTTATTGCACCCACGCCACTAAGTCTCCACACACACTCAATGCTAGTGATATTAACGATTTATATTAACAGTGAGTTACTGCACCCACACCGCTAAGTCTCCATACACACACTCAATGCTAGTGATATTAACGTTATATATTAACAGTGAGTTACTGCACTCATGCCACTAAGTCTCCACACACACGCAATGCTAGTGATATTAACGTTATATATTAACAGTGAGTTACTGCACCCACACCACTAAGTCTCCACACACACACTCAATGCTAGAGATATTAACGTTATATATTAACAGTGAGTTACTGCACCCACACCACTAAGTCTCCACACACACTCAATGCTAGTGATATTAACGTTATATATTAACAGTGAGTTACTGCACCCACACCACTAAGTCTCCACGCACACACACTCAATGCTAGTGATATTAACGTTATATATTAACAGTGAGTTACTGCACCCACACCACTAAGTCTCCTCACACACACTCAATGCTGGAGATATTAATGTTATATATTAATAGTGATTTACTGCACCCACACCACTAAGTCTCCACACACACTCAATGCTAGTGATATTAACGTTATATATTAACAGTGAGTTACTACACCCACACCACTAAGTCTCCACACACACACTCAATGCTAATGATATTAACGTTATATATTAACAGTGAGTTACTGCACCCACACCACTAAGTCTCCACACACACTCAATGCCAGTGATATTAACGTTATATATTAACAGTGAGTTAAGCCTCCGTGGCTTAGGCGGCAGCACGTTGGCCTCTCACCGCTGGGTCCGTGGTTCAAATCCCGGTCACTCCATGTGAGATCTGTGCTGGACAAAACGGAGGCAGACAGGTTTTTCTCCGGGTACTCCGGTTTTCCCTGTCAAAATTTCATTCCAGCAACCCTCTCCACTATCATTTCATATCATCTGTCATTCATTTAATCATTGCCCCAGAGGAGTGCGTCAGGCGTCGGCATCCGGCACTGTCCATATCCTCGCCGCTAGATGGGGGCTTCATTCTTTCCATCCCTGACCCGGTCGGAGACTGGAAGCAGGCTGTGGATTTTTCATTAACAGTAAGTTACTGCTTCCACACCATTAAATCTCCACACACACTCAATGCTAGTGATATTAACGTTATATATTAAGAGTGAGTTACTGCACCCACGCCACTAAGTCTCCACACACACTCAATGCTTGTGATATTAACGTTATATATTAACAGTGAGTTACTGCACTCACACCACTAAGCCTCTTCACACACTCAATGCTAGTGATATTAACGTTATATATTAACAGTGAGTTACTGCACCCAAAACACTAAGTCTCCACACACACACACACACTCAATGCTAGTGATATTAAAGTTATATATTAACAGGGAGTTACTGCACCCACACCACTAAGTCTCCACACACACACTCAATGCTAGAGATATTAACTTTATATATTAACAGTGAGTTACTGCACCCACACCATTAAGTCTCCACACACACACACTCAATGCTAGTGATATTAAAGTGATATATTAACAGTGAGTTACTGCACCCATGCCACTAAGTCTCCACACACACACAATGCTAGTGATATTAACGTTATATATTAACAGTGATTTACTGCACCCACTCCACTAAGTCTCCACACACACACTCAATGCTAGTGATATTGACGTTATATATTAACAGTGAGTTACAGCACTCATGCCACTATGTCTCCACACACACGCAATGCTAGTGATATTAACGTTATATATTAACAGTGAGTTACTGCACCCACAACACTAAGCCTACACACACACACACACACTCAATGCTAGTGATATTAACGTTATATATTAACAGTGAGTTATTGCACCCACGCCACTAAGTCTCCCAACACACTCAATGCTAGTGATATTAACGTTTTATATTAACAGTGAGTTACTGCACCCACACCGCTAAGTCTCCATACACACACTCAATGCTAGTGATATTAACGTCATATATTAACAGTGAGTTACTGCACTCATGTACTAAGTCTCCACACACACGCAATGCTAGTGATATTAACGTTATATATTAACAGTGAGTTACTGCACCCACACCACTAAGTCTCCACACACACACTCAATGCTAGAGATATTAACGTTATATATTAACAGTGAGTTACTGCACCCACACCACTAAGTCTCCACACACACTCAATGCTAATGATATTAACGTTATATATTAACATAGAGTTACTGCACCCACACCACTAAGTCTCCACGCACACACACTCAATGCTAGTGATATTAACGTTATATATTAACAGTGAGTTACTGCACCCACACCACTAAGTCTCCACACACACACTCAATGCTGGAGATATTAATGTTATATATTAATAGTGATTTACTGCACCCACACCACTAAGTCTCCACACACACTCAATGCTAGTGATATTAACGTTATATATTAACAGTGAGTTACTACACCCACACCACTAAGTCTCCACACACACACTCAATGCTAATGATATTAACGTTATATATTAACAGTGAGTTACTGCACCCACACCACTAAGTTTCCACACACACTCAATGCCAGTGATATTAACGTTATATATTAACAGTGAGTTAAGCCTCCGTGGCTTAGGCGGCAGCACGTCGGCCTCTCACCGCTGGGTCCGTGGTTCAAATCCCGGTCACTCCATGTGAGATCTGTGCTGGACAAAACGGGGGCAGACAGGGTTTTCTCCGGGTACTCCGGTTTTCCCTGTCAAAATTTCATTTAATCATTGCCCCAGAGGAGTGCGTCAGGCCTCGGCATCCGGCACTGTCCATATCCTCGCCGCTAGATGGGGGCTTCATTCATTCCATCCCTGACCCGGTCGGAGACTGGAAGCAGGCTGTGGATTTTTCATTAACAGTGAGTTACTGCTTCCACACCATTAAATCTCCACACACACTCAATGCTAGTGATATTAACGTTATATATTAAGAGTGAGTTACTGCACCCACGCCACTAAGTCTCCACACACACTCAATGCTTGTGATATTAACGTTATATATTAACAGTGAGTTACTGCACTCACACCACTAAGCCTCTTCACACACTCAATGCTAGTGATATTAACGTTATATATTAACAGTGAGTTACTGCACCCAAACCACTAAGTCTCCACACACACACACACTCAATGCTAGTGATATTAAAGTTATATATTAACGGGGAGTTACTGCACCCACACCACTAAGTCTCCACACACACACTCAATGCTAGAGATATTAACTTTATATATTAACAGTGAGTTACTGCACCCACACCATTAAGTCTCCACACACACACACTCAATGCTAGTGATATTAAAGTGATATATTAACAGTGAGTTACTGCACCCATGCCACTAAGTCTCCACACACACACAATGCTAGTGATATTAACGTTATATATTAACAGTGATTTACTGCACCCACTCCACTCTCCACACACACACTCAATGCTAGTGATATTGACGTTATATATTAACAGTGAGTTACAGCACTCATGCCACTATGTCTCCACACACACGCAACGCTAGTGATATTAACGTTATATATTAACAGTGAGTTACTGCACCCACACCACTAAGCCTACACACACACACACTCAATGCTAGTGATATTAACGTTATATATTAACAGTGAGTTATTGCACCCACGCCATTAAGTCTCCACACACACTCAATGCTAGTGATATTAACGTTTTATATTAACAGTGAGTTACTGCACCCACACCGCTAAGTCTCCATGCACACACTCAATGCTAGTGATATTAACGTCATATATTAACAGTGAGTTACTGCACTCATGCCACTAAGTCTCCACACACACGCAATGCTAGTGATATTAACGTTATATATTAACAGTGAGTTACTGCACCCACACCACTAAGTCTCCACACACACACTCAATGCTAGAGATATCAACGTTATATATTAACAGTGAGTTACTGCACCCACACCACTAAGTCTCCACACACACTCAATGCTAGTGATATTAACGTTATATATTAACAGTGAGTTACTGCACCCACACCACTAAGTCTCCACACACACACTCAATGCTAGAGATATTAACGTTATATATTAACAGTGAGTTACTTCACCCACACCACTAAGTCTCCACACACACTCAATGCTAGTGATATTAACGTTATATATTAACAGTTAGTTACTGCACCCAAACCACTAAGTCTCCACACACACACACACTCAATGCTAGTGATATTTAAGTTATATATTAACAGGGAGTTACTGCACCCACACCACTAAGTCTCCACACACACACTCAATGCTAGAGATATTAACGTTATATATTAACAGTGAGTTACTACACCCACACCATTAAGTCTCCACACACACACACTCAATGCTAGTGATATTAAAGTTATATATTAACAGTGAGTTACTGCACCCATGATACTAAGTCTCCACACACACACAATGCTAGTGATATTAACGTTATATATTAACAGTGAGTTACAGCACTCATGACACAAAGTCTCCACACACACGCAATGCTAGTGATATTAACGTTATATATTAACAGTGAGTTACTGCACCCACACACACACACACTCAATGCTATTGATATTAACGTTATATATTAACAGTGAGTTATTGCACCCACGCCACTAAGTCTCCACACACACTCAATGCTAGTGATATTAACGATTTATATTAACAGTGAGTTACTGCACCCACACCGCTAAGTCTCCATACACACACTCAATGCTAGTGATATTAACGTTATATATTAACAGTGAGTTACTGCACTCATGCCACTAAGTCTCCACACACACGCAATGCTAGTGATATTAACGTTATATATTAACAGTGAGTTACTGCACCCACACCACTAAGTCTCCACACACACACTCAATGCTAGAGATATTAACGTTATATATTAACAGTGAGTTACTGCACCCACACCACTAAGTCTCCACACACACTCAATGCTAGTGATATTAACGTTATATATTAACAGTGAGTTACTGCACCCACACCACTAAGTCTCCACGCACGCACACTCAATGCTAGTGATATTAACGTTATATATTAACAGTGAGTTACTGCACCCACACCACTAAGTCTCCTCACACACACTCAATGCTGGAGATATTAATGTTATATATTAATAGTGATTTACTGCACCCACACCACTAAGTCTCCACACACACTCAATGCTAGTGATATTAACGTTATATATTAACAGTGAGTTACTACACCCACACCACTAAGTCTCCACACACACACTCAATGCTAATGATATTAACGTTATATATTAACAGTGAGTTACTGCACCCACACCACTAAGTCTCCACACACACTCAATGCCAGTGATATTAACGTTATATATTAACAGTGAGTTAAGCCTCCGTGGCTTAGGCGGCAGCACGTTGGCCTCTCACCGCTGGGTCCGTGGTTCAAATCCCGGTCACTCCATGTGAGATCTGTGCTGGACAAAACGGAGGCAGACAGGTTTTTCTCCAGGTACTCCGGTTTTCCCTGTCAAAATTTCATTCCAGCAACCCTCTCCACTATCATTTCATATCATCTGTCATTCATTTAATCATTGCCCCAGAGGAGTGCGTCAGGCGTCGGCATCCGGCACTGTCCATATCCTCGCCGCTAGATGGGGGCTTCATTCTTTCCATCCCTGACCCGGTCGGAGACTGGAAGCAGGCTGTGGATTTTTCATTAACAGTGAGTTACTGCTTCCACACCATTAAATCTCCACACACACTCAATGCTAGTGATATTAACGTTATATATTAAGAGTGAGTTACTGCACCCACGCCACTAAGTCTCCACACACACTCAATGCTAGTGATATTAACGTTATATATTAACAGTGAGTTACTGCACTCACACCACTAAGCCTCTTCACACACTCAATGCTAGTGATATTAACGTTATATATTAACAGTGAGTTACTGCACCCACACCATTAAGTCTCCACACACACACACTCAATGCTAGTGATATTAAAGTGATATATTAACAGTGAGTTACTGCACCCAAACCACTAAGTCTCCACACACACACACACACTCAATGCTAGTGAATTTAAAGTTATATATTAACAGGGAGTTACTGCACCCACACCACTAAGTCTCCACACACACACTCAATGCTAGAGATATTAACTTTATATATTAACAGTGAGTTACTGCACCCACACCATTAAGTCTCCACACACACACACTCAATGCTAGTGATATTAAAGTGATATATTAACAGTGAGTTACTGCACCCATGCCACTAAGTCTCCACACACACACAATGCTAGTGATATTAACGTTATATATTAACAGTGATTTACTGCACCCACTCCACTAAGTCTCCACACACACACTCAATGCTAGTGATATTGACGTTATATATTAACAGTGAGTTACAGCACTCATGCCACTATGTCTCCACACACACGCAATGCTAGTGATATTAACGTTATATATTAACAGTGAGTTACTGCACCCACAACACTAAGCCTACACACACACACACACACTCAATGCTAGTGATATTAACGTTATATATTAACAGTGAGTTATTGCACCCACGCCACTAAGTCTCCACACACACTCAATGCTAGTGATATTAACGTTTTATATTAACAGTGAGTTACTGCACCCACACCGCTAAGTCTCCATACACACACTCAATGCTAGTGATATTAACGTCATATATTAACAGTGAGTTACTGCACTCATGTACTAAGTCTCCACACACACGCAATGCTAGTGATATTAACGTTATATATTAACAGTGAGTTACTGCACCCACACCACTAAGTCTCCACACACACACTCAATGCTAGAGATATTAACGTTATATATTAACAGTGAGTTACTGCACCCACACCACTAAGTCTCCACACACACTCAATGCTAGTGATATTAACGTTATATATTAACATAGAGTTACTGCACCCACACCACTAAGTCTCCAGGCACACACACTCAATGCTAGTGATATTAACGTTATATATTAACAGTGAGTTACTGCACCCACACCACTAAGTCTCCACACACACACTCAATGCTGGAGATATTAATGTTATATATTAATAGTGATTTACTGCACCCACACCACTAAGTCTCCACACACACTCAATGCTAGTGATATTAACGTTATATATTAACAGTGAGTTACTACACCCACACCACTAAGTCTCCACACACACACTCAATGCTAATGATATTAACGTTATATATTAACAGTGAGTTACTGCACCCACACCACTAAGTCTCCACACACACTCAATGCCAGTGATATTAACGTTATATATTAACAGTGAGTTAAGCCTCCGTGGCTTAGGCGGCAGCACGTCGGCCTCTCACCGCTGGGTCCGTGGTTCAAATCCCGGTCACTCCATGTGAGATCTGTGCTGGACAAAACGGGGGCAGACAGGTTTTTCTCCGGGTACTCCGGTTTTCCCTGTCAAAATTTCATTTAATCATTGCCCCAGAGGAGTGCGTCAGGCGTCGGCATCCGGCACTGTCCATATCCTCGCCGCTAGATGGGGGCTTCATTCTTTCCATCCCTGACCCGGTCGGAGACTGGAAGCAGGCTGTGGATTTTTCATTAACAGTAAGTTACTGCTTCCACACCATTAAATCTCCACACACACTCAATGCTAGTGATATTAACGTTATATATTAAGAGTGAGTTACTGCACCCACGCCACTAAGTCTCCACACACACTCAATGCTTGTGATATTAACGTTATATATTAACAGTGAGTTACTGCACTCACACCACTAAGCCTCTTCACACACTCAATGCTAGTGATATTAACGTTATATATTAACAGTGAGTTACTGCACCCAAAACACTAAGTCTCCACACACACACACACACTCAATGCTAGTGATATTAAAGTTATATATTAACAGGGAGTTACTGCACCCACACCACTAAGTCTCCACACACACACTCAATGCTAGAGATATTAACTTTATATATTAACAGTGAGTTACTGCACCCACACCATTAAGTCTCCACACACACACACTCAATGCTAGTGATATTAAAGTGATATATTAACAGTGAGTTACTGCACCCATGCCACTAAGTCTCCACACACACACAATGCTAGTGATATTAACGTTATATATTAACAGTGATTTACTGCACCCACTCCACTAAGTCTCCACACACACACTCAATGCTAGTGATATTGACGTTATATATTAACAGTGAGTTACAGCACTCATGCCACTATGTCTCCACACACACGCAATGCTAGTGATATTAACGTTATATATTAACAGTGAGTTACTGCACCCACAACACTAAGCCTACACACACACACACACACTCAATGCTAGTGATATTAACGTTATATATTAACAGTGAGTTATTGCACCCACGCCACTAAGTCTCCCAACACACTCAATGCTAGTGATATTAACGTTTTATATTAACAGTGAGTTACTGCACCCACACCGCTAAGTCTCCATACACACACTCAATGCTAGTGATATTAACGTCATATATTAACAGTGAGTTACTGCACTCATGTACTAAGTCTCCACACACACGCAATGCTAGTGATATTAACGTTATATATTAACAGTGAGTTACTGCACCCACACCACTAAGTCTCCACACACACACTCAATGCTAGAGATATTAACGTTATATATTAACAGTGAGTTACTGCACCCACACCACTAAGTCTCCACACACACTCAATGCTAATGATATTAACGTTATATATTAACATAGAGTTACTGCACCCACACCACTAAGTCTCCACGCACACACACTCAATGCTAGTGATATTAACGTTATATATTAACAGTGAGTTACTGCACCCACACCACTAAGTCTCCACACACACACTCAATGCTGGAGATATTAATGTTATATATTAATAGTGATTTACTGCACCCACACCACTAAGTCTCCACACACACTCAATGCTAGTGATATTAACGTTATATATTAACAGTGAGTTACTACACCCACACCACTAAGTCTCCACACACACACTCAATGCTAATGATATTAACGTTATATATTAACAGTGAGTTACTGCACCCACACCACTAAGTTTCCACACACACTCAATGCCAGTGATATTAACGTTATATATTAACAGTGAGTTAAGCCTCCGTGGCTTAGGCGGCAGCACGTCGGCTCTCACCGCTGGGTCCGTGGTTCAAATCCCGGTCACTCCATGTGAGATCTGTGCTGGACAAAACGGGGGCAGACAGGGTTTTCTCCGGGTACTCCGGTTTTCCCTGTCAAAATTTCATTTAATCATTGCCCCAGAGGAGTGCGTCAGGCCTCGGCATCCGGCACTGTCCATATCCTCGCCGCTAGATGGGGGCTTCATTCATTCCATCCCTGACCCGGTCGGAGACTGGAAGCAGGCTGTGGATTTTTCATTAACAGTGAGTTACTGCTTCCACACCATTAAATCTCCACACACACTCAATGCTAGTGATATTAACGTTATATATTAAGAGTGAGTTACTGCACCCACGCCACTAAGTCTCCACACACACTCAATGCTTGTGATATTAACGTTATATATTAACCGTGAGTTACTGCACTCACACCACTAAGCCTCTTCACACACTCAATGCTAGTGATATTAACGTTATATATTAACAGTGAGTTACTGCACCCAAACCACTAAGTCTCCACACACACACACACTCAATGCTAGTGATATTAAAGTTATATATTAACGGGGAGTTACTGCACCCACACCACTAAGTCTCCACACACACACTCAATGCTAGAGATATTAACTTTATATATTAACAGTGAGTTACTGCACCCACACCATTAAGTCTCCACACACACACACTCAATGCTAGTGATATTAAAGTGATATATTAACAGTGAGTTACTGCACCCATGCCACTAAGTCTCCACACACACACAATGCTAGTGATATTAACGTTATATATTAACAGTGATTTACTGCACCCACTCCACTCTCCACACACACACTCAATGCTAGTGATATTGACGTTATATATTAACAGTGAGTTACAGCACTCATGCCACTATGTCTCCACACACACGCAACGCTAGTGATATTAACGTTATATATTAACAGTGAGTTACTGCACCCACACCACTAAGCCTACACACACACACACTCAATGCTAGTGATATTAACGTTATATATTAACAGTGAGTTATTGCACCCACGCCATTAAGTCTCCACACACACTCAATGCTAGTGATATTAACGTTTTATATTAACAGTGAGTTACTGCACCCACACCGCTAAGTCTCCATGCACACACTCAATGCTAGTGATATTAACGTCATATATTAACAGTGAGTTACTGCACTCATGCCACTAAGTCTCCACACACACGCAATGCTAGTGATATTAACGTTATATATTAACAGTGAGTTACTGCACCCACACCACTAAGTCTCCACACACACACTCAATGCTAGAGATATCAACGTTATATATTAACAGTGAGTTACTGCACCCACACCACTAAGTCTCCACACACACTCAATGCTAGTGATATTAACGTTATATATTAACAGTGAGTTACTGCACCCACACCACTAAGTCTCCACACACACACTCAATGCTAGAGATATTAACGTTATATATTAACAGTGAGTTACTTCACCCACACCACTAAGTCTCCACACACACTCAATGCTAGTGATATTAACGTTATATATTAACAGTTAGTTACTGCACCCAAACCACTAAGTCTCCACACACACACACACTCAATGCTAGTGATATTTAAGTTATATATTAACAGGGAGTTACTGCACCCACACCACTAAGTCTCCACACACACACTCAATGCTAGAGATATTAACGTTATATATTAACAGTGAGTTACTACACCCACACCATTAAGTCTCCACACACACACACTCAATGCTAGTGATATTAAAGTTATATATTAACAGTGAGTTACTGCACCCATGATACTAAGTCTCCACACACACACAATGCTAGTGATATTAACGTTATATATTAACAGTGAGTTACAGCACTCATGACACAAAGTCTCCACACACACGCAATGCTAGTGATATTAACGTTATATATTAACAGTGAGTTACTGCACCCACACACACACACACTCAATGCTATTGATATTAACGTTATATATTAACAGTGAGTTATTGCACCCACGCCACTAAGTCTCCACACACACTCAATGCTAGTGATATTAACGATTTATATTAACAGTGAGTTACTGCACCCACACCGCTAAGTCTCCATACACACACTCAATGCTAGTGATATTAACGTTATATATTAACAGTGAGTTACTGCACTCATGCCACTAAGTCTCCACACACACGCAATGCTAGTGATATTAACGTTATATATTAACAGTGAGTTACTGCACCCACACCACTAAGTCTCCACACACACACTCAATGCTAGAGATATTAACGTTATATATTAACAGTGAGTTACTGCACCCACACCACTAAGTCTCCACACACACTCAATGCTAGTGATATTAACGTTATATATTAACAGTGAGTTACTGCACCCACACCACTAAGTCTCCACGCACGCACACTCAATGCTAGTGATATTAACGTTATATATTAACAGTGAGTTACTGCACCCACACCACTAAGTCTCCTCACACACACTCAATGCTGGAGATATTAATGTTATATATTAATAGTGATTTACTGCACCCACACCACTAAGTCTCCACACACACTCAATGCTAGTGATATTAACGTTATATATTAACAGTGAGTTACTACACCCACACCACTAAGTCTCCACACACACACTCAATGCTAATGATATTAACGTTATATATTAACAGTGAGTTACTGCACCCACACCACTAAGTCTCCACACACACTCAATGCCAGTGATATTAACGTTATATATTAACAGTGAGTTAAGCCTCCGTGGCTTAGGCGGCAGCACGTTGGCCTCTCACCGCTGGGTCCGTGGTTCAAATCCCGGTCACTCCATGTGAGATCTGTGCTGGACAAAACGGAGGCAGACAGGTTTTTCTCCAGGTACTCCGGTTTTCCCTGTCAAAATTTCATTCCAGCAACCCT
The DNA here is from genome assembly GCA_946902985.2 of Meconema thalassinum. NCBI lineage: Eukaryota > Metazoa > Arthropoda > Insecta > Orthoptera > Tettigoniidae > Meconema > Meconema thalassinum. The sequence goes on along the minus strand of OX336388.2, from coordinate 795,881,811 downwards.
CTCCACTATCATTTCATATCATCTGTCATTCATTTAATCATTGCCCCAGAGGAGTGCGTCAGGCGTCGGCATCCGGCACTGTCCATATCCTCGCCGCTAGATGGGGGCTTCATTCTTTCCATCCCTGACCCGGTCGGAGACTGGAAGCAGGCTGTGGATTTTTCATTAACAGTGAGTTACTGCTTCCACACCATTAAATCTCCACACACACTCAATGCTAGTGATATTAACGTTATATATTAAGAGTGAGTTACTGCACCCACGCCACTAAGTCTCCACACACACTCAATGCTAGTGATATTAACGTTATATATTAACAGTGAGTTACTGCACTCACACCACTAAGCCTCTTCACACACTCAATGCTAGTGATATTAACGTTATATATTAACAGTGAGTTACTGCACCCAAACCACTAAGTCTCCACACACACACACACACTCAATGCTAGTGAATTTAAAGTTATATATTAACAGGGAGTTACTGCACCCACACCACTAAGTCTCCACACACACACTCAATGCTAGAGATATTAACTTTATATATTAACAGTGAGTTACTGCACCCACACCATTAAGTCTCCACACACACACACTCAATGCTAGTGATATTAAAGTGATATATTAACAGTGAGTTACTGCACCCATGCCACTAAGTCTCCACACACACACAATGCTAGTGATATTAACGTTATATATTAACAGTGATTTACTGCACCCACTCCACTAAGTCTCCACACACACACTCAATGCTAGTGATATTGACGTTATATATTAACAGTGAGTTACAGCACTCATGCCACTATGTCTCCACACACACGCAATGCTAGTGATATTAACGTTATATATTAACAGTGAGTTACTGCACCCACAACACTAAGCCTACACACACACACACACACTCAATGCTAGTGATATTAACGTTATATATTAACAGTGAGTTATTGCACCCACGCCACTAAGTCTCCACACACACTCAATGCTAGTGATATTAACGTTTTATATTAACAGTGAGTTACTGCACCCACACCGCTAAGTCTCCATACACACACTCAATGCTAGTGATATTAACGTCATATATTAACAGTGAGTTACTGCACTCATGTACTAAGTCTCCACACACACGCAATGCTAGTGATATTAACGTTATATATTAACAGTGAGTTACTGCACCCACACCACTAAGTCTCCACACACACACTCAATGCTAGAGATATTAACGTTATATATTAACAGTGAGTTACTGCACCCACACCACTAAGTCTCCACACACACTCAATGCTAGTGATATTAACGTTATATATTAACATAGAGTTACTGCACCCACACCACTAAGTCTCCAGGCACACACACTCAATGCTAGTGATATTAACGTTATATATTAACAGTGAGTTACTGCACCCACACCACTAAGTCTCCACACACACACTCAATGCTGGAGATATTAATGTTATATATTAATAGTGATTTACTGCACCCACACCACTAAGTCTCCACACACACTCAATGCTAGTGATATTAACGTTATATATTAACAGTGAGTTACTACACCCACACCACTAAGTCTCCACACACACACTCAATGCTAATGATATTAACGTTATATATTAACAGTGAGTTACTGCACCCACACCACTAAGTCTCCACACACACTCAATGCCAGTGATATTAACGTTATATATTAACAGTGAGTTAAGCCTCCGTGGCTTAGGCGGCAGCACGTCGGCCTCTCACCGCTGGGTCCGTGGTTCAAATCCCGGTCACTCCATGTGAGATCTGTGCTGGACAAAACGGGGGCAGACAGGTTTTTCTCCGGGTACTCCGGTTTTCCCTGTCAAAATTTCATTTAATCATTGCCCCAGAGGAGTGCGTCAGGCCTCGGCATCCGGCACTGTCCATATCCTCGCCGCTAGATGGGGGCTTCATTCATTCCATCCCTGACCCGGTCGGAGACTGGAAGCAGGCTGTGGATTTTTCATTAACAGTGAGTTACTGCTTCCACACCATTAAATATCCACACACACTCAATGCTAGTGATATTAACGTTATATATTAAGAGTGAGTTACTGCACCCACGCCACTAAGTCTCCACACACACTCAATGCTTGTGATATTAACGTTATATATTAACAGTGAGTTACTGCACTCACACCACTAAGCCTCTTCACACACTCAATGCTAGTGATATTAACGTTATATATTAACAGTGAGTTACTGCACCCAAACCACTAAGTCTCCACACACACACACACACACTCAATGCTAGTGATATTAAAGTTATATATTAACAGGGAGTTACTGCACCCACACCACTAAGTCTCCACACACACACTCAATGCTAGAGATATTAACTTTATATATTAACAGTGAGTTACTGCACCCACACCATTAAGTCTCCACACACACACACTCAATGCTAGTGATATTAAAGTGATATATTAACAGTGAGTTACTGCACCCATGCCACTAAGTCTCCACACACACACAATGCTAGTGATATTAACGTTATATATTAACAGTGATTTACTGCACCCACTCCACTCTCCACACACACACTCAATGCTAGTGATATTGACGTTATATATTAACAGTGAGTTACAGCACTCATGCCACTATGTCTCCACACACACGCAACGCTAGTGATATTAACGTTATATATTAACAGTGAGTTACTGCACCCACACCACTAAGCCTACACACACACACACTCAATGCTAGTGATATTAACGTTATATATTAACAGTGAGTTATTGCACCCACGCCATTAAGTCTCCACACACACTCAATGCTAGTGATATTAACGTTTTATATTAACAGTGAGTTACTGCACCCACACCGCTAAGTCTCCATGCACACACTCAATGCTAGTGATATTAACGTCATATATTAACAGTGAGTTACTGCACTCATGCCACTAAGTCTCCACACACACGCAATGCTAGTGATATTAACGTTATATATTAACAGTGAGTTACTGCACCCACACCACTAAGTCTCCACACACACACTCAATGCTAGAGATATCAACGTTATATATTAACAGTGAGTTACTGCACCCACACCACTAAGTCTCCACACACACTCAATGCTAGTGATATTAACGTTATATATTAACAGTGAGTTACTGCACCCACACCACTAAGTCTCCACACACACACTCAATGCTAGAGATATTAACGTTATATATTAACAGTGAGTTACTTCACCCACACCACTAAGTCTCCACACACACTCAATGCTAGTGATATTAACGTTATATATTAACAGTTAGTTACTGCACCCAAACCACTAAGTCTCCACACACACACACACTCAATGCTAGTGATATTTAAGTTATATATTAACAGGGAGTTACTGCACCCACACCACTAAGTCTCCACACACACACTCAATGCTAGAGATATTAACGTTATATATTAACAGTGAGTTACTACACCCACACCATTAAGTCTCCACACACACACACTCAATGCTAGTGATATTAAAGTTATATATTAACAGTGAGTTACTGCACCCATGATACTAAGTCTCCACACACACACAATGCTAGTGATATTAACGTTATATATTAACAGTGAGTTACAGCACTCATGACACAAAGTCTCCACACACACGCAATGCTAGTGATATTAACGTTATATATTAACAGTGAGTTACTGCACCCACACACACACACACTCAATGCTATTGATATTAACGTTATATATTAACAGTGAGTTATTGCACCCACGCCACTAAGTCTCCACACACACTCAATGCTAGTGATATTAACGATTTATATTAACAGTGAGTTACTGCACCCACACCGCTAAGTCTCCATACACACACTCAATGCTAGTGATATTAACGTTATATATTAACAGTGAGTTACTGCACTCATGCCACTAAGTCTCCACACACACGCAATGCTAGTGATATTAACGTTATATATTAACAGTGAGTTACTGCACCCACACCACTAAGTCTCCACACACACACTCAATGCTAGAGATATTAACGTTATATATTAACAGTGAGTTACTGCACCCACACCACTAAGTCTCCACACACACTCAATGCTAGTGATATTAACGTTATATATTAACAGTGAGTTACTGCACCCACACCACTAAGTCTCCACGCACGCACACTCAATGCTAGTGATATTAACGTTATATATTAACAGTGAGTTACTGCACCCACACCACTAAGTCTCCACACACACACTCAATGCTAGAGATATTAACGTTATATATTAACAGTGAGTTACTGCACCCACACCACTAAGTCTCCACACACACTCAATGCTAGTGATATTAACGTTATATATTAACAGTGATTTACTGCACCCACACCACTAAGTCTCCACACACACTCAATGCTAGTGATATTAACGTTATATATTAACAGTGAGTTACTACACCCACACCACTAAGTCTCCACACACACACTCAATGCTAATGATATTAACGTTATATATTAACAGTGAGTTACTGCACCCACACCACTAAGTCTCCACACACACTCAATGCCAGTGATATTAACGTTATATATTAACAGTGAGTTAAGCCTCCGTGGCTTAGGCGGCAGCACGTTGGCCTCTCACCGCTGGGTCCGTGGTTCAAATCCCGGTCACTCCATGTGAGATCTGTGCTGGACAAAACGGAGGCAGACAGGTTTTTCTCCAGGTACTCCGGTTTTCCCTGTCAAAATTTCATTCCAGCAACCCTCTCCACTATCATTTCATATGATCTGTCATTCATTTAATCATTGCCCCAGAGGAGTGCGTCAGGCGTCGGCATCCGGCACTGTCCATATCCTCGCCGCTAGATGGGGGCTTCATTCTTTCCATCCCTGACCCGGTCGGAGACTGGAAGCAGGCTGTGGATTTTTCATTAACAGTGAGTTACTGCTTCCACACCATTAAATCTCCACACACACTCAATGCTAGTGATATTAACGTTATATATTAAGAGTGAGTTACTGCACCCACGCCACTAAGTCTCCACACACACTCAATGCTAGTGATATTAACGTTATATATTAACAGTGAGTTACTGCACTCACACCACTAAGCCTCTTCACACACTCAATGCTAGTGATATTAACGTTATATATTAACAGTGAGTTACTGCACCCAAACCACTAAGTCTCCACACACACACACACACTCAATGCTAGTGATATTAAAGTTATATATTAACAGGGAGTTACTGCACCCACACCACTAAGTCTCCACACACACACTCAATGCTAGAGATATTAACTTTATATATTAACAGTGAGTTACTGCACCCACACCATTAAGTCTCCACACACACACACTCAATGCTAGTGATATTAAAGTGATATATTAACAGTGAGTTACTGCACCCATGCCACTAAGTCTCCACACACACACAATGCTAGTGATATTAACGTTATATATTAACAGTGATTTACTGCACCCACTCCACTAAGTCTCCACACACACACTCAATGCTAGTGATATTGACGTTATATATTAACAGTGAGTTACAGCACTCATGCCACTATGTCTCCACACACACGCAATGCTAGTGATATTAACGTTATATATTAACAGTGAGTTACTGCACCCACAACACTAAGCCTACACACACACACACACACTCAATGCTAGTGATATTAACGTTATATATTAACAGTGAGTTATTGCACCCACGCCACTAAGTCTCCACACACACTCAATGCTAGTGATATTAACGTTTTATATTAACAGTGAGTTACTGCACCCACACCGCTAAGTCTCCATACACACACTCAATGCTAGTGATATTAACGTCATATATTAACAGTGAGTTACTGCACTCATGTACTAAGTCTCCACACACACGCAATGCTAGTGATATTAACGTTATATATTAACAGTGAGTTACTGCACCCACACCACTAAGTCTCCACACACACACTCAATGCTAGAGATATTAACGTTATATATTAACAGTGAGTTACTGCACCCACACCACTAAGTCTCCACACACACTCAATGCTAGTGATATTAACGTTATATATTAACATAGAGTTACTGCACCCACACCACTAAGTCTCCAGGCACACACACTCAATGCTAGTGATATTAACGTTATATATTAACAGTGAGTTACTGCACCCACACCACTAAGTCTCCACACACACACTCAATGCTGGAGATATTAATGTTATATATTAATAGTGATTTACTGCACCCACACCACTAAGTCTCCACACACACTCAATGCTAGTGATATTAACGTTATATATTAACAGTGAGTTACTACACCCACACCACTAAGTCTCCACACACACACTCAATGCTAATGATATTAACGTTATATATTAACAGTGAGTTACTGCACCCACACCACTAAGTCTCCACACACACTCAATGCCAGTGATATTAACGTTATATATTAACAGTGAGTTAAGCCTCCGTGGCTTAGGCGGCAGCACGTCGGCCTCTCACCGCTGGGTCCGTGGTTCAAATCCCGGTCACTCCATGTGAGATCTGTGCTGGACAAAACGGGGGCAGACAGGTTTTTCTCCGGGTACTCCGGTTTTCCCTGTCAAAATTTCATTTAATCATTGCCCCAGAGGAGTGCGTCAGGCCTCGGCATCCGGCACTGTCCATATCCTCGCCGCTAGATGGGGGCTTCATTCATTCCATCCCTGACCCGGTCGGAGACTGGAAGCAGGCTGTGGATTTTTCATTAACAGTGAGTTACTGCTTCCACACCATTAAATATCCACACACACTCAATGCTAGTGATATTAACGTTATATATTAAGAGTGAGTTACTGCACCCACGCCACTAAGTCTCCACACACACTCAATGCTTGTGATATTAACGTTATATATTAACAGTGAGTTACTGCACTCACACCACTAAGCCTCTTCACACACTCAATGCTAGTGATATTAACGTTATATATTAACAGTGAGTTACTGCACCCAAACCACTAAGTCTCCACACACACACACACACACTCAATGCTAGTGATATTAAAGTTATATATTAACAGGGAGTTACTGCACCCACACCACTAAGTCTCCACACACACACTCAATGCTAGAGATATTAACTTTATATATTAACAGTGAGTTACTGCACCCACACCATTAAGTCTCCACACACACACACTCAATGCTAGTGATATTAAAGTGATATATTAACAGTGAGTTACTGCACCCATGCCACTAAGTCTCCACACACACACAATGCTAGTGATATTAACGTTATATATTAACAGTGATTTACTGCACCCACTCCACTCTCCACACACACACTCAATGCTAGTGATATTGACGTTATATATTAACAGTGAGTTACAGCACTCATGCCACTATGTCTCCACACACACGCAACGCTAGTGATATTAACGTTATATATTAACAGTGAGTTACTGCACCCACACCACTAAGCCTACACACACACACACACACTCAATGCTAGTGATATTAACGTTATATATTAACAGTGAGTTATTGCACCCACGCCATTAAGTCTCCACACACACTCAATGCTAGTGATATTAACGTTTTATATTAACAGTGAGTTACTGCACCCACACCGCTAAGTCTCCATGCACACACTCAAAGCTAGTGATATTAACGTCATATATTAACAGTGAGTTACTGCACTCATGCCACTAAGTCTCCACACACACGCAATGCTAGTGATATTAACGTTATATATTAACAGTGAGTTACTGCACCCACACCACTAAGTCTCCACACACACACTCAATGCTAGAGATATCAACGTTATATATTAACAGTGAGTTACTGCACCCACACCACTAAGTCTCCACACACACTCAATGCTAGTGATATTAACGTTATATATTAACAGTGAGTTACTGCACCCACACCACTAAGTCTCCACACACACACTCAATGCTAGAGATATTAACGTTATATATTAACAGTGAGTTACTTCACCCACACCACTAAGTCTCCACACACACTCAATGCTAGTGATATTAACGTTATATATTAACAGTTAGTTACTGCACCCAAACCACTAAGTCTCCACACACACACACACTCAATGCTAGTGATATTTAAGTTATATATTAACAGGGAGTTACTGCACCCACACCACTAATTCTCCACACACACACTCAATGCTAGAGATATTAACGTTATATATTAACAGTGAGTTACTACACCCAAACCATTAAGTCTCCACACACACACACTCAATGCTAGTGATATTAAAGTTATATATTAACAGTGAGTTACTGCACCCATGATACTAAGTCTCCACACACACACAATGCTAGTGATATTAACGTTATATATTAACAGTGAGTTACAGCACTCATGACACAAAGTCTCCACACACACGCAATGCTAGTGATATTAACGTTATATATTAACAGTGAGTTACTGCACCCACACACACACACACTCAATGCTACTGATATTAACGTTATATATTAACAGTGAGTTATTGCACCCACGCCACTAAGTCTCCACACACACTCAATGCTAGTGATATTAACGATTTATATTAACAGTGAGTTACTGCACTTACACCGCTAAGTCTCCATACACACACTCAATGCTAGTGATATTAACGTTATATATTAACAGTGAGTTACTGCACTCATGCCACTAAGTCTACACACACACGCAATGCTAGTGATATTAACGTTATATATTAACAGTGAGTTACTGCACCCACACCACTAAGTCTCCACACACACACTCAATGCTAGAGATATTAACGTTATATATTAACAGTGAGTTACTGCACCCACACCACTAAGTCTCCACACACACTCAATGCTAGTGATATTAACGTTATATATTAACAGTGAGTTACTGCACCCACACCACTAAGTCTCCACGCACACACACTCAATGCTAGTGATATTAACGTTATATATTAACAGTGAGTTACTGCACCCACACCACTAAGTCTCCTCACACACACTCAATGCTGGAGATATTAATGTTATATATTAATAGTGATTTACTGCACCCACACCACTAAGTCTCCACACACACTCAATGCTAGTGATATTAACGTTATATATTAACAGTGAGTTACTACACCCACACCACTAAGTCTCCACACACACACTCAATGCTAATGATATTAACGTTATATATTAACAGTGAGTTTCTGCACCCACACCACTAAGTCTCCACACACACTCAATGCCAGTGATATTAACGTTATATATTAACAGTGAGTTAAGCCTCCGTGGCTTAGGCGGCAGCACGTTGGCCTCTCACCGCTGGGTCCGTGGTTCAAATCCCGGTCACTCCATGTGAGATCTGTGCTGGACAAAACGGAGGCAGACAGGTTTTTCTCCGGGTACTCCGGTTTTCCCTGTCAAAATTTCATTCCAGCAACCCTCTCCACTATCATTTCATATCATCTGTCATTCATTTAATCATTGCCCCAGAGGAGTGCGTCAGGTGTCGGCATCCAGCACTGTCCATATCCTCGCCGCTAGATGGGGGCTTCATTCTTTCCATCCCTGACCCGGTCGGAGACTGGAAGCAGGCTGTGGATTTTTCATTAACAGTGAGTTACTGCTTCCACACCATTAAATCTCCACACACACTCAATGCTAGTGATATTAACGTTATATATTAAGAGTGAGTTACTGCACCCACGCCACTAAGTCTCCACACACACTCAATGCTAGTGATATTAACGTTATATATTAACAGTGAGTTACTGCACTCACACCACTAAGCCTCTTCACACACTCAATGCTAGTGATATTAACGTTATATATTAACAGTGAGTTACTGCACCCAAAACACTAAGTCTCCACACACACACACACACTCAATGCTAGTGATATTAAAGTTATATATTAACAGGGAGTTACTGCACCCACACCACTAAGTCTCCACACACACACTCAATGCTAGAGATATTAACTTTATATATTAACAGTGAGTTACTGCACCCACACCATTAAGTCTCCACACACACACACTCAATGCTAGTGATATTAAAGTGATATATTAACAGTGAGTTACTGCACCCATGCCACTAAGTATCCACACACACACAATGCTAGTGATATTAACGTTATATATTAACAGTGATTTACTGCACCCACTCCACTAAGTCTCCACACACACACTCAATGCTAGTGATATTGACGTTATATATTAACAGTGAGTTACAGCACTCATGCCACTATGTCTCCACACACACGCAATGCTAGTGATATTAACGTTATATATTAACAGTGAGTTACTGCACCCACAACACTAAGCCTACACACACACACACACACTCAATGCTAGTGATATTAACGTTATATATTAACAGTGAGTTATTGCACCCACGCCACTAAGTCTCCCAACACACTCAATGCTAGTGATATTAACGTTTTATATTAACAGTGAGTTACTGCACCCACACCGCTAAGTCTCCATACACACACTCAATGCTAGTGATATTAACGTCATATATTAACAGTGAGTTACTGCACTCATGTACTAAGTCTCCACACACACGCAATGCTAGTGATATTAACGTTATATATTAACAGTGAGTTACTGCACCCACACCACTAAGTCTCCACACACACACTCAATGCTAGAGATATTAACGTTATATATTAACAGTGAGTTACTGCACCCACACCACTAAGTCTCCACACACACTCAATGCTAGTGATATTAACGTTATATATTAACATAGAGTTACTGCACCCACACCACTAAGTCTCCACGCACACACACTCAATGCTAGTGATATTAACGTTATATATTAACAGTGAGTTACTGCACCCACACCACTAAGTCTCCACACACACACTCAATGCTGGAGATATTAATGTTATATATTAATAGTGATTTACTGCACCCACACCACTAAGTCTCCACACACACTCAATGCTAGTGATATTAACGTTATATATTAACAGTGAGTTACTACACCCACACCACTAAGTCTCCACACACACACCTCAATGCTAATGATATTAACGTTATATATTAACAGTGAGTTACTGCACCCACACCACTAAGTCTCCACACACACTCAATGCCAGTGATATTAACGTTATATATTAACAGTGAGTTAAGCCTCCGTGGCTTAGGCGGCAGCACGTCGGCCTCTCACCGCTGGGTCCGTGGTTCAAATCCCGGTCACTCCATGTGAGATCTGTGCTGGACAAAACGGGGGCAGACAGGTTTTTCTCCGGGTACTCCGGTTTTCCCTGTCAAAATTTCATTTAATCATTGCCCCAGAGGAGTGCGTCAGGCCTCGGCATCCGGCACTGTCCATATCCTCGCTGCTAGATGGGGGCTTCATTCATTCCATCCCTGACCCGGTCGGAGACTGGAAGCAGGCTGTGGATTTTTCATTAACAGTGAGTTACTGCTTCCACACCATTAAATCTCCACACACACTCAATGCTAGTGATATTAACGTTATATATTAAGAGTGAGTTACTGCACCCACGCCACTAAGTCTCCACACACACTCAATGCTTGTGATATTAACGTTATATATTAACAGTGAGTTACTGCACTCACACCACTAAGCCTCTTCACACACTCAATGCTAGTGATATTAACGTTATATATTAACAGTGAGTTACTGCACCCAAACCACTAAGTCTCCACACACACACACACTCAATGCTAGTGATATTAAAGTTATATATTAACAGGGAGTTACTGCACCCACACCACTAAGTCTCCACACACACACTCAATGCTAGAGATATTAACTTTATATATTAACAGTGAGTTACTGCACCCACACCATTAAGTCTCCACACACACACACTCAATGCTAGTGATATTAAAGTGATATATTAACAGTGAGTTACTGCACCCATGCCACTAAGTCTCCACACACACACAATGCTAGTGATATTAACGTTATATATTAACAGTGATTTACTGCACCCACTCCACTCTCCACACACACACTCAATGCTAGTGATATTGACGTTATATATTAACAGTGAGTTACAGCACTCATGCCACTATGTCTCCACACACACGCAACGCTAGTGATATTAACGTTATATATTAACAGTGAGTTACTGCACCCACACCACTAAGCCTACACACACACACACACACACACTCAATGCTAGTGATATTAACGTTATATATTAACAGTGAGTTATTGCACCCACGCCATTAAGTCTCCACACACACTCAATGCTAGTGATATTAACGTTTTATATTAACAGTGAGTTACTGCACCCACACCGCTAAGTCTCCATGCACACACTCAATGCTAGTGATATTAACGTCATATATTAACAGTGAGTTACTGCACTCATGCCACTAAGTCTCCACACACACGCAATGCTAGTGATATTAACGTTATATATTAACAGTGAGTTACTGCACCCACACCACTAAGTCTCCACACACACACTCAATGCTAGAGATATCAACGTTATATATTAACAGTGAGTTACTGCACCCACACCACTAAGTCTCCACACACACTCAATGCTAGTGATATTAACGTTATATATTAACAGTGAGTTACTGCACCCACACCACTAAGTCTCCACACACACACTCAATGCTAGAGATATTAACGTTATATATTAACAGTGAGTTACTTCACCCACACCACTAAGTCTCCACACACACTCAATGCTAGTGATATTAACGTTATATATTAACAGTTAGTTACTGCACCCAAACCACTAAGTCTCCACACACACACACACACTCAATGCTAGTGATATTTAAGTTATATATTAACAGGGAGTTACTGCACCCACACCACTAAGTCTCCACACACACACTCAATGCTAGAGATATTAACGTTATATATTAACAGTGAGTTACTACACCCACACCATTAAGTCTCCACACACACACACTCAATGCTAGTGATATTAAAGTTATATATTAACAGTGAGTTACTGCACCCATGATACTAAGTCTCCACACACACACAATGCTAGTGATATTAACGTTATATATTAACAGTGAGTTACAGCACTCATGACACAAAGTCTCCACACACACGCAATGCTAGTGATATTAACGTTATATATTAACAGTGAGTTACTGCACCCACACACACACACACTCAATGCTATTGATATTAACGTTATATATTAACAGTGAGTTATTGCACCCACGCCACTAAGTCTCCACACACACTCAATGCTAGTGATATTAACGATTTATATTAACAGTGAGTTACTGCACCCACACCGCTAAGTCTCCATACACACACTCAATGCTAGTGATATTAACGTTATATATTAACAGTGAGTTACTGCACTCATGCCACTAAGTCTCCACACACACGCAATGCTAGTGATATTAACGTTATATATTAACAGTGAGTTACTGCACCCACACCACTAAGTCTCCACACACACACTCAATGCTAGAGATATTAACGTTATATATTAACAGTGAGTTACTGCACCCACACCACTAAGTCTCCACACACACTCAATGCTAGTGATATTAACGTTATATATTAACAGTGAGTTACTGCACCCACACCACTAAGTCTCCACGCACACACACTCAATGCTAGTGATATTAACGTTATATATTAACAGTGAGTTACTGCACCCACACCACTAAGTCTCCTCACACACACTCATTGCTGGAGATATTAATGTTATATATTAATAGTGATTTACTGCACCCACACCACTAAGTCTCCACACACACTCAATGCTAGTGATATTTACGTTATATATTAACAGTGAGTTACTACACCCACACCACTAAGTCTCCACACACACACTCAATGCTAATGATATTAACGTTATATATTAACAGTGAGTTACTGCACCCACACCACTAAGTCTCCACACACACTCAATGCCAGTGATATTAACGTTATATATTAACAGTGAGTTAAGCCTCCGTGGCTTAGGCGGCAGCACGTTGGCCTCTCACCGCTGGGTCCGTGGTTCAAATCCCGGTCACTCCATGTGAGATCTGTGCTGGACAAAACGGAGGCAGACAGGTTTTTCTCCAGGTACTCCGGTTTTCCCTGTCAAAATTTCATTCCAGCAACCCTCTCCACTATCATTTCATATCATCTGTCATTCATTTAATCATTGCCCCAGAGGAGTGCGTCAGGCGTCGGCATCCGGCACTGTCCATATCCTCGCCGCTAGATGGGGGCTTCATTCTTTCCATCCCTGACCCGGTCGGAGACTGGAAGCAGGCTGTGGATTTTTCATTAACAGTGAGTTACTGCTTCCACACCATTAAATCTCCACACACACTCAATGCTAGTGATATTAACGTTATATATTAAGAGTGAGTTACTGCACCCACGCCACTAAGTCTCCACACACACTCAATGCTAGTAATATTAACGTTATATATTAACAGTGAGTTACTGCACTCACACCACTAAGCCTCTTCACACACTCAATGCTAGTGATATTAACGTTATATATTAACAGTGAGTTACTGCACCCAAACCACTAAGTCTCCACACACACACACACACTCAATGCTAGTGATATTAAAGTTATATATTAACAGGGAGTTACTGCACCCACACCACTAAGTCTCCACACACACACTCAATGCTAGAGATATTAACTTTATATACTAACAGTGAGTTACTGCACCCACACCATTAAGTCTCCACACACACACACTCAATGCTAGTGATATTAAAGTGATATATTAACAGTGAGTTACTGCACCCATGCCACTAAGTCTCCACACACACACAATGCTAGTGATATTAACGTTATATATTAACAGTGATTTACTGCACCCACTCCACTAAGTCTCCACACACACACTCAATGCTAGTGATATTGACGTTATATATTAACAGTGAGTTACAGCACTCATGCCACTATGTCTCCACACACACGCAATGCTAGTGATATTAACGTTATATATTAACAGTGAGTTACTGCACCCACAACACTAAGCCTACACACACACACACACACACACTCAATGCTAGTGATATTAACGTTATATATTAACAGTGAGTTATTGCACCCACGCCACTAAGTCTCCACACACACTCAATGCTAGTGATATTAACGTTTTATATTAACAGTGAGTTACTGCACCCACACCGCTAAGTCTCCATACACACACTCAATGCTAGTGATATTAACGTCATATATTAACAGTGAGTTACTGCACTCATGTACTAAGTCTCCACACACACGCAATGCTAGTGATATTAACGTTATATATTAACAGTGAGTTACTGCACTCACACCACTAAGTCTCCACACACACACTCAATGCTAGAGATATTAACGTTATATATTAACAGTGAGTTACTGCACCCACACCACTAAGTCTCCACACACACTCAATGCTAGTGATATTAACGTTATATATTAACATAGAGTTACTGCACCCACACCACTAAGTCTCCACGCACACACACTCAATGCTAGTGATATTAACGTTATATATTAACAGTGAGTTACTGCACCCACACCACTAAGTCTCCACACACACACTCAATGCTGGAGATATTAATGTTATATATTAATAGTGATTTACTGCACCCACACCACTAAGTCTCCACACACACTCAATGCTAGTGATATTAACGTTATATATTAACAGTGAGTTACTACACCCACACCACTAAGTCTCCACACACACACTCAATGCTAATGATATTAACGTTATATATTAACAGTGAGTTACTGCACCCACACCACTAAGTCTCCACACCCACTCAATGCCAGTGATATTAACGTTATATATTAACAGTGAGTTAAGCCTCCGTGGCTTAGGCGGCAGCACGTCGGCCTCTCACCGCTGGGTCCGTGGTTCAAATCCCGGTCACTCCATGTGAGATCTGTGCTGGACAAAACGGGGGCAGACAGGTTTTTCTCCGGGTACTCCGGTTTTCCCTGTCAAAATTTCATTTAATCATTGCCCCAGAGGAGTGCGTCAGGCCTCGGCATCCGGCACTGTCCATATCCTCGCCGCTAGATGGGGGCTTCATTCATTCCATCCCTGACCCGGTCGGAGACTGGAAGCAGGCTGTGGATTTTTCATTAACAGTGAGTTACTGCTTCCACACCATTAAATATCCACACACACTCAATGCTAGTGATATTAACGTTATATATTAAGAGTGAGTTACTGCACCCACGCCACTAAGTCTCCACACACACTCAATGCTTGTGATATTAACGTTATATATTAACAGTGAGTTACTGCACTCACACCACTAAGCCTCTTCACACACTCAATGCTAGTGATATTAACGTTATATATTAACAGTGAGTTACTGCACCCAAACCACTAAGTCTCCACACACACACACACACACTCAATGCTAGTGATATTAAAGTTATATATTAACAGGGAGTTACTGCACCCACACCACTAAGTCTCCACACACACACTCAATGCTAGAGATATTAACTTTATATATTAACAGTGAGTTACTGCACCCACACCATTAAGTCTCCACACACACACACTCAATGCTAGTGATATTAAAGTGATATATTAACAGTGAGTTACTGCACCCATGCCACTAAGTCTCCACACACACACAATGCTAGTGATATTAACGTTATATATTAACAGTGATTTACTGCACCCACTCCACTCTCCACACACACACTCAATGCTAGTGATATTGACGTTATATATTAACAGTGAGTTACAGCACTCATGCCACTATGTCTCCACACACACGCAACACTAGTGATATTAACGTTATATATTAACAGTGAGTTACTGCACCCACACCACTAAGCCTACACACACACACACACACTCAATGCTAGTGATATTAACGTTATATATTAACAGTGAGTTATTGCACCCACGCCATTAAGTCTCCACACACACTCAATGCTAGTGATATTAACGTTTTATATTAACAGTGAGTTACTGCACCCACACCGCTAAGTCTCCATGCACACACTCAAAGCTAGTGATATTAACGTCATATATTAACAGTGAGTTACTGCACTCATGCCACTAAGTCTCCACACACACGCAATGCTAGTGATATTAACGTTATATATTAACAGTGAGTTACTGCACCCACACCACTAAGTCTCCACACACACACTCAATGCTAGAGATATCAACGTTATATATTAACAGTGAGTTACTGCACCCACACCACTAAGTCTCCACACACACTCAATGCTAGTGATATTAACGTTATATATTAACAGTGAGTTACTGCACCCACACCACTAAGTCTCCACACACACACTCAATGCTAGAGATATTAACGTTATATATTAACAGTGAGTTACTTCACCCACACCACTAAGTCTCCACACACACTCAATGCTAGTGATATTAACGTTATATATTAACAGTTAGTTACTGCACCCAAACCACTAAGTCTCCACACACACACACACTCAATGCTAGTGATATTTAAGTTATATATTAACAGGGAGTTACTGCACCCACACCACTAAGTCTCCACACACACACTCAATGCTAGAGATATTAACGTTATATATTAACAGTGATTTACTACACCCACACCATTAAGTCTCCACACACACACACTCAATGCTAGTGATATTAAAGTTATATATTAACAGTGAGTTACTGCACCCATGATACTAAGTCTCCACACACACACAATGCTAGTGATATTAACGTTATATATTAACAGTGAGTTACAGCACTCATGACACAAAGTCTCCACACACACGCAATGCTAGTGATATTAACGTTATATATTAACAGTGAGTTACTGCACCCACACACACACACACTCAATGCTACTGATATTAACGTTATATATTAACAGTGAGTTATTGCACCCACGCCACTAAGTCTCCACACACACTCAATGCTAGTGATATTAACGATTTATATTAACAGTGAGTTACTGCACTCACACCGCTAAGTCTCCATACACACACTCAATGCTAGTGATATTAACGTTATATATTAACAGTGAGTTACTGCACTCATGCCACTAAGTCTACACACACACGCAATGCTAGTGATATTAACGTTATATATTAACAGTGATTTACTGCACCCACTCCACTCTCCACACACACACTCAATGCTAGTGATATTAACGTTATATATTAACAGTGAGTTACTGCACCCACACCACTAAGTCTCCACACACACTCAATGCTAGTGATATTAACGTTATATATTAACATAGAGTTACTGCACCCACACCACTAAGTCTCCACGCACACACTCAATGCTAGTGATATTAACGTTATATATTAACAGTGAGTTACTGCACCCACACCACTAAGTCTCCACACACACACTCAATGCTGGAGATATTAATGTTATATATTAATAGGGATTTACTGCACCCACACCACTAAGTCTCCACACACACTCAATGCTAGTGATATTAACGTTATATATTAACAGTGAGTTACTACACCCACACCACTAAGTCTCCACACACACACTCAATGCTAATGATATTAACGTTATATATTAACAGTGAGTTACTGCACCCACACCACTAAGTCTCCACACACACTCAATGCCAGTGATATTAACGTTATATATTAACAGTGAGTTAAGCCTCCGTGGCTTAGGCGGCAGCACGTCGGCCTCTCACCGCTGGGTCCGTGGTTCAAATCCCGGTCACTCCATGTGAGATCTGTGCTGGACAAAACGGGGGCAGACAGGTTTTTCTCCGGGTACTCCGGTTTCCCCTGTCAAAATTTCATTTAATCATTGCCCCAGAGGAGTGCGTCAGGCCTCGGCATCCGGCACTGTCCATATCCTCGCCGCTAGATGGGGGCTTCATTCATTCCATCCCTGACCCGGTCGGAGACTGGATGCAGGCTGTGGATTTTTCATTAACAGTGAGTTACTGCTTCCACACCATTAAATATCCACACACACTCAATGCTAGTGATATTAACGTTATATATTAAGAGTGAGTTACTGCACCCACGCCACTAAGTCTCCACACACACTCAATGCTTGTGATATTAACGTTATATATTAACAGTGAGTTACTGCACTCACACCACTAAGCCTCTTCACACACTCAATGCTAGTGATATTAACGTTATATATTAACAGTGAGTTACTGCACCCAAACCACTAAGTCTCCACACACACACACACTCAATGCTAGTGATATTAAAGTTATATATTAACAGGGAGTTACTGCACCCACACCACTAAGTCTCCACACACACACTCAATGCTAGAGATATTAACTTTATATATTAACAGTGAGTTACTGCACCCACACCATTAAGTCTCCACACACACACACTCAATGCTAGTGATATTAAAGTGATATATTAACAGTGAGTTACTGCACCCATGCCACTAAGTCTCCACACACACACAATGCTAGTGATATTAACGTTATATATTAACAGTGATTTACTGCACCCACTCCACTCTCCACACACACACTCAATGCTAGTGATATTGACGTTATATATTAACAGTGAGTTACAGCACTCATGCCACTATGTCTCCACACACACGCAACGCTAGTGATATTAACGTTATATATTAACAGTGAGTTACTGCACCCACACCACTAAGCCTACACACACACACACACACTCAATGCTAGTGATATTAACGTTATATATTAACAGTGAGTTATTGCACCCACGCCATTAAGTCTCCACACACACTCAATGCTAGTGATATTAACGTTTTATATTAACAGTGAGTTACTGCACCCACACCGCTAAGTCTCCATGCACACACTCAATGCTAGTGATATTAACGTCATATATTAACAGTGAGTTACTGCACTCATGCCACTAAGTCTCCACACACACGCAATGCTAGTGATATTAACGTTATATATTAACAGTGAGTTACTGCACCCACACCACTAAGTCTCCACACACACACTCAATGCTAGAGATATCAACGTTATATATTAACAGTGAGTTACTGCACCCACACCACTAAGTCTCCACACACACTCAATGCTAGTGATATTAACGTTATATATTAACAGTGAGTTACTGCACCCACACCACTAAGTCTCCACACACACACTCAATGCTAGAGATATTAACGTTATATATTAACAGTGAGTTACTTCACCCACACCACTAAGTCTCCACACACACTCAATGCTACTGATGTTAACGTAATATATTAACAGTTAGTTACTGCACCCAAACCACTAAGTCTCCACACACACACACACTCAATGCTAGTGATATTTAAGTTATATATTAACAGGGAGTTACTGCACCCACACCACTAAGTCTCCACACACACACTCAATGCTAGAGATATTAACGTTATATATTAACAGTGAGTTACTGCACCCACACCACTAAGTCTCCACACACACTCAATGCTAGTGATATTAACGTTATATATTAACATAGAGTTACTGCACCCACACCACTAAGTCTCCACGCACACACACTCAATGCTAGTGATATTAACGTTATATATTAACAGTGAGTTACTGCACCCACACCACTAAGTCTCCACACACACACTCAATGCTGGAGATATTAATGTTATATATTAATAGTGATTTACTGCACCCACACCACTAAGTCTCCACACACACTCAATGCTAGTGATATTAACGTTATATATTAACAGTGAGTTACTACACCCACACCACTAAGTCTCCACACACACACTCAATGCTAATGATATTAACGTTATATATTAACAGTGAGTTACTGCACCCACACCACTAAGTCTCCACACACACTCAATGCCAGTGATATTAACGTTATATATTAACAGTGAGTTAAGCCTCCGTGGCTTAGGCGGCAGCACGTCGGCCTCTCACCGCTGGGTCCGTGGTTCAAATCCCGGTCACTCCATGTGAGATCTGTGCTGGACAAAACGGGGGCAGACAGGGTTTTCTCCGGGTACTCCGGTTTTCCCTGTCAAAATTTCATTTAATCATTGCCCCAGAGGAGTGCGTCAGGCCTCGGCATCCGGCACTGTCCATATCCTCGCCGCTAGATGGGGGCTTCATTCATTCCATCCCTGACCCGGTCGGAGACTGGAAGCAGGCTGTGGATTTTTCATTAACAGTGAGTTACTGCTTCCACACCATTAAATCTCCACACACACTCAATGCTAGTGATATTAACGTTATATATTAAGAGTGAGTTACTGCACCCACGCCACTAAGTCTCCACACACACTCAATGCTTGTGATATTAACGTTATATATTAACAGTGAGTTACTGCACTCACACCACTAAGCCTCTTCACACACTCAATGCTAGTGATATTAACGTTATATATTAACAGTGAGTTACTGCACCCAAACCACTAAGTCTCCACACACACACACACTCAATGCTAGTGATATTAAAGTTATATATTAACAGGGAGTTACTGCACCCACACCACTAAGTCTCCACACACACACTCAATGCTAGAGATATTAACTTTATATATTAACAGTGAGTTACTGCACCCACACCATTAAGTCTCCACACACACACACTCAATGCTAGTGATATTAAAGTGATATATTAACAGTGAGTTACTGCACCCATGCCACTAAGTCTCCACACACACACAATGCTAGTGATATTAACGTTATATATTAACAGTGATTTACTGCACCCACTCCACTCTCCACACACACACTCAATGCTAGTGATATTGACGTTATATATTAACAGTGAGTTACAGCACTCATGCCACTATGTCTCCACACACACGCAACGCTAGTGATATTAACGTTATATATTAACAGTGAGTTACTGCACCCACACCACTAAGCCTACACACACACACACTCAATGCTAGTGATATTAACGTTATATATTAACAGTGAGTTATTGCACCCACGCCATTAAGTCTCCACACACACTCAATGCTAGTGATATTAACGTTTTATATTAACAGTGAGTTACTGCACCCACACCGCTAAGTCTCCATGCACACACTCAATGCTAGTGATATTAACGTCATATATTAACAGTGAGTTACTGCACTCATGCCACTAAGTCTCCACACACACGCAATGCTAGTGATATTAACGTTATATATTAACAGTGAGTTACTGCACCCACACCACTAAGTCTCCACACACACACTCAATGCTAGAGATATCAACGTTATATATTAACAGTGAGTTACTGCACCCACACCACTAAGTCTCCACACACACTCAATGCTAGTGATATTAACGTTATATATTAACAGTGAGTTACTGCACCCACACCACTAAGTCTCCACACACACACTCAATGCTAGAGATATTAACGTTATATATTAACAGTGAGTTACTTCACCCACACCACTAAGTCTCCACACACACTCAATGCTAGTGATATTAACGTTATATATTAACAGTTAGTTACTGCACCCAAACCACTAAGTCTCCACACACACACACACTCAATGCTAGTGATATTTAAGTTATATATTAACAGGGAGTTACTGCACCCACACCACTAAGTCTCCACACACACACTCAATGCTAGAGATATTAACGTTATATATTAACAGTGAGTTACTACACCCACACCATTAAGTCTCCACACACACACACTCAATGCTAGTGATATTAAAGTTATATATTAACAGTGAGTTACTGCACCCATGATACTAAGTCTCCACACACACACAATGCTAGTGATATTAACGTTATATATTAACAGTGAGTTACAGCACTCATGACACAAAGTCTCCACACACACGCAATGCTAGTGATATTAACGTTATATATTAACAGTGAGTTACTGCACCCACACACACACACACTCAATGCTATTGATATTAACGTTATATATTAACAGTGAGTTATTGCACCCACGCCACTAAGTCTCCACACACACTCAATGCTAGTGATATTAACGATTTATATTAACAGTGAGTTACTGCACCCACACCGCTAAGTCTCCATACACACACTCAATGCTAGTGATATTAACGTTATATATTAACAGTGAGTTACTGCACTCATGCCACTAAGTCTCCACACACACGCAATGCTAGTGATATTAACGTTATATATTAACAGTGAGTTACTGCACCCACACCACTAAGTCTCCACACACACACTCAATGCTAGAGATATTAACGTTATATATTAACAGTGAGTTACTGCACCCACACCACTAAGTCTCCACACACACTCAATGCTAGTGATATTAACGTTATATATTAACAGTGAGTTACTGCACCCACACCACTAAGTCTCCACGCACACACACTCAATGCTAGTGATATTAACGTTATATATTAACAGTGAGTTACTGCACCCACACCACTAAGTCTCCTCACACACACTCAATGCTGGAGATATTAATGTTATATATTAATAGTGATTTACTGCACCCACACCACTAAGTCTCCACACACACTCAATGCTAGTGATATTAAGGTTATATATTAACAGTGAGTTACTACACCCACACCACTAAGTCTCCACACACACACTCAATGCTAATGATATTAACGTTATATATTAACAGTGAGTTACTGCACCCACACCACTAAGTCTCCACACACACTCAATGCCAGTGATATTAACGTTATATATTAACAGTGAGTTAAGCCTCCGTGGCTTAGGCGGCAGCACGTTGGCCTCTCACCGCTGGGTCCGAGGTTCATATCCCGGTCACTCCATGTGAGATCTGTGCTGGACAAAACGGAGGCAGACAGGTTTTTCTCCAGGTACTCCGGTTTTCCCTGTCAAAATTTCATTCCAGCAACCCTCTCCACTATCATTTCATATCATCTGTCATTCATTTAATCATTGCCCCAGAGGAGTGCGTCAGGCGTCGGCATCCGGCACTGTCCATATCCTCGCCGCTAGATGGGGGCTTCATTCTTTCTATCCCTGACCCGGTCGGAGACTGGAAGCAGGCTGTGGATTTTTCATTAACAGTGAGTTACTGCTTCCACACCATTAAATCTCCACACACACTCAATGCTAGTGATATTAACGTTATATATTAAGAGTGAGTTACTGCACCCACGTCACTAAGTCTCCACACACACTCAATGCTAGTGATATTAACGTTATATATTAACAGTGAGTTACTGCACTCACACCACTAAGCCTCTTCACACACTCAATGCTAGTGATATTAACGTTATATATTAACAGTGAGTTACTGCACCCAAACCACTAAGTCTCCACACACACACACACACTCAATGCTAGTGATATTAAAGTTATATATTAACAGGGAGTTACTGCACCCACACCACTAAGTCTCCACACACACACTCAATGCTAGAGATATTAACTTTATATATTAACAGTGAGTTACTGCACCCACACCATTAAGTCTCCACACACACACACTCAATGCTAGTGATATTAAAGTGATATATTAACAGTGAGTTACTGCACCCATGCCACTAAGTCTCCACACACACACAATGCTAGTGATATTAACGTTATATATTAACAGTGATTTACTGCACCCACTCCACTAAGTCTCCACACACACACTCAATGCCAGTGATATTGACGTTATATATTAACAGTGAGTTACAGCACTCATGCCACTATGTCTCCACACACACGCAATGCTAGTGATATTAACGTTATATATTAACAGTGAGTTACTGCACCCACAACACTAAGCCTACACACACACACACACACTCAATGCTAGTGATATTAACGTTATATATTAACAGTGAGTTATTGCACCCACGCCACTAAGTCTCCACACACACTCAATGCTAGTGATATTAACGTTTTATATTAACAGTGAGTTACTGCACCCACACCGCTAAGTCTCCATACACACACTCAATGCTAGTGATATTAACGTCATATATTAACAGTGAGTTACTGCACTCATGTACTAAGTCTCCACACACACGCAATGCTAGTGATATTAACGTTATATATTAACAGTGAGTTACTGCACCCACACCACTAAGTCTCCACACACACACTCAATGCTAGAGATATTAACGTTATATATTAACAGTGAGTTACTGCACCCACACCACTAAGTCTCCACACACACTCAATGCTAGTGATATTAACGTTATATATTAACATAGAGTTACTGCACCCACACCACTAAGTCTCCAGGCACACACACTCAATGCTAGTGATATTAACGTTATATATTAACAGTGAGTTACTGCACCCACACCACTAAGTCTCCACACACACACTCAATGCTGGAGATATTAATGTTATATACTAATAGTGATTTACTGCACCCACACCACTAAGTCTCCACACACACTCAATGCTAGTGATATTAACGTTATATATTAACAGTGAGTTACTACACCCACACCACTAAGTCTCCACACACACACTCAATGCTAATGATATTAACGTTATATATTAACAGTGAGTTACTGCACCCACACCACTAAGTCTCCACACACACTCAATGCCAGTGATATTAACGTTATATATTAACAGTGAGTTAAGCCTCCGTGGCTTAGGCGGCAGCACGTCGGCCTCTCACCGCTGGGTCCGTGGTTCAAATCCCGGTCACTCCATGTGAGATCTGTGCTGGACAAAACGGGGGCAGACAGGTTTTTCTCCGGGTACTCCGGTTTTCCCTGTCAAAATTTCATTTAATCATTGCCCCAGAGGAGTGCGTCAGGCCTCGGCATCCGGCACTGTCCATATCCTCGCCGCTAGATGGGGGCTTCATTCATTCCATCCCTGACCCGGTCGGAGACTGGAAGCAGGCTGTGGATTTTTCATTAACAGTGAGTTACTGCTTCCACACCATTAAATATCCACACACACTCAATGCTAGTGATATTAACGTTATATATTAAGAGTGAGTTACTGCACCCACGCCACTAAGTCTCCACACACACTCAATGCTTGTGATATTAACGTTATATATTAACAGTGAGTTACTGCACTCACACCACTAAGCCTCTTCACACACTCAATGCTAGTGATATTAACGTTATATATTAACAGTGAGTTACTGCACCCAAACCACTAAGTCTCCACACACACACACACACACTCAATGCTAGTGATATTAAAGTTATATATTAACAGGGAGTTACTGCACCCACACCACTAAGTCTCCACACACACACTCAATGCTAGAGATATTAACTTTATATATTAACAGTGAGTTACTGCACCCACACCATTAAGTCTCCACACACACACACTCAATGCTAGTGATATTAAAGTGATATATTAACAGTGAGTTACTGCAACCATGCCACTAAGTCTCCACACACACACAATGCTAGTGATATTAACGTTATATATTAACAGTGATTTACTGCACCCACTCCACTCTCCACACACACACTCAATGCTAGTGATATTGACGTTATATATTAACAGTGAGTTACAGCACTCATGCCACTATGTCTCCACACACACGCAACGCTAGTGATATTAACGTTATATATTAACAGTGAGTTACTGCACCCACACCACTAAGCCTACACACACACACACACACTCAATGCTAGTGATATTAACGTTATATATTAACAGTGAGTTATTGCACCCACGCCATTAAGTCTCCACACACACTCAATGCTAGTGATATTAACGTTTTATATTAACAGTGAGTTACTGCACCCACACCGCTAAGTCTCCATGCACACACTCAAAGCTAGTGATATTAACGTCATATATTAACAGTGAGTTACTGCACTCATGCCACTAAGTCTCCACACACACGCAATGCTAGTGATATTAACGTTATATATTAACAGTGAGTTACTGCACCCACACCACTAAGTCTCCACACACACACTCAATGCTAGAGATATCAACGTTATATATTAACAGTGAGTTACTGCACCCACACCACTAAGTCTCCAAACACACTCAATGCTAGTGATATCAACGTTATATATTAACAGTGAGATACTGCACCCACACCACTAAGTCTCCACACACACACTCAATGCTAGAGATATTAACGTTATATATTAACAGTGAGTTACTGCACCCACACCACTAAGTCTCCACACACACACTCAATGCTAGAGATATTAACGTTATATATTAACAGTGAGTTACTGCACCCACACCACTAAGTCTCCACAAACACACACTCAATGCTAGTGATATTACCATTATATATTAACAGTCAGTTACTGCACCCACACCACTAAGTCTCCACACACACTCAATGCTAGTGATATTAACGTTATATATTAACAGTGAGTTAGTGCACCCACACCACTAAGTCTCCAAACACACTCAAAGCTAGTGATATTAACGTCATATATTAACAGTGAGTTACTGCACTCATGCCACTAAGTCTCCACACACACGCAATGCTAGTGATATTAACGTTATATATTAACAGTGAGTTACTGCACCCACACCACTAAGTCTCCACACACACACTCAATGCTAGAGATATCAACGTTATATATTAACAGTGAGTTACTGCACCCACACCACTAAGTCTCCAAACACACTCAAAGCTAGTGATATTAACGTCATATATTAACAGTGAGTTACTGCACTCATGCCACTAAGTCTCCACACACACGCAATGCTAGTGATATTAACGTTATATATTAACAGTGAGTTACTCTACCCACACCACTAAGTCTCCACACACACACTCAATGCTAGAGATATCAACGTTATTTATTAACAGTGAGTTACTGCACCCACACCACTAAGTCTCCAAACACACTCAATGCTAGTGATATCAACGTTATATATTAACAGTGAGATACTGCACCCACACCACTAAGTCTCCACACACACACTCAATGCTAGAGATATCAACGTTATATATTAACAGTGAGTTACTGCACCCACACCACTAAGTCTCCAAACACACTCAATGCTATTGATATCAACGTTATATATTAACAGTGAGATACTGCACCCACACCACTAAGTCTCCACACACACACTCAATGCTAGAGATATTAACGTTATATATTAACAGTGAGTTACTGCACCCACACCACTAAGTCTCCACACACACACTCAATGCTAGAGATATTAACGTTATATATTAACAGTGAGTTACTGCACCCACACCACTAAGTCTCCACACACACACTCAATGCTAGAGATATTAACGTTATATATTAACAGTGAGTTACTGCACCCACACCACTAAGTCTCCACAAACACACACTCAATGCTAGTGATATTACCATTATATATTAACAGTCAGTTACTGCACCCACACCACTAAGTCTCCACACACACTCAATGCTAGTGATATTAACGTTTTATATTAACAGTGAGTTACTGCACCCACACCACTATGTCTCCACGCACACACACACGCAATGCCAGAGATATTAACGTTATATATTAACAGTGAGTAACTGCACCCACACCACTAAGTCTCCACACACACACACTCAATGCTAGTGATATTAACGTTATATATTAACAGTGGGCTACTACACCCACGCCACTAAGTCTCCACACACACACAATGCTAGTGATATTAACGTTATATTTTAACAGCGAGTTGCTGCACCCACACCACTAAGTCTCCACACACACACTCAATGCAAGTGATATTAACGTTATATATTAAGAGTGAGTTACAGCACTCATGCCACTAAGTCTCCACACACACGCATTGCTAGTGATATTAACGTTATATATTAACAGTGATTTACTGCACCCACACCACTAAGTCTCCACACACACACTCAATGCTAGAGATATTAACGTTATATATTAACAGTGAGTTACTTCACCCACACCACTAAGTCTCCACACACACTCAATGCTAGTGATATTAACGTTATATATTAACAGTTAGTTACTGCACCCAAACCACTAAGTCTCCACACACACACACACTCAATGCTAGTGATATTTAAGTTATATATTAACAGGGAGTTACTGCACCCACACCACTAAGTCTCCACACACACACTCAATGCTAGAGATATTAACGTTATATATTAACAGTGAGTTACTACACCCACGCCATTAAGTCTCCACACACACACACTCAATGCTAGTGATATTAAAGTTATATATTAACAGTGAGTTACTGCACCCATGATACTAAGTCTCCACACACACACAATGCTAGTGATATTAACGTTATATATTAACAGTGAGTTACAGCACTCATGACACAAAGTCTCCACACACACGCAATGCTAGTGATATTAACGTTATATATTAACAGTGAGTTACTGCACCCACACACACACACACTCAATGCTAGTGATATTAACGTTATATATTAACAGTGAGTTATTGCACCCACGCCACTAAGTCTCCACACACACTCAATGCTAGTGATATTAACGATTTATATTAACAGTGAGTTACTGCACCCACACCGCTAAGTCTCCATACACACACTCAATGCTAGTGATATTAACGTTATATATTAACAGTGAGTTACTGCACTCATGCCACTAAGTCTCCACACACACGCAATGCTAGTGATATTAACGTTATATATTAACAGTGAGTTACTGCACCCACACCACTAAGTCTCCACACACACACTCAATGCTAGAGATATTAACGTTATATATTAACAGTGAGTTACTGCACCCACACCACTAAGTCTCCACACACACTCAATGCTAGTGATATTAACGTTATATATTAACAGTGAGTTACTGCACCCACACCACTAAGTCTCCACGCACACACACTCAATGCTAGTGATATTAACGTTATATATTAACAGTGAGTTACTGCACCCACACCACTAAGTCTCCTCACACACACTCAATGCTGGAGATATTAATGTTATATATTAATAGTGATTTACTGCACCCACACCACTAAGTCTCCACACACACTCAATGCTAGTGATATTAACGTTATATATTAACAGTGAGTTACTGCACCCACACCACTAAGTCTCCACACACACTCAATGCCAGTGATATTAACGTTATATATTAACAGTGAGTTAAGCCTCCGTGGCTTAGGCGGCAGCACGTTGGCCTCTCACCGCTGGGTCCGTGGTTCAAATCCCGGTCACTCCATGTGAGATCTGTGCTGGACAAAACGGAGGCAGACAGGTTTTTCTCCGGGTACTCCGGTTTTCCCTGTCAAAATTTCATTCCAGCAACCCTCTCCACTATCATTTCATATCATCTGTCATTCATTTAATCATTGCCCCAGAGGAGTGCGTCAGGCGTCGGCATCCGGCACTGTCCATAACCTCGCCGCTAGATGGGGGCTTCATTCTTTCCATCCCTGACCCGGTCGGAGACTGGAAGCAGGCTGTGGATTTTTCATTAACAGTAAGTTACTGCTTCCACACCATTAAATCTCCACACACACTCAATGCTAG
The DNA here is from genome assembly GCA_946902985.2 of Meconema thalassinum. Classification (NCBI taxonomy): domain Eukaryota; kingdom Metazoa; phylum Arthropoda; class Insecta; order Orthoptera; family Tettigoniidae; genus Meconema; species Meconema thalassinum. The sequence continues at coordinate 795,851,707 of OX336388.2, read as the reverse complement.
TGATATTAACGTTATATATTAAGAGTGAGTTACTGCACCCACGCCACTAAGTCTCCACACACACTCAATGCTAGTGATATTAACGTTATATATTAACAGTGAGTTACTGCACTCACACCACTAAGCCTCTTCACACACTCAATGCTAGTGATATTAACGTTATATATTAACAGTGAGTTACTGCACCCAAAACACTAAGTCTCCACACACACACACACACTCAATGCTAGTGATATTAAAGTTATATATTAACAGGGAGTTACTGCACCCACACCACTAAGTCTCCACACACACACTCAATGCTAGAGATATTAACTTTATATATTAACAGTGAGTTACTGCACCCACACCATTAAGTCTCCACACACACACACTCAATGCTAGTGATATTAAAGTGATATATTAACAGTGAGTTACTGCACCCATGCCACTAAGTCTCCACACACACACAATGCTAGTGATATTAACGTTATATATTAACAGTGATTTACTGCACCCACTCCACTAAGTCTCCACACACACACTCAATGCTAGTGATATTGACGTTATATATTAACAGTGAGTTACAGCACTCATGCCACTATGTCTCCACACACACGCAATGCTAGTGATATTAACGTTATATATTAACAGTGAGTTACTGCACCCACAACACTAAGCCTACACACACACACACACACTCAATGCTAGTGATATTAACGTTATATATTAACAGTGAGTTATTGCACCCACGCCACTAAGTCTCCCAACACACTCAATGCTAGTGATATTAACGTTTTATATTAACAGTGAGTTACTGCACCCACACCGCTAAGTCTCCATACACACACTCAATGCTAGTGATATTAACGTCATATATTAACAGTGAGTTACTGCACTCATGTACTAAGTCTCCACACACACGCAATGCTAGTGATATTAACGTTATATATTAACAGTGAGTTACTGCACCCACACCACTAAGTCTCCACACACACACTCAATGCTAGAGATATTAACGTTATATATTAACAGTGAGTTACTGCACCCACACCACTAAGTCTCCACACACACTCAATGCTAGTGATATTAACGTTATATATTAACATAGAGTTACTGCACCCACACCACTAAGTCTCCACGCACACACACTCAATGCTAGTGATATTAACGTTATATATTAACAGTGAGTTACTGCACCCACACCACTAAGTCTCCACACACACACTCAATGCTGGAGATATTAATGTTATATATTAATAGTGATTTACTGCACCCACACCACTCAGTCTCCACACACACTCAATGCTAGTGATATTAACGTTATATATTAACAGTGAGTTACTACACCCACACCACTAAGTCTCCACACACACACTCAATGCTAATGATATTAACGTTATATATTAACAGTGAGTTACTGCACCCACACCACTAAGTCTCCACACACACTCAATGCCAGTGATATTAACGTTATATATTAACAGTGAGTTAAGCCTCCGTGGCTTAGGCGGCAGCACGTCGGCCTCTCACCGCTGGGTCCGTGGTTCAAATCCCGGTCACTCCATGTGAGATCTGTGCTGGACAAAACGGGGGCAGACATGGTTTTCTCCGGGTACTCCGGTTTTCCCTGTCAAAATTTCATTTAATCATTGCCCCAGAGGAGTGCGTCAGGCCTCGGCATCCGGCACTGTCCATATCCTCGCCGCTAGATGGGGGCTTCATTCATTCCATCCCTGACCCGGTCGGAGACTGGAAGCAGGCTGTGGATTTTTCATTAACAGTGAGTTACTGCTTCCACACCATTAAATCTCCACACACACTCAATGCTAGTGATATTAACGTTATATATTAAGAGTGAGTTACTGCACCCACGCCACTAAGTCTCCACACACACTCAATGCTTGTGATATTAACGTTATATATTAACAGTGAGTTACTGCACTCACACCACTAAGCCTCTTCACACACTCAATGCTAGTGATATTAACGTTATATATTAACAGTGAGTTACTGCACCCAAACCACTAAGTCTCCACACACACACACACTCAATGCTAGTGATATTAAAGTTATATGTTAACAGGGAGTTACTGCACCCACACCACTAAGTCTCCACACACACACTCAATGCTAGAGATATTAACTTTATATATTAACAGTGAGTTACTGCACCCACACCATTAAGTCTCCACACACACACACTCAATGCTAGTGATATTAAAGTGATATATTAACAGTGAGTTACTGCACCCATGCCACTAAGTCTCCACACACACACAATGCTAGTGATATTAACGTTATATATTAACAGTGATTTACTGCACCCACTCCACTCTCCACACACACACTCAATGCTAGTGATATTGACGTTATATATTAACAGTGAGTTACAGCACTCATGCCACTATGTCTCCACACACACGCAACGCTAGTGATATTAACGTTATATATTAACAGTGAGTTACTGCACCCACACCACTAAGCCTACACACACACACACTCAATGCTAGTGATATTAACGTTATATATTAACAGTGAGTTATTGCACCCACGCCATTAAGTCTCCACACACACTCAATGCTAGTGATATTAACGTTTTATATTAACAGTGAGTTACTGCACCCACACCGCTAAGTCTCCATGCACACACTCAATGCTAGTGATATTAACGTCATATATTAACAGTGAGTTACTGCACTCATGCCACTAAGTCTCCACACACACGCAATGCTAGTGATATTAACGTTATATATAAACAGTGAGTTACTGCACCCACACCACTAAGTCTCCACACACACACTCAATGCTAGAGATATCAACGTTATATATTAACAGTGAGTTACTGCACCCACACCACTAAGTCTCCACACACACTCAATGCTAGTGATATTAACGTTATATATTAACAGTGAGTTACTGCACCCACACCACTAAGTCTCCACACACACACTCAATGCTAGAGATATTAACGTTATATATTAACAGTGAGTTACTTCACCCACACCACTAAGTCTCCACACACACTCAATGCTAGTGATATTAACGTTATATATTAACAGTTAGTTACTGCACCCAAACCACTAAGTCTCCACACACACACACACTCAATGCTAGTGATATTAACGTTATATATTAACAGTGAGTTACAGCACTCATGACACAAAGTCTCCACACACACGCAATGCTAGTGATATTAACGTTATATATTAACAGTGAGTTACTGCACCCACACACACACACACTCAATGCTATTGATATTAACGTTATATATTAACAGTGAGTTATTGCACCCACGCCACTAAGTCTCCACACACACTCAATGCTAGTGATATTAACGATTTATATTAACAGTGAGTTACTGCACCCACACCGCTAAGTCTCCATACACACACTCAATGCTAGTGATATTAACGTTATATATTAACAGTGAGTTACTGCACTCATGCCACTAAGTCTCCACACACACGCAATGCTAGTGATATTAACGTTATATATTAACAGTGAGTTACTGCACCCACACCACTAAGTCTCCACACACACACTCAATGCTAGAGATATTAACGTTATATATTAACAGTGAGTTACTGCACCCACACCACTAAGTCTCCACACACACTCAATGCTAGTGATATTAACGTTATATATTAACAGTGAGTTACTGCACCCACACCACTAAGTCTCCACGCACACACACTCAATGCTAGTGATATTAACGTTATATATTAACAGTGAGTTACTGCACCCACACCACTAAGTCTCCTCACACACACTCAATGCTGGAGATATTAATGTTATATATTAATAGTGATTTACTGCACCCACACCACTAAGTCTCCACACACACTCAATGCTAGTGATATTAACGTTATATATTAACAGTGAGTTACTACACCCACACCACTAAGTCTCCACACACACACTCAATGCTAATGATATTAACGTTATATATTAACAGTGAGTTACTGCACCCACACCACTAAGTCTCCACACACACTCAATGCCAGTGATATTAACGTTATATATTAACAGTGAGTTAAGCCTCCGTGGCTTAGGCGGCAGCACGTTGGCCTCTCACCGCTGGGTCCGTGGTTCAAATCCCGGTCACTCCATGTGAGATCTGTGCTGGACAAAACGGAGGCAGACAGGTTTTTCTCCAGGTACTCCGGTTTTCCCTGTCAAAATTTCATTCCAGCAACCCTCTCCACTATCATTTCATATCATCTGTCATTCATTTAATCATTGCCCCAGAGGAGTGCGTCAGGCGTCGGCATCCGGCACTGTCCATATCCTCGCCGCTAGATGGGGGCTTCATTCTTTCCATCCCTGACCCGGTCGGAGACTGGAAGCAGGCTGTGGATTTTTCATTAACAGTGAGTTACTGCTTCCACACCATTAAATCTCCACACACACTCAATGCTAGTGATATTAACGTTATATATTAAGAGTGAGTTACTGCACCCACGCCACTAAGTCTCCACACACACTCAATGCTAGTGATATTAACGTTATATATTAACAGTGAGTTACTGCACTCACACCACTAAGCCTCTTCACACACTCAATGCTAGTGATATTAACGTTATATATTAACAGTGAGTTACTGCACCCAAAACACTAAGTCTCCACACAAACACACACACTCAATGCTAGTGATATTAAAGTTATATATTAACAGGGAGTTACTGCACCCACACCACTAAGTCTCCACACACACACTCAATGCTAGAGATATTAACTTTATATATTAACAGTGAGTTACTGCACCCACACCATTAAGTCTCCACACACACACACTCAATGCTAGTGATATTAAAGTGATATATTAACAGTGAGTTACTGCACCCATGCCACTAAGTCTCCACACACACACAATGCTAGTGATATTAACGTTATATATTAACAGTGATTTACTGCACCCACTCCACTAAGTCTCCACACACACACTCAATGCTAGTGATATTGACGTTATATATTAACAGTGAGTTACAGCACTCATGCCACTATGTCTCCACACACACGCAATGCTAGTGATATTAACGTTATATATTAACAGTGAGTTACTGCACCCACAACACTAAGCCTACACACACACACACACACTCAATGCTAGTGATATTAACGTTATATATTAACAGTGAGTTATTGCACCCACGCCACTAAGTCTCCACACACACTCAATTCTAGTGATATTAACGTTTTATATTAACAGTGAGTTACTGCACCCACACCGCTAAGTCTCCATACACACACTCAATGCTAGTGATATTAACGTCATATATTAACAGTGAGTTACTGCACTCATGTACTAAGTCTCCACACACACGCAATGCTAGTGATATTAACGTTATATATTAACAGTGAGTTACTGCACCCACACCACTAAGTCTCCACACACACACTCAATGCTAGAGATATTAACGTTATATATTAACAGTGAGTTACTGCACCCACACCACTAAGTCTCCACACACACTCAATGCTAGTGATATTAACGTTATATATTAACATAGAGTTACTGCACCCACACCACTAAGTCTCCACGCACACACACTCAATGCTAGTGATATTAACGTTATATATTAACAGTGAGTTACTGCACCCACACCACTAAGTCTCCACACACACACTCAATGCTGGAGATATTAATGTTATATATTAATAGTGATTTACTGCACCCACACCACTAAGTCTCCACACACACTCAATGCTAGAGATATTAACGTTATATATTAACAGTGAGTTACTACACCCACACCACTAAGTCTCCACACACACACTCAATGCTAATGATATTAACGTTATATATTAACAGTGAGTTACTGCACCCACACCACTAAGTCTCCACACACACTCAATGCCAGTGATATTAACGTTATATATTAACAGTGAGTTAAGCCTCCGTGGCTTAGGCGGCAGCACGTCGGCCTCTCACCGCTGGGTCCGTGGTTCAAATCCCGGTCACTCCATGTGAGATCTGTGCTGGACAAAACGGGGGCAGACAGGTTTTTCTCCGGGTACTCCGGTTTTCCCTGTCAAAATTTCATTTAATCATTGCCCCAGAGGAGTGCGTCAGGCCTCGGCATCCGGCACTGTCCATATCCTCGCTGCTAGATGGGGGCTTCATTCATTCCATCCCTGACCCGGTCGGAGACTGGAAGCAGGCTGTGGATTTTTCATTAACAGTGAGTTACTGCTTCCACACCATTAAATCTCCACACACACTCAATGCTAGTGATATTAACGTTATATATTAAGAGTGAGTTACTGCACCCACGCCACTAAGTCTCCACACACACTCAATGCTTGTGATATTAACGTTATATATTAACAGTGAGTTACTGCACTCACACCACTAAGCCTCTTCACACACTCAATGCTAGTGATATTAACGTTATATATTAACAGTGAGTTACTGCACCCAAACCACTAAGTCTCCACACACACACACACTTAATGCTAGTGATATTAAAGTTATATATTAACAGGGAGTTACTGCACCCACACCACTAAGTCTCCACACACACACTCAATGCTAGAGATATTAACTTTATATATTAACAGTGAGTTACTGCACCCACACCATTAAGTCTCCACACACACACACTCAATGCTAGTGATATTAAAGTGATATATTAACAGTGAGTTACTGCACCCATGCCACTAAGTCTCCACACACACACAATGCTAGTGATATTAACGTTATATATTAACAGTGATTTACTGCACCCACTCCACTCTCCACACACACACTCAATGCTAGTGATATTGACGTTATATATTAACAGTGAGTTACAGCACTCATGCCACTATGTCTCCACACACACGCAACGCTAGTGATATTAACGTTATATATTAACAGTGAGTTACTGCACCCACACCACTAAGCCTACACACACACACACACACACACTCAATGCTAGTGATATTAACGTTATATATTAACAGTGAGTTATTGCACCCACGCCATTAAGTCTCCACACACACTCAATGCTAGTGATATTAACGTTTTATATTAACAGTGAGTTACTGCACCCACACCGCTAAGTCTCCATGCACACACTCAATGCTAGTGATATTAACGTCATATATTAACAGTGAGTTACTGCACTCATGCCACTAAGTCTCCACACACACGCAATGCTAGTGATATTAACGTTATATATTAACAGTGAGTTACTGCACCCACACCACTAAGTCTCCACACACACACTCAATGCTAGAGATATCAACGTTATATATTAACAGTGAGTTACTGCACCCACACCACTAAGTCTCCACACACACTCAATGCTAGTGATATTAACGTTATATATTAACAGTGAGTTACTGCACCCACACCACTAAGTCTCCACACACACACTCAATGCTAGAGATATTAACGTTATATATTAACAGTGAGTTACTTCACCCACACCACTAAGTCTCCACACACACTCAATGCTAGTGATATTAACGTTATATATTAACAGTTAGTTACTGCACCCAAACCACTAAGTCTCCACACACACACACACTCAATGCTAGTGATATTTAAGTTATATATTAACAGGGAGTTACTGCACCCACACCACTAAGTCTCCACACACACACTCAATGCTAGAGATATTAACGTTATATATTAACAGTGAGTTACTACACCCACACCATTAAGTCTCCACACACACACACTCAATGCTAGTGATATTAAAGTTATATATTAACAGTGAGTTACTGCACCCATGATACTAAGTCTCCACACACACACAATGCTAGTGATATTAACGTTATATATTAACAGTGAGTTACAGCACTCATGACACAAAGTCTCCACACACACGCAATGCTAGTGATATTAACGTTATATATTAACAGTGAGTTACTGCACCCACACACACACACACTCAATGCTATTGATATTAACGTTATATATTAACAGTGAGTTATTGCACCCACGCCACTAAGTCTCCACACACACTCAATGCTAGTGATATTAACGATTTATATTAACAGTGAGTTACTGCACCCACACCGCTAAGTCTCCATACACACACTCAATGCTAGTGATATTAACGTTATATATTAACAGTGAGTTACTGCACTCATGCCACTAAGTCTCCACACACACGCAATGCTAGTGATATTAACGTTATATATTAACAGTGAGTTACTGCACCCACACCACTAAGTCTCCACACACACACTCAATGCTAGAGATATTAACGTTATATATTAACAGTGAGTTACTGCACCCACACCACTAAGTCTCCACACACACTCAATGCTAGTGATATTAACGTTATATATTAACAGTGAGTTACTGCACCCACACCACTAAGTCTCCACGCACACACACTCAATGCTAGTGATATTAACGTTATATATTAACAGTGAGTTACTGCACCCACACCACTAAGTCTCCTCACACACACTCATTGCTGGAGATATTAATGTTATATATTAATAGTGATTTACTGCACCCACACCACTAAGTCTCCACACACACTCAATGCTAGTGATATTAACGTTATATATTAACAGTGAGTTACTACACCCACACCACTAAGTCTCCACACACACACTCAATGCTAATGATATTAACGTTATATATTAACAGTGAGTTACTGCACCCACACCACTAAGTCTCCACACACACTCAATGCCAGTGATATTAACGTTATATATTAACAGTGAGTTAAGCCTCCGTGGCTTAGGCGGCAGCACGTTGGCCTCTCACCGCTGGGTCCGTGGTTCAAATCCCGGTCACTCCATGTGAGATCTGTGCTGGACAAAACGGAGGCAGACAGGTTTTTCTCCAGGTACTCCGGTTTTCCCTGTCAAAATTTCATTCCAGCAACCCTCTCCACTATCATTTCATATCATCTGTCATTCATTTAATCATTGCCCCAGAGGAGTGCGTCAGGCGTCGGCATCCGGCACTGTCCATATCCTCGCCGCTAGATGGGGGCTTCACTCTTTCCATCCCTGACCCGGTCGGAGACTGGAAGCAGGCTGTGGATTTTTCATTAACAGTGAGTTACTGCTTCCACACCATTAAATCTCCACACACACTCAATGCTAGTGATATTAACGTTATATATTAAGAGTGAGTTACTGCACCCACGCCACTAAGTCTCCACACACACTCAATGCTAGTGATATTAACGTTATATATTAACAGTGAGTTACTGCACTCACACCACTAAGCCTCTTCACACACTCAATGCTAGTGATATTAACGTTATATATTAACAGTGAGTTACTGCACCCAAACCACTAAGTCTCCACACACACACACACACTCAATGCTAGTGATATTAAAGTTATATATTAACAGGGAGTTACTGCACCCACACCACTAAGTCTCCACACACACACACTCAATGCTAGAGATATTAACTTTATATATTAACAGTGAGTTACTGCACCCACACCATTAAGTCTCCACACACACACACTCAATGCTAGTGATATTAAAGTGATATATTAACAGTGAGTTACTGCACCCATGCCACTAAGTCTCCACACACACACAATGCTAGTGATATTAACGTTATATATTAACAGTGATTTACTGCACCCACTCCACTAAGTCTCCACACACACACTCAATGCTAGTGATATTGACGTTATATATTAACAGTGAGTTACAGCACTCATGCCACTATGTCTCCACACACACGCAATGCTAGTGATATTAACGTTATATATTAACAGTGAGTTACTGCACCCACAACACTAAGCCTACACACACACACACACACTCAATGCTAGTGATATTAACGTTATATATTAACAGTGAGTTATTGCACCCACGCCACTAAGTCTCCACACACACTCAATGCTAGTGATATTAACGTTTTATATTAACAGTGAGTTACTGCACCCACACCGCTAAGTCTCCATAGACACACTCAATGCTAGTGATATTAACGTCATATATTAACAGTGAGTTACTGCACTCATGTACTAAGTCTCCACACACACGCAATGCTAGTGATATTAACGTTATATATTAACAGTGAGTTACTGCACCCACACCACTAAGTCTCCACACACACACTCAATGCTAGAGATATTAACGTTATATATTAACAGTGAGTTACTGCACCCACACCACTAAGTCTCCACACACACTCAATGCTAGTGATATTAACGTTATATATTAACATAGAGTTACTGCACCCACACCACTAAGTCTCCACGCACACACACTCAATGCTAGTGATATTGACGTTATATATTAACAGTGAGTTACTGCACCCACACCACTAAGTCTCCACACACACACTCAATGCTGGAGATATTAATGTTATATATTAATAGTGATTTACTGCACCCACACCACTAAGTCTCCACACACACTCAATGCTAGTGATATTAACGTTATATATTAACAGTGAGTTACTACACCCACACCACTAAGTCTCCACACACACACTCAATGCTAATGATATTAACGTTATATATTAACAGTGAGTTACTGCACCCACACCACTAAGTCTCCACACACACTCAATGCCAGTGATATTAACGTTATATATTAACAGTGAGTTAAGCCTCCGTGGCTTAGGCGGCAGCACGTCGGCCTCTCACCGCTGGGTCCGTGGTTCAAATCCCGGTCACTCCATGTGAGATCTGTGCTGGACAAAACGGGGGCAGACAGGTTTTTCTCCGGGTACTCCGGTTTTCCCTGTCAAAATTTCATTTAATCATTGCCCCAGAGGAGTGCGTCAGGCCTCGGCATCCGGCACTGTCCATATCCTCGCCGCTAGATGGGGGCTTCATTCATTCCATCCCTGACCCGGTCGGAGACTGGAAGCAGGCTGTGGATTTTTCATTAACAGTGAGTTACTGCTTCCACACCATTAAATATCCACACACACTCAATGCTAGTGATATTAACGTTATATATTAAGAGTGAGTTACTGCACCCACGCCACTAAGTCTCCACACACACTCAATGCTTGTGATATTAACGTTATATATTAACAGTGAGTTACTGCACTCACACCACTAAGCCTCTTCACACACTCAATGCTAGTGATATTAACGTTATATATTAACAGTGAGTTACTGCACCCAAACCACTAAGTCTCCACACACACACACACACACTCAATGCTAGTGATATTAAAGTTATATATTAACAGGGAGTTACTGCACCCACACCACTAAGTCTCCACACACACACTCAATGCTAGAGATATTAACTTTATATATTAACAGTGAGTTACTGCACCCACACCATTAAGTCTCCACACACACACACTCAATGCTAGTGATATTAAAGTGATATATTAACCGTGAGTTACTGCACCCATGCCACTAAGTCTCCACACACACACAATGCTAGTGATATTAACGTTATATATTAACAGTGATTTACTGCACCCACTCCACTAAGTCTCCACACACACACTCAATGCTAGTGATATTGACGTTATATATTAACAGTGAGTTACAGCACTCATGCCACTATGTCTCCACACACACGCAACGCTAGTGATATTAACGTTATATATTAACAGTGAGTTACTGCACCCACACCACTAAGCCTACACACACACACACACACTCAATGCTAGTGATATTAACGTTATATATTAACAGTGAGTTATTGCACCCACGCCATTAAGTCTCCACACACACTCAATGCTAGTGATATTAACGTTTTATATTAACAGTGAGTTACTGCACCCACACCGCTAAGTCTCCATGCACACACTCAAAGCTAGTGATATTAACGTCATATATTAACAGTGAGTTACTGCACTCATGCCACTAAGTCTCCACACACACGCAATGCTAGTGATATTAACGTTATATATTAACAGTGAGTTACTGCACCCACACCACTAAGTCTCCACTTACACACTCAATGCTAGAGATATCAACGTTATATATTAACAGTGAGTTACTGCACCCACACCACTAAGTCTCCACACACACTCAATGCTAGTGATATTAACGTTATATATTAACAGTGAGTTACTGCACCCACACCACTAAGTCTCCACACACACACTCAATGCTAGAGATATTAACGTTATATATTAACAGTGAGTTACTTCACCCACACCACTAAGTCTCCACACACACTCAATGCTAGTGATATTAACGTTATATATTAACAGTTAGTTACTGCACCCAAACCACTAAGTCTCCACACACACACACACTCAATGCTAGTGATATTTAAGTTATATATTAACAGGGAGTTACTGCACCCACACCACTAAGTCTCCACACACACACTCAATGCTAGAGATATTAACGTTATATATTAACAGTGATTTACTACACCCACACCATTAAGTCTCCACACACACACACTCAATGCTAGTGATATTAAAGTTATATATTAACAGTGAGTTACTGCACCCATGATACTAAGTCTCCACACACACACAATGCTAGTGATATTAACGTTATATATTAACAGTGAGTTACAGCACTCATGACACAAAGTCTCCACACACACGCAATGCTAGTGATATTAACGTTATATATTAACAGTGAGTTACTGCACCCACACACACACACACTCAATGCTACTGATATTAACGTTATATATTAACAGTGAGTTATTGCACCCACGCCACTAAGTCTCCACACACACTCAATGCTAGTGATATTAACGATTTATATTAACAGTGAGTTACTGCACTCACACCGCTAAGTCTCCATACACACACTCAATGCTAGTGATATTAACGTTATATATTAACAGTGAGTTACTGCACTCATGCCACTAAGTCTACACACACACGCAATGCTAGTGATATTAACGTTATATATTAACAGTGAGTTACTGCACCCACACCACTAAGTCTCCACACACACACTCAATGCTAGAGATATTAACGTTATATATTAACAGTGAGTTACTGCACCCACACCACTAAGTCTCCACACACACTCAATGCTAGTGATATTAACGTTATATATTAACAGTGAGTTACTGCACCCACACCACTAAGTCTCCACGCACACACACTCAATGCTAGTGATATTAACGTTATATATTAACAGTGAGTTACTGCACCCACACCACTAAGTCTCCTCACATACACTCAATGCTGGAGATATTAATGTTATATATTAATAGTGATTTACTGCACCCACACCACTAAGTCTCCACACACACTCAATGCTAGTGATATTAACGTTATATATTAACAGTGAGTTACTACACCCACACCACTAAGTCTCCACACACACACTCAATGCTAATGATATTAACGTTATATATTAACAGTGAGTTTCTGCACCCACACCACTAAGTCTCCACACACACTCAATGCCAGTGATATTAACGTTATATATTAACAGTGAGTTAAGCCTCCGTGGCTTAGGCGGCAGCACGTTGGCCTCTCACCGCTGGGTCCGTGGTTCAAATCCCGGTCACTCCATGTGAGATCTGTGCTGGACAAAACGGAGGCAGACAGGTTTTTCTCCGGGTACTCCGGTTTTCCCTGTCAAAATTTCATTCCAGCAACCCTCTCCACTATCATTTCATATCATCTGTCATTCATTTAATCATTGCCCCAGAGGAGTGCGTCAGGCGTCGGCATCCAGCACTGTCCATATCCTCGCCGCTAGATGGGGGCTTCATTCTTTCCATCCCTGACCCGGTCGGAGACTGGAAGCAGGCTGTGGATTTTTCATTAACAGTGAGTTACTGCTTCCACACCATTAAATCTCCACACACTCTCAATGCTAGTGATATTAACGTTATATATTAAGAGTGAGTTACGGCACCCACGCCACTAAGTCTCCACACACACTCAATGCTAGTGATATTAACGTTATATATTAACAGTGAGTTACTGCACTCACACCACTAAGCCTCTTCACACACTCAATGCTAGTGATATTAACGTTATATATTAACAGTGAGTTACTGCACCCAAAACACTAAGTCTCCACACACACACACACACTCAATGCTAGTGATATTAAAGTTATATATTAACAGGGAGTTACTGCACCCACACCACTAAGTCTCCACACACACACTCAATGCTAGAGATATTAACTTTATATATTAACAGTGAGTTACTGCACCCACACCATTAAGTCTCCACACACACAAACTCAATGCTAGTGATATTAAAGTGATATATTAACAGTGAGTTACTGCACCCATGCCACTAAGTCTCCACACACACACAATGCTAGTGATATTAACGTTATATATTAACAGTGATTTACTGCACCCACTCCACTAAGTCTCCACACACACACTCAATGCTAGTGATATTGACGTTATATATTAACAGTGAGTTACAGCACTCATGCCACTATGTCTCCACACACACGCAATGCTAGTGATATTAACGTTATATATTAACAGTGAGTTACTGCACCCACAACACTAAGCCTACACACACACACACACACTCAATGCTAGTGATATTAACGTTATATATTAACAGTGAGTTATTGCACCCACGCCACTAAGTCTCCACACACACTCAATGCTAGTGATATTAACGTTTTATATTAACAGTGAGTTACTGCACCCACACCGCTAAGTCTCCATACACACACTCAATGCTAGTGATATTAACGTCATATATTAACAGTGAGTTACTGCACTCATGTACTAAGTCTCCACACACACGCAATGCTAGTGATATTAACGTTATATATTAACAGTGAGTTACTGCACCCACACCACTAAGTCTCCACACACGCACTCAATGCTAGAGATATTAACGTTATATATTAACAGTGAGTTACTGCACCCACACCACTAAGTCTCCACACACACTCAATGCTAGTGATATTAACGTTATATATTAACATAGAGTTACTGCACCCACACCACTAAGTCTCCACGCACACACACTCAATGCTAGTGATATTAACGTTATATATTAACAGTGAGTTACTGCACCCACACCACTAAGTCTCCACACACACACTCAATGCTGGAGATATTAATGTTATATATTAATAGGGATTTACTGCACCCACACCACTAAGTCTCCACACACACTCAATGCTAGTGATATTAACGTTATATATTAACAGTGAGTTACTACACCCACACCACTAAGTCTCCACACACACACTCAATGCTAATGATATTAACGTTATATATTAACAGTGAGTTACTGCACCCACACCACTAAGTCTCCACACACACTCAATGCCAGTGATATTAACGTTATATATTAACAGTGAGTTAAGCCTCCGTGGCTTAGGCGGCAGCACGTCGGCCTCTCACCGCTGGGTCCGTGGTTCAAATCCCGGTCACTCCATGTGAGATCTGTGCTGGACAAAACGGGGGCAGACAGGTTTTTCTCCGGGTACTCCGGTTTTCCCTGTCAAAATTTCATTTAATCATTGCCCCAGAGGAGTGCGTCAGGCCTCGGCATCCGGCACTGTCCATATCCTCGCCGCTAGATGGGGGCTTCATTCATTCCATCCCTGACCCGGTCGGAGACTGGAAGCAGGCTGTGGATTTTTCATTAACAGTGAGTTACTGCTTCCACACCATTAAATATCCACACACACTCAATGCTAGTGATATTAACGTTATATATTAAGAGTGAGTTACTGCACCCACGCCACTAAGTCTCCACACACACTCAATGCTTGTGATATTAACGTTATATATTAACAGTGAGTTACTGCACTCACACCGCTAAGTCTCCATACACACACTCAATGCTAGTGATATTAACGTTATATATTAACAGTGAGTTACTGCACTCATGCCACTAAATCTACACACACACGCAATGCTAGTGATATTAACGTTATATATTAACAGTGAGTTACTGCACCCACACCACTAAGTCTCCACACACACACTCAATGCTAGAGATATTAACGTTATATATTAACAGTGAGTTACTGCACCCACACCACTAAGTCTCCACACACACTCAATGCTAGTGATATTAACGTTATATATTAACAGTGAGTTACTGCACCCACACCACTAAGTCTCCACGCACACACACTCAATGCTAGTGATATTAACGTTATATATTAACAGTGAGTTACTGCACCCACACCACTAAGTCTCCTCACATACACTCAATGCTGGAGATATTAATGTTATATATTAATAGTGATTTACTGCACCCACACCACTAAGTCTCCACACACACTCAATGCTAGTGATATTAACGTTATATATTAACAGTGAGTTACTACACCCACACCACTAAGTCTCCACACACACACTCAATGCTAATGATATTAACGTTATATATTAACAGTGAGTTTCTGCACCCACACCACTAAGTCTCCACACACACTCAATGCCAGTGATATTAACGTTATATATTAACAGTGAGTTAAGCCTCCGTGGCTTAGGCGGCAGCACGTTGGCCTCTCACCGCTGGGTCCGTGGTTCAAATCCCGGTCACTCCATGTGAGATCTGTGCTGGACAAAACGGAGGCAGACAGGTTTTTCTCCGGGTACTCCGGTTTTCCCTGTCAAAATTTCATTCCAGCAACCCTCTCCACTATCATTTCATATCATCTGTCATTCATTTAATCATTGCCCCAGAGGAGTGCGTCAGGCGTCGGCATCCAGCACTGTCCATATCCTCGCCGCTAGATGGGGGCTTCATTCTTTCCATCCCTGACCCGGTCGGAGACTGGAAGCAGGCTGTGGATTTTTCATTAACAGTGAGTTACTGCTTCCACACCATTAAATCTCCACACACTCTCAATGCTAGTGATATTAACGTTATATATTAAGAGTGAGTTACGGCACCCACGCCACTAAGTCTCCACACACACTCAATGCTAGTGATATTAACGTTATATATTAACAGTGAGTTACTGCACTCACACCACTAAGCCTCTTCACACACTCAATGCTAGTGATATTAACGTTATATATTAACAGTGAGTTACTGCACCCAAAACACTAAGTCTCCACACACACACACACACTCAATGCTAGTGATATTAAAGTTATATATTAACAGGGAGTTACTGCACCCACACCACTAAGTCTCCACACACACACTCAATGCTAGAGATATTAACTTTATATATTAACAGTGAGTTACTGCACCCACACCATTAAGTCTCCACACACACACACTCAATGCTAGTGATATTAAAGTGATATATTAACAGTGAGTTACTGCACCCATGCCACTAAGTCTCCACACACACACAATGCTAGTGATATTAACGTTATATATTAACAGTGATTTACTGCACCCACTCCACTAAGTCTCCACACACACACTCAATGCTAGTGATATTGACGTTATATATTAACAGTGAGTTACAGCACTCATGCCACTATGTCTCCACACACACGCAATGCTAGTGATATTAACGTTATATATTAACAGTGAGTTACTGCACCCACAACACTAAGCCTACACACACACACACACACACTCAATGCTAGTGATATTAACGTTATATATTAACAGTGAGTTATTGCACCCACGCCACTAAGTCTCCACACACACTCAATGCTAGTGATATTAACGTTTTATATTAACAGTGAGTTACTGCACCCACACCGCTAAGTCTCCATACACACACTCAATGCTAGTGATATTAACGTCATATATTAACAGTGAGTTACTGCACTCATGTACTAAGTCTCCACACACACGCAATGCTAGTGATATTAACGTTATATATTAACAGTGAGTTACTGCACCCACACCACTAAGTCTCCACACACGCACTCAATGCTAGAGATATTAACGTTATATATTAACAGTGAGTTACTGCACCCACACCACTAAGTCTCCACACACACTCAATGCTAGTGATATTAACGTTATATATTAACATAGAGTTACTGCACCCACACCACTAAGTCTCCACGCACACACACTCAATGCTAGTGATATTAACGTTATATATTAACAGTGAGTTACTGCACCCACACCACTAAGTCTCCACACACACACTCAATGCTGGAGATATTAATGTTATATATTAATAGGGATTTACTGCACCCACACCACTAAGTCTCCACACACACTCAATGCTAGTGATATTAACGTTATATATTAACAGTGAGTTACTACACCCACACCACTAAGTCTCCCACACACACTCAATGCTAATGATATTAACGTTATATATTAACAGTGAGTTACTGCACCCACACCACTAAGTCTCCACACACACTCAATGCCAGTGATATTAACGTTATATATTAACAGTGAGTTAAGCCTCCGTGGCTTAGGCGGCAGCACGTCGGCCTCTCACCGCTGGGTCCGTGGTTCAAATCCCGGTCACTCCATGTGAGATCTGTGCTGGACAAAACGGGGGCAGACAGGTTTTTCTCCGGGTACTCCGGTTTTCCCTGTCAAAATTTCATTTAATCATTGCCCCAGAGGAGTGCGTCAGGCCTCGGCATCCGGCACTGTCCATATCCTCGCCGCTAGATGGGGGCTTCATTCATTCCATCCCTGACCCGGTCGGAGACTGGAAGCAGGCTGTGGATTTTTCATTAACAGTGAGTTACTGCTTCCACACCATTAAATATCCACACACACTCAATGCTAGTGATATTAACGTTATATATTAAGAGTGAGTTACTGCACCCACGCCACTAAGTCTCCACACACACTCAATGCTTGTGATATTAACGTTATATATTAACAGTGAGTTACTGCACTCACACCACTAAGCCTCTTCACACACTCAATGCTAGTGATATTAACGTTATATATTAACAGTGAGTTACTGCACCCAAACCACTAAGTCTCCACACACACACACACTCAATGCTAGTGATATTAAAGTTATATATTAACAGGGAGTTACTGCACCCACACCACTAAGTCTCCACACACACACTCAATGCTAGAGATATTAACTTTATATATTAACAGTGAGTTACTGCACCCACACCATTAAGTCTCCACACACACACACTCAATGCTAGTGATATTAAAGTGATATATTAACAGTGAGTTACTGCACCCATGCCACTAAGTCTCCACACACACACAATGCTAGTGATATTAACGTTATATATTAACAGTGATTTACTGCACCCACTCCACTCTCCACACACACACTCAATGCTAGTGATATTGACGTTATATATAAACAGTGAGTTACAGCACTCATGCCACTATGTCTCCACACACACGCAACGCTAGTGATATTAACGTTATATATTAACAGTGAGTTACTGCACCCACACCACTAAGCCTACACACACACACACACACTCAATGCTAGTGATATTAACGTTATATATTAACAGTGAGTTATTGCACCCACGCCATTAAGTCTCCACACACACTCAATGCTAGTGATATTAACGTTTTATATTAACAGTGAGTTACTGCACCCACACCGCTAAGTCTCCATGCACACACTCAATGCTAGTGATATTAACGTCATATATTAACAGTGAGTTACTGCACTCATGCCACTAAGTCTCCACACACACGCAATGCTAGTGATATTAACGTTATATATTAACAGTGAGTTACTGCACCCACACCACTAAGTCTCCACACACACACTCAATGCTAGAGATATCAACGTTATATATTAACAGTGAGTTACTGCACCCACACCACTAAGTCTCCACACACACTCAATGCTAGTGATATTAACGTTATATATTAACATAGAGTTACTGCACCCACACCACTAAGTCTCCACACACACACTCAATGCTAGAGATATTAACGTTATATATTAACAGTGAGTTACTTCACCCACACCACTAAGTCTCCACACACACTCAATGCTACTGATATTAACGTTATATATTAACAGTTAGTTACTGCACCCAAACCACTAAGTCTCCACACACACACACACTCAATGCTAGTGATATTTAAGTTATATATTAACAGGGAGTTACTGCACCCACTCCACTAAGTCTCCACACACACACTCAATGCTAGAGATATTAACGTTATATATTAACAGTGAGTTACTACACCCACACCATTAAGTCTCCACACACACACACTCAATGCTAGTGATATTAAAGTTATATATTAACAGTGAGTTACTGCACCCATGATACTAAGTCTCCACACACACACAATGCTAGTGATATTAACGTTATATATTAACATTGAGTTACAGCACTCATGACACAAAGTCTCCACACACACGCAATGCTAGTGATATTAACGTTATATATTAACAGTGAGTTACTGCACCCACACACACACACACTCAATGCTACTGATATTAACGTTATATATTAGCAGTGAGTTATTGCACCCACGCCACTAAGTCTCCACACACACTCAATGCTAGTGATATTAACGATTTATATTAACAGTGAGTTACTGCACTCACACCGCTAAGTCTCCATACACACACTCAATGCTAGTGATATTAACGTTATATATTAACAGTGAGTTACTGCACTCATGCCACTAAGTCTACACACACACGCAATGCTAGTGATATTAACGTTATATATTAACAGTGAGTTACTGCACCCACACCACTAAGTCTCCACACACACACTCAATGCTAGAGATATTAACGTTATATATTAACAGTGAGTTACTGCACCCACACCACTAAGTCTCCACACACACTCAATGCTAGTGATATTAACGTTATATATTAACAGTGAGTTACTGCACCCACACCACTAAGTCTCCACGCACACACACTCAATGCTAGTGATATTAACGTTATATATTAACAGTGAGTTACTGCACCCACACCACTAAGTCTCCTCACACACACTCAATGCTGGAGATATTAATGTTATATATTAATAGTGATTTACTGCACCCACACCACTAAGTCTCCACACACACTCAATGCTAGTGATATTAACGTTATATATTAACAGTGAGTTACTACACCCACACCACTAAGTCTCCACACACACACTCAATGCTAATGATATTAACGTTATATATTAACAGTGAGTTACTGCACCCACACCACTAAGTCTCCACACACACTCAATGCCAGTGATATTAACGTTATATATTAACAGTGAGTTAAGCCTCCGTGGCTTAGGCGGCAGCACGTTGGCCTCTCACCGCTGGGTCCGTGGTTCAAATCCCGGTCACTCCATGTGAGATCTGTGCTGGACAAAACGGAGGCAGACAGGTTTTTCTCCAGGTACTCCGGTTTTCCCTGTCAAAATTTCATTCCAGCAACCCTCTCCACTATCATTTCATATCATCTGTCATTCATTTAATCATTGCCCCAGAGGAGTGCGTCAGGCGTCGGCATCCGGCACTGTCCATATCCTCGCCGCTAGATGGGGGCTTCATTCTTTCCATCCCTGACCCGGTCGGAGACTGGAAGCAGGCTGTGGATTTTTCATTAACAGTGAGTTACTGCTTCCACACCATTAAATCTCCACACACACTCAATGCTAGTGATATTAACGTTATATATTAAGAGTGAGTTACTGCACCCACGCCACTAAGTCTCCACACACACTCAATGCTAGTGATATTAACGTTATATATTAACAGTGAGTTACTGCACTCACACCACTAAGCCTCTTCACACACTCAATGCTAGTGATATTAACGTTATATATTAACAGTGAGTTACTGCACCCAAAACACTAAGTCTCCACACACACACAAACACTCAATGCTAGTGATATTAAAGTTATATATTAACAGGGAGTTACTGCACCCACACCACTAAGTCTCCACACACACACTCAATGCTAGAGATAATAACTTTATATATTAACAGTGAGTTACTGCACCCACACCATTAAGTCTCCACACACACACACTCAATGCTAGTGATATTAAAGTGATATATTAACAGTGAGTTACTGCACCCATGCCACTAAGTCTCCACACACACATAATGCTAGTGATATTAACGTTATATATTAACAGTGATTTACTGCACCCACTCCACTAAGTCTCCACACACACACTCAATGCTAGTGATATTGACGTTATATATTAACAGTGAGTTACAGCACTCATGCCACTATGTCTCCACACACACGCAATGCTAGTGATATTAACGTTATATATTAACAGTGAGTTACTGCACCCACAACACTAAGCCTACACACACACACACACACACACTCAATGCTAGTGATATTAACGTTATATATTAACAGTGAGTTATTGCACCCACGCCACTAAGTCTCCACACACACTCAATGCTAGTGATATTAACGTTTTATATTAACAGTGAGTTACTGCACCCACACCGCTAAGTCTCCATACACACACTCAATGCTAGTGATATTAACGTCATATATTAACAGTGAGTTACTGCACTCATGTACTAAATCTCCACACACACGCAATGCTAGTGATATTAACGTTATATATTAACAGTGAGTTACTGCACCCACACCACTAAGTCTCCACACACACACTCAATGCTAGAGATATTAACGTTATATATTAACAGTGAGGTACTGCACCCACACCACTAAGTCTCCACACACACTCAATGCTAGTGATATTAACGTTATATATTAACATAGAGTTACTGCACCCACACCACTAAGTCTCCACGCACACACACTCAATGCTAGTGATATTAACGTTATATATTAACAGTGAGTTACTGCACCCACACCACTAAGTCTCCACACACGCACTCAATGCTAGAGATATTAACGTTATATATTAACAGTGAGTTACTGCACCCACACCACTAAGTCTCCACACACACTCAATGCTAGTGATATTAACGTTATATATTAACATAGAGTTACTGCACCCACACCACTAAGTCTCCACGCACACACACTCAATGCTAGTGATATTAACGTTATATATTAACAGTGAGTTACTGCACCCACACCACTAAGTCTCCACACACACACTCAATGCTGGAGATATTAATGTTATATATTAATAGGGATTTACTGCACCCACACCACTAAGTCTCCACACACACTCAATGCTAGTGATATTAACGTTATATATTAACAGTGAGTTACTACACCCACACCACTAAGTCTCCACACACACACTCAATGCTAATGATATTAACGTTATATATTAACAGTGAGTTACTGCACCCACACCACTAAGTCTCCACACACACTCAATGCCAGTGATATTAACGTTATATATTAACAGTGAGTTAAGCCTCCGTGGCTTAGGCGGCAGCACGTCGGCCTCTCACCGCTGGGTCCGTGGTTCAAATCCCGGTCACTCCATGTGAGATCTGTGCTGGACAAAACGGGGGCAGACAGGTTTTTCTCCGGGTACTCCGGTTTTCCCTGTCAAAATTTCATTTAATCATTGCCCCAGAGGAGTGCGTCAGGCCTCGGCATCCGGCACTGTCCATATCCTCGCCGCTAGATGGGGGCTTCATTCATTCCATCCCTGACCCGGTCGGAGACTGGAAGCAGGCTGTGGATTTTTCATTAACAGTGAGTTACTGCTTCCACACCATTAAATATCCACACACACTCAATGCTAGTGATATTAACGTTATATATTAAGAGTGAGTTACTGCACCCACGCCACTAAGTCTCCACACACACTCAATGCTTGTGATATTAACGTTATATATTAACAGTGAGTTACTGCACTCACACCACTAAGCCTCTTCACACACTCAATGCTAGTGATATTAACGTTATATATTAACAGTGAGTTACTGCACCCAAACCACTAAGTCTCCACACACACACACACTCAATGCTAGTGATATTAAAGTTATATATTAACAGGGAGTTACTGCACCCACACCACTAAGTCTCCACACACACACTCAATGCTAGAGATATTAACTTTATATATTAACAGTGAGTTACTGCACCCACACCATTAAGTCTCCACACACACACACTCAATGCTAGTGATATTAAAGTGATATATTAACAGTGAGTTACTGCACCCATGCCACTAAGTCTCCACACACACACAATGCTAGTGATATTAACGTTATATATTAACAGTGATTTACTGCACCCACTCCACTCTCCACACACACACTCAATGCTAGTGATATTGACGTTATATATAAACAGTGAGTTACAGCACTCATGCCACTATGTCTCCACACACACGCAACGCTAGTGATATTAACGTTATATATTAACAGTGAGTTACTGCACCCACACCACTAAGCCTACACACACACACACACACTCAATGCTAGTGATATTAACGTTATATATTAACAGTGAGTTATTGCACCCACGCCATTAAGTCTCCACACACACTCAATGCTAGTGATATTAACGTTTTATATTAACAGTGAGTTACTGCACCCACACCGCTAAGTCTCCATGCACACACTCAATGCTAGTGATATTAACGTCATATATTAACAGTGAGTTACTGCACTCATGCCACTAAGTCTCCACACACACGCAATGCTAGTGATATTAACGTTATATATTAACAGTGAGTTACTGCACCCACACCACTAAGTCTCCACACACACACTCAATGCTAGAGATATCAACGTTATATATTAACAGTGAGTTACTGCACCCACACCACTAAGTCTCCACACACACTCAATGCTAGTGATATTAACGTTATATATTAACATAGAGTTACTGCACCCACACCACTAAGTCTCCACACACACACTCAATGCTAGAGATATTAACGTTATATATTAACAGTGAGTTACTTCACCCACACCACTAAGTCTCCACACACACTCAATGCTACTGATATTAACGTTATATATTAACAGTTAGTTACTGCACCCAAACCACTAAGTCTCCACACACACACACACTCAATGCTAGTGATATTTAAGTTATATATTAACAGGGAGTTACTGCACCCACTCCACTAAGTCTCCACACACACACTCAATGCTAGAGATATTAACGTTATATATTAACAGTGAGTTACTACACCCACACCATTAAGTCTCCACACACACACACTCAATGCTAGTGATATTAAAGTTATATATTAACAGTGAGTTACTGCACCCATGATACTAAGTCTCCACACACACACAATGCTAGTGATATTAACGTTATATATTAACATTGAGTTACAGCACTCATGACACAAAGTCTCCACACACACGCAATGCTAGTGATATTAACGTTATATATTAACAGTGAGTTACTGCACCCACACACACACACACTCAATGCTACTGATATTAACGTTATATATTAGCAGTGAGTTATTGCACCCACGCCACTAAGTCTCCACACACACTCAATGCTAGTGATATTAACGATTTATATTAACAGTGAGTTACTGCACTCACACCGCTAAGTCTCCATACACACACTCAATGCTAGTGATATTAACGTTATATATTAACAGTGAGTTACTGCACTCATGCCACTAAGTCTACACACACACGCAATGCTAGTGATATTAACGTTATATATTAACAGTGAGTTACTGCACCCACACCACTAAGTCTCCACACACACACTCAATGCTAGAGATATTAACGTTATATATTAACAGTGAGTTACTGCACCCACACCACTAAGTCTCCACACACACTCAATGCTAGTGATATTAACGTTATATATTAACAGTGAGTTACTGCACCCACACCACTAAGTCTCCACGCACACACACTCAATGCTAGTGATATTAACGTTATATATTAACAGTGAGTTACTGCACCCACACCACTAAGTCTCCTCACACACACTCAATGCTGGAGATATTAATGTTATATATTAATAGTGATTTACTGCACCCACACCACTAAGTCTCCACACACACTCAATGCTAGTGATATTAACGTTATATATTAACAGTGAGTTACTACACCCACACCACTAAGTCTCCACACACACACTCAATGCTAATGATATTAACGTTATATATTAACAGTGAGTTACTGCACCCACACCACTAAGTCTCCACACACACTCAATGCCAGTGATATTAACGTTATATATTAACAGTGAGTTAAGCCTCCGTGGCTTAGGCGGCAGCACGTTGGCCTCTCACCGCTGGGTCCGTGGTTCAAATCCCGGTCACTCCATGTGAGATCTGTGCTGGACAAAACGGAGGCAGAC
This sequence comes from Meconema thalassinum, assembly GCA_946902985.2. Taxonomy (NCBI): domain Eukaryota; kingdom Metazoa; phylum Arthropoda; class Insecta; order Orthoptera; family Tettigoniidae; genus Meconema; species Meconema thalassinum. The sequence goes on along the minus strand of OX336388.2, from coordinate 795,825,819 downwards.
AGGTTTTTCTCCAGGTACTCCGGTTTTCCCTGTCAAAATTTCATTCCAGCAACCCTCTCCACTATCATTTCATATCATCTGTCATTCATTTAATCATTGCCCCAGAGGAGTGCGTCAGGCGTCGGCATCCGGCACTGTCCATATCCTCGCCGCTAGATGGGGGCTTCATTCTTTCCATCCCTGACCCGGTCGGAGACTGGAAGCAGGCTGTGGATTTTTCATTAACAGTGAGTTACTGCTTCCACACCATTAAATCTCCACACACACTCAATGCTAGTGATATTAACGTTATATATTAAGAGTGAGTTACTGCACCCACGCCACTAAGTCTCCACACACACTCAATGCTAGTGATATTAACGTTATATATTAACAGTGAGTTACTGCACTCACACCACTAAGCCTCTTCACACACTCAATGCTAGTGATATTAACGTTATATATTAACAGTGAGTTACTGCACCCAAAACACTAAGTCTCCACACACACACAAACACTCAATGCTAGTGATATTAAAGTTATATATTAACAGGGAGTTACTGCACCCACACCACTAAGTCTCCACACACACACTCAATGCTAGAGATAATAACTTTATATATTAACAGTGAGTTACTGCACCCACACCATTAAGTCTCCACACACACACACTCAATGCTAGTGATATTAAAGTGATATATTAACAGTGAGTTACTGCACCCATGCCACTAAGTCTCCACACACACATAATGCTAGTGATATTAACGTTATATATTAACAGTGATTTACTGCACCCACTCCACTAAGTCTCCACACACACACTCAATGCTAGTGATATTGACGTTATATATTAACAGTGAGTTACAGCACTCATGCCACTATGTCTCCACACACACGCAATGCTAGTGATATTAACGTTATATATTAACAGTGAGTTACTGCACCCACAACACTAAGCCTACACACACACACACACACACACTCAATGCTAGTGATATTAACGTTATATATTAACAGTGAGTTATTGCACCCACGCCACTAAGTCTCCACACACACTCAATGCTAGTGATATTAACGTTTTATATTAACAGTGAGTTACTGCACCCACACCGCTAAGTCTCCATACACACACTCAATGCTAGTGATATTAACGTCATATATTAACAGTGAGTTACTGCACTCATGTACTAAATCTCCACACACACGCAATGCTAGTGATATTAACGTTATATATTAACAGTGAGTTACTGCACCCACACCACTAAGTCTCCACACACACACTCAATGCTAGAGATATTAACGTTATATATTAACAGTGAGGTACTGCACCCACACCACTAAGTCTCCACACACACTCAATGCTAGTGATATTAACGTTATATATTAACATAGAGTTACTGCACCCACACCACTAAGTCTCCACGCACACACACTCAATGCTAGTGATATTAACGTTATATATTAACAGTGAGTTACTGCACCCACACCACTAAGTCTCCACACACACACTCAATGCTGGAGATATTAATGTTATATATTAATAGTGATTTACTGCACCCACACCACTAAGTCTCCACACACACTCAATGCTAGTGATATTAACGTTATATATTAACAGTGAGTTACTACACCCACACCACTAAGTCTCCACACACACACTCAATTCTAATGATATTAACGTTATATATTAACAGTGAGTTACTGCACCCACACCACTAAGTCTCCACACACACTCAATGCCAGTGATATTAACGTTATATATTAACAGTGAGTTAAGCCTCCGTGGCTTAGGCGGCAGCACGTCGGCCTCTCACCGCTGGGTCCGTGGTTCAAATCCCGGTCACTCCATGTGAGATCTGTGCTGGACAAAACGGGGGCAGACAGGTTTTTCTCCGGGTACTCCGGTTTTCCCTGTCAAAATTTCATTTAATCATTGCCCCAGAGGAGTGCGTCAGGCCTCGGCATCCGGCACTGTCCATATCCTCGCCGCTAGATGGGGGCTTCATTCATTCCATCCCTGACCCGGTCGGAGACTGGAAGCAGGCTGTGGATTTTTCATTAACAGTGAGTTACTGCTTCCACACCATTAAATCTCCACACACACTCAATGCTAGTGATATTAACGTTATATATTAAGAGTGAGTTACTGCACCCACGCCACTAAGTCTCCACACACACTCAATGCTTGTGATATTAACGTTATATATTAACAGTGAGTTACTGCACTCACACCACTAAGCCTCTTCACACACTCAATGCTAGTGATATTAACGTTATATATTAACAGTGAGTTACTGCACCCAAACCACTAAGTCTCCACACACACACACACTCAATGCTAGTGATATTAAAGTTATATATTAACAGGGAGTTACTGCACCCACACCACTAAGTCTCCACACACACACTCAATGCTAGAGGTATTAACTTTATATATTAACAGTGAGTTACTGCACCCACACCATTAAGTCTCCACACACACACACTCAATGCTAGTGATATTAAAGTGATATATTAACAGTGAGTTACTGCACCCATGCCACTAAGTCTCCACACACACACAATGCTAGTGTTATTAACGTTATATATTAACAGTGATTTACTGCACCCACTCCACTAAGTCTCCACACACACACTCAATGCTAGTGATATTGACGTTATATATTAACAGTGAGTTACAGCACTCATGCCACTATGTCTCCACACACACGCAACGCTAGTGATATTAACGTTATATATTAACAGTGAGTTACTGCACCCACACCACTAAGCCTACACACACACACACACACTCAATGCTAGTGATATTAACGTTATATATTAACAGTGAGTTATTGCACCCACGCCATTAAGTCTCCACACACACTCAATGCTAGTGATATTAACGTTTTATATTAACAGTGAGTTACTGCACCCACACCGCTAAGTCTCCATGCACACACTCAATGCTAGTGATATTAACGTCATATATTAACAGTGAGTTACTGCACTCATGCCACTAAGTCTCCACACACACGCAATGCTAGTGATATTAACGTTATATATTAACAGTGAGTTACTGCACCCACACCACTAAGTCTCCACACACACACTCAATGCTAGAGATATCAACGTTATATATTAAGAGTGAGTTACTGCTCCCACACCACTAAGTCTCCACACACACTCAATGCTAGTGATATTAACGTTATATATTAACAGTGAGTTACTGCACCCACACCACTAAGTCTCCACGCACACACACTCAATGCTAGTGATATTAACGTTATATATTAACAGTGAGTTACTGCACCCACACCACTAAGTCTCCACACACACACTCAATGCTGGAGATATTAATGTTATATATTAATAGTGATTGACTGCACCCACACCACTAAGTCTCCACACACACTCAATGCTAGTGATATTAACGTTATATATTAACAGTGAGTTACTACACCCACACCACTAAGTCTCCACACACACACTCAATGCTAATGATATTAACGTTATATATTAACAGTGAGTTACTGCACCCACACCACTAAGTCTCCACACACACTCAATGCCAGTGATATTAACGTTATATATTAACAGTGAGTTAAGCCTCCGTGGCTTAGGCGGCAGCACGTCGGCCTCTCACCGCTGGGTCCGTGGTTCAAATCCCGGTCACTCCATGTGAGATCTGTGCTGGACAAAACGGGGGCAGACAGGTTTTTCTCCGGGTACTCCGGTTTTCCCTGTCAAAATTTCATTTAATCATTGCCCCAGAGGAGTGCGTCAGGCCTCGGCATCCGGCACTGTCCATATCCTCGCCGCTAGATGGGGGCTTCATTCATTCCATCCCTGACCCGGTCGGAGACTGGAAGCAGGCTGTGGATTTTTCATTAACAGTGAGTTACTGCTTCCACACCATTAAGTCTCCACACACACTCAATGCTAGTGATATTAACGTTATATATTAAGAGTGAGTTACTGCACCCACGCCACTAAGTCTCCACACACACTCAATGCTAGTGATATTAACGTTATATATTAACAGTGAGTTACTGCACTCACACCACTAAGCCTCTTCACACACTCAATGCTAGTGATATTAACGTTATATATTAACAGTGAGTTACTGCACCCAAGTCACTAAGTCTCCACACACACACTCAATGGTATGTACAATTTGCTAGGCCTACACTTGGCATATGTATTGGAACTGAGATGCTTTGTGATTTGAACTCTACAAAACTTCTCTGTGTTTGCCCTTCTCCGTTGACATAAGAAAACTCTACGGTTGCGAATTTGAATATACTTCATTATGTTATTTATTTCTTGATTCCCTGTGTGCTAGTTTACAAGTCATGTTCAATACGTAATTCTACTTATGCAAAGGGGAACATATTTGTGAAACAAGACATATGGACCATGTTAGGGATATTAGGATTGCAGAATGTCCTTTTCCGAACATCGTACCATGTATCGAATAAGAAACATCATCTTCTGATCTGAAAGAGTTAAGCACCGTCATGCGTCCATTACATTTCCTTATCACCTAATAGCATTTAGGGATTACGAATTGCATTTTCAAACCTGTATTGATGGCAAATGGAAGTGCTTAGCTGTTATCTTGTGTATAGTACAGATAGTACGAGCCATTCTCATGCACATAAGAGGGACTATGTTATCTAATCCACCTGGGACTTGAATCTGGGACCACCGACAATGTACAATGTTGTTCTGATCACTGAGCTAATGGGACATGCATCTTAATTATGAGTGACAAAAGGTATATTATGTGAAGCTAGCATTATGTTTGCATTAATTACTCTCTGTGGACTTAAGTTCAGGATAAACCAATACAATTAGGATTCCTGTATTCTCTTCAGAGATCCACTCATGAGGGTTATAGAAGTGGGGCTTATCAGTGGCCCTACAGTATGTAGTGTCTAACTTTCGCAGGCACATGCTGGGATTGTTTCAACTTATGACCGTGATTATCTCCTCCCCAATCCTGAGCATTGCTATAACATGCACTTGGTCGTTGTGTATATGTATTAATTAATTGAAGATATGAGATAAAAGTAAGAGAATTAGCTAGATTCACACGAAGAAAGTAATTGTTAATTCTTAAGTCCACTTATTTTAACTTATAGTACGTTCTGAAGAACCCCTCCTTCATACCACATTTCTTATAGTTGTTTATTTTCTACCCCTTAATATTCCTAATTCTGCTGTGTCGGGGAGGAGGTGAAGTTAATTTATATGTGGCAGTGGTTTTTACGGCCGTTCGCCCATTTGTTTAGCCTAGAAGAGGTGTTAATGAAATATGATTAGGAGTTGGAAGGTAGCGACGATGGCCTCTTAAGAGTTAACGTCCTAGCGTTGACCTGGAGATGAAAATGGGGAACCATGAAGAACCATTCCAAGGTACCTTACCAAGTGGCGTATGCAGGTTTTCCTTCTGGGGGGTTCATTAATATATTACATTATACAAGGGGCAGATGACCTTGCTGTTCTGCCACTTATACATTATTACAATGATATTTCGATTAATATACAGTAGCCTACACAATAATTAAATAAGCATTCTCTTAGCATGAAAACTATTTTAGGCCTCATTATGTTTGCAGCACCACAAAAAGGAAAAAATAATCTTTTAAAAAATATGGAAAACCGTAACTAAATATTAAAACTGTAATGATGCATTGGTCTAAAGGTGACTGCCTATAATATTGATATTATGTGAGAGAAAAATGAAATTTGGCTTTTATGTTCCTACTGCCAGTAAGCTATTATTGACTTTCAAAATCTGCCTATTCCAATAACTCCTCGTGTAACTAATTATCTTTAATGAAACGGACACATACAATTAAAGCAACCCGAACCAACGTGAAAATAGTTACCGATCGCACACTTTAAAAGTAAACCTAATCATTAGCTAGCTCCAACTCTGAAGGAGTGGTCTCGCCCCACGTGGAGTGTAGGACATTTACCAAGTGACGAACGTGATCACTTTAAAAATATATACAGGAGTAAAGAAGACTCTCTTGCTGTAGTGTAAAACAGGTGATAGATCGGACAATATAAAGCTTCAAGTAAACAAATGTCTCGAGGGGGGGGGGGGGGAGTTTGTATTAACAGCCGTGAGGCTGGTTGGCAGCAGCTCGCCATTCTTCCCGTCTCTCAGTCTTCCTCTTCAGTTCACAGTATGAGCCACAACCCATATCTTTCAGTATTTGACTCATGTACTCCAGTCTGGGTCTTCCTCTACAATTCTTGCCGTCTACTGTTCCCTCGATTATAAGCTTAATCAGTCCATTGTGTCGCAGTATGTGGCCCACGAGGTGATTCCTTCTTCTTTTTAAATATTTAAGGAAGCATCTTCTCTCTCCCACTCTTCTAAAGACTTCCTCATTTGTGACCATTTCTTTCCAACTGATTTTCATAATCCTTCTATAGCACCAGGTTTCAAATGCTAGTTGTCTTTTCCTCTCTCTCTCTCTCTCCTATTGTCCAAGATTCGCTGCCATATAGCGCGACGCTCCATACATAGGTCTTCAACATTTGTTTCCTCACATCAAGACTTAAGTTATGTTCCTTGCAGTAAATAGGTTCTTCTTTTTATAGAAAGGGTTCTTAGCTTGGGCAATCCTACTTAATATCTCTCTGCTGCTTCTTCCATCATTCGTTATTTTACTTCCCAGATAATTAAACTCATTCACTTCTTGTATCTTTTCATTTCTTAACTCTATTGATGTCTGGTTTTCGCCATGTCTACTGCAGACCAAAATTTTAGTTTTATTTGTATTTAAGTTATTCTCATATTAAATTCTTCCTCTATTATTTTGTCCATCTTGCTCAGGATCTTTTGTAAGTCTTCTTCACTTTCTGCAATTAGCGCTATGTCATCAGCAAACCTTATCATGTCAACTTTTTCTCCATGAATATTCACTCCTGTGGCAAATTCTTCTCTTACTTGGTCGATCGCCTTTTGTACATATATATTGAATAGGTATGGGGAAAGGGAACAACCCTGCCGTACACCCTTTCTGATGTGTGCTGTTTCTTCCTTGCTACCACAACAAACTATTCCAATTTCTTGCTTATAGATATTGTAGATGAGTCTTCTGTCTCTAAAGTTGATACCTGTTTGATGAAGAATGCTGAATAGAACATTCCAGTTCACATTGTCAAACGCCTTTTCAAGGTCGACGAACGCTAAGAAGGTAGGTTTGCCTTTCTTCATCTGCTTCTCTATCACTTGCCTCAATGCTAAGATTGCTTCTCTTGTTCCTACTCCTTTCCTAAAACCAAATTGATCATCAGATAGGTTTTCATCGATTTGTTTTTCTATTCTCTTCATAATAATTCTGGTGACTATTTTTGATGCATGACACACCAGACTCAATGTTCTGTATTGTTTTCATGACCTTGCATTTGATTTTTTAGGTATAGGTACTATTATGCATTTCACAAAGTCTTCAGGCAATTCTCCAGTCTTGTAAATAGTACATATTAAGTTGTACAGTTCCTTTCTTAACTTGTCACCTGATTGTTTCAATAGTTCTCCTGGTATGTTATCAACTCCAAGAGCTTTCTTTCCTTTGAGGTCCTGCAACGCCTTCTCAAACTCTTCTTCCATAATAGGTGCCCCCAAGTCTTCCTCTGTTATTTCATCTTCTTTCTCAATGGGCAAGTTAACACAGTTTCCACAATATAGTTGTTCCAAATATTATTTCCATCTTTTCACTATCATTTCGTCATCATATATTAACTTCCCATCTTTGTCCTCAATGCTCATTGTTTTTGGCTTCCTTGTTTCAAAGAACCTCTTAATATCTTTATAGGTCATATCTATTTGTCCAGATTTCATGTTGTTATTTATGCCTGCACAGATTCCCATTAAATGCTGTTCCTTGTCTTGTTTTGCCCTCTTATTTATCTTGTTTCTTAAGGTCTTGTATTTTTGCTTTTTATCATCATCATTTGAGTTTTATACTGTCTTCTTTCATTTATCATATCCACAACTTCTTGACTTATCCACTCTTTCTTATTTTCTTTTTCTTTTTTTTCCTAAAACAGTTTCTGTTGAGTCTAAATTGCTCTTCTTTATTTTGATCCACTTCTCTTCTACTGCCAAGTGTTCTTCAATGTCTCTTAAGTTATTGTTTGTTTCATCCATATAGAGTACTAGCAGTAGTACCCGGCTTCGCCCGGTGGAAAGATGATAATATTTCAGTCTCCTTAACACTCAACGTCATAAATTATATTTATTTATGTATTCATTTCTTACATTATCAAACCCAGTGACAATGTTTATACTTAAGTCACTATGGAAAGGCTCTGTAAAATAATGATCATTCTCGTGATATTTGTCTTCAGTCCGAGTCGAGATATGTCGTTAGCGGTCCCAGAATTCGTGACATCTCAGTCGTAGAAGACTTTATGTGGTGGTGATTAGAAATATAATGGACTTAAAATCTAGGTCATTTACCCCAAATGACGTTGAGGGCGTAACATCTAGGTAATTTGCCCTACTGATCAGGATGATATTGAAAATTACTAAATAACTGACATATGAAACTTAGAAAATAATAGAAAAAGTTATTTTTAGGACTCACATTTCGGGAAAGACTTGATTATTTTTTGCCAAAGTGCTCCCACTTAGATCGCTATCTGGTTAAAAGTTTCGTCTTGTTAAGGTTTAAACTGTACGATAAATGTCTGAAGCAATTCCTCAAAGAGAAGCTTCCAGATTTCGCAGTCGATATATCGTTAACGTTCCTGAGCATCCAGTTGACTTTTCTTCTGACGCAAAACATCTTCTACATAGTGATGATGAACATAGAAGCGACTACTGGCCCATGTAACTTATCAACGAATGGGAATAATTGATACTTTAAAGGAATGAGAGATCATTTGCCCTTTTGATGAGGATCACAATGAAGACTACTACTACTACTACTGAACGGGTATATCAAACTTACAAAATAATGGAAATACGTATTTTTAAAATCACAGGCTAGGTAGACTCTGGTGTTGCTTAGTAGTATAATGGACGTAACATCTAGGTCATTTGCCCCTTTGATGAGGATGATAATGAAGACGACTACTACTGAACGGGTATATCAAACTTACTAACTAATGGAAATACATATTTTTAAAATCACAGGCTAGGTAGACTCTGGTGTTGCTTAGTAGTATAATGGACGTAACATCTAGGTCATTTGGCCCTTTGATGAGGATGATAATGAAGACGATTACTACTGAACGGGTATATCAAACTTACAAACTAAAGGAAATACACATTTTTAAAATCACAGGCTAAGTAGACTCTGGTGTTGCTTAGTAGTATAATGGACGTAACATCTAGGTCATTTGCCCCTTTGATGAGGATGATAATGAAGACGACTACTACTGAACGGATATATCAAACTTACAAACTAATGGAAATACACATTTTAAAAATCACAGGCGATGAAGACTGTGGTGTTACTTAGTAGTATAATGGACGTAACATCTAGGTCATTTGCCCTTATGATAATAATAAGGTAATGAAAAATGACTACTAAACGAACATGGTGTAATTTTAAATCTGATATAGGTAATTCAGATTACTACCTTCGATGTCTTCCAAAGTCTGAACGTTATATTCTGGCTTAGGCCTATACTCGATGCGTGTAGTGAAAGAGCTTATCGAATACTGCTCGGGTCCAAGCTGCACGTAGCTGAGAATATCGCAGATGATGACGATATATGATGACAGACGTTCGGGGGGGTTCCCGGTCCTATTCACATTGACCGGTGAATCACTCATTCTTTCGTAACACTACAGCGGTTTGAGCAAAGACCCTGTATGAACATCAGCATAGTCAGCAATAACAGGTAACACGGCGGGGTCTGGACATTTTTCTCATGTCACCTCGCGATGAATGAGCAAGCTATTCTCACCCCTGCCCCCTCTTCCCCCCTCCACCCACCAGGGTCACAACTTGTGGGACGTGGGTTTGCGACCACGGGACCCCAGCTGAGTCCGGCATTGCTTCTACTTACTGGTGCCGGGCACCTTTCAGTTCTCTTTCCTGTCAGCCTCCCTTGGTCAAACTCTTGTTCTCTTCCGACCCCGATGGTATCAGGTTATCCGAGGCCTAGCGACTCTTTCACTTTCCCGCCTTAATTGGCCCTTGTCTAATCATTCCTGATAGCCTCATTCTTTTCTTAATATCTCATATCTTCTGCTCAAGACCCTCTAGGAGGCAGGGTGTGTGTAGCCCTGGTGCACCCTGGATAGTGCTACATCCTCAAGGGCTCATGGCTGGTGAGTTCAGGAGCTGGCAACCCTGAAGGTTTCCTGAGCGGGTCCGGTTTTACGCCTTTTTTCCATTGCCTTTGGGACGGACCCTGTCCACTTTCCGGGAATGGAGTGGTCTGTCCGCAATTTCAAGCAGACAGTGTTACTCGCAGGGTACCAAAGGGTAAGTATACAAATTTTGGTTCTGATCGGTGAAACGGTGTAGATTTGGACCAAAGGGCCTAAATGCAGAGATTGGGTTGGACTGTCCGAAATTTCAAGTGGACAGGGTTATCCGCAGGGTTGCAAAGGGTAAGTATACACATTTTGGTTCTGATCGGTAAAACGGTGTAGATTTGGACCAAAGGGCCTAAATGCAGAGATTGGGTTGGTCTGTCCGAAATTTCAAGTGGACAGGGTTACCCGCAGGGTTGCAAAGGGTAAGTAAACAAATTTTGGTTCGGATCGGTGAAACGGTGTAGAAGTTTGCCAAAGGGCCTAAATGCAGGAAATGGGGTGGTCTGTCCGAAATTTTAAGTAGACAGTGTTATTCACAGGGTTACATAGGGTAAGTATACAAATTTTGGTTGAGATCGGTGAAACGGTGTAGATTTGGAACAAAGGGCCTAAATGCAGGGAATGGGGTGGTCTGTCGGAAATTTCAAGTGGACAGGGTTACCCGCAGGGATCCGAAGGGTAAGTATACAAATTTTGGTTCAGATCGGTGAAACGGTGTGGATTTGTATACATAACAGACAGACAGACAGACAGACAGACAGACAGACAAACATTGAGCTTTATATATATAGATTTGAGTGGGCTCATCTTTAAGCTTAGAAATATCCCAATGTTTATTTTCTTTCTGCTTTAATCTTTTGAACTTTAATTCACAGCGTATGACGACTGGGTTATGGTCGCTGTCGACATCAGCTCCAGGGTAACTTCTACTATCTTTCACCTGGTTCTTAAATCTTTCCTTTACTAATATGTAGTCTATTTGGGCCCTTCTTAGGTCTCCCGGAGCTTTCCAAGTGTATCTCCTCCTTGGATGGTGTTGGAATATACAGTTGTATTCGTTACAACTAATTTATGATGTATACAAAACTGTACAAGTCTCTCTCCTCTCTCATTTCTTCTCCCCAATCCGTATTTACCAACAACATTTCCTTCAGTTCCTTCTCCGACAATTGCATTTCAGTCACCAAGTAAAATAAGATTTTCTTCCCCCTTTATTTTAGCTATAAGTTCACTTAGATCTTCATAACATTTCTCTACTTCTTCATCAACCTCTTGTGTTGTTGGCATATAAACTTGGACTATCACAGTATCCTTTGGTTTAGTTTCGATCCGTACTAAAATTAATCGTTCATTATATTGCACGAATCCCTTTACTCTGTTTCCTAGTTCTTTATGCAATATAATGCCTACTCCACCATATCCTGGTTTATTATTTGCTGTACCAGAATGAATTATCCTATAATTTCCACTCCAAAAGTCTCCTGCATGTGGCCATCTCATTTCTGCTATACCCAATACATGTAAATCCATCCTTTCCATCTCCATGATCAAGTTCTTTAACTTTCCAGTCTGGAGTAAGGTCCGTACATTCCTGGTACCGATTCTTCTCTGCTTATTTCTTAAATTGGCTTCTTTATCTGTACCCCTCTGGAGATCCGAGTGGGGGATTTTTTTTACCTCCGGAAACATTTACTGTAGAAGCTAACATCATCTTGAGCTGCTGATACTTGGGATATCCTAATACATCTTTAATGAAGTGGTTTCCCTTTGCCTTCTTCATCCTATGCCGTTGGCCAACTAGTGGCTCATCCGCCTTTAGGGGAAGTTTCCTGCCCCAAGGGCTTGAGAGAGCCCCTGACCTCTACCCGCTCATCCGCTCTCTAAGGAGACCGTTGGCACTTGGTAGAAGGGGACTCCTTATTCCGGGAGTCACTCGGTGGGACATAATAATAAAGCATATATATTTTTAAAAAATCTTCATATAAAACGTTCTATCAATACAAAAGATAATACAAAGGTAGGAATCATCAGCTACATAACCTAAAATGGTTATTGATTGATTGTCAAGTGTAAAGATCGGACACCTCACATAAACGTGCGGGTTGTCTTGGGCATTACATAGAAGGCGGTGTAGGCCCGAGTGCTCTCCATCAACGACGTTATGCGGCTTTGGAATTGCAAGGCATGACCCTGTTGAAGCAAGGAACTACAAAAAAAAGTATCCAATCAACGCTTCATAAACAACATGGCAGCTATCCAAGACATCGCAGTACATTCTACAAATTGATTAAAATAATCTAAAAAGATATCACCAATCCTGAAGAAAATATGCACACACGTTAGAAGAACGTTAATGATCATTGAATAGACTTGATGATCCCTATAAAACAGCATAAAAAACAATTATAAAAACAAATATGTTGCACCAGATCGCAAACTGCGTCCTATCATGGCCTACCAGCAAACAATTACATTAAATTAAGTAATGCGGTACTCAACACTATCACACTGTGCTCTGCAAAGTTTCCACCAGCATGGAAAACCTCTTCCAATAAAAACGCATGCTCTTCAGTAGTAAGCATTCCCACTAGACTCAACTTACACAAGAACTTGACAAGGGCACAACTTACAGCGTCAATGCTGTCACTGTCAGCAATATTCTCCACCCTATCACTCCAGTTGAAGGTCAACACGGAACAAGTGCATGCTGTGGTAAGACTTTGCGTTTACAGCGACATGAATGTGCTGCCAACGAAACCCGCTGCTGCGGAGAGACTATGCGGACACACTGTATAAATTTTGGATTCAATATATGTATTTCAAACCTGCATCGATAAATTACTGAATGTCAATTGATACCAACAATGCCAGGAAATCCCTTCTTGAAAGCATTCCAAGTGAGCTGTGACTACATTCTTAAAGCATTTGAAATTGACTTCCTCTATTAATACTCCAATGTCTTCCTCGGCTTGTACCTTGCAAACTATGTGCTACCGTTCGCCAGTAGACTTATAATGTTTGATATTAGCAGCATACTCCACAACAGATGCATTTAATTTACGTACTTATACTAAATTCTTTTGAAAATTTGCTCTAATTGCAGTGTTTTGTGACAAATGTATTGCATAATATTCTGACCTCCATTCTCAAAAGATGTGCTGGTACAAATATTAAGGGTATAGTCGCTTTTTACTTAATGATAGGTGGACATGTTAGATCCTAACACTTCTTACGGCCTTCCGGTAAAAAGAGAAAAAATACATACTCATTTTGTCGTGAATCCTTAAAGCTATTACTTCCATTAAGGCACTGAGTCAGCAGTTTGTGCCGCACTGAGATTTTCTTGTTATGTTCGGGAGATTGTGTATTTAAGTTTTAGAACTAGGGAAGACATAACCACATCTGTGTAACGCTTCACTTCAACTCGGCTGTGATTTAAAATTACATAGTTTGCTATTTGTGTAAATAGTATTAGTGATGGCAAATAAATAAAATAATTAATCAATTCACTTTATTCCTAGGACATGCAAGAAGAGACCCAGGATGTGGAAAGTGAAGCACGTGGAAATAATTCTAATGAGTAAGTGTACAACCTATGAGGAAACATGTCATTTAACTTTTGTGTATGCATAACTGAATATTTTGGATACGAATAAGTTTTGTTAGCAACGTCTGATATATCTCGCACTTTATGTGTCGTTACTGCTTGACTCAACAAAGTAGATACATTATTGACATTAACTTCCTCTTTGCTAGCCCACAAATTATCATTCGGAGTTCTCAGTGTCTGGAAGTGTTTAACCCAGGAACCCTACACTTGTTTATTACGGTACAAACACTAATCATACTCAGTGCCCCAAGAATAATAAGCTTAATTTACGTATTACAAACCAATATTTATTGAATTTAGTATAACAACTGGTTACTTACGGAAAAGTTTGTTTATATTAGACTTAAACATTCTATACTAAAAATAAAAAATAAATAACACCCCATATTTTAGAGTGTTTTACTGAATGTCATCTCTACAATTGACTCAAACTGATACGATATGACTTTTGCATACATACATCTTACACTCTGCACACATCATAGTGGTTTTGGTGTCCTTGGTTCGCGGAAAGTACTCAACATGAAACATAACACTAAATTACACTGGGGGACTCAGTGTTCCAAAATCGATCTATAGCAAAGGATTGGTCTTTTACAACTGTGACTAATATGGCAACTGAAAGATGGTCAAAGACAAATAAAAGCCATGGCAGCTGCAGGCTGGAAGTGTTGCCAACACAAACCCAGAGCAAAACGAAAATTCACTGGGGCACCCAGTGTTGGGTCCAGGGTTAAGAAAAGTTAGTCATCCTGTTGATGACAATTTGTCTTGTGGAAGTTACTCTCATCTGCTTGAAGAAATTACTGTACATACGCTTCAGTGATACGTTAATCAATGCATTTTATAAGTAACATCCACTACTTTGAACCTCCACTTTAGTGTATGTGTGTCCTCAACCCGTTTTGACCTTTTGTAACCCAGGTTGCTAAATCATAACAATGAAACTTCATGAGCCATCAACGATTTAATTCACATTGCAACAGAATCACTTCAACTAAAATCTTAATCTAAACACAAGGATAAAAGGCCGCACTTACCAAAAAAAATTCACACGTCGTCCTACGACCATTCCTTAATGTAATAACCATCGACACCGAAACACACATTTAAACTTGCATCAAAACCGAACAAACATTCACAGAGGCCCGAATCTAGTATAGCAATATTTCCAGCAGCGGAAGATAATAGGAATAACGGTGTACTTAATGTAAACGTGTTGGAGTGCAAACCCATACAATGATACTATTTCGGAGGAGTGGGATTAAGGTGTTGGTTGATGAAAAGTAAACATTCGGATTAAATTGTGCCAGTAAAAGTGTGGGAGGTTAGAGCGAGGCTTGCGGAGATGTGCCGAGAGTTGGATTTGTACGCGCTTTGATGACTGAATTTTGTGAATTTTGGTGCAAAAACTGTTTTTTGTATGTTTTATTCACACAAAAATAGCCCAGTTCTTACTGCTTCAGGTAATGATTTTATTTTAGTCATTCCGGCTATTGTGAAGCTTGTAGAGGCCTCTTCGTATGAGCCCGCATGACATTTAAACATTTGAGGTGCTTTTATAAAAATAATAATAATAATAATAATAATACAGAAGAGGGGAAATGACCAGGAGATTTGTAAAATGGTAGAAAATAACTCAGGAAGAAAAAGCGAGGATATGTGAAGGGGAAGCATAAGGAGGAGAGCAGTAAATATTAACTCGCCTCTTTCTCGCATAGCTAATTTCCAATTTGTTGGTGTGTACAATATACTCCTTGTGGTGCAATTCTTATCACACATTGTTGTAACTTGGTACAATACTTGCTGTGTACAATATGCTCCCTGTGGTGCAATTCTTATCACACATTGTTGTAACCTGGTACAATAGTTGCTGTGTACAATATGCTCCCTGTGGTGCAATTCTTATCACACATTGTTTTAACTTGGTACAATAGTTGCTGTGTACAATATGCTCCTTGTGGTGCAATTCTAATGACATAATATTGTAACTTGGTACAATAGTTGCTGTGTACAATATGCTCCTTGTGGTGCAATTGTTATCACACATTGTTGTAACTTGGTACAATAGTTGCTGTGTTCAATATGTTCCTTGTGGTGCAATTCTTATCACACATTGTTGTAGCTTGGTACAATAGTTGCTGTGTACAATATGCTCCTTGTGGTGCAATTCTTATCACACATTGTTGTTACTTGGTAGAATAGTTGCTGTGTACAATATGCTCCTTTTGGTGCAATTCTTATCACACATTGTTGTTACTTGGTACAATAGTTGCTGTGTAAAATAAGCTCCTCGTGGTGCAATTCTTATCACACATTGTTGTAACTTGGTACAACAGTTGCTGTGTACAATATGTTCCTTGTGGTGCAATTCTTATCACACACTGTTGTAACTTGGTACAATAGTTGCTGTGTTCAATATGTTCCTTGTGGTGCAATTCTTATCACGCATTGTTGTAACTTGGTACAATAGTTGCTGTGTACAATATGCTCCTCGTGGTGCAGTTCTTATCACACATTGTTGTTACTTGGTAGAATAGTTGATGTGCACAATATGCTCCGTGTGTTGCAATTCTTATCACACATTGATGTAACTTGGTACAATAGTTTCTGTGTAAAATAAGCTCCTCGTGGTGCAATTCTTATCACACATTGTTGTAACTTGGTACAATATTTGCTGTGTACAATATGCTCCTTGTGGTGCAATTGTTATCACACATTGTTGTAACTTGGTACAATAGTTGCTGTGTACAATATGCTCCTTGTGGTGCAATTCTTATCACACATTGTTTTAACTTGGTGCAATAGTTGCTGTGTACAATATGCTCCTTGTGGTGCAATTCATATCACATATTGTTGTTACTTGGAACAAAAGTTGCTGTGTACAATATGCTCCTTGTAGTGCAATTATTATCACACATTGTTGTAAATTGGTACAATAGTTGCTGTGTACAATATGCTCCTTGTAGTGCAATTCTTATCACACATTGTTGTAAATTGGTACAATAGTTGCTGTGTACAATATGCTCCTTGTGGTGCAATTGTTATCACACATTGTTGTAACATGGTACAATAGTTGCTGTGTACGATATGCTCCTTGTGGTGCAATTCTTATCACACATTGTTGTAACTTGGTACAATAGTTGCTGGGTACAATATACTCCTTGTGGTGCAATTCTTATCACACAGTGTTGTTACTTGGTAGAATAGTTGCTGTGTACAATATGCTCCTTTTGGTGCAATTCTTATCACACATTGTTGTTACTTGGTACAATAGTTGCTGTGTACAATATGCTCCTTGTGCTGCAATCCTTATCACACATTGTAGAAACTTAGCACAATTGTTGCTGTGTACAATATAATACCTTAGGTCCAATTCTTATCACAAATTGTTGTAACTTGGTACAATAGTTGCTGTGTACAATATGCTCCTTGTGGTGCAATTCTTATCACACAATGTTGTAACATGGTACAATAGTTGTTGTGTACAATAAGCTCCTTTTGCTGCAATTCTTATCGCACATTGTTGTAAATTGGTACAATAGATACTGTGTACAATATGCTCATTGTGCTGCAATTCTTATCACACATTGTTGTAACATGGAATAATAGTTGCTGTGTACAATATGCTCCTTGTGGTCCAATTCTTATCACACATTGTTGTAACTTGGTACAATAGTTGTTGTGTACAATATGATCCTTCTGGTGCAATTATTATGACACATTGTTGTAACTTGGTACAATAGTTGCTGTGTACAAAATGTTCCTTGTGCTGCAATTCTTATCACACAATGTTGTTACTTGGTAGAATATTTGATGTGTACAATATGCTCCTTGTGGTGCAATTCTTATCTCGCATTGTTGTAACTTGGTACAATAATTGCTGTGTACAATAAGCTCCTAGTGCTGCAATTCTTATCACACATTGTTGTAAATTGGAAGAATAGTTGCTGTGTACAGTATGCTCCTTGTGCTGCAATTCCTATCACACATTGTTGTAACTTGGTACAATAGTTGCTGTGTACAATATGCTCCTTGTGCTGCAATTCTTATCACACAATGTTGTTACTTGGTAGAATATTTGCTGTATACAATATGCTCCTTGTGGTCCAATTCTTATCACACATTGTTGTAACTTGGAACAATAGTTGCTGTGTACAATATGCTCCTTGTGGTCCAATTCTTATCACACATTGTTGTAACTTGGTACAATAGTTGCTGTGTGCAATTTGCTCCTTGTGGTGCAATTCTTAACACACATTGTTGTAACTTGATACAATAGTTGCTGTGTACAATATACTCCTTGTGCTGCAATTCTTATCACACATTGTTGTAACTTGGTACAATAGTTGCTGCGTACAATATGCTCCTTGTGGTGAAATTCTTATCACACATTGTTGTAACTTGGTACAATAGTTGCTGTGTACAATATGCTCCTTGTGGTGCAATTCTTATCACACATTGTTGTAACTTGGTACAATAATTGCTGTGTACAATATGCTCCTTGTGGTGCAATTCTTATCACACATTGTTGTAACTTGGTACAGTAGTTGCTGTGAACAATATGCTCCTTGTGGTGCAATTCTTTTCACACATTGTTGTAGCTTGGTACAATAGTTGCTGTGTACAATATGCTCCTTGTGCTGCAATCCTTATCACACATTGTTGTAACTTGGTACAATATTTGCTGTGTACAATATGCTCCTTGTGGTGCAATTCCTATCACACATTGTTGTAACTTTGTACAATAGTTTCTGTGTACAATATGCTCCTTGTGGTGCAATTCTTATCACACAATATTGTAACTTGGTACAATAGTTGCTGTGTACAATATGCTCCTTGTGGTGCAAATCTTATCACACATTGTTGTAACTTGGTACAATAGTAGCCGTGTACAATATGCTCCTTGTGGTGCAAATTCGTATCACACATTGTTGTAACTTTGTACAATGGTTGCTGTGTACAATATGCTCCTTGTGGTGCAATTCTTATGACTTAATATTGTAACTTGGTACAATAGTTGCTGTGTACAATATGCTCCTTGTGGTGCAAATTCCTATCACACATTGTTGTAACTTTGTACAATGGTTGCTGTGTACAATATGCTCCTTGTGGTGCAATTCATATGACAAAATATAGTAACTTGGTACAATAGTTGCTGTGTACAATATGCTCCTTGTGGTGCAATTGTTATCACACATTTTTGTAACTTGGTACAATAGTTGCTGTGTTCAATATGTTCCTTGTGGTGCAATTCTTATCACACATTGTTGTATCTTGGTACAATAGTTGCTGTGTACAATATGCTCCTTGTGGTGCAATTCTTATCACACATTGTTGTTACTTGGTAGAATAGTTGCTGTGTACAATATGCTCCTTTTGGTGCAATTCTTATCACACATTGTTGTTACTTGGTACAATAGTTGCAGTGTACAATATGCTCCTTGTGCTGCAATTCTTATCACACATTTTTGTAACTTGGCACACTTGTTGCTGTGTACAATATACTGCTTTTGGTCCAATTCTTATCACAAATTGTTGTTACTTGGTAGAATAGTTGCTGTGTACAATATGCTCCTTGTGGTGCAATTCTTATCACACATTGTTGTTACTTGGTAGAATAGTTGCTGTGTACAATATGCTCCTTTTGGTGCAATTCTTATCACACATTGTTGTTACTTGGTACAATAGTTGCTGTGTAAAATAAGCTCCTCGTGGTGCAATTCTTATCACACATTGTTGTAACTTGGTACAACAGTTGCTGTGTACAATATGTTCCTTGTGGAGCAATTCTTATCACACACTGTTGTAACTTGGTACAATAGTTGCTGTGTTCAATATGTTCCTTGTGGTGCAATTCTTATCACGCATTGTTGTAACTTGGTACAATAGTTGCTGTGTACAATATGCGCCTTGTGGTGCAGTTCTTATCACACATTGTTGTTACTTGGTAGAATAGTTGATGTGCACAATATGCTCCGTGTGTTGCAATTCTTATCACACATTGATGTATCATGGTACAATAGTTGCTGTGTAAAATAAGCTCCTCGTGGTGCAATTCTTATCACACATTGTTGTAACTTGGTACAATATTTGCTGTGTACAATATGCTCCTTGTGGTGCAATTGTTATCACACATTGTTGTAACTTGGTACAATAGTTGCTGTGTACGATATGCTCCTTGTGGTGCAATTCTTATCACACATTGTTTTAACTTGGTGCAATAGTTGCTGTGTACAATATGCTCCTTGTGGTGCAATTCATATCACATATTGTTGTTACTTGGAACAAAAGTTGCTGTGTACAATATGCTCCTTGTAGTGCAATTATTATCACACATTGTTGTAAATTGGTACAATAGTTGCTGTGTACAATATGCTCCTTGTAGTGCAATTCTTATCACACATTGTTGTAAATTGGTACAATAGTTGCTGTGTACAATATGCTCCTTGTGGTGCAATTGTTATCACACATTGTTGTAACATGGTACAATAGTTGCTGTGTACGATATGCTCCTTGTGGTGCAATTCTTATCACACATTGTTGTAACTTGGTACAATAGTTTCTGGGTACAATATACTCCTTGTGGTGCAATTCTTATCACACAGCGTTGTTACTTGGTAGAATAGTTGCTGTGTACAATATGCTCCTTTTGGTGCAATTCTTATCACACATTGTTGTTACTTGGTAGAATAGTTGCTGTGTACAATATGCTCCTTGTGCTGCAATCCTTATCACACATTGTTGAAACTTAGCACAATTGTTGCTGTGTACAATATAATACCTTAGGTCCAATTCTTATCACAAATTGTTGTAACTTGGTACAATAGTTGCTGTGTACAATATGCTCCTTGTGGTGCAATTCTTATCACACAATGTTGTAACTTGGTACAATAGTTGTTGTGTACAATAAGCTCCTTTTGCTGCAATTCTTATCGCACATTGTTGCAAATTGGTACAATAGATACTGTGTACAATATGCTCATTGTGCTGCAATTCTTATCACACATTGTTGTAACATGGAATAATAGTTGCTGTGTACAATATGCTCCTTGTGGTCCAATTCTTATCACACATTGTTGTAACTTGGTACAATAGTTGCTGTGTACAATATGATCCTTCTGGTGCAATTATTTTGACACATTGTTGTAACTTGGTACAATAGTTGCTGTGTACAAAATGCTCCTTGTGCTGCAATTCTTATCACACAATGTTGTTACTTGGTAGAATATTTGATGTGTACAATATGCTCCTTGTGGTGCAATTCTTATCTCGCATTGTTGTAACTTGGTACAATAATTGCTGTGTAAAATAAGCTCCTAGTGCTGCAATTCTTATCACACATTGTTGTAAATTGGAAGAATAGTTGCTGTGTACAGTATGCTCCTTGTGCTACAATTCCTATCACACATTGTTGTAACTTGGTACAATAGTTGCTGTGTACAATATGCTCCTTGTGCTGCAATTCTTATCACACAATGTTGTTACTTGGTAGAATATTTGCTGTATACGATATGCTCCTTGTGGTCAAATTCTTATCACACATTGTTGTAACTTTGTACAGTAGTTGCTGTGAACAATATGCTCCTTGTGGTGCAATTCTTTTCACACATTGTTGTAGCTTGGTACAATAGTTGCTGTGTACAATATGCTCCTTGTGCTGCAAACCTTATCACACATTGTTGTAACTTGGTACAATATTTGCTGTGTACAATATGCTCCTTGTGGTGCAATTCTTATCACACATTGTCGTAACTTGGTACAATAGTTGCTGTGTACAATAAGCTCCTAGTGCTGCAATTCGTTTCACACATTGTTGTAAATTGGTAGAATATTTCCTGTGTACAATATGCTCCTTGTGGTGCAATTCTTATCACACATTGTTGTTAAATGGTACAATAGTTGCTGTGTAAAATATGCTCCTTGTGGTGCAATTCTTATCTCGCATTGTTGTAACTTGTTACAATAATTGCTGTGTACAATAAGCTCCTAGTGCTGCAATTCTTATCACACATTGTTGTAAATTGGTAGAATAGTTGCTGTGTACAGTATTCTCCTTGTGCTGCAATTCCTATCACACATTGTTGTAACTTGATACAATAGTTGCTGTGTACAATATACTCTTTGTGCTGCAATTCTTATCACACATTGTTGTAACTTGGTACAATAGTTGCTGCGTACAATATGCTCCTTGTGGTGAAATTCTTATCACACATTGTTGTAACTTGGTACAATAGTTGCTGTGTACAATATGCTCCTTGTGGTGCAATTCTTATCACACATTGTTGTAACTTGGTACAATAATTGCTGTGTACAATATGCTCCTTGTGGTGCAATTCTTATCACACATTGTTGTAACTTGGTACAGTAGTTGCTGTGAACAATATGGTCCTTGTGGTGCAATTCTTTTCACACATTGTTGTAGCTTGGTACAATAGTTGCTGTGTACAATATGCTCCTTGTGCTGCAATCCTTATCACACATTGTTGTAACTTGGTACAATATTTGCTGTGTACAATATGCTCCTTGTGGTGCAATTCCTATCACACATTGTTGTA
Source organism: Meconema thalassinum (assembly GCA_946902985.2). NCBI lineage: Eukaryota > Metazoa > Arthropoda > Insecta > Orthoptera > Tettigoniidae > Meconema > Meconema thalassinum. The sequence continues at coordinate 795,803,390 of OX336388.2, read as the reverse complement.
ACTTTGTACAATACTTGCTGTGTACAATATGCTCCTTGTGGTGCAATTCTTATGACACAATATTGTAACTTGGTACAATAGTTGCTGTGTACAATATGCTCCTTGTGGTGCAAATCTTATCACACATTGTTGTAACTTGGTACAATAGTTGCCGTGTACAATATGCTCCTTGTGGTGCAAATTCGTATCACACATTGTTGTAACTTTGTACAATGGTTGCTGTGTACAATATGCTCCTTGTGGTGCAATTCTTATGACATAATATTGTAACTTGGTACAATAGTTGCTGTGTACAATATGCTCCTTGTGGTGCAAATCTTATCACACATTGTTGTAACTTGGTACAATAGTTGCCGTGTACAATATGCTCCTTGTGGTGCAAATTCGTATCACACATTGTTGTAACTTTGTACAATGGTTGCTGTGTACAATATGCTCCTTGTGGTGCAATTCTTATGACTTAATATTGTAACTTGGTACAATAGTTGCTGTGTACAATATGCTCCTTGTGGTGCAAATTCCTATCACACATTGTTGTAACTTTGTACAATGGTTCCTGTGTACAATATGCTCCTTGTGGTGCAATTCATATGACAAAATATTGTAACTTGGTTCAATAGTTGCTGTGTACAATATGCTCCTTGTGGTGCAATTGTTATCACACATTTTTGTAACTTGGTACAATAGTTGCTGTGTTCAATATGTTCCTTGTGGTGCAATTCTTATCACACATTGTTGTATCTTGGTACAATAGTTGCTGTGTACAATATGCTCCTTGTGGTGCAATTCTTATCACACATTGTTGTTACTTGGTAGAATAGTTGCTGTGTACAATATGCTCCTTTTGGTGCAATTCTTATCACACATTGTTGTTACTTGGTACAATAGTTGCAGTGTACAATATGCTCCTTGTGCTGCAATTCTTATCACACATTTTTGTAACTTGGCACACTTGTTGCTGTGTACAATATACTGCTTTTGGTCCAATTCTTATCACAAATTGTTGTAACATGGTACAATAGTTGCTGTGTACAAAATGCTCCTTGTGGTGCAATTCTTATCACACATTGTTGTAACTTGGTACAATAGTTGTTGTGTACAATAAGCTCCTAGTGCTGCAATTCTTATCGCACTTTGTTGTAAATTGGTACAATAGTTACTGTGTACAATATGCTCCTTGTGCTGCAATTCTTATCACACATTGTTGTAACTTGGAACAATAGTTGCTGTGTACAATATGCTCCTTGTGGTCCAATTCTTATCACACATTGTTGTAACTTGGTACAATAGTTGCTGTGTACAATATGCTCCTTCTGGTGCAATTATTATGACACATTGTTGTAACTTGGTACAATAGTTGCTGTGTACAATATGCTCCTTGTGGTGCAATTGTTATCACACATTGTTGTAACTTGGTACAATAGTTGCTGTGTTCAATATGTTCCTTGTGGTGCAATTCTTATCACACATTGTTGTATCTTGGTACAATAGTTGCTGTGTACAATATGCTCCTTGTGGTGCAATTCTTATCACACATTGTTGTTACTTGGTAGAATAGTTGCTGTGTACAATATGCTCCTTTTGGTGCAATTCTTATCACACATTGTTGTTACTTGGTACAATAGTTGCAGCGTACAATATGCTCCTTGTGCTGCAATTCTTATCACACATTGTTGTAACTTGGCACAATAGTGTCTGTGTACAATATTCTCCTTGTGCTGCAATTCTTATCGCACATTGTTGTAACTTGGTACAATAGTTGCTGTGTACATTATGCTCCTTGTGGTGCAATTCTTATCACACATTGTTGTAACTTGGTACAATAGTTGCTGTGTACAATATTCTCCTTGTGCTGCAATTCTTATCGCTCATTGTTGTAACTTGGTACAATAATTGCTGTGTACAATGTGCTCCTTCTGGTGCAATTCTTATCACACATTGTTGTAACTTGGTACAATAATTGCTGTGTACAATATGCTCCTTGTGGTGCAATTCTTATCACACATTGTCGTAACTTGGTACAATAGTTGCTGTGTACAATAAGCTCCTAGTGCTGCAATTCGTATCACACATTGTTGTAAATTGGTAGAATATTTCCTGTGTACAATATGCTCCTTGTGGTGCAATTCTTATCACACATTGTTGTTAAATGGTACAATAGTTGCTGTGTAAAATATGCTCCTTGTGGTGCAATTCTTATCTCGCATTGTTGTAACTTGTTACAATAATTGCTGTGTACAATAAGCTCCTAGTGCTGCAATTCTTATCACACATTGTTGTAAATTGGTAGAATAGTTGCTGTGTACAGTATTCTCCTTGTGCTGCAATTCCTATCACACATTGTTGTAACTTGGAACAATAGTTGCTGTGTACAATATGCTCCTTGTGGTCCAATTCTTATCACACATTGTTGTAACTTGGTACAATAGTTGCTGTGTGCAATTTGCTCCTTGTGGTGCAATTCTTAACACACATTGTTGTAACTTGATACAATAGTTGCTGTGTACAATATACTCCTTGTGCTGCAATTCTTATCACACATTGTTGTAACTTGGTACAATAGTTGCTGTGTACAATATGCTCCTTGTGGTGAAATTCTTATCACACATTGTTGTAACTTGGTACAATAGTTGCTGTGTACAATATGCTCCTTGTGGTGCAATTCTTATCACACATTGTTGTAACTTGGTACAATAATTGCTGTGTACAATATGCTCCTTGTGGTGCAATTCTTATCACACATTGTTGTAACTTGATACAGTAGTTGCTGTGAACAATATGCTCCTTGTGGTGCAATTCTTTTCACACATTGTTGTAGCTTGGTACAATAGTTGCTGTGTACAATATGCTCATTGTGCTGCAATCCTTATCACACATTGTTGTAACTTGGTACAATATTTGCCGTGTACAATATGCTCCTTGTGGTGCAATTCCTATCACACATTGTTGTAACTTTGTACAATAGTTGCTGTGTACAATATGCTCCTTGTGGTGCAATTCTTATCACACAATATTGTAACTTGGTACAATAGTTGCTGTGTACAATATGCTCCTTGTGGTGCAAATCTTATCACACATTGTTGTAACTTGGTACAATAGTTGCCGTGTACAATATGCTCCTTGTGGTGCAAATTCGTATCACACATTGTTGTAACTTTGTACAATGGTTGCTGTGTACAATATGCTCCTTGTGGTGTAATTCTTATGACATAATATTGTAACTTGGTACAATAGTTGCTGTGTACAATATGCTCCTTGTGGTGCAAATCTTATCACACATTGTTGTAACTTGGTACAATAGTTGCCGTGTACAATATGCTCCTTGTGGTGCAAATTCGTATCACACATTGTTGTAACTTTGTACAATGGTTGCTGTGTACAATATGCTCCTTGTGGTGCAATTCTTATGACTTAATATTGTAACTTGGTACAATAGTTGCTGTGTACAATATGCTCCTTGTGGTGCAAATTCCTATCACACATTGTTGTAACTTTGTACAATGGTTGCTGTGTACAATATGCTCCTTGTGGTGCAATTCATATGACAAAATATTGTAACTTGGTACAATAGTTGCTGTGTACAATATGCTCCTTGTGGTGCAATTGTTATCACACATTTTTGTAACTTGGTACAATAGTTGCTGTGTTCAATATGTTCCTTGTGGTGCAATTCTTATCACACATTGTTGTATCTTGGTACAATAGTTGCTGTGTACAATATGCTCCTTGTGGTGCAATTCTTATCACACATTGTTGTTACTTGGTAGAATAGTTGCTGTGTACAATATGCTCCTTTTGGTGCAATTCTTATCACACATTGTTGTTACTTGGTACAATAGTTGCAGTGTACAATATGCTCCTTGTGCTGCAATTCTTATCACACATTTTTGTAACTTGGCACACTTGTTGCTGTGTACAATATACTGCTTTTGGTCCATTCTTATCACAAATTGTTGTAACATGGTACAATAGTTGCTGTGTACAAAATGCTCCTTGTGGTGCAATTCTTATCACACATTGTTGTAACCTGGTACAATAGTTGTTGTGTACAATAAGCTCCTAGTGCTGCAATTCTTATCGCACTTTGTTGTAAATTGGTACAATAGTTACTGTGTACAATATGCTCCTTGTGCTGCAATTCTTATCACACATTGTTGTAACTTGGAACAATAGTTGCTATGTACAATATGCTCCTTGTGGTCCCATTCTTATCACACATTGTTGTAACTTGGTACAATAGTTGCTGTGTACAATATGCTCCTTCTGGTGCAATTATTATGACACATTGTTGTAACTTGGTACAATAGTTGCTGTGTACAATATGCTCCTTGTGGTGCAATTGTTATCACACATTGTTGTAACTTGGTACAATAGTTGCTGTGTTCAATATGTTCCTTGTGGTGCAATTCTTATCACACATTGTTGTAACTTGGTACAATAATTGCTGTGTACAATATGCTCCTTGTGGTGCAATTCTTATCACACATTGTTGTAACTTGGTACAGTAGTTGCTGTGAACAATATGGTCCTTGTGGTGCAATTCTTTTCACACATTGTTGTAGCTTGGTACAATAGTTGCTGTGTACAATATGCTCCTTGTGCTGCAATCCTTATCACACATTGTTGTAACTTGGTACAATATTTGCTGTGTACAATATGCTCCTTGTGGTGCAATTCCTATCACACATTGTTGTAACTTTGTACAATAGTTGCTGTGTACAATATGCTCCTTGTGGTGCAATTCTTATCACACAATATTGTAACTTGGTACAATAGTTGCTGTGTACAATATGCTCCTTGTGGTGCAAATCTTATCACACATTGTTGTAACTTGGTACAATAGTTGCCGTGTACAATATGCTCCTTGTGGTGCAAATTCGTATCACACATTGTTGTAACTTTGTACAATGGTTGCTGTGTACAATATGCTCCTTGTGGTGCAATTCTTATGACATAATATGGTAACTTGGTACAATAGTTGCTGTGTACAATATGCTCCTTGTGGTGCAAATCTTATCACACATTGTTGTAACTTGGTACAATAGTTGCCGTGTACAATATGCTCCTTGTGGTGCAAATTCGTATCACACATTGTTGTAACTTTGTACAATGGTTGCTGTGTACAATATGCTCCTTGTGGTGCAATTCTTATGACTTAATATTGTAACTTGGTACAATAGTTGCTGTGTACAATATGCTCCTTGAGGAGCAAATTCCTATCACACATTGTTGTAACTTTGTACAATGGTTCCTGTGTACAATATGCTCCTTGTGGTGCAATTCATATGACAAAATATTGTAACTTGGTTCAATAGTTGCTGTGTACAATATGCTCCTTGTGGTGCAATTGTTATCACACATTGTTGTTACTTGGTACAATAGTTGCTGTGTTCAATATGTTCCTTGTGGTGCAATTCTTATCACACATTGTTGTATCTTGGTACAATAGTTGCTGTGTACAATATGCTCCTTGTGGTGCAATTCTTATCACACATTGTTGTTACTTGGTAGAATAGTTGCTGTGTACAATATGCTCCTTTTGGTGCAATTCTTATCACACATTGTTGTTACTTGGTACAATAGTTGCAGCGTAAAATATGCTCCTTGTGCTGCAATTCTTATCACACATTGTTGTAACTTGGCACAATAGTGTCTGTGTACAATATTCTCCTTGTGCTGCAATTCTTATCGCACATTGTTGTAACTTGGTACAATAGTTGCTGTGTACATTATGCTCCTTGTGGTGCAATTCTTATCACACATTGTTGTAACTTGGTACAATAGTTGCTGTGTACAATATTCTCCTTGTGCTGCAATTCTTATCGCTCATTGTTGTAACTTGGTACAATAATTGCTGTGTACAATGTGCTCCTTCTGGTGCAATTCTTATCACACATTGTTGTAACTTGGTACAATAATTGCTGTGTACAATATGCTCCCTGTGGTGCAATTCTTATCACACATTGTCGTAACTTGGTACAATAGTTGCTGTGTACAATAAGCTCCTAGTGCTGCAATTCGTATCACACATTGTTGTAAATTGGTAGAATATTTCCTGTGTACAATATGCTCCTTGTGGTGCAATTCTTATCACACATTGTTGTTAAATGGTACAATAGTTGCTGTGTAAAATATGCTCCTTGTGGTGCAATTCTTATCTCGCATTGTTGTAACTTGTTACAATAATTGCTGTGTACAATAAGCTCCTAGTGCTGCAATTCTTATCACACATTGTTGTAAATTGGTAGAATAGTTGCTGTGTACAGTATTCTCCTTGTGCTGCAATTCCTATCACACATTGTTGTAACTTGGAACAATAGTTGCTGTGTACAATATGCTCCTTGTGGTCCAATTCTTATCACACATTGTTGTAACTTGGTACAATAGTTGCTGTGTGCAATTTGCTCCTTGTGGTGCAATTCTTAACACACATTGTTGTAACTTGATACAATAGTTGCTGTGTACAATATACTCCTTGTGCTGCAATTCTTATCACACATTGTTGTAACTTGGTACAATAGTTGCTGTGTACAATATGCTCCTTGTGGTGAAATTCTTATCACACATTGTTGTAACTTGGTACAATAGTTGCTGTGTACAATATGCTCCTTGTGGTGCAATTCTTATCACACATTGTTGTAACTTGGTACAATAATTGCTGTGTACAATATGCTCCTTGTGGTGCAATTCTTATCACACATTGTTGTAACTTGATACAGTAGTTGCTGTGAACAGTATGCTCCTTGTGGTGCAATTCTTTTCACACATTGTTGTAGCTTGGTACAATAGTTGCTGTGTACAATATGCTCATTGTGCTGCAATCCTTATCACACATTGTTGTAACTTGGTACAATATTTGCTGTGTACAATATGCTCCTTGTGGTGCAATTCCTATCACACATTGTTGTAACTTTGTACAATAGTTGCTGTGTACAATATGCTCCTTGTGGTGCAATTCTTATCACACAATATTGTAACTTGGTACAATAGTTGCTGTGTACAATATGCTCCTTGTTGTGCAAATCTTATCACACATTGTTGTAACTTGGTACAATAGTTGCCGTGTACAATATGCTCCTTGTGGTGCAAATTCGTATCACACATTGTTGTAACTTTGTACAATGGTTGCTGTGTACAATATGCTCCTTGTGGTGCAATTCTTATGACATAATATTGTAACTTGGTACAATAGTTGCTGTGTACAATATGCTCCTTGTGGTGCAAATCTTATCACACATTGTTGTAACTTGGTACAATAGTTGCCGTGTACAATATGCTCCTTGTGGTGCAAATTCGTATCACACATTGTTGTAACTTTGTACAATGGTTGCTGTGTACAATATGCTCCTTGTGGTGCAATTCTTATGACTTAATATTGTAACTTGGTACAATAGTTGCTGTGTACAATATGCTCCTTGTGGTGCAAATTCCTATCACACATTGTTGTAACTTTGTACAATGGTTGCTGTGTACAATATGCTCCTTGTGGTGCAATTCATATGACAAAATATTGTAACTTGGTACAATAGTTGCTGTGTACAATATGCTCCTTGTGGTGCAATTGTTATCACACATTTTTGTAACTTGGTAAAATAGTTGCTGTGTTCAATATGTTCCTTGTGGTGCAATTCTTATCACACATTGTTGTATCTTGGTACAATAGTTGCTGTGTACAATATGCTCCTTGTGGTGCAATTCTTATCACACATTGTTGTTACTTGGTAGAATAGTTGCTGTGTACAATATGCTCCTTTTGGTGCAAATCTTATCACACATTGTTGTTACTTGGTACAATAGTTGCAGTGTACAATATGCTCCTTGTGCTGCAATTCTTATCACACATTTTTGTAACTTGGCACACTTGTTGCTGTGTACAATATACTGCTTTTGGTCCAATTCTTATCACAAATTGTTGTAACATGGTACAATAGTTGCTGTGTACAAAATGCTCCTTGTGGTGCAATTCTTATCACACATTGTTGTAACTTGGTACAATAGTTGTTGTGTACAATAAGCTCCTAGTGCTGCAATTCTTATCGCACTTTGTTGTAAATTGGTACAATAGTTACTGTGTACAATATGCTCCTTGTGCTGCAATTCTTATCACACATTGTTGTAACTTGGAACAATAGTTGCTATGTACAATATGCTCCTTGTGGTCCCATTCTTATCACACATTGTTGTAACTTGGTACAATAGTTGCTGTGTACAATATGCTCCTTCTGGTGCAATTATTATGACACATTGTTGTAACTTGGTACAATAGTTGCTGTGTACAATATGCTCCTTGTGGTGCAATTGTTATCACACATTGTTGTAACTTGGTACAATAGTTGCTGTGTTCAATATGTTCCTTGTGGTGCAATTCTTATCACACATTGTTGTAACTTGGTACAATAATTGCTGTGTACAATATGCTCCTTGTGGTGCAATTCTTATCACACATTGTTGTAACTTGGTACAGTAGTTGCTGTGAACAATATGGTCCTTGTGGTGCAATTCTTTTCACACATTGTTGTAGCTTGGTACAATAGTTGCTGTGTACAATATGCTCCTTGTGCTGCAATCCTTATCACACATTGTTGTAACTTGGTACAATATTTGCTGTGTACAATATGCTCCTTGTGGTGCAATTCCTATCACACATTGTTGTAACTTTGTACAATAGTTGCTGTGTACAATATGCTCCTTGTGGTGCAATTCTTATCACACAATATTGTAACTTGGTACAATAGTTGCTGTGTACAATATGCTCCTTGTGGTGCAAATCTTATCACACATTGTTGTAACTTGGTACAATAGTTGCCGTGTACAATATGCTCCTTGTGGTGCAAATTCGTATCACACATTGTTGTAACTTTGTACAATGGTTGCTGTGTACAATATGCTCCTTGTGGTGCAATTCTTATGACATAATATTGTAACTTGGTACAATAGTTGCTGTGTACAATATGCTCCTTATGGTGCAAATCTTATCACACATTGTTGTAACTTGGTACAATAGTTGCCGTGTACAATATGCTCCTTGTGGTGCAAATTCGTATCACACATTGTTGTAACTTTGTACAATGGTTGCTGTGTACAATATGCTCCTTGTGGTGCAATTCTTATGACTTAATATTGTAACTTGGTACAATAGTTGCTGTGTACAATATGCTCCTTGTGGTGCAAATTCCTATCACACATTGTTGTAACTTTGTACAATGGTTCCTGTGTACAATATGCTCCTTGTGGTGCAATTCATATGACAAAATATTGTAACTTGGTTCAATAGTTGCTGTGTACAATATGCTCCTTGTGGTGCAATTGTTATCACACATTTTTGTAACTTGGTACAATAGTTGCTGTGTTCAATATGTTCCTTGTGGTGCAATTCTTATCACACATTGTTGTATCTTGGTACAATAGTTGCTGTGTACAATATGCTCCTTGTGGTGCAATTCTTATCACACATTGTTGTTACTTGGTAGAATAGTTGCTGTGTACAATATGCTCCTTTTGGTGCAATTCTTATCACACATTGTTGTTACTTGGTAGAATAGTTGCAGTGTACAATATGCTCCTTGTGCTGCAATTCTTATCACACATTTTTGTAACTTGGCACACTTGTTGCTGTGTACAATATACTGCTTTTGGTCCAATTCTTATCACAAATTGTTGTAACATGGTACAATAGTTGCTGTGTACAAAATGCTCCTTGTGGTGCAATTCTTATCACACATTGTTGTAACTTGGTACAATAGTTGTTGTGTACAATAAGCTCCTAGTGCTGCAATTCTTATCGCACTTTGTTGTAAATTGGTACAATAGTTACTGTGTACAATATGCTCCTTGTGCTGCAATTCTTATCACACATTGTTGTAACTTGGAACAATAGTTGCTGTGTACAATATGCTCCTTGTGGTCCAATTCTTATCACACATTGTTGTAACTTGGTACAATAGTTGCTGTGTACAATATGCTCCTTCTGGTGCAATTATTATGACACATTGTTGTAACTTGGTACAATAGTTGCTGTGTACAATATGCTCCTTGTGGTGCAATTGTTATCACACATTGTTGTAACTTGGTACAATAGTTGCTGTGTTCAATATGTTCCTTGTGGTGCAATTCTTATCACACTTTGTTGTATCTTGGTACAATAGTTGCTGTGTACAATATGCTCCTTGTGGTCCAATTCTTATCACACATTGTTGTTACTTGGTAGAATAGTTGCTGTGTACAATATGCTCCTTTTGGTGCAATTCTTATCACACATTGTTGTTACTTGGTACAATAGTTGCAGCGTACAATATGCTCCTTGTGCTGCAATTCTTATCACACATTGTTGTAACTTGGCACAATAGTGTCTGTGTACAATATTCTCCTTGTGCTGCAATTCTTATCGCACATTGTTGTAACTTGGTACAATAGTTGCTGTGTACATTATGCTCCTTGTGGTGCAATTCTTATCACACATTGTTGTAACATGGTACAATAGTTGCTGTGTACAATATTCTCCTTGTGCTGCAATTCTTATCGCACATTGTTGTAACTTGGTACAATAATTGCTGTGTACAATGTGCTCCTTCTGGTGCAATTCTTATCACACATTGTTGTAACTTGGTACAATAATTGCTGTGTACAATATGCTCCTTGTGGTGCAATTCTTATCACACATTGTCGTAACTTGGTACAATAGTTGCTGTGTACAATAAGCTCCTAGTGCTGCAATTCGTATCACACATTGTTGTAAATTGGTAGAATATTTCCTGTGTACAATATGCTCCTTGTGGTGCAATTCTTATCACACATTGTTGTTAAATGGTACAATAGTTGCTGTGTAAAATATGCTCCTTGTGGTGCAATTCTTATCTCGCATTGTTGTAACTTGTTACAGTAATTGCTGTGTACAATAAGCTCCTAGTGCTGCAATTCTTATCACACATTGTTGTAAATTGGTAGAATAGTTGCTGTGTACAGTATTCTCCTTGTGCTGCAATTCCTATCACACATTGTTGTAACTTGGAACAATAGTTGCTGTGTACAATATGCTCCTTGTGGTCCAATTCTTATCACACATTGTTGTAACTTGGTACAATAGTTGCTGTGTGCAATTTGCTCCTTGTGGTGCAATTCTTAACACACATTGTTGTAACTTGATACAATAGTTGCTGTGTACATATACTCCTTGTGCTGCAATTCTTATCACACATTGTTGTAACTTGGTACAATAGTTGCTGTGTACAATATGCTCCTTGTGGTGAAATTCTTATCACACATTGTTGTAACTTGGTACAATAGTTGCTGTGTACAATATGCTCCTTGTGGTGCAATTCTTATCACACATTGTTGTAACTTGGTACAATAATTGCTGTGTACAATATGCTCCTTGTGGTGCAATTCTTGTCACACATTGTTGTAACTTGGTACAGTAGTTGCTGTGAACAATATGCTCCTTGTGGTGCAATTCTTTTCACACATTGTTGTAGCTTGGTACAATAGTTGCTGTGTACAATATGCTCCTTGTGCTGCAATCCTTATCACACATTGTTGTAACTTGGTACAATATTTGCTGTGTACAATATGCTCCTTGTGGTGCAATTCCTATCACACATTGTTGTAACTTTGTACAATAGTTGCTGTGTACAATATGCTCCTTGTGGTGCAATTCTTATCACACAATATTGTAACTTGGTACAATAGTTGCTGTGTACAATATGCTCCTTGTGGTGCAAATCTTATCACACATTGTTGTAACTTGGTACAATAGTTGCCGTGTACAATATGCTCCTTGTGGTGCAAATTCGTATCACACATTGTTGTAACTTTGTACAATGGTTGCTGTGTACAATATGCTCCTTGTGGTGCAATTCTTATGACATAATATTGTAACTTGGTACAATAGTTGCTGTGTACAATATGCTCCTTGTGGTGCAAATCTTATCACACATTGTTGTAACTTGGTACAATAGTTGCCGTGTACAATATGCTCCTTGTGGTGCAAATTCGTATCACACATTGTTGTAACTTTGTACAATGGTTGCTGTGTACAATATGCTCCTTGTGGTGCAATTCTTATGACTTAATATTGTAACATGGTACAATAGTTGCTGTGTACAATATGCTCCTTGTGGTGCAAATTCCTATCACACATTGTTGTAACTTTGTACAATGGTTGCTGTGTACAATATGCTCCTTGTGGTGCAATTCATATGACAAAATATTGTAACTTGGTACAATAGTTGCTGTGTACAATATGCTCCTTGTGGTGCAATTGTTATCACACATTTTTGTAACTTGGACAATAGTTGCTGTGTTCAATATGTTCCTTTTGGTGCAATTCTTATCACACATTGTTGTATCTTGGTACAATAGTTGCTGTGTACAATATGCTCCTTGTGGTGCAATTATTATCACACATTGTTGTTACTTGGTAGAATAGTTGCTGTGTACAATATGCTCCTTTTGGTGCAATTCTTATCACACATTGTTGTTACTTGGTACAATAGTTGCAGTGTACAATATGCTCCTTGTGCTGCAATTCTTATCACACATTTTTGTAACTTGGCACACTTGTTGCTGTGTACAATATACTGCTTTTGGTCCAATTCTTATCACAAATTGTTGTAACATGGTACAATAGTTGCTGTGTACAAAATGCTCCTTGTGGTGCAATTCTTATCACACATTGTTGTAACTTGGTACAATAGTTGTTGTGTACAATAAGCTCCTAGTGCTGCAATTCTTATCGCACTTTGTTGTAAATTGGTACAATAGTTACTGTGTACAATATGCTCCTTGTGCTGCAATTCTTATCACACATTGTTGTAACTTGGAACAATAGTTGCTGTGTACAATATGCTCCTTGTGGTCCAATTCTTATCACACATTGTTGTAACTTGGTACAATAGTTGCTGTGTACAATATGCTCCTTCTGGTGCAATTATTATGACACATTGTTATAACTTGGTACAATAGTTGCTGTGTAGAATATGCTCCTTGTGGTGCAATTGTTATCACACATTGTTGTAACTTGGTACAATAGTTGCTGTGTTCAATATGTTCCTTGTGGTGCAATTCTTATCACACATTGTTGTATCTTGGTACAATAGTTGCTGTGTACAATATGCTCCTTGTGGTGCAATTCTTATCACACATTGTTGTTACTTGGTAGAATAGTTGCTGTGTACAATATGCTCCTTTTGGTGCAATTCCTATCACACATTGTTGTTACTTGGTACAATAGTTGCAGCGTACAATATGCTCCTTGTGCTGCAATTCTTATCACACATTGTTGTAACTTGGCACAATAGTGTCTGTGTACAATATTCTCCTTGTGCTGCAATTCTTATCGCACATTGTTGTAACTTGGTACAATAGTTGCTGTGTACATTATGCTCCTTGTGGTGCAATTCTTATCACACATTGTTGTAACTTGGTACAATAGTTGCTGTGTACAATATTCTCCTTGTGCTGCAATTCTTATCGCACATTGTTGTAACTTGGTACAATAATTGCTGTGTACAATGTGCTCCTTCTGGTGCAATTCTTATCACACATTGTTGTAACTTGGTACAATAATTGCTGTGTACAATATGCTCCTTGTGGTGCAATTCTTATCACACATTGTTGTAACTTGGTACATTAGTTGCTGTGTACAATATGCTCCTTGTGGTGCAATTCTTATCACACAATGTTGTAACTTGGTACAATAGTTGCTGTGTACATTATTCTCCTTGTGCTGCAATTCTTATCGCACATTGTTGTAACTTGGTACAATAGTTGCTGTGTACATTATGCTCCTTGTGGTGCAATTCTTATCTCACATTGTTGTTACTTGGTGCAATAGTTGCTGTGTATAATATGTTCCTTGTGGTGCAATACGTATCACACATTGTTGTAACTTGGTACAATAGTTGCTGTGTACATTATGCTCCTTGTGGTGCAATTCTTATCACACATTGTTGTTACTTGGTACAATATTTGCTGCGTACAATATGCTCCTTGTGGTGTAATTCTTACCACACATTGTTGTAACTTGGTACAATATTTGCTGTGTACAATATGTTCCTTGTGGTGCAATTCTTATCACACATTGTTGTATCTTGGTACAATAGTTGCTGTGTACAATATGCTCCTTGTGGTGCAATTCTTATCACACATTGTTGTTACTTGGTAGAATAGTTTCTGTGTACAATATGCTCCTTTTGGTGCAATTCTTATCACACATTGTTGTTACTTGGTACAATAGTTGCAGTGTACAATGTGCTCCTTGTGCTGCAATTCATATCACACATTGTTGTAACTAGGCACAATTGTTGCTGCGTACAATATACTCCTTTTGGTTCAATTCTTATCACAAATTGTTGTAACTTGGTACGATAGTTTCTGTGTACAATATGCTCCTTGTGGTCCAATTCTTATCACACATTGTTGTAACTTGGTACAATAGTTGCTGTGTACAATATGCTCCTTGTGCTGCAATTCTTATCACACATTGTTGTTACTTGGTAGAATAGTTGCTGTGTACAATATGCTCCTTGTGGTGAAATTCTTATCACACATTGTTGTAACTTGGTACAGTAGTTGTTGTGTACAATATTCTCCTTGTGCTGCAATTCTTATCGCACATTGTTGTAACTTGGTACAATAGTTGCTGTGTACATTATGCTCCGTGTGGTGCAATTGTTATCACACATTGTTGTAACTTGGTACAATAGTTGCTGTGTACAATATGTTCCTTGTGGTGCAATTCTTATCACACATTGTTGTAACTTGGTGCAATAGATGCTACGTACAATATGTTCCTTCTGGTGCAATTCTTATCGCACATTGTTGTAACTTGGTACAGTAGTTGTTGTGTACAATATTCTCCTTGTGCTGCAATTCTTATCGCACATTGTTGTAACTTGGTACAATAGTTGCTGTGTACATTATGCTCCTTGTGGTGCAATTGTTATCACACATTGTTGTAACTTGGTACAATAGTTGCTGTGTTCAATATGTTCCTTGTTGTGCAATTCTTATCACACATTGTTGTATCTTGGTACAATAGTTGCTGTGTACAATATGCTCCTTGTGGTGCAATTATTATCACACAATGTTGTAACTTGGTACAATAGTTGCTGTGTACAATATTCTCCTTGTGTTGCAATTCTTATCGCACATTGTTGTAACTTGGTACAATAGTTGCTGTTTACATTATGCTCCTTGCGGTGCAATTCTTATCACACATTGTTGTAACTTGGTACAATAGTTGCTGTGTACAATATTCTCCTTGTGCTGCAATTCTTATCGCACATTGTTGTAACTTGGTACAATAATTGCTGTGTACAATGTGCTCCTTCTGGTGCAATTCTTATCACACATTGTTGTAACTTGGTACAATAATTGCTGTGTACAATATGCTCCTTGTGGTGCAATTCTTATCACACATTGTTGTAACTTGGTACAGTAGTTGCTGTGTACAATATGCTCCTTGTGGTGCAATTCTTATCACACAATGTTGTAACTTGGTACAATAGTTGCTGTGTACAATATTCTCCTTGTGCTGCAATTCTTATCGCACATTGTTGTAACTTGGTACAATAGTTGCTGTGTACATTATGCTCCTTGTGGTGCAATTCTTATCTCACATTGTTGTTACTTGGTACAATAGTTGCTGTGTACAATATGTTCCTTTTGGTGCAATTCTTATCACACATTGTTGTAACTTGGTGCAATAGTTGCTGTGTACAATATGCTGCTTGTGCTGCAATTCTTATCACACATTGTTGTAACTTGGTACAATATTTGCTGTGTAAAATATGCTCCTTGTGGTGCAATTCTTATCACACATTGTTGTAACTTGGTACAATAGTTGCTGTGTACAATATGTTCCTTGTGGTGCAATTCTTATCACACATTGTTGTTACTTGGTAGGATAGTTGCTGTGTACAATATGCTCCTTGTGGTGCAATTCTTATCACACATAGTTGTAACTTGGTACAATAGTTGCTGTGTACAATATGCTCCTTGTGGTGCAATTGTTATCGCACATTGTTGTAATTTGTTACAATAGTTGCTTAAGGTGCAGTGATGTAAATGTGCTTTGGGTTTTGAACTGCTTTGAGGTTTAATGTAATGTTGATAGGTAGATTTTAATTAATAAATCTGATTCTTAAAATATTTAAAATGAGAGTTAAAATATTTCTAGAAAGAACAGTATCCATCTAACTAAACCCAAACCCCAGAGCAGTTATTGTTTCTATACATTTTAACTGAATGTAGAAAAAGAATTAGCTTGGTCAAACGAAACCTTTGATTCAAGGACTGTTTTATGGGACCATTTTCTTAACACAAATATGTTCAATAACTCAAACACTAATGAAGCTATTTAAATATAAATTAGCACAACAGATGCCAACAACTCTCTATGTAGAAGATTAAAATCTGGTCATGTTATGATGAAAACTGTGAAACTCGAACAATTCAGCCACACCTCCCCTAAATGGAGACTTATCTGGCAATCAGACTTTGAGGTTATGCAGGAGGAGATTGACGACGGGAACAGGATCACGGCTGAAGAAGTAAAGAGGGTGGCAAATAAACCACAATGTTGCAATGCGGCAGGAGTAGTAGATTTTCAGCCAGAAATCTTAAAGTATAGTGGGAAAGCAGAGCTGAAATGGATGCAGAGGATAATCAAATTGGCATACGGGTTAGGAAATGTACCCTCTGAGTGTAGCAATTAAAAACTCCCCAAATCGCTCAGCATTCTGTTAGTGTAGCAATGAAACTCTCCCCACATCGCTCAGCATTCTGTGAGTGTAGCGATGAAACTCTCCCCACATCGCTCAGCATTCTGTTTGGGTAGCAATGAAACTCTCCCCACATAGCTCAGCATTCTGTTAGTGTATCAATGAAACTCTCCCCATATCGCTCAGCATTCTGTTAGGGTAGCTATGAAACTCTCCCCACATCGATCAGCATTCCGTTAGTGTGGCAATGAAACTCTCCCCACATCGCTCAGCATTCTGTTAGTGTAGCAATGAAACTCTCCCCACATCGCTCAGCATTCTGTTAGTGTAGCAATGAAACTCTCCCCACATCGCTCAGCATTCTGTTAGTGTAGCAATGAAACTCTCCCCACATCGCTCAGCATTCTGTTAGTGTAGTACCGAATCCCTCCCCATATTGCTCAGCATTCTGTTAGTGTAGCAATGAAACTCTCCCCACATCGTTCAGCATTCTGTTAGTGTAGCAATGAAACTCTCCACACATCGCTCAGCATTCCGTTAGTGCAGCAATGAAACTCTCCCCACATCGACCAGTATTCTGATAGTGTAGCAATGAAATTCTCCCCACATCGCTCAGCATTCTGTTAGTGTAGCAAGGAAACTCTCCACACATCGCTCAGCATTCCGTTAGAGAAGCAATGAAACTCTCCCCACATCGACCAGTATTCTGTTAGTGTAGCAATGAAACTCTCCCCACGTCGCTCAGTATTCAGTAAGTGTAGCAATGAAACACTCCCCACATCGCTCAGCATTCTGTTAGTGTAGCAATGAAACTCTCCCTACATCGGTCCGCATTCTGTTAGTGTAGCAATGAATCTCTCACTACATTGCTCAGCATTCTGTTAGTGTAGCAATGAAACTCTCCCCACATCGCTCAGGTTGGTAGTACAGTATGGTGAAGGAACAGCAAATGCAGTGAGTTCTGTTAGTGTAGCAAAGGAACTCTCCCCGCATCGCTCAGGTTGGTAGTACTGTATGGTGAAGGAAAAGCCAATGCAGTGAGTACTGATAGTGTAGCAATGATACTCTCCTCACATTGCTCAGGTTGGTAGTACTGTATGGTGAAGGAAAAGCAAATGCAGTGAGTACTCTTAGTGTAGCAATGAAACTCTCCCCACATCGCTCAGGTTGGTAGTACTGTATGGTGAAGGTAAAGCCAATGCAGTGAGTTCTGTTAGTGGAGCAATGAATCTCTCCCCACATCGCTCAGGTTGGTAGTACTGTATGGTGAAGGAATAGCCAATGCATTTTCTGCTAATGGAGCATTGAAACTCTCCCCACATCACTCAGCATTCTGTTAGTGTAGCAATGAAACTTTCCCCACATCGCTCAGTATTCTGTTAGTGTAGCAATGAAACTCTCCCCACATCGCTCAGTATTCTGTTAGTGTAGCAGTGAAACTCTCGCCACATCGCTCAGTATTCTGTTATTGTAGCAATGAAACTCTCCCCACATCGCTCAGCATTCTGTTAGTGTAGCAATGAAACTCTCCCCACATCGCCCTGCATTCTGTTAGTGTAGCAATGAAACTCTCCCCACATCGCTCAGGTTGGTAGTACTGTATGGTGAAGGTAAAGCAAATGCAGTGAGTTCTGTTAGTGGAGCAATGAATCTCTCCCCACATCGCTCAGGTTGGTAGTACTGTATGGTGAAGGAATAGCCAATGCATTGAGTTCTGCTAATGGAGCATTGAAACTCTCCCCACATCGCTCAGCATTCTGTTAGTGTAGCAATGAAACTCTCCCCACATCGCCCTGCATTCTGTTAGTGTAGCAATGAAACTCTCCCCACATCGCTCAGTATTCTTTTAGTGTAGCAATGAAACTCTCCCCACATCGCCCTGCATTCTGTTAGTGTAGCAATGAAACTCTCCCCACATCGCTCAGTATTCTGTTAGTGTAGCAATGAAAATCTCCCCACATCGCTCAGCATTCTGTTAGTGTAGCAATGACACTCTCCCCACATCGCTCAGCATTCTGTTAGTGTAGCAATGAAACTCTCCCCACATCGCTCAGCATTCATTTAGTGTAGCAATGAAACTCTCCCTACATCGCTCAGCGTTCTGTTAGTGTAGCAATGAGACTCGCCCTACATCGCTCAGTATTCTGTTGGTATAGCAATGAAACTCCTCCCGCATCGCTCAGTATTCTGTTAGTGCAGCAATGAATCTCTCCCCACATCCCTCAGTATTCTGTTAGTGTAGCAATGAAACTCTCCCTACATCGCTCAGCATTCTGTTAGGGTAGCAATGGAACTCTCCCCACATAGCTCAGCACTCTGTTAGTGTAGCAATGAAACTCTCCCCACATCGCTCAGCACTCTGTTAGTGTAGCAATGAAACTCTCCCCACATCGCTCAGCATTCTGTTAGTGTAGCAATGAAACTCTCCCCACATCGCTCAGTATTCTCTTAGTGGAGCAATGAAACTCTCCCTACGTCGCTCAGCATTCTGTTTGTGTAGCAATGAAACTCTCCCTACATCGCTCAGCATTCTGTTAGTGTAGCAATGAAACTCTCCCCACATCGCTCAGCACTCTGTTAGTGTAGCAATGAAACTCTCCCCACATCGCTCAGTATTCTCTTAGTGTAGCAATGAAACTCTCCCCACATCGCTCCGCATTCTGTTTGTGTAGAAATGAAACTCTCCGCACATCGCTCAGCATTCTCTTAGTGTAGCAATGAAACTCTCCCTACATCGCTCAGCATTCTGTTAGTGTAGCAATGAAACACTCCCCACATCGCTCAGCACTCTGTTAGTGTAGCAATGAAACTCTCCCCACATCGCTCAGCACTCTGTTAGTGTAGCAATTAAACTCTCCCCACGTCGCTCTGTATTCTCTTAGTGGAGCAATGAAACTCTCCCTACATCGCTCAGCATTCTGTTTGTGTAGCAATGACTCTCCCCACATCGCTCAGCATTCTGTTAGTGTAGCAATGAAACTCTCCCTACATCGCTCAGTATTCTGTTAGTGTAGCAATGAGACTCTCCCCACATCGCTCAGTATTCTGTTAGTGTAGCAATGAAACTCTCCCTACATCGCTCAGTATTCTGTTAGTGTAGCAATGAAACTCTCGCCACATCGCTCAGCATTCTGTTAGTGTAGCAATGAAACTCTCGCCACATCGCTCAGCATTCTGTTAGTGTAGCAATGAAACTCTCCCCACATCGCTCAGTATTCTGCAAGTGTAGCAATGAAACTCTCCCCACATCGCTCCGCATTCTGTTAGTGTAGCAATGAAACTCTCCCCACATCGCTCAGCATTCTGTTAGTGTAGCAATGAAACTCTCCCCACATCGCTCAACATTCTGTTAGTGTAGCAATGAAACTTTCCCCACATCGCTCAGCATTCTGCTAGTGTTGCAATGAAACTCTCGCCACATCGCTCAGCACTCTGTTAGTGTAGCAATGAAACTCTCCCCACATCGCTCAGCATTCTGTTAGTGTAGCAATGAAACACTCCCCCCAGCGCTCAGCATTCTGTTAGTGTAGTACTGGAATTCTCGCCACATCGCTCGGCATTCTGTTAGTGTAGCATTGAAACTCTCCCCTCATCGCTCAGCATTCTGTTAGTGTAGCAGTGAAACTCTCCCCACGTCGCTCAACATTCTGTTAGTGTAGAAATGAAACTTTCCCCACATCGCTCAGCATTCTGCTTGTGTAGCAATGAAACTCTCTCCACATCGCTCAGCACTCTGTTAGTGTAGCGATGAAACTCTCCCCACATCGTTCAGTATTCTGTTAGTGTAGCAATGAAGCTCTCCCCACATCGTTCAGTATTCTGTTAGTGTAGCAATGAAACTCTCCCCACATCGCTCAGCATTCTGTTAGTGCATCAATGAAACTCTCCCCACATAGCTCAGCATACCGTTAATGTAGCAATGAAACTTTCCCCACATCGCTCATCATTCCGTTAGTGTAGCAAGGAAACTCTCCCCACATCGCTCAGCATTCTGTTAGTGTAGCAATGAAACTCTCTCCACATCACTCAGCATTCCGTTAGTGTAGCAATGAAACTCTCCCCACATCGCTCAGCATTCCGTTAGTGTAGGAATGAAACTCTACCCACATCGCTCAGAATTCTGTCAGTTTAGCAATGAAACTCTCCCCACATCGCTCAGCATTCTCTTAGTGTAGCAATGAAACTCTCCCCACATCGCTCAACATTCTGTTAGTGTAGCAATGAAACACTCTCCACATCACTCAGCATTCCGTTAGTGTAGCAATGAAACTCTCACCACATCGCTCAGCATTCCGTTAGTGTAGGAATTAAACTCTCCCCACATCGCTCAGAATTCTGTTTGTTTAGCAATGAAACTCTCCCCACATCGCTCAGCATTCTGTTAGTGTAGCAATGAAACTCACCCCACATCGCTCAGTATTCTGCTAGTGTAGCAATGAAACTCTCCCCACATCGCTCAGCATTCTGTTAGTGTAGCAATGAAACTCTCCCCACATCGCTCAGCATTCCGTTAGTGGAGCAATGAAACTCTCCCCACATCACTCAGCATTCTGTTAGTAAAGCAATGAAACTCTCCCCACATCGCTCAGCATTCTGTTAGTGTAGCAATGAAACTTTCCCTACATCGCTCAGTATTCTGTTAGTGTAGCAATGAAACTCTCCCTACATCGCTCAGTATTTTGTTAGTGTAGCAATGAAACTCTCCCTACATCGCTCCGCATTCTGTTAGTGTAGCAATGAATCTCTCACTACATCGCTCAGCATTCTGTTAGTGTAGCAATGAAACTCTCCCCACATCGCTCAGGTTGGTAGTACTGTATGGTGAAGGAAAAGCCAATGCAGTGAGTTCTGTTAGTGTAGCAATGAAACTCTCCCCACATCGCTCAGGTTGGTAGTACTGTATAGTGAAGGAAAAGCCAATGCATTGAGTTCTGTTGGTGTTGCAATGGAACTCTCCCCACATCGCTCAGGTTGGTAGTACTGTATAGTGAAGGAAAAGCCAATGCATTGAGTTCTGTTGGTGTTGCAATGGAACTCTCCCCACATCGCTCAGGTTGGTAGTACTGTATGGTGAAAGAAAAGCCAATGCAGTGAGTACTGTTAGTTTAGCAATGAAACTCTCCCCACATCGCTCAGGTTGGTAGTACTGTATGGTGAAGGAAAAGCCAATGCAGTGATTTCTGTCAGCGTAACAATGAAACTCTCCCCACATCACTCAGGTTGGTAGTACTGTATGGTGAAGGAAAAGCCAATGCAGTGAGTTCTGTCAGTGTAGCAATGGAACTCTCCCCACATCGCTCAGTATCTAGACCGCCCTTGCTGTATGGAAGGGAGAGCTGATACATAAGCTACAGTTAACTGATATGAGAATAGTAAGAATGATATCTGGGACAAATAGATGGGAGCAATGGCAGGATGGTACTCGTAATGGAGAGATCAAGGCCAAGTTAGAAATTAATATTCTAGATGAAGCTGTTCGTATGAGCCGACTCACATGGTGAGGTCATCTGTAGAGAATGGGGGAGGTGAGATTACCTATGATGTAGAGGGTAAGAGAAGCAGAGGTTGAGCTAGGCGGTGAAGGTTAGATTCAGTGTTCAATGACTCAAAGTGAGAGGAGTAGAAGCAGAGGCTAACTGCTAATAGAGGAACATTGAGTCTTGCAGACTAGACTGGACGCTGAAAGGCAAAACTGTCTCAAATGAAAATGTATGTATGAAGGATGATTGGATAGGAAATATGTACATTGAATTCTGGCTAAACTAAGAGTCCCTTGGCCATCACCAGCGACTCACTGTTTTAAGGTGTGGAACATCGAGGTCACCTGCACCAGTTGACATATAGTTATGCTACAGAAAAGGGAGTATCGACTCCTCTAAAAATTAGGGCAGTGAGTCATGAAAAAGCCCATGAAAGAATTGGCTTCGAAGGTCTGAAGAGAACAAGAGTTTACCAAGGGAGTTATGGTTATTGTTTTAAGGGGTGGAACAGAGAGCTCATCTGCCCCATTGACAGACGAGCGTGGCACAATTAGGTAGACGTGCTGCATAATTGAGAAGAGGCTCCATATTTCTACTGTGTCCCACAAGTTGATTGCCCTAGGGAGATCATTAGTGACATGCAGAGCCTATGAGACTGCACGATGATAGGCCTACATTTCCATCAGCAGCATATCAATACTGTGCCCCACAAGTTGATTGCCCTGAGGAGATCATTAGTGACATGCAGAGCCTATGAGACTGCACACTGATAGGCCTACATCTCTATTAACAGCATATCTATACTGTGCCACACAAGTTGATTCCCCTGGGGAGATCATTAGTGACATGCAGAGCCTATGAGACCTCACGATGACAGGCCTATATTTTCATCATCAGCATATTAATACTGTGCCCCACAAGCTGATTTCCCTGGGGAGGTCATTTGTGACATGCAGAGCCCATGAGACTGCACGATGATAGGCCTACATTTCCATAAGCAGCATATAATACTATGCCCCACAAGTTGATTGCCCTGGGGAGATCATTAGTGACATGCAGAGCCAATGAGACTGCACGATGATAGGCCTACATATCCATTAGCAACATATAAATACTGTGCCCCACAAGTTGATTCCCCTGGGGAGATCATTAGTGACACGCAGAGCCTACGAGACTGCACGATGATCATATCAATACTGTGCCCCACATGTTGATTCCCCTGGGGAGATCATTAGTGACATGCAGAGCCTATGAGACGGCACGATGATAGTCCTACATTTCTATTAGCAGCAAATCAGTTCTGTGCCCCACAACTTGATAGCCCTGGGGAGATCATTAGTGACATGCAACGCAGTAGGGGACGTCACGATGATAGGCCTACATTTTCATCAGCAGCATATTAATACTGTGCCCCACAAGCTGATTTCCCTGGGGAGGTCATTTGTAACATGCAGAGCCCATGAGACTGCACGATGATAGGCCTACATTTCCATAAGCAGCATATAATACTGTGCCCCACAAGTTGATTGCCCTGGGGAGATCATTAGTGACATGCAGAGCCAATGAGAATGCACAATGATAGGCCTACATTTCCATTAGCAGCTTATCAATACTGTGCCCCACAAGTTGATAGCCCTGGGGAGATCATTAGTGACATGCAACGCAGTAGGGGTCGTCACGATGATAAGCCTACATTTCTATTAGCAGCAAATCAATGCTGTGCCCCACAAGTTGATTGCCCTGGGGAGATCATTATTGACATGCAGAGCCTATGAGACTGCATGATGATAAGCCTACATTTCTATTAGCAGCATATCAATACTGTGCACCACAAGTTGATTCCCCTGGGGAGATCATTAGTGACATGCAGAGCCTATGAGACTGCACGATGATAGGCCTACATTTCTATTAGCAGCATATAATACTGTGCCCCACATGTTGATTCCCCTGGGGAGATCATTAGTGACATGCAGAGCCTATGAGACTGCACGATGATAGGCCTACATTTCCATTAGCAGCATATCAATACTGTGCCGCACAAGTTGATTGCCCGGGTGAGATCACTAGTGACATGCAGAGCCTATGAGACTGCACGATGATAGGCCTACATTTCCATTAGCAGCATATCAATACTGTGCCCCACAAGTTAATTGCCCTGTGGAGATCATTAGTGACATGCAGAGCCTATGAGACTGCACGATGATAGGCCTACATTTCCATTAGCAGCATATCAATACGGTGCCCTAAATGTTGATTGCCTGTGGCGATCATTAGTGACACGCAGAGGCTATTGGTGTAGCCTATGAGACTGCACGATGATAGGCCTACATTTCCATTAGCAGCATATCAATACTGTGCCCCACAAGTTGATTGCCCGGCTGAGATCACTAGTGACATGTAGAGCCTACGAGACTGCACGATGATAGGGCTACATTTCCATTAGCAGCATATCAATACTGTGCCTTACAAGTTGATTGCCCTGGGGAGATCATTAGTGACCTGCAGAGTCTATGAGACTGCTCAATGATAGGCCTATATTTCCATTAGCAGCATATTAATACTATGCCGCACAAGTTGATTGCCTGGGGCGATCATTAGTGACACGCAGAGGCTCTTGGTGTAGCCTATGAGACTGCACGATGATAAGCCTACATTTCCATTAGCAGCATATCAATACTGTGCCCCACAAGTTGATTGCCCGGGTGAGATCACTAGTGACATGCAGAGCCTATGAGACTGCACGATGATAGTCCTTCATTTTTATTAGCAGCATATCAATGCGGTGCCCCTCAAGTTGACTTCCCTGGGGAGATAATTAGTGACATACAGAGACTATGAGACTGCACGATGATAGGCCTACATTTCCATTAGCAGCATATCAATACTGTGCCCTACAAGTTGATTACCCTGGGGAGATCACTAGTGACACGCAGAACCTATGAGACTGCTCGATGATAGGCCTACATTTCCTTCAGCATCATATCAATACTGTGCCGCACAAGTTGATTTCCCTGGGGAGATCACTAGTGACATGCAGAGACTATGACACTGCAAGATGATTGGCCTGCATTTCCATTAGCAGTATATCAATACTGTGCCCAACAAGGTGTTTCCCCTGGAGAGATCATTAGTGACATGCAGAGCCTATTAGACTGCACGATGATAGGCCTACATTTCCATTAGCAGCATATCAATACTGTGCCCCCCCAGGTTAATTCCCCTGGGGAGATCAAAATGACATGCAGAGCCTATGAGACTGCTCGATGATAGGCCTACATTTCTATTAGCAGCAATTCAGTACTGTGCCCCACAAGTTGATTGCCCTGGGGAGATCATTAGTGACATGCAGAGCCAATGAAACTGCACGATGATAGGCCTACATTTCCATTAGCAGCATATCAATACTGTGCCCCACAAGTTGATTGCCCGGCTGAGATCACTAGTGACATGTAGAGCCTACGAGACTGCACGATGATAGGGCTACATTTCCATTAGCAGCATATCAATACTGTGCCCCACAAGGTGTTTCCCCTGGAGAGATCTTTAGTGACATGCAGAGCCTATGAGATTGCGCGATGATAGGCCTACATTTCCATTAGCAGCATATCAATACTGTGCCCCACAACTTGATTGCCCGGGGGAGATCACAAGGGTCATGCAGATCCAATGAGACTGCACGATGATAGGCCTATATTTCCATTAGGCATATCAATACTGTGACCCACAAGGTCATTCCCCAGGGGAGATGATTAGTGACATGCAGAACCTAAGAGAGTGCAGGATGATAGGCTTACATTTCCATTAGTAGCATATTAATACTGTGCCGCACAAGTTGATTTCCCTGGGGAGATCACTAGTGACATGCAGAGACTATGAGACTGCAAGATGATTGGCCCACCTTTCCATTAGCAGCATATCAATACTGTGCCCCACAAGTTGTTTCCCCTGGGTAGATCATTATTGACATGCAGAGCCTATGAGACTGCTCGATGATAGGCCTACATTTCCATTAGCAGCATATCAATACTGTGCCCCGCAAGTTGATTGCCCTGGGAAGATCATTAGTGACATGATGAGCAGTAGGCGACTGCACGATGATAGGCCTACATTTCCATTTGCAGCATATCAATACTTTGCCCCACAAGTTGTTTGCCCTGGGGAGATCATTAGTGACATGCAGAGCCTGTGAGAGTGCACGATGATAGGCCTACATTTCCATTAGCAGAATATCAATACTGTGCCCCGCAAGTTGATTGCCCTGGGAAGATCATTAGTGACATGCAGAGACGTAGGCGTCTGCACGATGATAGGCCTACATTTCCATTAGCAGCATATCAATACTGTGCCCCACAAGTTGATTGCCTTGGGGAGATCATTAGTGACATGCAGAGCAGTAGGGGACTGCACGATTATAGGCCTCCATTTCTATTAGCAGCATATCAATAATGTGCCCAACAAGTTGATATCCCGGGTGAGATCACTAGTGACATGCTGAGCCTATGAGACTGCTCGATGATAGGCCTACATTTCCACCAGCAGCATATTAATATTGTGCCCCACAAGGTGATTGCCCTGGGGAGATCATTATTGACATGCAGAGCCTCTGAGACTGCACGATGATAGGCTTACATTTCTATTAGCAGGCTATGAATACTGTGCCCCACAAGTTGAATACCCTGGGGAGATCATTAGTGACATGCAGAGCCAATGAGACTGCACGAAGATATGCATACATATCCATCAGCAGCATATCAATACTGTGCCCCACAAGTTGATTGCCCTGGGGAGATCATTAGTGACATGCAGAGCCTTTGAGACTGCACTCTGATAGGCCTACATCTCTATTAACAGCATATCTATACTGTGCCACACAAGTTGATTCCCCTGGGGAGATCATTAGTGACATGCAGAGCCTATGAGACCTCACGATGACAGGCCTATATTTTCATCATCAGCATATTAATACTGTGCCCCACAAGCTGATTTCCCTGGGGAGGTCATTTGTGACATGCAGAGCCCATGAGACTGCACGATGATAGGCCTACATTTCCATAAGCAGCATATAATACTATGCCCCACAAGTTGATTGCCCTGGGGAGATCATTAGTGACATGCAGAGCCAATGAGACTGCACGATGATAGGCCTACATATCCATTAGCAACATATAAATACTGTTCCCCACAAGTTGATTCCCCTGGGGAGATCATTAGTGACACGCAGAGCCTACGAGACTGCACGATGATCATATCAATACTGTGCCCCACATGTTGATTCCCCTGGGGAGATCATTAGTGACATGCAGAGCCTATGAGACTGCACGATGATAGTCCTACATTTCTATTAGCAGCAAATCAGTTCTGTGCCCCACAACTTGATAGCCCTGGGGAGATCATTAGTGACATGCAACGCAGTAGGGGACGTCACGATGATAGGCCTACATTTTCATCAGCAGCATATTAATACTGTGCCCCACAAGCTGATTTCCCTGGGGAGGTCATTTGTAACATGCAGAGCCCATGAGACTGCACGATGATAGGCCTACATTTCCATAAGCAGCATATAATACTGTGCCCCACAAGTTGATTGCCCTGGGGAGATCATTAGTGACATGCAGAGCCAATGAGAATGCACAATGATAGGCCTACATTTCCATTAGCAGCTTATCAATACTGTGCCCCACAAGTTGATAGCCCTGGGGAGATCATTAGTGACATGCAACGCAGTAGGGGTCGTCACGATGATAAGCCTACATTTCTATTAGCAGCAAATCAATGCTGTGCCCCACAAGTTGATTGCCCTGGGGAGATCATTATTGACATGCAGAGCCTATGAGACTGCATGATGATAAGCCTACATTTCTATTAGCAGCATATCAATACTGTGCACCACAAGTTGATTCCCCTGGGGAGATCATTTGTGACATGCAGAGCCTATGAGACTGCACGATGATAGGCCTACATTTCTATTAGCAGCATATAATACTGTGCCCCACATGTTGATTCCCCTGGGGAGATCATTAGTGACATGCAGAGCCTATGAGACTGCACGATGATAGGCCTACATTTCCATTAGCAGCATATCAATACTGTGCCGCACAAGTTGATTGCCCGGGTGAGATCACTAGTGACATGCAGAGCCTATGAGACTGCACGATGATAGGCCTACATTTCCATTAGCAGCATATCAATACTGTGCCCCACAAGTTAATTGCCCTGGGGAGATCATTAGTGACATGCAGAGCCTATGAGACTGCACGATGATAGGCCTACATTTCCATTAGCAGCATATCAATACGGTGCCCTAAATGTTGATTGCCTGTGGCGATCATTAGTGACACGCAGAGGCTATTGGTGTAGCCTATGAGACTGCACGATGATAGGCCTACATTTCCATTAGCAGCATATCAATACTGTGCCCCACAAGTTGATTGCCCGGCTGAGATCACTAGTGACATGTAGAGCCTACGAGACTGCACGATGATAGGGCTACATTTCCATTAGCAGCATATCAATACTGTGCCCTACAAGTTGATTGCCCTGGGGAGATCATTAGTGACCTGCAGAGTCTATGAGACTGCTCAATGATAGGCCTATATTTCCATTAGCAGCATATTAATACTATGCCGCACAAGTTGATTGCCTGGGGCGATCATTAGTGTTACGCAGAGGCTCTTGGTGTAGCCTATGAGACTGCACGATGATAAGCCTACATTTCCATTAGCAGCATATCAATACTGTGCCCCACAAGTTGATTGCCCGGGTGAGATCACTAGTGACATGCAGAGCCTATGAGACTGCACGATGATAGTCCTTCATTTTTATTAGCAGCATATCAATGCGGTGCCCCTCAAGTTGACTTCCCTGGGGAGATAATTAGTGACATACAGAGACTATGAGACTGCACGATGATAGGCCTACATTTCCATTAGCAGCATATCAATACTGTGCCCTACAAGTTGATTACCCTGGGGAGATCACTAGTGACACGCAGAACCTATGAGACTGCTCGATGATAGGCCTACATTTCCTTCAGCATCATATCAATACTGTGCCGCACAAGTTGATTTCCCTGGGGAGATCACTAGTGACATGCAGAGACTATGACACTGCAAGATGATTGGCCTGCATTTCCATTAGCAGTATATCAATACTGTGCCCAACAAGGTGTTTCCCCTGGAGAGATCATTAGTGACATGCAGAGCCTATTAGACTGCACGATGATAGGCCTACATTTCCATTAGCAGCATATCAATACTGTGCCCCCCCAAGTTAATTCCCCTGGGGAGATCAAAATGACATGCAGAGCCTATGAGACTGCTCGATGATAGGCCTACATTTCTATTAGCAGCAATTCAGTACTGTGCCCCACAAGTTGATTGCCCTGGGGAGATCATTAGTGACATGCAGAGCCAATGAAACTGCACGATGATAGGCCTACATTTCCATTAGCAGCATATCAATACTGTGCCCCACAAGTTGATTGCCCGGCTGAGATCACTAGTGACATGTAGAGCCTACGAGACTGCACGATGATAGGGCTACATTTCCATTAGCAGCATATCAATACTGTGCCCCACAAGGTGTTTCCCCTGGAGAGATCATTAGTGACATGCAGAGCCTATGAGATTGCGCGATGATAGGCCTACATTTCCATTAGCAGCATATCAATACTGTGCCCCACAACTTGATTGCCCGGGGGAGATCACAAGGGTCATGCAGATCCAATGAGACTGCACGATGATAGGCCTATATTTCCATTAGCAGCATATCAATACTGTGACCCACAAGGTCATTCCCCAGGGGAGATGATTAGTGACATGCAGAACCTAAGAGAGTGCAGGATGATAGGCTTACATTTCCATTAGTAGCATATTAATACTGTGCCGCACAAGTTGATTTCCCTGGGGAGATCACTAGTGACATGCAGAGACTATGAGACTGCAAGATGATTGGCCCACCTTTCCATTAGCAGCATATCAATACTGTGCCCCACAAGTTGTTTCCCCTGGGTAGATCATTAGTGACATGCAGAGCCTATGAGACTGCTCGATGATAGGCCTACATTTCCATTAGCAGCATATCAATACTGTGCCCCGCAAGTTGATTGCCCTGGGAAGATCATTAGTGACATGATGAGCAGTAGGCGACTGCACGATGATAGGCCTACATTTCCATTTGCAGCATATCAATACTTTGCCCCACAAGTTGTTTGCCCTGGGGAGATCATTAGTGACATGCAGAGCCTGTGAGAGTGCACGATGATAGGCCTACATTTCCATTAGCAGAATATCAATACTGTGCCCCGCAAGTTGATTGCCCTGGGAAGATCATTAGTGACATGCAGAGACGTAGGCGTCTGCACGATGATAGGCCTACATTTCCATTAGCAGCATATCAATACTGTGCCCCACAAGTTGATTGCCTTGGGGAGATCATTAGTGACATGCAGAGCAGTAGGGGACTGCACGATTATAGGCCTCCATTTCTATTAGCAGCATATCAATAATGTGCCCAACAAGTTGATATCCCGGGTGAGATCACTAGTGACATGCTGAGCCTATGAGACTGCTCGATGATAGGCCTACATTTCCACCAGCAGCATATTAATATTGTGCCCCACAAGGTGATTGCCCTGGGGAGATCATTATTGACATGCAGAGCCTCTGAGACTGCACGATGATAGGCTTACATTTCTATTAGCAGGCTATCAATACTGTGCCCCACAAGTTGAATACCCTGGGGAGATCATTAGTGACATGCAGAGCCAATGAGACTGCACGAAGATATGCATACATATCCATCAGCAGCATATCAATACTGTGCCCCACAAGTTGATTGCCCTGGGGAGATCATTAGTGACATGCAGAGCCTTTGAGACTGCACGATGGTAGGCCTACATTTCCATTAGAAGCATATCAATACTGTGCCCCACATGTTGATTGCCCTGGGGAGATCATTAGTGACATGCAGAGCAGTAGGGGACTGCACGATGATAGGCCTACATTTCTATTACAAGCATATCAATAGTGTGCCTCACAAGTTGTTTGCCCGGGTGAGATCACTAGTGAAATGTAGAGCCTGCAAAACTGCACGATGATAGGCCTTCATTTCCATTAACAGCATATCAATACTGTGCCCCACAAGTTGATTGCCCGGCTGAGATCATTAGTGACATGCAGAGCCTATGAGACTGCTCGATGCTAGGCCTACATTTCCATTAGCAGCATACTAATACTGTGCCCCACAGGTTGATTGCCCAGGGGAGATCATTAGTGACATGCAGAGCAGTAGGGGCCTGCACGATGATAGGCCTACACTTCTATTAGCAGCATATCAATAATGAGCCCCACAAGTTGATTGCCCGGCTGAGATCACTAGTGACATGTAGAGCCAACGAGACTGCATTATGATAGGCCTACATTTCCTTTAGCAGCATATCTATACTGTGCCCCACAAGTTGTTTGCCCTGGGGAGATCATTAGTGACATGCAGAGCCTATGAGACTGCTCAATGATGGGCCTATATTTCCATTAGCAGCATATCAATACTGTGCCGCACAAGTTGATTGCCTGGGTGAGATCACTTGTGACATGCAGAGCCTATGAGACTGCACGATGATAGGCCTACATTTCTTATAGCAGCATATCAATACTGTGTCCCACAAATTAATTGCCTTGGGCGATCATTAGTGACACGCAGAGGCTATTGGTGTAGCCTATGAGACTGCACGATGATAGGCCTACAATTCCATTAGCAGCATATCAATACTGTGCCCCGCTAGTTGATTGCACTGGGGAGATCATTAGTGACCTGCAGAGCAGTAGGCGACTGCACGATGATAGGCCTCCATTTCTTTTAGCAGCATATCGATAATGTGCCCCACAAGTTGATTGCCCGGGTGAGATAACTAGTGCCTTGCAGACCCTATGAGACTGCACACTGATAGGCCGACATTTCCATTAGCAGCATATCAATACTGGGCCCCACAAGTTGGTTCCCCCGGGGAGATCACTAGTGACACGCAGAGCCTATGAGGCTTCACGATGATAGGCCTACATTTCCATTAGCAGCATATCAATACTGTGCCCCACAAGTTGATTACCCTGGGGAGATCATTAGTGACATGCTGAGCCTATGAGACTGCTCGATGATAGGCCAACATTTCTCTTAGCAGCATATCAATACTGTGCCCCTTAAGTTGCTTGCCCTGGGGGAGATCATTAATGACCGTCAGACCCTATGATACTGCACACTGATAGGCCTACATTACCATTAGCAGCATATCAATACTGGGCCCCACAAGTTGGTTCCCCTGGGGAGATCACTAGTGACATGCAGAGCCCATGAGGCTGCACGATGATAGGCCTACATTTCCATTAGCAGCATGTCAATACTGTGCCCCACAAGTAGATTGCTCTGGGGAGATCTCATAGTGACACGCAGAGCCTATGAGACTGCTCGGTGATAGGCCTACATTTCCATCAGCAGCATATCAATACTGTGCCGCACAAGTTGATCTCCCTGGGGAG
Source organism: Meconema thalassinum (assembly GCA_946902985.2). Taxonomy (NCBI): domain Eukaryota; kingdom Metazoa; phylum Arthropoda; class Insecta; order Orthoptera; family Tettigoniidae; genus Meconema; species Meconema thalassinum. Next base: position 795,770,660 of record OX336388.2, on the reverse strand, counting down.
ATCACTAGTGACATGCAGAAACTATGAGACTGCAAGATGATTGGCCTACATTTCCATTAGCAGCATATCTATACTGTGCCCCACAAGTTGTTTGCCCTGGGGAGATCATTAGTGACATGCAGAGCCTGCGAGACTGCACGATGATAGGCCTACATTTCCATTAGCAGCATATCAATACTGTGCCCCACAAGTTGATTGCCCGGGTGAGATCATTAGTAACATGCAGTGCCTATGAGACTGCACGATGATAGGCCTACATTTATGTTAGCAGCATATAAATGCTGTGCCCCACAAGTTGATTGCCCTGGGGAAATCATTAGTGACATGCAGAGCCTATGAGACTGCTCGATGATAGGCCTACATTTCCATTAGCAGCATATTAATACTGTGCCCCACAGGTTGATTGCCCAGGGGGAGATCATTAGTGACATGCAGAGCCGATGAGACTGCACACTGATAGGCCTACATTTCCATTAGCAGCATATCAATACTGTCCCCCACAATTTGGTTCCCCTGGGGAGATAATTAGTGACAGGCAGAGCCTATGAGACTGCACGATGATAGGCCTACATTACCATTAGAAGCATATCAATACTGTGCCGTACAAGCTGATTTCCCTGGGGGAGATCATTAGTGACCTGCAGAGCCTATGAACCTGCACGCTGATAGGCCTACCTTTCCTCCAGCAACTTATTTATACTGTGCCCCAAAAGCTGATTTTCCCGGGGAGATCATTAGTGACATGCAGAGCCTATGAGACTGTACGATGATAGGCCTACATTACCATTAGCAGCATATCAATATTGTGCCCTACAAGTTGATTGCCCTGGGGATATCATTAGTGACATGCAGAGCCAATGAGACTGCACGATGATAGGCCTACATATCCATTAGCAGCATATCAATACTGTGCCCCACAAGTTGATTCCTCTGGGGAGATCATTAGTGACATGCAGAGCCTATGAGACTTCACGATGGTAGGCCTACATTTCCATTAGCAGCATATTAATACTGTGCCCCACAGGTTGATTGCCCTGGGGAGATCACTAGTGACATGCAGAGCCCATGAGACTGCAAGATGATAGGCCTACTTTTCTATTAGCAGCATATCAATAATGTGCCTCACAAGTTGATTCCCCTGGGGAGATCATTAGTGACATGCAGAGCCTGTGAGACTGCACAATGATTGGCCTAAATTTCCATTAGCAGCTTATCAATACTGTGCCCTACAAGTTGATTGCCCTGGGGAGATCATTAGTGACATGCAGCGCAGTAGGGGACTGCACGATAATAGGCCTACATTTCTATTAGCAGCATATCAATGCTGTGCCCCACAAGTTGATTGCCCTGGAGCGATCATTATTGACATGCAGAGCCTATGAGACTGCACGATGATAGGCCTACATTTCTATTAGCAGCATATCAATACTGTGCCCCACAAGTTGATTCCCCTAGGGAGATCATTAGTGACATGCAGAGTCTATGAGACTTCACGATGGTAGGCCTACATTTCTATTAGCAGCATATCAATACTGTGCCCCACAAGTTGATTCCCCTGGGGAGATCATTAGTGAAATGCAGAGCCTACGACACTGCACGATGATAGGCCTACATTTCTATTAGCAGCAAATCAGTACTGTGTCCACAAGTTGATTGCCCTGGGGAGATCTTTAGTGACATGCAGAGCCAATGAGACTGCACGATGATAGGCCTACATTTCCATCAGCAGCATATCAATACTGTGCCCAACAAGTTGATTGCCCTGGGGAGATCATTAGTGACATGCAGAGCCAATGAGACTGCACGATGATACGCCTACATTTACCATTAGAAGCATATCAATACTGTGCCTCACAAGTTGATTCCCCTGGGGAGATCATCAGTGACATGCAGAGCCTATGAGACTGCACGATGATAGGCCTACATTTCCATTAGCGGCATATTAATACTGTGCCCCACAAGTTGATTGCCCTGGGGAGATCACTAGTGACACGCAGATCCTATGAGACTGCTCGATGATAGGCCTACATTTACGTCAGCAGCATATCAACACTGTGCCCCTCAAGTGGATTGCCCGGCTGACATCACTAGTGACATGTAAAGCCTACGAGACTCTACGATGATAGGCCTACATTTCTAATAGCAGCATATCAATACTGTGCCCCGCAAGTTGATTGCCTGGGGCGATCATTAGTGACACGCAGAGGCTATTGGTGTAGCCAATGAGACTGCACGATGATAGGCCTACATTTCTAATAGCAGCATACCAATACTGTGCCCCACAAGTTGATTGCCTGGGGCGATCATTAGTGACACGCAGAGGCTATTGGTGTAGCCTATGAGACTGCACGATGATAGGCCTACATTTCCATTAGCAGCATATCAATACTGTGCCCAACAAGTTGATTGCCCTGGAGAGATCATTAGTGACATGCAGAGCCTATGAGACTGCTCAATGATAGGCCTATATTTCCATTAGCAGCATATCAATACTGTGCCGCACAAGTTGATTGCCTGGGTGAGATCACTTGTGACATGCAGAACCTATGAGACTGCACGAAGATAGGCCTACATTTCTAATAGCAGCATATCAATACTGTGCCCCACAAGTTGATTGCCTGGGGCGATCTCTAGTGACACGCAGAGCCTATGAGACTGCTCGATGATAGGCCTACATTTCCATTAGCAGCATATTAATACTGTGCTCCACAAGTTGATTCCCCTGGGGAGATCATTAGTGACATGCAGAGCCTATGAGACTGCACGATGATAGTCCTACATTTTTATTAACAGCATACCAATGCTGTGCCCCACAAGTTGACTGCCCTGGGGAGATCATTAGTGACATGCAGAGCCTATGAGACTGCACGATGATAGGCCTACATTTCTATTAGCAGCATATTAATACTGTGCCCCACAAGCTGATTTCCCTAGGGAGATCATTAGTGACATGCAGAGCCTATGAGACTGCACGATGATAGGCCTACATTTCCATTAGCAGCATATCAATACTGTGCCCCACAAGTTGATTCCCCTGGGGAGATCATTAGTGACATGCAGAGCCTATGAGACTTCAAGATAATAGGCCTACATTTCTATCAGCAACATATCAATAAGGTGCCTCACAAGTTGATTCCCCTGGGGAGATCATTAGTGACATGCAGAGCCTATGAGGCTACAAAATGATAGGCCTACATTTCCAATAGCAGCTTATCTATACTGTGCCCCACAAGGTGTTTCCCCTAGTGAGATCATTAGTGACATGCGGAGCCTATCAGACTGCACGGTGATACGCCTACATTTCCATTAGCAGCTTATCAATACTGTGCCCCACAAGTTGATTGCCCTGGCGAGATCATTAGTGACATGCAGCGCAGTAAGGGACTGCACGATGATAGGCCTATATTTCTATTAGCAGCATATCACTACTGTGCCCCACAAGTTGATTCCCCTGGGGAGATCATTATTGACATGCAGGGCCTATGAGACTGCACGATGATAGGCCTACAATTCCATTAGAAGCATATCAATACTGTCCCCACAAGTTGATTGCCCTGGGGAGATCATTAGTGACATGCAGAGCCTATGAGACTGCACGATGATAGGCCTACATTTCCATTAGCAGCTTATCAATACTGAGCCCCACAAGTTGATTGCCCTGGGGAGATCATTAGTGACATACAGAGCCAATGAGACTGCACGATGATAGGCCTACATTTCCATCAGCAGCATATCAATACTGTGCCCCACAAGTTGATTGCCCTGGGGAGATCATTAGTGACATGCAGAGCCTATGAGACTGCACGATGTAAGGCCTACATTTCCATTAGAAGCATATCAATACTGTCCCCACAAGTTGATTGCCCTGGGGAGATCATTAGTGACATGCAGAGCAGTTGGGGACTGCACGATGATAGGCCTATATTTCCATCAGCAGCATATCAATACTGTGCCCCAGAAGTTGATTGCCCTGGCGAGATCATTAGTGACATGCAGAGCCTCTGAGACTGCACGACGATAGGCCTACATTTTCATCAGCAGCATATCAATACGTTAATTAGGAAATATATGTACGAAGGAGGCAAGCGCTTGGTCGTCCCATTGTCCAATTTTTTCAATCCAATTTACTCTGCATTATAAATGTTATGGTGATTATTATAGATATCGTAACCTTGGTTGGCTCCTCTGTTTAGGGGCTGTGACAACCCGGTCATTTAGTCCCGTGTATGTTTGTTGTATTTAGATCTGTCCGATAACCGGTGTTAGTTGTGGATCTGTATTAGTGCGTTATCTGTAATTCAGGTAAGGGCTGTAGACGATAAATTTCATGTACTTCATTTGCTACCATATAATACCGTCACCGACACCTAGGGGCAAACTTAGCTACTAGATGCCTCCAACACCAGCACCTTGCGATGAACGTTGGAACTAATAGAGCGTTGATCAATTGTAGTTAGTGGAATGTTCTTTCACATGCCATAAATCTATGCAATGGCCCGCCGGCTTTTCTTCCCCAATTTGAGGGAGGCATACTGAGGGATTTTAACGCTCCTTAAATTACCGACGTCTTCGACCGGGTTTGAACCTTGATCCTGGGCATAGAATCTCAGCATGTTACCAACTGATGAGTAGAGGTTCTGGAAAATACCTGGCTTGAGCAAAGCTTTCTGCGAGCAGGTTAGCTTAGGGATGAGCCCGGGAGACCGCCACGGAGCGGTAGCTGGCTCCGGTGAGAACTTGCAGAGCTGGTAATTAGCAGGTTAGCTTAAGGAGGAGTCCAGGAGACCGCCACAGGGCCGGTAAGTAGCAGGTTAGCTTAGGGAGGAGACCGGGAGACCGCCACAGAGTGGTAGCTGGCTCCGGTGTGAACTTGCAGAGCTGGTAACTAGCAGGTTAGCTTAAGGAGGAGTCCAGGAGACCGCCACAGGGCTGGTAAGTAGCAGGTTAGCTTAGGGAGGAGTCCGGGAGACCGCCACAGAGTGGTAGCTGGCTCCGGTGAGAACTTGCAGAGCCTTAACTAGCAGGTTAGCTTATGGAGGAGTCCGGGAGACCGCCACAGAGCTGGTAACTAGCAGGTTAGCTTAGGGAGGAGTCCGGGAGACCGTCACAGAGTGGTAACTGGCTACGGTGAGAACATGCAGAGCTGGTAACTAGCAGGTTAGCTTAGGGAGGAGTCTGGGAGACCGCCGCAGAGCGGTTGCTGGCTACGGTGAGAACATGCAGAGCTGGTAAATAGCAGGTTAGCTTAGGGAGGCGTCCACGAGACCGCCACAGAGCTGGTAACTAGCAGCTTAGCTTAGGGAGGAGTCGGGGAGACCGCCACAGAGCGTTAGCTGGCTCCGGTGAGAACTTGCAGAGCTGGTAACTAGCAGGTCAGCGTAGGGAGGAGTCCGGGAGACCGCCACAGAGTGGTAGCTGGCTACGGTGAGAACGTGCAGAGCTGGTAACTAGCAGGTTAGCTTAGGGAAGAGTCCGGGAGACGGCCACAGAGCTGTAGCTGGCCCCGGTGAGAACTTGCAGAGCTGGTAACTAGCAGGTTAGCTTAGGGAGGAGTCTGGGAGACCGCCACAGAGTGGTAGCTGGCTACGGTGAGAACTTGCAGAGCTGGTAACTAGCAGGTTAGCTTAGGGAGGAGTCCGGGAGACCGCCACATAACGGTAGCTGGCTCCGGTGAGAACTTGCAGAGCGGGTAACTAGCAGGTTAGCTTACGGAGGAGTCCGGGAGACCGCCAAAGAGGGGTAGCTGGCTCGGGTGAGAACTTGTAGAGCTCGTAACTACCAGGTTAGCATAGGGAGGAGTCCGGGAGACCGCCACAGAGGTGGTAACTAGCAGGTTAGCTTAGGGAGGGGACCGGGAGACCGCCACAGAGTGGTAGCTGGCTCCGGTGAGAACATGCAGAGCGGGTAACTAGCAGGTTAGCTTACGGAGGAGTGCGGGAGACCGCCACAGAGCGGTAGCTGGCTCTGGTGAGAACTTGCAGAGCGGGTAACTAGCAGGTTAGCTTAGGGAGGTGTCCGGGAGACCGCCACAGAGCGGTAGCTGGCTACGGTGAGAACTTGCAGAGCTGGTAACTAGCAGGTTAGCTTAGGGATTAGTCCGGGAGACCGCCACAGAGCGGTAGATGGCACCGGTGAGAACTTGCAGAGCGGGTAACTAGCAGGTTAGCTTAGGGAGGAGTCCGGGAGACCGCCACAGAGCTGGTAACTAGCAGGTTAGCTTAGGGAGGAGTCCACGAGACCGCCACAGAGCTTGTAACTAGCAGACTAGCTTATGGAGGAGTCCGGGAGACCGCCACAGAGCGGTAGCTGGCTCCGGTGAGAACTTGCAGAGCGGGTAACTAGCAGGTTAGCTTAGGGAAGTGTCCGGAAGACCGCCACAGAGCGGTAGCTGGCTCCTGTGAGAACTTGCAGAGCAGATAACTAGCAGGTTAGCTTAGGGAGGAGTCCGGGAGACCGCCACAGAGCGGTACCTGGCTCCGGTGAGAACTTGCGGAGCTGGTAACGAGCAGGTTAACTTAGGGAGGAGTCCAGGAGACCACCCCAGAGCGGTAGCTGCCTACGGTGAGAACTTGCAGAGCTGGTAACTAGCATGTTAGCTTAGGGAGGAGTCCGGTAGATCGCCACAGAGTGGGATCTGGCTCTGGTGAGAACTTGCAGAGCGGGTAACTAGCAGGTTAGGTTAGGGAGGAGTCCGGAAGACCGCCACAGAGCGGTAGCTGGCTACGGTGAGAACTTGCAGAGCTGGTAACTAGCAGGTTAGCTTAGGGAGGAGTCAGGTAGACCACCACAGAGTGGGAGCTGGCTACGATGAGAACTTGCAGAGCGGGTAACTAGCGGGTTAGCTTAGGTAGGAGTCCGGGAGGCCGCCACAGAGCGGTAGCTGGCTACGGTGAGAACTTGCCGAGCTGGTAACTAGCAGGTTAGCTTGGGGAGGAGTCTGGTAGACCGCCACAGAGTGGTAGCTGGCTACGGTGAGAACTTGCAGAGCTGGTAACCAGCAGGTTAGCTTAGGGAGGAGTCCGGTAGACCGCCACAGAGTGGGAACTGGCTCTGGTGAGAACTTGCAGAAAGGGTAACTAGCAGGTTAGCTTAGGGAGGAGTCCGGGAGACCGCTACAGAGCGATAGCTGGCTACGGTGAGAACTTGCAGAGCTGGTAACTAGCAGGTTAGCTTAGGGAGGAGTCCGGGAGACCGCCACAGGGCGGTAGCTGGCTACGGTGAGAACTTGCAGAGCTGGTAACTAGCAGGTTAGCTTAGGGAGGAGTCTGGTAGACCGCCACAGAGTGGGAGCTGGCTCTGGTGAGAACTTGCAGAGCTGGTAACTAGCAGGTTAGCTTAGAGAGGAGTCTGGTAGACCGCCACAGAGTGGGAGCTGGCTCTGGTGAGAACTTGCAGAGCTGGTATCTAGCAGGTTAGCTTAAGGAGGAGTCCGGGAGACCGCCACAGAGTGGGAGCTGGCTCTGGTGAGAACTTGCAGAGCGGGTAACTAGCAGGTTAGCTTAGGGAGGAGTCCGGGAGACCGCCACAGAGCGGTAGCTGGCTCTGGTGAGAACTTGCAGAGCGGGTAACTAGCAGGTTAGCTTAGGGAGGAGTCCGGGAGACCACCACAGAGCGGTAGCTGGCTACGGTGAGAACTTGCAGAGCTGGTAACTAGCAGGTTAGCTTAGGGAGGAGTCTGGAAGACCGCCACAGAGTGGGAGCTGGCTACGGTGAGAACTTGCAGAGCGGGTATCTAGCAGGTTAGCTTAGGGAGGAGTCCGGGAGACCGCCACAGAGTGGGAGCTGCCTCTGGTGAGAACGTGCAGAGCGGGTAACTAGCAGGTTAGCATAGGGAGGAGTCCGGGAAACCGCCACTGAGTGGGAGCTGGCTCCGGTGAGAACTTGCAGAGCTTGTAACTAGCATGTTAGCTTAGGGAAGAGTCCGGTAGACCGCCACAGAGTGGGAGCTGGCTCTGGTGAGAACTTGCAGAGCGGGTAACTAGCAGGTTAGCTTAGGGAGGAGTCCGGGAGACCGCCACAGAGCGGTAGCTGGCTACGGTGAGAACTTGCAGAGCTGGTAACTAGCATGTTAGCTTAGGGAGGAGTCCGGGAGACCGCCACAGAGTGGTAGCTGGCTCCGGTGAGAACTTGCAGAGCGGGTAACTAGCATGTTAGCTTAGGGAGGAGTCCGGGAGACCGCCACAGAAGGGTAGCTGGCTCCGGTGAGAACTTGCAGAGCTGGTAACTAGCATGTTAGCTTAGGGAGGAGTCCGTGAGACCTCCACAGAGCTGGTAACTAGCAGGTTAGCTTAGGGAGGAGTCCACGAGACCGCCACAGAGCTGGTAAGTAGCAGGTTAGCTTAGGGAGGAGTCCGGGAGACCGCCACAGAGCGGTAGCTGACTCCGGTGAGAACTTGCAGAGCGGGTAACTAGCAGGTTAGCTTAGGGAGGAGTCCGGGAGGCCGCCACAGATCGGTAGCTGGCTCCGGTGAAAACTTGCAGAGCGGATAACTAGCAGGTTAGCTTAGGGAGGAGTCCGGGAGACCGCCACAGAGCGGTACCTGGCTCCGGTGAGAACTTGCAGAGCTGGTAACCTGCACCTTACCTTAGGGAGGAGTCCGGGAGACCGCCACAGAGCGGTAGCTGGCTCCAGTGAGAACTTGCAGAGCTGGTAACTAGGAGGTTAGCTTAGGGAGGAGTCCGGGAGACCGCCACAGAGCGGTAGCTGGCTCCGGTGAGAACTTGCAGAGCGGATAACAAGCAGGTTAGCGTAGGGAGGAGTCCGGGAGACTGCCACAGAGTGGTAGCTGGCTCCGGTGAGAACTTGCAGAGCGGGTAACTAGCAGGTTAGCTTAGGGAGGAGTCCGGGAGACCGCCACAGAGCGGTAGCTGGCTCTAGTGAGAACTTTCAGAGCGGGTAACTAGCAGGTTAGCTTAGGGAGGAGTCCGGGAGACCGCCACGGAGCGGTAGCTGGCTCCGGTGAGAACTTGCAGAGCGGGTAACTAGCAGGTTAGCTTAGGGATTAGTCCGGGAGACACCCACAGAGCTGGTAACTAGCAGATTAGCTTAGGGAGGAGTCCGGGAGACCGCCACAGAGCTGGTAACTAGCAGATTAGCTCAGGGAAGAGTCCGGGAGATAGCCACAGAGCTGGTAACTAGCAGGTTACCTTAGGGATTAGTCCGGGAGACCGCCACAAGGCTGGTAACTAGCAGGTTAGCTTAGGGAGGTGTCCGGGAGACCGCCACAGAGCGGTAGCTGGCTCCGGTGGGAACTTGCAGAGCGGGTAACTAGCAGGTTGGCTTAGGGATTAGTCCGGGAGACCGCCACAGAGCGGTAGCTGGCTCTGGTGAGAACTTGCAGAGCGGGTAACTAGCAGGTTAGCATAGGGTGTGAGTCCGGGAGACGGCCACAGAGCGGTAGCTGGCTCCGGTGAGAACTTGCAGAGCAGGTAACTAACAGGTTAGCTTAGGGATTAGTCCGGGAGACAGCCACTGAGCGGTAGCTGGCTACGGTGAGAACTTGCAAAGCAGGTAACTAGCAGGTTAGCTTAGGGATTAGTCCGGGAGACCGCCACAGAGCGGTAGCTGGCACGGGTGAGAACTTGCAGAGCATGTAACTAACAGGTTAGCTTAGGGATTAGTCCGGGAGACAGCCACAGAGTGGTAGCTGGCTCCGGTGAGAACTTGCAGAGCAGGTAACTAGCAGGTTAGCTTAGGGATTAGTCCGGCAGACAGCCACAGAGCGGTAGCTGGCTCCGGTGAGAACTTGCAGAGCGGGTAACTAGCAGGTTAGCTTAGGGATTAGTCCGGGAGACCGCCACAGAGCGGTAGCTGGCTCCGGTGAGAACTTGCAGAGCGGGTAACTAGCAGGTTAGCTTAGGGAGGAGTCCACGAGACCGCCACAGAGCTGGTAACTAGCAGATTAGCTTAGGGAGGAGTCCGGGAGACCGCCACAGAGCGATACCTGGCTCCGGTGAGAACTTGCAGAGCTGGTAACGAGCAGGTTAGCTTAGGGAGGAGTCCGGGAGACCGCCACAGAGTGGGCGCTGGCTCCAGTGAGAACTTGCAGAGCGGGTAACTAGCAGGTTAGCTTAGGGAGGAGTCTGGTAGACCGCCACAGAGCGGTGGCTGGCTACGGTGAGAACTTGCAGAGCTGGTAACTAGCATGTTAGCTTAGGGAGGAGTCCGGTAGACCGCCACAGAGTGGGAACTGGCTCTGGTGAGAACTTGCAGAGCGGGTAACTAGCAGGTTAGCTTAGGGAGGAGTCCGGGAGACCGCCACAGAGCGGTAGCTGGCTACGGTGAGAACTTGCAGAGCTGGTAACTAGCAGGTTAGCTTAGGGAGGAGTCTGGTAGGCCGCCACAGAGTGGGAGCTGGCTCTGGAGAGAACTTGCAGAGCTGGTAACTAGCATGTTAGCTTAGGGAGGAGTCCGGTAGACCGCCACAGAGTGGGAACTGGCTCTGGTGAGAACTTGCATAGCGGGTAACTAGCAGGTTTGCTTAGGGAGGAGTCTGGGAGACCGCCACAGAGCGGTACCTGGCTCCGGTGAGAACTTGCAGAGCTGGTAACGAGCAGGTTAGCTTAGGGAGGAGTCCGGGAGACCACCAGAGAGCGGTAAGTGGCTACGGTGAGAACTTGCAGAGCTGGTAACTAGCATGTTAGCTTAGGGAGGAGTCCGGTAGACCGCCACAGAGTGGGAACTGGCTCTGCGTGAGAACTTGCAGAGATGGTAACTAGCAGGTTAGCTTAGGGAGGAGTCTGGTAGACCGCCACAGAGCGGTAGCTGGCTACGGTGAGAAATTGCAGAGCTGGTAACTAGCAGGTTAGCTTAGGGAGGAGTCTGGTAGACCGCCAATGAGCGGTAGCTGGCTACGGTGAGAACTTGCAGAGCTGGTAACTAGCAGGTTAGCTTAGGGAGGAGTCTGGTAGACGGCCACAGTGCGGTAGCTGGCTCCTGTGAGAACTTGCAGAGCTGGTAACTAGCAGGTTAGCTTAGGGAGGAGTCTGGTAGACCGCCACAGAGTGGGAGCTGGCTCTGCTGAGAACTTGCAGAGCGGGTAACTAGCAGGTTAGCTTAGGGAGGAGTCCGGGAGACCGCCAAAGAGTGGGAGCTGGCTCTGGTGAGAACTTGCAGAGCTGGTAACTACCAGGTTAGCATAGGGAGGAGTCCGGGAGACCGCCACAGAGTGGGAGCTGGCTCTGGTGAGAACTTGCAGAGTGGGTAACTAGCAGTTTAGCTTAGGGAGGAGTCCGGGAGACCGCCACAGAGTGGGAGCTGGCTCCAGTGAGATCTTGCAGAGCGGGTAACTAGCAGGTTAGCTTAGGGAGGAGTCTGGTAGACCGCCACAGAGCTGTAGCTGGCTACGGTGAGAACTTTCCGAGCTGGTAACTAGCATGTTAGCTTAGGGAGGAGTCCGGTAGACCGTCACAGACTGGGAACTGGCTCAGGTGAGAACTTGCAGAGCGGGTAACTAGCAGGTTAGCTTAGGGAGGAGTCCGGGAGATCGCCACAGAGCGGTAGCTGGCTACGGTGAGAACTTGCAGAGCTGGTAACTAGCAGGTTAGCTTAGGGAGGAGTCTGGTAGACCGCCACAGAGTGGGATCTGGCTCTGGTGAAAACTTGCAGAGCTGGTAACTAGCATGTTAGCTTAGGGAGGAGTCCGGTAGACCGCCACAGAGTGGGAACTGGCTCTGGTGAGAACTTGCATAGCGGGTAACTAGCAGGTTAGCTTAGGGAGGAGTCCGGGAGACCGCCACAGATCAGTACCTGGCTCCGGTGAGAACTTGCAGAGCTGGTAACGAGCAGGTTAGCTTAGGGAGGAGTCCGGTAGACCGCCACAGAGCGGTAGCTGGCTACGGTGAGAACTTGTAGAGCTGGTAACAAGCATGTTAGCTTAGGGAGGAGTCCGGTAGACCGCCAAAGAGTGGGAACTGGCTCTGGTGAGAACTTGCGGAGCGGGTAACTAGCAGGTTAGCTTAGGGAGGAGTCCGGGAGACCGCCACAGAGCGGTAGCTGGCTACGGTGGGAACTTGCAGAACTGGTAACTAGCAGGTTAGCTTGAGGAGGAGTCTGGTAGACCGCCACAGAGTGGGAGCTGGCTCTGGTGAGAACTTGCAGAGCGGGTAACTAGCAGGTTAGCTTAGGGAGGAGTCCGGGAGACCGCCACAGCGCTGTAGCTGGCTTCGGTGAGAACTTACAGAGCTGCTAACTAGCATGTTAGCTTAGGGAGGTGTCCGGTAGACCGCCACAGATTGCGAACTGGCTCTGGTGAGAACTTGCAGAGCGGGTAACTAGCAGGTTAGCTTAGGGAGGAGTCCGGGAGACCGCCACAGAGTGGGAACTGGCTCTGGTGAGAACTTGCAGAGCGGGTAACCAGCAGGTTAGCATAGGGAGGTGTCCGGGAGACCGCCACAGAGCGGTAGATGGCTACGGTGAGAACTTGCAAAGCTGGTAACGAGCAGGTTAGCTTAGGGAGGAGTCCGGGAGACCGCCACGGAGCAGTAGCTGGCTACGGTGAGAACTTGCAGAGCTGGTAACTAGCAGGTTAGCTTAGGGAGGAGTCTGGTAGACCGCCACAGAGCGGAAGCTGGCTACGATGAGAACTTGCAGAGCTGGTAACTAGCAGGTTAGCTTAGGGAGGAGTCCGGGAGACCGCCACAGAGTGGGAGCTGGCTCTGCTGAGAACTTGTAGAGCGGGTAACTAGCAGGTTAGCTTAGGGAGGAGTCCGGGAGACCGCCACAGAGAGGGAGCTGGCTCTGGTGAGAACTTGCAGAGCTGGTAACTACCAGGTTAGCATAGGGAGGAGTCCGGGAGACCGCCACAGAGCGGTAGCTGGCTCTGGTGAGAACTTGCAGAGCGGGTAACTAGCAGGTTAGCATAGGGTGTGAGTCCGGGAGACGGCCACAGAGCGGTAGCTGGCTCCGGTGAGAACTTGCAGAGCAGGTAACTAGCAGGTTAGCTTAGGGATTAGTCCGGGAGACAGCCACTGAGCGGTAGCTGGCTACGGTGAGAACTTGCAGAGCAGGTAACTAGCAGGTTAGCTTAGGGATTAGTCCGGGAGACCGCCACAGAGCGGTAGCTGGCATGGGTGAGAACTTTCAGAGCAGGTAACTAGCAGGTTAGCTTAGGGATTAGTCCGGGAGACAGCCACAGAGCGGTAGCTGGCTCCGGTGAGAACTTGCAGAGCAGGTAACTAGTAGGTTAGCTTAGGGATTAGTCCGGGAGACAGCCACAGAGCGGTAGCTGGCTCCGGTGAGAACTTGCAGAGCGGGTAACTAGCAGGTTAGCTTAGGGATTAGTCCGGGAGACCGCCACAGAGCGGTAGCTGGCTCCGGTGAGAACTTGCAGAGCGGGTAACTAGCAGGTTAGCTTATGGAGGAGTCCACGAGACCGCCACAGAGCTGGTAACTAGCAGATTAGCTTAGGGAGGAGTCCGGGAGACCGCCACAGAGCGGTACCTGGCTCCAGTGAGAACTTGCAGAGCTGGTAAAGAGCAAGTTAGCTTAGGGAGGAGTCCGGGAGACCGCCACAGAGTGGGCGCTGGCTCCAGTGAGAACTTGCAGAGCGGGTAACTAGCAGGTTAGCTTAGGGAGGAGTCTGGTAGACCGCCACAGAGCGGTGGCTGGCTACGGTGAGAACTTGCAGAGCTGGTAACTAGCATGTTAGCTTAGGGAGGAGTCCGGTAGACCGCCACAGAGTGGGAACTGGCTCTGGTGAGAACTTGCAGAGCGGGTAACTAGCAGGTTAGCTTAGGGAGGAGTCCGGGAGACCGCCACAGAGCGGTAGCTGGCTACGGTGAGAACTTGCAGAGCTGGTAACTAGCAGGTTAGCTTAGGGAGGAGTCTGGTAGACCGCCACAGAGTGGGAGCTGGCTCTGGAGAGAACTTGCAGAGCTGGTAACTAGCATGTTAGCTTAGGGAGGAGTCCGGTAGACCGCCACAGAGTGGGAACTGGCTCTGGTGAGAACTTGCATAGCGGGTAACTAGCAGGTTTGCTTAGGGAGGAGTCCGGGAGACCGCCACAGAGCGGTACCTGGCTCCGGTGAGAACTTGCAGAGCAGGTAACGAGCAGGTTAGCTTAGGGAGGAGTCCGGGAGACCACCAGAGAGCGGTAGCTGGCTACGGTGAGAACTTGCAGAGCTGGTAACTAGCATGTTAGCTTAGGGAGGAGTCCGGTAGACCGCCACAGAGTGGGAACTGGCTCTGCGTGAGAACTTGCAGAGCGGGTAACTAGCAGGTTAGCTTAGGGAGGAGTCCGGGAGACCGCCACGGAGCGGTAGCTGGCTACGGTGAGAACTTGCAGAGCTGGTAACTAGCAGGTTAGCTTAGGGAGGAGTCTGGTAAACCGCCACAGAGCGGTAGCTGGCTACGGTGAGAATTGCAGAGCTGGTAACTAGCAGGTTAGCTTAGGGAGGAGTCTGGTAGACCGCCACTGAGCGGTAGCTGGCTACGGTGAGAACTTGCAGAGCTGGTAACTAGCAGGTTAGCTTAGGGAGGAGTCTGGTAGACCGCCACAGTGCGGTAGCTGGCTCCTGTGAGAACTTGCAGAGCTGGTAACTAGCAGGTTAGCTTAGGGAGGAGTCTGGTAGACCGCCACAGAGTGGGAGCTGGCTCTGCTGAGAACTTGCAGAGCGGGTAACTAGCAGGTTAGCTTAGGGAGGAGTCCGGGAGACCGCCACAGAGTGGGAGCTGGCTCTGGTGAGAACTTGCAGAGTGGGTAACTAGCAGGTTAGCTTAGGGAGGAGTCCGGGAGACCGCCACAGAGTGGGAGCTGGCTCCAGTGAGATCTTGCAGAGCGGGTAACTAGCAGCTTAGCTTAGGGAGGAGTCTGGTAGACCGCCACAGAGCGGTAGCTGGCTACGGTGAGAACTTTCAGAGCTGGTAACTAGCATGTTAGCTTAGGGAGGAGTCCGGTAGACCGTCACAGACTGGGAACTGGCTCTGGTGAGAACTTGCAGAGCGGGTAATTAGCAGGTTAGCTTAGGGAGGAGTCCGGGAGATCGCCACAGAGCGGTAGCTGGCTACGGTGAGAACTTGCAGAGCTGGTAACTAGCAGGTTAGCTTAGGGAGGAGTCTGGTAGACCGCCACAGAGTGGGATCTGGCTCTGGTGAGAACTTGCAGAGCTGGTAACTAGCATGTTAGCTTAGGGAGGAGTCCGGTAGACCGCCACAGAGTGGGAACTGGCTCTGGTGAGAACTTGCATAGCGGGTAACTAGCAGGTTAGCTTAGGGAGGAGTCCGGGAAACCGCCACAGATCAGTACCTGGCTCCGGTGAGAACATGCAGAGCTGGTAACGAGCAGGTTAGCTTAGGGAGGAGTCCGGTAGACCGCCACAGAGCGGTAGCTGGCTACGGTGAGAACTTGTAGATCTGGTAACAAGCATGTTAGCTTAGGGAGGAGTCGGGTAGACCGCCAAAGAGTGGGAACTGGCTCTGGTGAGAACTTGCGGAGCGGGTAACTAGCAGGTTAGCTTAGGGAGGAGTCCGGGAGACCGCCACAGAGCGGTAGCTGGCTACGGTGAGAACTTGCAGAACTGGTAACTAGCAGGTTAGCTTGAGGAGGAGTCTGGTAGACCGCCACAGAGTGGGAGCTGGCTCTGGTGAGAACTTGCAGAGCGGGTAACTAGCAGGTTAGCTTAGGGAGGAGTCCGGGAGACCGCCACAGAGCGGTAGCTGGCTTCGGTGAGAACTTACAGAGCTGCTAACTAGCATGTTAGCTTAGGGAGGTGTCCGGTAGACCGCCACAGATTGCGAACTGGCTCTGGTGAGAACTTGCAGAGCGGGTAACGAGCAGGTTAGCATAGGGAGGTGTCCGGGAGACCGCCACAGAGCGGTAGATGGCTACGGTGAGAACTTGCAAAGCTGGTAACGAGCAGGTTAGCTTAGGGAGGAGTCCGGGAGACCGCCACGGAGCGGTAGCTGGCTACGGTGAGAACTTGCAGAGCTGGTAACTAGCAGGTTAGCTTGAGGAGGAGTCTGGTAGACCGCCACAGAGTGGGAGCTGGCTCTGGTGAGAACTTGCAGAGCGGGTAACTAGCAGGTTAGCTTAGGGAGGAGTCCGGGAGACCGCCACAGAGCGGTAGCTGGCTACGGTGAGAACTTGCAGAGCTGGTAACTAGCAGCTTAGCTTAGGGAGGAGTCCGGGAGACCGCCACAGAGTGGGAACTGGCTCTGGTGAGAACTTGCGGAGCGGGTAACGAGCAGGTTAGCATAGGGAGGTGTCCGGGAGACCGCCACAGAGCGGTAGATGGCTACGGTGAGAACTTGCAAAGCTGGTAACGAGCAGGTTAGCTTAGGGAGGAGTCCGGGAGACCGCCACGGAGCGGTAGCTGGCTACGGTGAGAACTTGCAGAGCTGGTAACTAGCAGGTTAGCTTAGGGAGGAGTCTGGTAGACCGCCACAGAGCGGTAGCTGGCTACGATGAGAACTTGCAGAGCTGGTAACTAGCAGGTTAGCTTAGGGAGGAGTCCGGGAGACCGCCACAGAGTGGGAGCTGGCTCTGCTGAGAACTTGCAGAGCGGGTAACTAGCAGGTTAGCTTAGGGAGGAGTCCGGGAGACCGCCACAGAGAGGGAGCTGGCTCTGGTGAGAACTTGCAGAGCTGGTAACTACCAGGTTAGCATAGGGAGGAGTCCGGGAGACCGCCACAGAGTGGGAGCTGGCTCTGGTGAGAACTTGCAGAGTGGGTAACTAGCAGGTTAGCTTAGGGAGGAGTCCGGGAGACCGCCACAGAGTGGGAGCTGGCTCTGGTGAGAACTTGCAGAGTGGGTAACTAGGAGGTTAGCTTAGGGAGGAGTCCGGCAGACAGCCACAGAGTGGGAGCTGGCTCTGGTGAGAACTTGCAGAGCGGGTAACTAGCAGGTTAGCTTAGGGAGGAGTCCGGGAGACCGCCACAGAGCGGTAGCTGGCTTCGGTGAGAACTTACAGAGCTGCTAACTAGCATGTTAGCTTAGGGAGGTGTCCGGTAGACCGCCACAGATTGCGAACTGGCTCTGGTGAGAACTTGCAGAGGGGGTAACTAGCAGGTTAGCTTAGGGAGGAGACCGGGAGACCGCCACAGAGTGGTAGCTGGCTACGGTGAGAACTTGCAGAGCTGGTAACTAGCAGCTTAGCTTAGGGAGGAGTCCGGGAGACCGCCACAGAGTGGGAACTGGCTCTGGTGAGAACTTGCAGAGCGGGTAACGAGCAGGTTAGCATAGGGAGGTGTCCGGGAGACCGCCACAGAGCGGTAGATGGCTACGGTGAGAACTTGCAAAGCTGGTAACGAGCAGGTTAGCTTAGGGAGGAGTCCGGGAGACCGCCACGGAGCGGTAGCTGGCTACGGTGAGAACTTGCAGAGCTGGTAACTAGCAGGTTAGCTTAGGGAGGAGTCTGGTAGACCGCCACAGAGCGGTAGCTGGCTACGATGAGAACTTGCAGAGCTGGTAACTAGCAGGTTAGCTTAGGGAGGAGTCCGGGAGACCGCCACAGAGTGGGAGCTGGATCTGCTGAGAACTTGCAGAGCGGTTAACTAGCAGGTTAGCTTAGAGAGGAGTCCGGGAGACCGCCACAGAGAGGGAGCTGGCTCTGGTGAGAACTTGCAGAGCTGGTAACTACCAGGTTAGCATAGGGAGGAGTCCGGGAGACCGCCACAGAGTGGGAGCTGGCTCTGGTGAGAACTTGCAGAGTGGGTAACTAGCAGGTTAGCTTAGGGAGGAGTCCGGGAGACCGCCACAGAGTGGGAGCTGGCTCTGGTGAGAACTTACAAAGTGGGTAACTAGGAGGTTAGCTTAGGGAGGAGTCCGGGAGACAGCCACAGAGCGGTAGCTGGCTACGGTGAGAACTTGCAGAGCTGGTAACGAGCAGGTTAGCTTAGGGAGGAGTCCGGGAGATCGCCACAGAGCGGTAGCTGGCTACGGTGAGAAATTGCAGAGCTGGTAACTAGCAGGTTAGCTTAGGGAGGAGTCTGGTAGACCGCCTCAGAGTGGGAGCTGGCTCTGGTGAGAACTTGCAGAGCTGGTAACTAGCATGTTAGCTTAGGGAGGAGTCCGGTAGACCGCCACAGAGTGGAAACTGGCTCTGGTGAGAACTTGCATAGCGGGTAACTAGCAGGTTAGCTTAGGGAGGAGTCCGGGAGGCCGCCACAGAGCGGTACCTGGCTCCGGTGAGAACTTGCAGAGCTGGTAACGAGCAGGTTAGCTTAGGGAGGAGTCCGGGAGACCGCCACAGAGCGGTTGCTGGCTACGGTGAGAACTTGCAGAGCTGGTAACTAGCATGTTAGCTTAGGGAGGAGTCCGGTAGACCGCCACAGAGTGGGAACTGGCTCTGGTGAGAACTTGCAGAGCGGGTAACTAGCAAGTTAGCTTAGGGAGGAGTCCGGGAGACCGCCACAGAGCGGTAGCTGGCTACGGTGAGAACTTGCAGAGCTGGTAACTACCAGGTTAGCTTGAAGAGGAGTCTGGTAGACCGCCACAGAGTGGGAGATGGCTCTGGTGAGAACTTGCAGAGCGGGTAACTAGCAGGTTAGCTTAGGGAGGAGTCCGGGAGACCACCACAGAGCGGTAGCTGGCTTCGGTGAGAACTTACAGAGCTGGTAACTAGCATGTTAGGTTAGGGAGGTGTCCGGTAGACCGCCACAGAGTGGGAACTGGCTCTGGTGAGAACTTGCAGAGCGGGTAACTAGCAGGTTTGCTTAGGGAGGAGTCCGGGAGACCGCCACAGAGCGGTAGCTGGCTACGGTGAGAATTTGCAGAGCTGGTAACTAGCAGCTTAGCTTAGGGAGGAGTCCGGGAGACCGCCACAGAGTGGGAACTGGCTCTGGTGAGAACTTGCAGAGCTGGTAACTAGCAAGTTAGCATAGGGAGGAGTCTGGTAGACTGCCACAGAGCGGTAGCTGGCTACGGTGAGTACTTGCAGAGCTGGTAACTAGCAGGTTAGGTTAGGGAAGTGTCCGGTAGACCGCCACAGAGTGGGAACTGGCTCTGGTGAGAACTTGCAGAGCGGGTAACTAGCAGGTTTGCTTAGGGAGGAGTCCGGGAGACCGCCACAGAGCGGTAGCTGGCTACGGTGAGAACTTGCAGAGCTGGTAACTAGCAGCTTAGCTTAGGGAGGAGTCCGGGGGACCGCCACAGAGTGGGAACTGGCTCTGGTGAGAACTTGCAGATCGGGTAACGAGCAGGTTAGCATAGGGAGGAGTCCGAGAGACCGCCACAGAGCGGTAGCTGGCTACGGTGAGAACTTGCAGAGCTGGTAACTAGCAGGTTAGCTTAGGGAGGAGTCTGGTAGACCGCCACAGAGCGGTAGCTGGCTACGGTGAGAACTTGCAGAGCTGGTAACTAGCAAGTTAGCTTAGGGAGGAGTCTGGTAGACTGCCACAGAGCGGTAGCTGGCTACGGTGAGAACTTGCAGAGCTGGTAACTAGCAGGTTAGCTTAGGGAGGAGTCTGGTAGACCGCCACAGAGCGGTAGCTGGCTCCTGTGAGAACTTGCAGAGCTGGTAACTAGCAGGTTAGCTTAGGGAGGAGTCTGGTAGGCCGCCACAGAGTGGGAGCTGGCTCTGGTGAAAACTTGCAGAGCGGGTAACTAGCAGGTTAGCTTAGGGAGGAGTCCGGGAGACCGCCACAGAGTGGGAGCTGGCTCTGGTGAGAACTTGCAGAGCTGGTAACTACCAGGTTAGCATAGGGAGGAGTCCGGGAGACCGCCACAGAGTGGGAGCTGGCTCTGGTGAGAACTTGCAGAGTGGGTAACTAGCAGGTTAGCTTAGGGAGGAGTCCGGGAGACCGCCACAGAGCGGTAGCTGGCTACGGTGAGAACTTGCAGAGCTTGTAACTTGCAGGTTAGCTTAGGGAGGAGTCTGGTAGACCGCCACAGAGTGGGAGCTGGCTCTGGTGAGAACTTGCAGAGCGGGTAACTAGCAGGTTAGCTTAGGGAGGAGTCCAGGAGACCGCCACAGAGTGGGAGCTGGCTCTGGTGAGAACTTGCAGAGCAGGTAACTAGCAGGTTAGCTTAGGTAGGAGTCCGGGAGACCGCCACAGAGTGGTAGCTGGCTCCGGTGAGAACTTGCAGAGCTGGTAACTAGCAGGTTAGCTTAGGGAGGAGTCCGGGAGACCGCCACAGAGCGGTAGCTGGCTCCAGTGAGAACTTGCCGAGCGGGTAACTAGCATGTTAGCTTAGGGAGGAGTCCGGGAGACCGCCACTGAGCGGTAGCTGGCTCCGGTGAGAACTTGCAGAGCGGGTAACTAGCAGGTTAGAGGCAGGTTTAGGAACATGAAATGGGAAATATATATGTTGAAGTTGGATTTGGGTGGATTAGTGAAGTAAGCAGGAAGAAAGGATGAGACTTCTGACCATTAGCACTAAATCAAATAACGGTTATGGGGAATAAGTTTCATATTGACTGGGGATCTTGGACAGTGAGTAGAATATTTTGAACATTACTGTCAAAAGCTTATTTTAGTTAAAATTAGAACGAAACCTGTGTGCATTACAGTAGTATAAGTCTAGAAGGCTACCAATCAAGCAGATAATAAAGAAGTTGGAAAGTGCTACTATCAAATAGAGCAGGTGTAATTCTGCGGCTTGTCAATGTTGTAAAGTGAGATTGAAATGCTGTGTTAAGAAACGGAAGAGAGGGAAAGATAGTGTCAAAATGTAGAATGGATGAAAAACACGGACGATCGAGCAGGCTGTTAGAAATCTGCACCGATCACTAATTGGGCATAGCTAACACGATTTTAACCAACAGAACAGATCCTTAAACACTGGAATGAGACCAGAAGGTATAGGACGTTTATAAATTGATTTCATTGTGGTCAAGTAGAGGTTCCGAAATCTGAATTGGGATTTCAAAACAACACAAGCGGTTTACCAAAACCTTAGGAACAAGGGTAGCTGTATTATGTACTAGCAGTAGTACCCGGCTTCGCCCGGTGGAATGATGATAATATTTCAGTCTCCTTAACACCCAACGTCATAAATTATATTTATTTATGTATTCATTTCTTACATTATCAAACCCAGTGACAATGTTTATACTTAAGTCACTATGGGAAGGCTCTGTAAAATAATGATCATTCTCGAGAAATTTGTCTTCAGTCCGAGTCGAGATATGTCGTCAGCGGTCCCAGAATTCGTGACATGTCAGTCGTAGATGACTTTATGTGGTGGTGATTAGAAATATAATGGACTTAAAATCTAGGTCATTTACCCCAAATGACGTTGAGGGCGTAACATCTAGGTAATTTGCCCTACTGATCAGGATGATATTGAAAATTACTACATAACTGACATATGAAACTTAGAAAATAATAGAAAAAGTTATTTTTAGGACTCACATTTCGGGAAAGACTTGATTATTTTTTGCCAAAGAGCTCCCACTTAGATCGCTATCTGGTTAAAAGTTTCGTCTTGTTAAGGTTTAAACTGTACGATAAATGTCTGAAGCAATTCCTCAAAGAGAAGCTTCCAGATTTCGCAGTCGATATATCGTTAACTTTCCTGAGCATCCAGTTGTCTTTTCTTCTGACGCAAAACATCTTTTACATAGTGATGATGAACATAGAAGCGACTACTGGCACATGTAACTTATCAACGAATGGGAATTGATACTTTAAAGGAATGAGAGGTCATTTGCCCTTTTGATGAGGATCACAATGAAGACTACTACTACTACTACTACTGAACGGGTATATCAAACTTACAAACTAATGGAAATACGTATTTTTAAAATCACAGGCTATGTAGACTCTGGTATTGCTTAGTAGTATAATGGACGTAACATCTAGGTCATTTGCCCCTTTGATGAGGATGATAATGAAGACGACTACTACTGAACGGGTATATCAAACTTACAAACTAATGGAAATACATATTTTTAAAATCACAGGCTAGGTAGACTCTGGTGTTGCTTAGTAGTATAATGGACGTAACATCTAGGTCATTTGCCCCTTTGATGAGGATGATAATGAAGACGACTACTACTGAACGGGTATATCAAACTTACAAACTAATGGAAATACATATTTTTAAAATCACAGGCTAGGTAGACTCTGGTGTTGCTTAGTAGTATAATGGACGTAACATCTAGGTCATTTGGCCCTTTGATGAGGATGATAATGAAGACGATTACTACTGAACGGGTATATCAAACTTACAAACTAAAGGAAATACACATTTTTAAAATCACAGGCTAGGTAGACTCTGGTGTTGCTTAGTAGTATAATGGACGTAACATCTAGGTCATTTGCCCCTTTGATGAGGATGATAATGAAGACGACTACTACTGAACGGATATATCAAACTTACAAACTAATGGAAATACACATTTTAAAAATCACAGGCGATGAAGACTGTGGTGTTACTTAGTAGTATAATGGACGTAACATCTAGGTCATTTGCCCTTTTGATGAGGATGGTAATGAAAACTACTGTTGAATTGACACGACAAACTTACAAACTACCGTGATAGAAATATTTCAAAATTCACTGCGATGAAGACTTATTGTGTGTGGTGATTAGTGGTATAAAGGGTGTAACATCTAGGTCATTTGTCCTTATGATAATAATAAGGTAATGAAAAATGACTACTAAACGAACATGGTGTAATTTTAAATCTGATATAGGTAATTCAGATTACTACCTTCGATGTCTTCCAAAGTCTGAACGTTATATTCTGGCTTAGGCCTATACTCGATGCGTGTAGTGAAAGAGCTTATCGAGTACCGCTCGGGTCCAAGCTGCACGTAGCTGAGAATATCGCAGATGATGACGATATATGATGACAGACGTTCGGGGGGGTTCCCGGTCCTATTCACATTGACCGGTGAATCACTCATTCTTTCGTAACACTACAGCGGTTTGAGCAGAGACCCTGTATGAACATCAGCATAGTCAGCAATAACAGGTAACACGGCGGGGTCTGGACATTTTTCTCATGTCACCTCGCGATGAATGAGCAAGCTATTCTCATCCCTGCCCCCTCTTCCCCCCTCCACCCACCAGGGTCACAACTTGTGGGACGTGGGTTTGCGACCACGGGACCCCAGCTGAGTCCGGCATTGCTTCTACTTACTGGTGCCGGGCACCTTTCAGTTCTCTTTCCTGTCAGCCTCCCTTGGTCAATCTCTTGTTCTCTTCCGACCCCGATGGTATCAGGTTATCCGAGGCCTAGCGACTCTTTCACTTTCCCGCCTTAATTGGCCCTTGTCTAATCATTCCTGACAGCCTCATTCTTTTCTTAATATCTCATATCTTCTGCTCAAGACCCTCAAGGAGGCAGGGTGTGTGTAGCCCTGGTGCACCCTGGATAGTGCTACATCCTCAAGGGTTCATGGCTGGTGAGTTCAGGAGCTGGCAACCCTGAAGGTTTCCTGAGCGGGTCCGGTTTTACCCCTTTTTTTCCATTGCCTTTGGGACGGACCCTGTCCACTTTCCGGGAATGGAGTGGTCTTTCCGCAATTTCAAGCAGACAGTGTTACTCGCAGGGTACCAAAGGGTAAGTATACAAATTTTGGTTCTGATCGGTGAAACGGTGTAGATTTGGACCAAAGGGCCTAAATGCAGAGATTGGGTTGGACTGTCCGAAATTTCAAGTGGACAGGGTTACCCGCAGGGTTGCAAAGGGTAAGTATACACATTTTGGTTCTGATCGGTAAAACGGTGTGGATTTGGACCAAAGGGCCTAAATGCAGAGATTGGGTTGGTCTGTCCGAAATTTCAAGAGGACAGGGTTACCCGCAGGGTTGCAAAGGGTAAGTATACAAATTTTGGTTCGGATCGGTGAAACGGTGTGGAAGTTTGCCAAAGGGCCTAAATGCAGGATATGGGGTGGTCTGTCCGAAATTTTAAGTGGACAGTGTTATTCACAGGGTTACATAGGGTAAGTATACAAATGTTGGTTGAGATCGGTGAAACGGTGTAGATTTGGGACAAAGGGCCTAAATGCAGGGAATGGGGTGGTCTGTCGGAAATTTCAAGTGGACAGGGTTACCCGCAGGGATCCGAAGGGTAAGTATACAAATTTTGGTTCAGATCGGTGAAACGGTGTGGATTTGTATACATAACAGACAGACAGACAGACAAACATTGAGCTTTATATATATTGACTAGCAGTAGTACCCGGCTTCGCCCGGTGGAATGATGATAATGTTTTAAGGTCTCCTTAGAAATATAATGGACTTAAAATCTAAGTCATTTGCCCCCAAAGACAATGAGGGAGTAATATCTAGGTCATTTGCCCTTTTGATAAGGATGATAATAAAAACTACTGTTGAATTGACACGTCAAACTTAGAAACTACCGTAATAGAAATACATATTTCAAAATTCACAGGCGAGGAAGACTTATTGTGTGTGGTGATTAATGGTGTAATGGGCGTAACATCTACTGTAGGTCATTTGCTCTTATGATGAGGATGATAAGGGAAACTACTACCGGTATTGAATTGACACTTCAACGTATAATGTACACAATGTACTGTAATAAAAATAACTATATGGCGGCTTCGGTGGCGTATTTGGTAGCATGCTGAGCTTCTATGCCCAAGATAGCGGGTTCAAACCCGGCCGAAGCCGTCGGATATTTTAAGAGCGTTAAAAATCCGTCAGTATGCCTTTCTTCGGAGGGGAAGTAAAGCCGGCGGTCCCATGTCAGATTTATGGCATGTTATTGAACCTTCCACTAATTACACCTGTGTGAAGCTAAATTGGATATGTAAACAACGCTCATAGATGTCTACGTCCGTTGCCAAGAGCCGACTGCAGTGGCGTCTAGTAGCTAAGTTCCGAACTTGGCCTAGTAGTCGTTGACGGTGGCGCTTGGCGGCAAAAGTACGAACTTTTTGAAGAATTCTAAGTTGCAGTTTTTACTTAAATTAAAAAACAGATAACACACACTAATACAGTCATCACAATTAACACCGGTTATCAGACAGATTCTACACACACCCAAAGTACACGGGGCTACATGACCGCGTTGTCGCAGCCCCTAAACTTAAGAACCAACCAACCAAAAATAAATATTTAAAAATTCACAGTCGAGGAATACTTGATGCGGCGGTGATTATTGGTATGATGCGCGTAACATCTAGGTCATTTGCACTTATGATGATAATAATAAGGTAATGAAAAAATGACTACTAAACGAACATGGTGTTATTTTAAAACTGATATAGGTAATTCAGGTGTCTAGCTTCGATGTCTTCCAAAGTCTCAACCTTATTTTCTGGCTTAGGCCTGTACTGGATGCGTCTAGTGAAAGAGCGTACTGCTCGGCAAAGACAAAGAATATAGGTCCAAGCTGCACGAACCTGAGGTGATCGCAGATGATGACGAAATATGATGACACACGTTCGGGGTTCCCCGTCCTATACAGTTTGACCGGGAATCACTCACTGTTTCGCAACGGCCCTGTGCTGGCATCAGCATAGACAGCAGGAGATAACACGGCGGGCTATGGAAAGTACTCTCAAGTCACCTCACGATGAATCAGCAAGCTATTCTCACAACTGACCCCCCCCCCCCAGGGTCTCACAACTTGTGGGACGTGGGTTGGCGACCACGGAACCCCAGCTGAGTCTGGCATCGCTTCTACTTCCTTGTGCCGGGCTCATTTCAGTTCTCTTTCCTGTCGGCTTCCCTTGGTCAACTCTTGTTCTCTTCCGACCCAGACTGTATTAGGGTATCCGAGGGCTAGGGAGTCTTTCAATTTCCCGCCTTAATTGGCTTTGTCTCATCTTTCCTGATACCCTCATTCTTCGAGGGGTCTGCCTTCTTTTCCTTTTCATAATATCTCCTGTCTTCTGCTCAAGGCCCTCAAAGAGGCAGGGTGTGTGTAGACCCACCACTTCTGGTACACCCTCAAGGGCTCATGACTGGTGAGTTAGGAAGCTGGCAACCCCGAGGAATTCCTGAGCTACATGCAGGGAATGGAGTGGTATGTCAGAAATTTCAAGTGGACTGTGTTACGCATCGAGTTCCAAAGGGTAAGAATACACACTTTGTTTTCGATCGGTGAACGATGTAGATTTGTACCAAAGGGCCTTAATGCGGGAAATGGAGTGGTCTGTCCGAAATTTCGAGTGGACAGTGTTACTCGTCGAGTTCCAAACGGTAATTATGTAAAATCTGGTTGAGATCGGTGAAACGGTGTAGTTTTGTGCCAAGGGCCAAAATGCAGGGAATGGAGTGGCCTGTCCAAATTTTAAAGTGGACAGTGTTACTCATCGGGTTCCAAAGGGTAAGTATACACATTTTGTTTTCGATCGGTGAACGATGTAGATTTGTGCCAAAGGGCCTAAATGCGTGGAATGGAGTGGTCTGTCCGAAATTTCGAGTGGACAGTGTTACTCGTCGAGTTCCAAAGGGTAATTATGTAAAATCTGGTTGAGTTCGGTGAAACGGTGTAGTTTTCTGCCAAAGGGCCAAAAAGCAGGGAATAGTGTGGTCTGTCCGAAATTTAAAGTGAACAGTGTTACTTGTCGGATTCTACGGGTAAGTATATAAAATTGGGGTCAGATCGGTGAAACGGTGTAGATTTGTGCCAAACAGCCTAAATGCAAGGGATGGAGTGGCCTCGACGCAATTTCAAGCAGACAGTGTTAGTCGCAGTGTTCCAAAGGGTAAATATACAAATTTTGGTTGAGATCGGTGAAACGGTGTAGATTTGGGACAAAGGGCCTAAATGCAGGGAATGGAGTAAACTGTCCGCAATTTCAAGCAGACAGTGTTACTCGCTGGGTACCAAAGGTTAAATATACAACTTTTGGTTCAGATCGGTGAAACGGTGTAGATTTGTGCAAAAGGGCCTAAATGCAGGGCATGGGGTGGTCTGTCCGAAATTTAATGTTGACGGAGTTACCCGCAGGGTTCCAAAGGGTAAGTATACTAATTTTGGTTCAGATCGGTGAAACGGTGTAGATTTGTATACATAACAGACAGACAGACAGACAGACAGACAGACAAACTTTGTGCTTTATATAATAGATTAGACTTTTCTTAGAAGGTAGAATAAAGATCGAGAAGAAAACGTTCGTGGCATATTTAGTGTAAGTAAAGTTGGTGACAATGTTGATTGGGGATTTTGTTTGACAGTTTGGAAAGTATTGATATAAAATTCAGGGATGAGTGTGTCTACAACCAGCTAGTATTTATACGATTCGATAGACATGAGAGGGAGACTAGTATTTAGAATGATATAAGGTAAGACTGCATTCTATCATTTGTAATTTTAAATCCGTACATCTGGCAAGTAACGCCATTGTCATCGTAGTCTCATCATCAGATGCATTGAGCATGCTTCTAAATGGTGTGTACTAGGTGTTGAGGAAAGAATTCATAATAAAATCATAGTATTTGAAACAGAATAATTGTAATGCAGCAGGAAGATATAAAAAACATTACCATCGATTGGCTGTTGAAACGCTAGGAGACGTTGGTGACTCCCACCTGGGCACATAATGGACAAAGAAAATAAGATATAAAGGTTGGGTTGACATCTGTCAAAATGAAATTTCGATCTAGGTTTTTAAAAGTAATTTATTGAGCCATTTCCTGGAGCTTTGCGCTATGTGGAAGTGAAACTTGGATTGTTTGTGGTGCAGAAAATATTATTTAAACTAGTTTCCATGATGGTTCGGTATTGACGTACTAAATAGTTTTAGCAACAAATTGTATATCCGCCTTGGTCAGTACATAAACGAAAATAAATTATAATTACACTTGCTCCAGGTACATGTTTCAGGGATTAATAGCTTTTATCCCCTTCATCAGCCAAGACAAATATCCGAAGAAAGATATAAAATAGCGTAGCTCTAAAAAAAAAATGACTATTTAACTTAATATGGTGCACCATATAAGTAGGTCACAGAAAAATGTTGAGCAAAACTAAAAATATATAAAACAGCGATGATATTCAGCCATCAAAACACAGAGAATCAGTGGACAGTTCATTCGTGAATCCGCTCCAAAACACTGGTCGAAGCTTGAATTGGCAAAAATCACAATACTTCACCATATGAACACAACCAATGAAGAAGCCTTATGCTTAACAGGTCCATAAGTCAAATCAAAAGCCTGCATACAAACTAGACGAGCGTGGAAGGAACAACTTCATACAGCAATGAGGTTAGCTCAATGCATAACCTGAAAGAAGCAAAGGAAAAACAAAAACCATAATAAAAGGGACCAAGGGGAACTTTATAGACTGAAATAATTATGAAAAATTATAAAAATTAGTTTATAATGATATAGAACGAATGCAAACTTAATAATATTTGAAAAACTTACTTCAGGTTAAATCAAGGTATCAATTATGAAAAGATTGTCTTATGTTTGAAAATTATTGTAAAGAATTTTTGGGTGTAGCCAATTCCAACACTCTTATATATGGTAGCAATAGATGATAAATATTGCCATAGCTAGTTCTGTAATAGGACGTATGTATGAGTGGAGCGCTACTATGAAAAAAAAAATAGATTCTTTGGGGGAAAAAATGTTCAAAGTGGAAATTAAATTATGTAATATAATAAAAATCAAGTTTTAGGGTATTGTAATGGCAGAGGGGTGTAGCAGTATATTAATAAGTATGTAATTATGTATAAATATGTGACGTAGAAAAGATATACTAAAGAGCATCTAAGGTGGTTTATTATTGGACTTACTAGTTAAGTTACTTTTGAGAGTGTCAAACAAGATATTATAATCGAAAATGACTTCATTAAGATTCACTGGGTCTGGAATGCTGTGTGCTGTGTTGATTTCAATGGATTCGAGAACATTCATCATAGTACCCTTGCTAGTGTAATGTAAGATTTCTAAATCATTCTCTATATTAGTGAATTTGTGGCCTGAATCTTCCATATGTGCAGCCATGGCTGAATACTTTCTGTATTTAGTGGCATTTAAGTGATCATTATATCTTGTGGTGAAATTTCTTCCTGTTTGACCTATATAATTGGCGTTACAATCATTACAACTTAATCTGTAAACATCGGATTTGCTGAATTTATCCTTCAAGTTGAAAGAATTGGAATTAAAGAAAATGCTCTGATTAGTATTGTTAGTTTTGTAAGCTCTTTTCATGTTAAGCTTTTTGAATTTGTTAGTGATGTTATAAGTATGATGATTAAAATAAGTAAAAACTGCGTATGAGGGCTTTTCTTTATGCTCTGGTTGAAGTCGTGTGATGGGCTTATTTTTTAATTTGTTGATAATATTAAAAATGTATTGATGATTATAACCATTAACTCTGGAAATTTGATATATTATCTCAATTTCTTTGTCAAAATCTTGCTTGGAAAGAGGTAAATTCATGGCTCTGTTCACATGGCTAATGAAGGTGGCTTTTTTATGACAGACAGGATGGTTTGAATCTTGCCTTATAACAGAAAGGGTTTGCGTGGGTTTCCTGAATATTTGGTAATGCAGTCTGTTATCTTTTTTGAAAATGGTTGTGTCAAGAAAATTAATCTTATTGCTTGTGGCGAATTTCATGGTAAATTTAATATTACTATCAATATTGTTGAGTTGATCTAAAATTCTATCAATCTTTTGAATATTATCGTCAATAATGATGAACACATCATCAACGTATCTACCCCAAAACGTAATCCCCATTATTTTATCTTTTATTTTAG
Source organism: Meconema thalassinum (assembly GCA_946902985.2). NCBI lineage: Eukaryota > Metazoa > Arthropoda > Insecta > Orthoptera > Tettigoniidae > Meconema > Meconema thalassinum. The sequence continues at coordinate 795,741,071 of OX336388.2, read as the reverse complement.
TTTCTTCTAAATGTTCGAGGTAAATGTTAGCGAGTATTTCTGACAATGGAGAACCCATAACTAAGCCATCATTTTGTTTATAAACTTTACTGTTGAATGTAAAGTAATTATTATATAGAATAAAATTTAAGATGCAAATGAATTCATCAATTTCTACTGTACCCGATACCCAGTTGAGGCTATCGGCTACGCCAGCTGACCTTAAGCCATAGTTGAGATTTATGGGAAGAGTTGTAAAGATAGCGCTCACATCGAGTAGAGGAGAATATTAGGAAATGACGTAGAAGGCCAAGGATCAAGAAGGCACTGCCAGTCAAGTAGATGGAATTATGGGAGGAATATTAAAGTTTTATTAAGATCTTTATGGAACAGTATATTTAATCATCTCAGAAGAGAAGAGATAACAAGCATTATGTATGATAATAACTTGAAGAAAGACAGATAATCCCTTAAGTTATTGTATAACTTAATAGCCGAGATGAAGGTGGTCGAGATTATATTTGTGACGCACGACCGTAGATGGTGGGGGAGAATCACGTGACCGCGCCAGGTAGGAGCTGGTCAATGCAGTTCAGAGAAGTCAGTCGAGTTCAGCCAGCGAGCTGAGTGGTACACATGCGCAGAGCGTACGGTAAAGTCGAGCGGTGAACTGCACTTGTTACGTAAAGCGAAGGCGACAGTATTACTTAACCAAGCAGAGAACGGAAGTAGGTCAGTGAGCCAAGGCGAGCAACGCAGGGCAGACGGCGAGAGGACCGGTTAAGCGGCAGGCTGTACGGGCCGTGTACGGAGAAGAAAAGCCGGGGTTCAGAACAGCACTGTAATACGAGTTTGAGAACTTTTTTTCGAGCTGCATTTTATAACGCAGAACAGTATAGAAAAGCGGCATGGCGAGGCCGGCTTTAAGCATAGTTCATTCTGGAACAATGCAGTAGATCAGAGCGGGCTAGTTCCGACTTTTATACGCAGGCAACATTAAAGAAGCTGAACTTCATTTCAACATTCAGTTACAACATTGAGTTGGGACTTGTATTCAGTAATAGAATTGTGCAGGCAGATAGTTACAATATACTGCAATTATGGACTTAGATATTCAAATTACATTACGACTATGCATTTCATAACGGAATATGTAGAGCGACCATGGGGTCCAAACAACATTATCGCTTTTAAGCAAACGAACTGTTACAATTATATGCACTTATGAACATTGGCACGTGCATTAATAGAATTCTTTTTCATGAATTGTCATAAAATACCGAGTACGAACACAGCTACAGGGTGTTTCAAAAACTTATACACTCTCATAAATAAAATTTATTTTGCAAGTGAGACTTAACCGCTGTGGAGATTGAACTTTTAACAAGCAAACCGAACATTGTATGGGACAGTGGCGTAACATAGAAGAGGAATATGGGGTACGCTGCTTTTATGAACTTTTACGTCAGGATTTGGACAGTATCCATTATGGATAACATGCAGTTCATCATGTCGGAGTAAACGAAGACAGAGACGCAATGGCACCACGGAGCGATGGATTCGATTCCTGAAGAAGAGGAGGTCTAACAGCTGATTCACTTAGGATATGAAGGCGATCGTTATTGCATGGGTGAAACGATATTCACGTCGATCTTTCGAGAAATTTATTACACACAAGAATAATCGACGATCTTTGAAATATAATAACAGCTGATATGAGAAGGTACTGTAAGAGTTATGACTTTCTAATATGATATTTTCATGAACACTGGGCATACATGTATATATTTTTCTAGTAGGAGTTATACGATTATTTAGACATGGCTTAAACATTATTTGCTCCGAGTATTGCTAGAATATGGCGTTACCATATGATATGGCAGGCACCATTATACGAAATTCTCACCATTGGTTGGCTTTATTAAGCAGATGTTTGGTCTTTTAGACAATTTTTCCAGTAAGGATAGTTTTCCTGGATAGTTAATTTTTTTGTGGCGAGTATTTCGAACTCGTGATCTGCAATTGGATTATTTAAATCACTTCGTCGGTTCATTGCATACTAGCGAGTGTGTATTATTCATCAGTAGGGATTTTTCCATTGGATTGTTTGGAGATATTAAGATGTTATTCACTCAAGTGAATGAATATCGCTTTTATATGACAACTAGAGACTTGTTGATTCCAATCTGGTACATTCACTCATGAGACGACGAGATGGGGCCTTTCGTATTTATACGATTGCGTGGTGGTACACATCTTTACCCATCGGTCAGGGCATTATCATGTTAGACGACGGGGCAAGGCCTTTCGTATTTATACGATCGTGTGGTGGTTACTCATCTTACTTGCCATTGAGGAACTCATTTTTATCATCCGAGTGTACTTGAGATTGTAAGAGGATCAAACAAGGAACTACTAGTCACATATCAGTCGAATTTTGTTAAATAAATTAAAAATACATGTCAGCAGAGTTACATTTTGTAATTCTTGTTTGCCAATCCAATATTTTGTTGCTATACTCATTTGAGAGTACTTTCAATTTAACAGCTGATACAGCTGATGCTTTTGATAATTTTTATGATTGAATTTGACACCTTTGAGAAGGATTTAAAGTAATTGAATCTTATAAGATGAATCATTAATGGTCAGATTTATTTTAAGGCAGATCAGTATTGCATATTTCAATGTGAGAGATTATAGCACATTGGTGTTTTTCTGTGAAGTGAATTATGAGAATTTTGAGAGAATTTATGCTATTTGAAAGCAGACTTTGAATTTGATTTCGATTACTGAGGTAATATTTTTTAGCCTATTTTCAATTTTGAAAAAAATAGGCTTATGAGATCACCTTTTGTCCGTGTGTGTGTGCGTGTGTGTGTGTGTGTGTGATTCGTGTGTGTGTCCCCCCCCCCCCCTAATAAAATCTAAACGGCTGGAGCGATTTCAATGAAACTCGGTATGTTCATAGCACTATTCCCGGCGACCTCGACCGTGCCCTTCAAATTTTGTTACGTCTCACCAATCCAACATGGCGGCTGTGCGAAATATTTCACTAGCATTCAATATCTCCGAAACTATTACCGATATCGCCCTGAAATTGTGTACGGTGATAAAGGGTACTACTAGAAGTTCACCTATGAGACTTTCAAAAACCTGGTGACTACAAAACCAACATGGCGGTCAAGCGAAGTTGAGACTTTTAAATAGACTTTTCTCGCGATTTAACTATCCACACGTAATGAAACTTGGTACAGCAAATGTTTATACAAATTGTAATGCACTGGAGTCTAATTTAGTTCAATTGTTTACATAACTTCAAAATGGCGGCTGTGCAAAATATTTCACTGACATTCTATATCTCCGAAACTATTACAGATATCACCCTGCAATTTAGTACGGTGATAAAGGGTACTGATACAAGTTTACCTATGTATATTTCATAAACTTGTAAAGTAGAAAACGAACATGGCGACCAAGCGAAGTTGAGACTTTTAAATAGACTTTTCTCACGATTTAACCATCCAAACGTAATGAAACTAGGTACAGCAAGTGTTTATACACATAGTAATGCACTGGAGTCTAATTTAGTTCAATTGTTTACATAACCTCAATATGGCGGCTGTGCGAAATATTTCACTGACATTCTATATCTCCGAAACTATTACTGATATTACCCTGCAATTTTGTACGGTGATAAAGGGTACTGGTACATGTTTATCTATGTATATTTCATAAAGTTGTAAAGTAAAAAACGAACATGGCGACCAAGCGAATTTGAAATATTTTAATAGACTTTTCTCGTGATTTAACTCTCTGAGCGCAGTGAAATGTGGTACAGTAAATGATTTTGCAGATTGTAATGCACTGCCATCTAATTTAAATCAATTGTTTACATAACCTCAATATGGCGGCTGTGCGAAATTTTAAAATAAAGTTTTTATTTCTTGTGTCGTAATCATGCGATCGAAGTGAAAGTTTGAATAATGAACCTAGGCAATAATTGTCCTTGAATGGTACATAATTCTATGGCCTATACATATAACAATCCTAAATGGCGAGCTTCCGAAATATTTAGACGGTTCTCAATATCTATGAATCTTTTACAGCAACCAAACTGATTTTTTTAATGTTCATAGAGACTATGAACATATGTTCACCTATAGGACTTTCATTAACCTGGTGAGCACAAATCCAACATGGCGGCGACGCGAAGTATAAATATTTAAATGGACGATTCTCGCGAATTAACTATCCGAGTGCTGTGAAACGTTGCACGTTAAATGCTTATACAAATGTTGATCCACTGGCATCTAATTTATTTCAATTGTTTGCATAATCACAAGATGGCTGCTGTGCGTAATTTTAAAATCTCGTTTTTACTTCTTGTGTTCTAATCATGCGATTGAAGTTTGAATACCACACGTACACAATAATCTTAATGTAATAGTACAAAAATAAAAATCCAACCTGGCGACAATCTGAAATATTTAGACGGTTCTCAATATCTACGAATCTGTTACAGCAATTAAACTGAAATTTTGTATGTTGTTAGAAGAAATTAATATGAGCAGGATATATGAAAATAGGCTGTATAGTTCTTTACGGAACTACTTGTCCTAATTGTTTAAGAAGTTGTCTAGATGTGATCAGAATAATTACAGTTATTGGAGATTGTGTGCGTTGATAATTTGAAGCCAGTTATGTATTTTTTGTAGATCATGCAACGTGATTAAGTGAAGTTTGTGATGGGCATTTTGTGGAAGTTGCCAAGTGGAAGTTGCAATATTGCTAATGTATTTTGTAGCAGACATGAGGTTGTCGAACCCAGTCTAGCATTATTTTTGAGATTCATGCTGTGCGCTGAATATTTATGGAGTTTGTGGAATAATTGTGGTATTCAAATGTGATATTTGATAAAGTGAAAATATATAATGTAGTTGTGGATAGTGAGATCCAACGTGAATTTGTGAAGGCAATAATATTTTTTTGGCATGATAATTAAATACGAGATATAACTTGGAAGTGATAAAACTGTAAGACAACGTTCTATAACCCATATTAAACAATTTGTTAGGAAATTAAACAAATAAATAATGTTGATAATACGAGATTTTCTGAAAATAATAATTAATGAAATAATAATCTGAAATTTAAGCATATTAATGATCTGACCTAATGAAATAAAAATCAGAATGACTAGATGAAATAATAAAATCTAAATAACCAGATGAATAAAATTTAAATAAATTGATAAATTAAATTTTGGAATAGATCAATGAATTAAATAAATGGATGAATTAAAGATTGAATAAATAAGCTGATTTAAATAAATTAATAGATGATTGAGCAGATGATGAATAACTGAATTGGAAGGTGATAATTAAATAAAGAAGCTGATGATTAATAAATTTAAATGGATTTAAATAAATTTATTTGAGATATGATTTGAAGAATTGCAACTGGTGTTGATGAATTAAACAATTAATTTTGATGATGATGATGATTATAACCAATGAATAGTGGATTTTCTGTGATTCACAAATAAGCAATTATTAATGTCAGTGTAAATAGTGTAAATTAGTTATTCGATGTTTAGGAGCATTTTGCTAACATATTCAGCATTTGAAAAATGCCATGCAAGCCATAAATTATGTGATATTTAAAATATGTGTTTATAATATGTGTGTTTAGACAGATTAATAATATTTTTACATCCACATTCATGATGTTAATTTAAAGAGAAGTTAGGTCTCAGTTATCACGAATGTCAGTGACGCAAAGACATAGTGCTACGGTGATCCTGAGAACCCAAGAGAACTTTAGAAATTTTTCCTATTTTATGTGGATTAAATACACTTTGAGTAGAATGGAGATGGTTCGATTTTCTGGACAATGACAATTTAACGATGGCATTCGACCATGCTCTCAGGTAGGATGAGTGTTTAATATGTCTGTCTGACTATCTTAGTTGAATAAATTTTTTTTTTATCTTAGTTGTGATCTGATGATGATGTGTTTTTCCTTTTTCTTTCCTTGTCTTAATTAAGGCTTAACCAGGAAGGATGTGGTTTGCTAGGGATTCAGTTGTTGGCGCCCATTTACATTTGTATTTTTTAAATTAAATTTAAACCCGTAACGACCCTGGAGATACTTTATCTCGTGTTACCCTCTGCTTTTGAGATATTTCAACTGAATTTCCGACACATTCCTTATTTGACTAGAGGTTCATTTAACTCCGCTCTGTCCTGGAAATCCAGGAATGCGATGTAATAGCAGATGGGTCATCGCATCCCCAGGACGAACGGGTACACTACTTTGGATAGACTGCTATTATCTGTTAGATTCTTCTTAATGATGTCTAATGTAGGCATGATAGGTATATTGGTGTACATATCTTTCATGTTAGCACTATGTGAATAATGTTCTTGTTTAAGCTCCAATACTGATGTTTTCTCACAAGAATGTAAAGAATTTTTGAAAGACATGTTTGCTTTAAAACAATAATGTTTCTTTAAAAATTGTTGAGCAAATTGTGATGTTTTATATAAAGGACTGTTTCTGAAATTGATAATAGGTCTAATAGGATTGTCATTTTTGTGTATTTTGGAAGGGGCACGTAATGTAGGAGCACTGGGGTTTATATGGGCTAGTTGAGTAACATACCTATCATCTAAAATAAAACAATGTGTTTTTAAGAATGCTTTTTAGTTTTCTTTGTATGGATGCAGTGGGATCTTTCTTTATTTCTTTAAAATTATCATTGCTAATGAAATCAATAGTTTTAGAGATGTATTCATCTTTGTCAATGAGTACTCTAGTGTTTCCTTTGTCTGCTTTAGTTACAATTATATTATTATTTATAAGCTTCTTTTTTAATTTATAGATATCGTGATTATTGGAACTAGTGTCTGAAAAGCTATTATTCTTATTAACAATCTTGAGAATTTCTTTGTTGGTTTCGTGTCTTATTCCGTTTTGTTCATTAATGGGTAGCTTTCTTATTGCGGTTTCAGTTTCAGCTACTATCGTGATGAGGACTTCATTATTTAATTTAGTATCCCAATTATGCTTTGGGCCTTTGTTCAGAATGTTAAGTTCATGGTCATTGAGCTTTATTTTCGTTTGATATTTTAAAGGATCCTGAAATTTGTGAAGACCTTTATTTACCAAGTGTTTATGCACCTTTATATATAGTATCTGATGTTTTCTTGGACCGAAAGCTAATCACTTACCTCCACACATTTTATGTAGCCCTAAAGAAAACCATTCATCCGCGATGTATGAAAGAGTGAAACATAATTGCCCATATGTTTTCGAAATCACATGATATGCATATCATATCTTCCCACCTTAATCCATAAGCCACAATGGTTATTCGGTAGGGAATATAATATGGATTATTCTGTCACATGTACGAGCATGCACTTCCTAAGTCAGATGGATATCAGTTATCCACATTCTATTAAATAGCCATATCCCCGTACAGCCATGTTGTTAAAACGGCACAATGTGGTGTGAAATAAGTTGAACACTTTCACTTCTAGTAAGAATTAGCACACAATTTCCGTAACCATTCAATAATTTCAATTATTTAACTGATCAAGGACCAAGTTGACTTTTGGCAAACAGCATGAGTCTGTGGAATTATTTACCCCTATCAATGTATAATCTGTACTTTTGAAATAGATACGGATTACATATTTATCAAGGAAGGCAATGACTCCAAATACTTGGACAAGACGCACCTTTTTGTTTACATCATAAGTAAGTCATTTGCAAATATCCAGACTGTAAGACAAAAATAGCATTGAATTTTAGATACGAGATCAGTTCCAGGTAATAGATAAGGACAGTTTTCCTGCTAGTGATATTAGTGTATTTTGTGGTTTTACTCACCATTCTCACAAAATTCAACATAATTAAGAGTGCACTGCATTATTTTAATATCAATGATTTCAGGCTGATATGTCCTGATACTTCGGTTCCTGCTGTAAGGAAGAAATACATTTTATGTAATGCTAGAGAACATAATACTAGCACTGTATCTGAAATAAATTTTACAATTCAACAAAATTTGAAGACTAACCTGCTAATCCATAGTCGCGAGAAGCCATATTTATGTAGAATATGTGACTTCAAGTACTCTTCGTTAAGATATTTAAAAATACACATGTTAAAACATAAAAGTGAAAAGTTATACTCTTGTAGGACATGCGAAGCCAAATTTTATCGCAAATTGACATTGAAGATGCATACGTTGACCCATAGTGGTGAGAGGCCATACTCGTGTAGTGCATGCGGAGCACAATTTACGTACAAGCATGTTTTGAACAGACACATGTTAACACATAGTGGCGAGAAGCCGTACTCGTGTAGCACATGCGACGCCTCATTTAATCGACATGTTAATTTTAGGTTGCACTTGTTATCCCATAGCGGTGAGAAGTGTTATTCATGCAGCAAATTTGTCGGGAAAGAAATTTTGAAGACACACATGTTAACCCATAGTGGTGAGAAGCTTTACTCGTGTAGCACATGTGAAGCCAAATTTGCCCGCAAAGAGAATATGAAAATACATTTCTTAACCCATAGTGGTGAGAAAGCGTAAACATTTACCATATGCGAAGCCGAGTTTACTCGGAAAGACTGAAGAAACATAATTATGTCAGCCCATAATGACAAGAAGTTGTTGCATTAAGGGGCCTAACATCTAGGTTAACGGCCATGACAAGAAGTGAGACTAGCATATGGCTAACCAAATTTGCTGGTTCATTTGAAGATACCCATTTTAAAATATACCTGTGTAGCAAATGCAAAGCCAAATTTGCTTAGAAGAGATAGATGAAGGGAGGGTTTTTGTAAACACATGTGGTAACGCATCGCTGCAAGAGACAAATTTGTTTACAGGAAACCTTGAAGACACACGTGAGAACAATACGAATGTTGCATATGCCAAGCCAATTATGCTATGAAAATGAAAATCCACAGCCTGCTTCCAGTCTCCGACCGGGTCAGGAATGGAATGAATGAAGCCCCCATCTAGCTGCAAGGATTTGGACTGTGCCGGCTGCCGAGGCCTGACGCACTCCTCTGGGGCAATGATTAAATAAATGACAGATGAAATGAAATGATAGTGGAGAGTGTTGCTGGAATTAAATTTTGACAGGGAAAACCGGAGTACCCGGAGAAAAACCTGTCCTTCCTCCGTTTTGTCCAGCACAAATCTCACATGGAGTGACCGGGATTTGAACCATGGACCCAGCGGTGAGAGGCTGGTGTGCTGCCGCCTAAGGCACGGAGGCTTACCAATTATGCTATCAAAGGGCTTTTTAAAGCACACACGAAGGCAATGAATAACCTTCTTCATGTACCATGTGCCTAGCAATATGTATTCAGAAGGGGCATTAATTAATTGCTTGGCATCAAAAGGTTACGATGATACCAAGTAATTAGTGAGTGAATTTGCTAAAATTACCAAGCCAAGTTTTGTGAAATTACAAGTGTTTCAAATCATATCCAACCTATATTTTTCAGGATAGTGTGTTGGTATTTTTTCTCTAGCAGGTAAACATCGTTCACGTACTAGAAGATAAATAATGACAATTTGTTTCATTTGTGTTTTAAAAAATCCGTAAAAATATTTCGGTCAGAAAAGAATTGATTGGAAATCTTAATATAAATTTGACAGCCTACACAATCTAAATAGTTTATTTTGTGATATACATGTTAACACCTATTGAATTGTTTATAAATATCCCAAGCTTAGAGTAATTCTATAAAAAAGGTTTCGTGTACGATCAATATCTACAGTGAGGTGCGTATACAGTCCTCCGGCATTAGGTGGATTTTCGTCAGTAAAATCAAAGCCGTCGCCATCAGTAGAAAATTCATTCTCACACACTTCACTCAGACCAACACCTTATTTATATCCCCTTCGCTGAAGGAGCTAGCCATATTTATCACCATGTATCTTAATTAGCTCCAAGCAAGATCATAAACTTCAGAAGGTAACACGTGCAGCATGTTCGAAGAATACCATGAATGCAGTTATTCACGGAACATAAACGTATCTATATATTCTTGGAAAGAATGGTTTCCGCGTTGTCGTCGTTACAACAGTTTTAGCGCTGTAGCTCTGGAAAGAACACTAAAGAAATCAGAAACATCAGGGCGATAGAATATTGGCTGATGGCATTTTTATGAGATGCTCAGTCGGCCGATATATAGGCCCCGGGGCACCGTAAGGGCTAATTCATAGCGGAGAGAATCTATAGTTTACGAAGAGAGATTATATTGATGGGAGAGTCGTATCTAAATTATGCAACATTAAAATGAATAGTTCTTTTGTTTTAGCTTAATGCCTTAGTATGTTTCCCTAATAATCCACACTTACTAAGTTTTCTGACGGGCTTTCTTGTATTTTGTTTTAGAAGACAGTCACTGTAGGTTTGATGGTGTTTTGTAGAGCTATTTGTTGTGTATATTTGGATCTGATGATGCTCGCTCGACGAAGAAAACATGCCGTCCCTGAGTTTTCTTCTCCAATAGTAATGTTAGTAATATCTGTGTTGACCGACTGGAAGATACAATATTAATTGTTGATGTGGCAACACTGTAGAATGGCTTCAAAGCTGTCTTTATTTTATGTTGACCGACTGCAAGATACAATATTAATTGTTAATGTGGCAACACAGTAGAATGGCTTCAAGGCTGTCTTTATTGTTATGTTGACCGAGTGGAAGACAATATTAATTGTTAATGTGGCAACACTGTAGAATGGCTTCAAGGCGGTCTTTATTTTTATGTTGACCGACTGGAAGATACAATATTAATTGTTAATGTGGCAACACTGTAGAATGGCTTCAAGGCTGTCTTTATTGTTAAGTTGACCGACTGGAAGATACAATATTAATTGGTAATGTGGCAACACTGTACAATGACTTCAAGGCTGTCTTTGTTGTTATGTTGACCGACTGGAAGATACAATATTAATTGTTAATGTGGCAACACTGTACAATGGCTTCAAGGCTGTCCTTATTTTTATACTCACGAAGGAATTCAGTACAAACACATTAGCATATTCTCCGACATTTCCTAGCAAGAAACACCGTTTTATGATTGACATATGACAAGCAGATTTTAGATCAATCAGTGTAGGATATATTTCGATTTTTGAAGCGTCTCCTAACAGGTAGAGTATGGTTAGCAAATACGTTCTTGACTGGAAAAGTAGAGGCATTTTATAGATTTGGATGAAGAAAATGAAAATTTGATTGATTATTGGTAAACCCCTGGGGTACTCGCATTCCTTGGCGATTCACCAGTAACAGTGTAGCGGTGTTTATACCGCGCTCCAAGGATCCATCAATTTCTCTTAAATATGAAAGGATACTACTACCGGTACCAGAGCTATAGGATGAAATATGCATTGCTTCTATACGATATTAAAGCAATGAAATGCACAAAATGAAAAGTACGCACCTAACGAGCAGAAAACATGAAGAAAATACCCTAAACTCATATTGACACAAACAGTCATACAGATCGTAGGAAGTGTCAATGAAAAACGTATGAAACAAATTTTTGAATCTAAAATATGCTAACTCAAAAGGTACTGAGATACTAGGAACAATCTCTCAGTCAGTCGGTAATCACCATCTTCGTATTCCTTAACATTTGTCTTCTACAAGCAGACGTCGCATTTTATTCGTAGCTGACAAGGTCTTGCTAACATTAAAGCTGCATTTATCACATCTAATATTTGTTATGGTATTCTTATGAGAACCTCAAATGCAACAAATTCCTAGACGTGTCTCGATATGTTCTTTCTCATAATTTTCACGATAGCGTTCTAAAAGGTGCGATATGTCTTTGGTCACTTTTGTAAATTTTGCCCGGATTTGAAGGTGGTCATTCATCAACTGTAGGGCCAAATCCTTAAGATATTCCCTCCTCTTGCAGGTATTTTCATGTTGGTTGTAAAAGAAAACCTTTTGGGAATTTATTCCAGCGATATCAAGCTCCTGGTAGAATATCACCTTTGGCCATTGCCTTAATATTCTGGCAGTTCAAAAAGTCGAACAAATCTGGTCGACAGAATCCACTCCTCCCTTTGGTCCATTGTAATCAAGAATCATTTCTGGTTTTCCATTATCGGGATCTATTTTACCTTCGTTGTGCATTGTTGAAAGAATTCCTACCACCTTATTCTTGGTTACCGAAGATACCAGTGCAAAATTATCTTGAAAGCCGAACACAGAGGTTCCGACTTGCCGAGATTTAGCCTATTAGAATTCAGAAGGTATTTCTCTTTTATTCACTTTCATGGTCCCTAGCGACGTAAGCCCCTCCTAGATGGTATTCGGACGATGCGTAGCTGGTATAATAATTATCAGTAGTGATATTTCTCTTTGACATCCCGATAGGTGCAACTAATCGCTTCACAATGTCCATTGACTTGTTACAAAGTTAATAAGGCCCCTCGTTCTGCTTCCCACAATAAATTTCCAGGTGTAGAAAGTTTTGCTGTCACACGTCGCATAATATATTTACTCCATACTTTGTGGGCTTATTGGGCATGTACTGTGTAAACCCGCAACGTCCACCAAAAGGAACCAACATTTCGTATATGGTAACAAACTCCCCAGATTATAATTAGTAGTGTGTTTTGATCGGTTCTATATCCACCTCCACCTCCCCACCTCACAAGATGGCGGCGGCGCGATATCTCTCGAACGCATGGTCGGATTTTGACGAATGAGGTGTCATTGAACTCGGGCTGACACCCCCTTTCCATTGGACAACATATTTCCACCCCAAAATAAACCCTACCCTACTAGGGGTGAAAATTGTAATTTTTTAGAAAATCTCGCTTTCCAAGTGCAACATGTGAGAGTTTAAATGCCAATATGGAATGAAACGTTGTTCTACACAAGAGACATGTATACGGTGGATAGCCAATATGAATTAACATGCTTGTTTTTTGTTTTTATGCATGCCCACTCATAGCTTTTGTAAGAGGGTGGGGGAGCGGATCCCTGTGGACGGGTCATTGTTGACAGGTCCTTGTGGACGAGTCCTTGTTGATAGGTCATTGATGACAGGTCCTTGTGGACGAGACCTTGTGGACAAGTCCTTGTTGACAGGTCCTTGTGGACGAATCCTTGTGGATGAGTCCCTTTGGACTGATCCCTTTGGACCGATCCCTTTGGCCTGGTCTCTATGGTCTGGCCCATGAATTTATTTAAATTATATTAAAGGGCCTAACTACATTTCGCGTGTAAAGCAGTGTGTTGAACTGACGTTCACTAATCCCCCACTACTATAATGTGATAACGATATGAAAGGACAGTGATGAAATACATGTCAACATACAAGGGATCTTACTTGGTGGATGGATGTGTTCTAACGAGTCCTTTGTAGTTGAAAGAGAATAATACATGTTCATAAGATGTTAAAACTGTGGAGATGTTACGTACAGAAAGACGTCTTGTTATTTCCTGTGTCATATTACAGACATGGTAGAGAGCGCGCAGATCTGTTGCTATGACTAACGCTGCAGTAATTCAAAACCGCAAGTGTTCATGAAGACAATGGGTGATGATCATGCAAAGTTAGCAGTTATTGGATATTACACAGGTGTTCCTTCCGGTGTCATGTTGCTGACATGGCAGAGAGCGCACACTGCTGTTGCTATGACTGACGCTGCAGTAATTTGAAACCCCAGGTGTTCATCAAGACAATGGGTGATGATCATGCAAAGTCAGCAGTCATTTGATACCACACAGGTGTTCCTAGTGTACTTTGGACTCTCAGCTGTATTGGGAAAGTAATTGCAATGATCTGCAAAAAACTGCTGACACGAGCGATGAGAGTTTATATAAGACAGGTGTCATATATTTCCCTACTGTCAGTCTTTATTACTCGCTTTGAGTGAACAGTGCTCTATTACTGCTCAAGAGTTGTAAAAAAAAGGCTTTTAGGTAGAAAATCATTAAATTATTTTGCAAGGTAAGTACTTATTTTAATGGATTGTAGTCTTTTATTACTAATTGATGTTGAAGTTATTGATTGGAATGTATTTATTGATTGATTGATTGATTTGTTTACAGATAATTGGGCACCTGCAGGTTACCAGATTCCTACAATCTGTTCATTCAGTGGCAGCAGTTGATAAATTATAAAAAGGTAAGTGCCCCTCTAATAACTTTTAAACAGTTAGAGTGATATTTTCCAATGTTCACCACTACATGTCAGTGAAAATGGTATATTTAACAGTCAAAAGTTGGAACTACTTGACCATGGTGTGTAAAGCTAATTTTGTAGGTTAGATTTTGATTACCGCTCTATTAAGTCTGAATGTTCATTCCTAGGTGTCAGTGACATAGGGAATATTTAAAGACTTAACCTCAGTTCACCTAACATAACCTAACTTTACCTAACTTAACCTTGTCACGTGACATGTTTTACAAGTTTAGACATGCTTTATGACTGACTATGACGTCACACTTAGCTCACTTAACTGGTGGCTGCTGGTTGCTATCACGTGATATTTTCTACATGTTTAGACTTGTTTTAAGACTGGCTATAACGTCACACTTTGCTCACTTAACTGGCGATCGCTGGTTTATATCACGTGACATGTTCTACAAGTTTAGACTTGTTTTAAGACTGGCTATGACGTCACACTTAGCTCACTTAACTGGCGATCGCTGGTTTCTATCACGTGACATGTTCTACAAGTTTAGACTTGTTTTAAGACTGGCTATGACGTCACTCTTAGCTCACTTAACTGGCGACCGCTGGTTTCTATCACGTGACATGTTCTACAAGTTTAGACTTGTTTTAAGACTGGCTATGACGTCAAACTTAGCTCACTTAACTGGCGATCACTGGTTTCTATCACGTGACATGTTCTACAAGTTTAGACTTGCTTTAAGACTGGCTATGACGTCACACCTATCTCACTTAACTGGCGACCGCTGGTTTCTACCACTCTATCAAGTTCCAATGTGCATCGCTAAGTGTCAGTGACAGTGGTATAGTGTAACCCTCAGTAGGAACTACATGAAGTTAGACTTGCTAGGAGTTCACAGATGATCGATTCAAATACCCTGCTATAACCATTGACTGGAATGTAATTAAACTATTTATATTGTACTTTGTTTTATCATTTATTAACATTTATGATTTCTTTCACTTATAGGTAATTTCGAAAGTGATCATCATGTTTAAGTGTGGCGACTGTAAGAAACAGTTCTCAAGACCTGACAGCCTTCAACGACCCGCAAATGTTAAACATGACATTAAAATGTTTGTGTGCAGTCATTGTGCTACCACATTTAACAGACAAGATAATCTTGCACGTCATGTAAATTTAATGCATGTTAGTTCAGCACCATTTTTGTGTTTAGTTTGCGAACTTGGTTTTTCTGCTGTAAAGCGATATCAATCCCACATGGCTGAAGTGCATGGTGAACAACAAGAATTAAAAACTGTAAAACCAACAACTAGCATGGAACCTTTAAACGAATGAGATGCTCAAAAGCGTAAACGTTCTCAAGATTGTGAAAATAGTTGTGCAACAAAAATAAAGAAGAATGGTGAACCTTCGATAACACATTGTGATGTATGTTATATTGATATACCTTCTTCAATCATTCATGGACATTTACGCAGTATTCATCATAAAAATAACGCTTGCCATGAAAGAAATTCTGGAAATGTTCAACAAATTGGTAGTGCATTTAAAAGTCGAATTGCTGGTTATAGACTTTATAGTAAAGAAAAAACTCAAAGTATTGAATAATTTTTAAGAAATGTTCAACCTACTGTGTTTGTCTTGGTAGGTAATGTTTTATTAGAGCATAAAACAATTAAAATGAATTTTGAACTTTTTGGACTTTATGTAAAAACTTGGAGCGAAGGTGAAATTACGGATATCAAATCCTTTAATACAAAAAACATAATTGTTAGCGAATCAACTAATATTAGTGATATATATCAAAATATTTCAAGTGCTATCATTGTGAAGAGTGAAGAGTTCCAGGAAAGGGAGTCAGGCTGGGCGTTGGTTGAAGTACTTTATTTAGAAACCAACTTGAATAAATACAACCCCCTTCGAGCATCTTCATACATTGATTTGCCAGGATGGTTCAAACGAAGGAAACCTGTTGTGAACGTTATGAATAGTGACCAAGCATGTTTTGCGTGGGCTGTAACCTCAGCTCTCCATCCAGCAGTGGAGAATATGGATAGAACATCATCTTATCCTCACTATTTTCCAGTGTTAGATTTAAAAGAAATGGAATTTCCTATGGCGATAAAAGACATTCAACGTTTTGAAAAGCTGAACAATGTAAGTATTAATGTTTATGGAATTGAAAATAAGAGAATAGTAGGTCCTCTATATTATACTCAGGAAAAAAAGGATGCTCATGTAAATTTACTATACATAACCGAAGGTGAAAATGCTCACTAATGCTGGATAAAAAATTTCAGTAGACTTGTTGGCAGTCAACTATCAAAAGGTGAATCTAAGAAGTGGTTGTGTGATGTCTGTTTGCTATATTTCAGAAAAGAGGATCAACTAACTCAACATCAAAAATGGGGATGTAATCATGTGTGTACGGTATTACCGACTCCTAAAAATAACATTCTAAAATTTAAGGATTATGAGAAACAGCTTCGAGTGGTACCATTTGTTATATATGCTGACTTCGAGGCTTTGCTAAAACCATTTAATACATGTTCATCGAATCCAGCCCAACCTTTCACCAACACTACTCACATTCATGATCCGTTTAGCTTTGCATTTTATATTAAATGTAGCTATGATGACTCTTTAAATAAATTTGAGCTCTATAGAGGACCTGATGCACCTAAAGATTTTATGGAAAGGCTTGAGAAAGATGCCATCCGTATATCCTCTATTTTAAATACGATCATTCCAGTGGAGCCACTAACTTCATCAGAGCAAATGAGTTTTGAAACTGAAACTAATTGTTTTATATGTGGTAAATGTTTATATACAGACAGGGTTCGCGATCATGACCATTTAACAGGAAAATATCGTGGTGCTGCTCACCAAGAATGTAATTTAAATTATAGAGTAAGTAAATTCATTCCAGTCATTCTACATAACGGTAGCAAATACGATAACCACTTTATCGTTAAAGAATTTGGAGCTTCAGATGTGAAAATTGATGTGATTGCAAATAATAAGGAACAATACATATCGATCACAAAATACATCATAACTAGCAATAAAAAACCATTAAACTGCGATTTTTAGATTCATTCCGCTTTATGTCAAGTAGTCTTGATAAGCTGGCTAGTAATTTAAAATCAGATCAGTTTCATGAAATTCAACGTGTCTTTCCTAAAGAAGATGATTTTAATTTGATTCGTCAAAAGGGTATATTCCCTTATGAATATATTAACTGTGTGGAACGTCTTGAGGAGTGTTCTTTACCACCGAAAGATGCATTTTACAGTTCCTTAAACACAAGTCATATCGGTGATCAGGAATATTTACATGCACAACGTGTATGGACACAGTTCCACATTCAAACTTTAGGAGAATTTTCAGACATATTTGAAGACAGATGTGTTATTATTAGCAGATGTTTTTGAAAATTTTCGGAATGTTTGTATGAAAACTTATAACCTTGATCCTTGTCAGTATGTCACTGCTCCTGGGTTAAGTTTCAGTTCAATGTTGAAAAAAAACGAAAGTTAATTTAGAATTAATGAATGATATAGACATGATCAATTTTATAAAATCATCAATTCGAAGTGGATTAAGCCAATGTAGTGGGCAGTACTCTAAAGCGAATAATAAATACATGCCTAGCTACAACCCTTGTGAAGAGTCAAAGTATATTGTCTACCTCGATGCAAATAACCAATATGGTTGGGCTATGAGTCAATATCTACCACTGAAAGATTTTCGCTGGCTGACACAACCCGAAATTGATGTCTAACATTTTGACACTCTAAATGATAACGATGATAAAGGATATATTTTAGAGGTAAATCTTGAGTACCCTAAAGAGTTACATGATGATCATAATGATTTACCATTTTGTCCTGAGAATATGAAATCTCCGTACATCACATCACGAACAAAAATATTAATTGCTAATGTAAATGATAAATGTAAATATGTAATACATTATCAAAACTTGAAACAGTGTCTACAGCATGGATTGAAATTAACTAAAATTCATCGCGTATTGCAATTTCATCAGTCAGCATGGCTCAAACCGTATATTGATCTAAACAATAATTTAAGAACACAGTCAACAAACGCGTTTGAAAAAGATTTTTATAAACTCATGAATAATAGTGTTTTTGGAAAGACTATGGAGAATGTTGATAAACGAGTTGATGTAAAGCTGATAACAAAGTGGGAGAAAAATGGTAAAAGGTATGGTGCGAGCAACTTAATAAGCAAGCCTAACTTTCAGAGCTGTTCAATTATTCATGAGGATTTAGTTGTAATACAAGTGAATCGTCTTAAAGTAACTTACAACAAACCCATATATGTGGGTTACACCATTCTGGAATTGTCAAACACACTTTTGTATGAATTTCACTATGATTATGTAAAGAAAAACTATCTTGATAATGCTAAATTACTCTACACAGACACAGATTCTTTTATTTATGAGTTTAAAACTGATGATTTTTATGAGGATATCAAAACTGAGCTAAATAGGTTTGATACAAGTGACTATCCCGAGGATAATATTTACCATTTACCTCTAGTAAACAAAAAGGTTCTTGGGAAATTTAAGGATGAATGTGCTGGTGTTATTATAGACACCTTTGTAGGCACAAAATCTAAATCATACAGCTATATGACAATTGATGATGTAGTAGTAAAAAAATTAAAAGGAGTGAAAAAGAATGTTGTTAGTAAAGAGTTAGATATAAGTGATTATAAAAACTGTATAGTCAGTAACCCACCTGTATTATATAAGAAAATGTGTGTATTTAGAAGTAAAAATCATCAACTACATACCAATTTGCTGAACAAAGTTGCTTTAAGTAATGAAGACAACAAACGATTCATTATACTCAACACATTTTGATACTCTTGCTTGGGGAAACAGTCGCATTGACGACTATTACATTACTTTAGTCTAATGATCACTATATTGTAATATTTGTAGTGTGTTTTATACTGAATATTTTCTGTAAAAACTGTAAGTAGAATGTATAATATTAGGCTACTGTAGTTTTAGTAAAAATAAGATAAGTAATACATTTTAGTGTAAAATGTTTGTTTTGTATATTACGAAAAAGATTTTAAAAAAAGTACAGTATGTGTGAACTAAACAAGGGGATTGTAAAAAATGTAAAGTGGAAATTGTAAATATCCATGTGTGAAAAAGTGAAATGGCTATCACCATTTTAAATTTAAAAGACATTGTGATCTGGTAAACCTTGTTTTTATTTCACAACAACAAAAATGTACAGAATGTGTAAACTAAACAAAGGGAATGTAAAAAATGAAAAGTGGGAATTGTAAATATCCATGTGTGAAAAAAATGAAATGGCTATCACCATTTTTAAAAATTAAAAGATATAGTGATCTGGTGAACCTTATTTTTTATTTCACAACAAAAAATGTACAGAATGTGTGAACTAAACAAGGGGAATGTAAAAAATGTTAAGTGGAAATTGTAAATATTCATGTGTGAAAAAATGAAAATGAAGAAATGGCTATCACCATTTTTAGAATTAAAAGATATAGTGATCAAGTGAACATTATTTTTATTTCACAACAAAAAAAATGTACAGAATGTGTGAACTAAACAAGGGGAATGTAAAAAAGGGGAAGTGGAAATTGTAAATATTCATGTGTGATAAAATGAAAAGGAAGAAATGGCTGTCACCATTTTTAGCCTATTTTCAATTTTGAAAAAATAGGCTTATGAGATCACCTTTTGTCCGTGTGTGTGTGCGTGTGTGTGTGATTCGTGTGTGTGCCCCCCCTAATAAAATCTAAACGGCAGGAGCGATTTCAATGAAACTCGGAAAGTTCATAGCACTATTCCCGGCGACCTCGACCGTTCCCTTCAAATTTTGTTACGACTCACCAATCCAACATGGCGGCTGTGCGAAATATTTCAACAGCATTCAATATCTCCGAAACTATTACAGATATTACCCTGACATGTTCTATGGTGATAGAGGGAACTACTATAATTTCACTTATGTGACTTTTGAAAACCTGGTAACTACAAAACCAACGTGGCGGCCAAGCGAATTTGCGACTTTTAAATAGACGTTTCTCGCGATTTGACCAACCAAATGCAATGAAACCTGGTACAGTATATGTTTATATACATTGTAATGCACCGACATCTAACTTCGTTCAATTGTTTACATAATCACAAGATGGCGGTTGTGCGAAATATTTCACCGGCATTCTATATCTCTGAAACTATTAGCGGTATCTCCCTAAAATTTTGTTCGGAGATAAAGGGCACTACTGGAAGTCCATCTATAAGATTTTCAAAAACCGGTTAACTACAAAACGAACATGGCGGCCAAGCGAATTTGAACATTTTAAATAGACCTTTCTCGCGATTTAATGTTCCAAGCGCACTGAAACCTGGTACAGGAAATATTTATACACATTGTAATCCACTGGTATCTAATTTAGTTCAATTGTTTACATAACCTCAAAATGGCGGCAGGGCGAATTTTAAAATTAAGTTTTTATTTCTTGTGATGTAGTCATGCGATCGAAGTGAAAGTTTGAATAATGAACCTACGCAATAATTTTCCTTTATTGGTACATGACTCTATGGCCTATACATTTAACAATCCAACATGGCGACCATCCGAAATATTTAAACGATACTGAATATCTACGAATCTATTTTAGCAATCAAACTGCATTTTTTAATGTTCATAGGGGCTATGAACTTAAGTTCCCCTATAGGACTTTAAATAACCTGGTGATCACAAATCCAACATGGCGGTGACGCGAATTAAAAATATTCACATGGACGTTTCTCGCAATTTAACCATCCGCGTACAGTGAAACTTGGTACAGTAAATCTTTATCCGAATGTTAATCCACTGGCATCTAATTTATTTCAATTGTTTCCATAACCTCAAGATGGCAGCTGTGAAAAATTTGTAAAACTCCTTGTTTTTTCTTGTGTCCTAATTATGCGATTGGAGTTTGAATACTACACTTTCTGCATGTAACAGTACATAACTCTAGGACCTACATATATAAAATCCAACATGGCGACAATCCGAAATATTTAGGCGGTTCTCAATATCTACGAATCTATTACAGCAATCAAACTGAAATTGTGTATGTTGATAGTGGCAATTAACATAAGTAGGATATATGAAATTAGGCTGTATAGTTCTTCACGGAACTACTTGTTAAAATTAAAAGACATTGTTATCTTGTAAAACTTGTTTTTATTTCACAACAAATAGAGCTTTACAAAAATAGAATACAAAGAAATACCAATTCCTCAATGCTTTTCAATGTTCATGTCCACTCATCATTAACTTTCCTTATATAGCACTAATCACAATGAGGGCTGCCAACCTCTCTCCCACTGAGACATCACAGGATGTCAAACGTTGTTTAGCTTTTCAACGATACTTTATCCGCTACACGTCTTAATGCAGGATGGCTGTGATGATAAGAAAGGCGCATGCTCGATCCAAAGGATTAATAGGTATATCACCACGCTGCAAAGGTTCTTCAAGACAAGTTCCAGGACCACACAAATAATAACCAGGTAGGTAGATTTCGAAAGTTATGTATTGAATTACTTTGTCAATGACGCCATTGCCAGTACAGGTCTGGCATATCCTTTTCCATAGATGGTAAAAAGGTTTGAATTTTCTCTTCCTCCTCTGTAGACGATGTTGTTGTTGTTGCTTCTTTCTCGCCATCACACACGTGGTATGAGGAAACAAAGTCTTTACACTGACTTTTATGACCGTGATACAGTTTGACCAGCTGGCAAGTAGCACACTGTCGCATAGAGGGTATTTTTGCCATAGCCACTTGCTTATGGTGATCATAATCCGTACATGGTTGCAATTCACTTAACACAGGGTCTTGAGTCCATGATTTTGGTACATGTTGCCAGATTTCTTTCACGGCATTTGCTGCGACATAATAAATGAATGATTTTGGAAGAGCCAATAATTCTTCTTTGGTAAAACTGTCTAGTTTCTTCTTACATACAAAGAACTTTCCAATCGCTTTATCGGTAGCATCCCCTTTCTCCATGGTATCACGTCGAAGTTTACACGTCGCTTGTAGAAATCTCACTGGTGTCATCCACAGGTAAACCTTCAGTTTTAATTTTATTTAACAACTCCCAGCAGGCATTGGTGGTTAGCCAATGAAAGAGATGCCACATCTCTGCCAGGGCTTTATGGGTAATATTGTCACAGGGGCAGCGGTCCATGAGTGTTTGCAGCGAGGGACAGCCCATGTCCATTAAATCGATACATTGACAGTAAGACGCCAAAAATGGTTGTAACCATTGACGTTTTTCACTGCCTTTCACAAATACTACATGGGCAGAAGACTAGTGGGCTTTCATGACCATGTCCATGGTTCCTTTCTTCCAGTCTAGTTGCATATGAGTTTCAATCCACTGGGTTTGTTTACGGTCTTTATCACACAACAAATCAAACGCATAAGGTGGTTTAAACACCAAATGGGCAGCTTGCGATATCCAAAAAGTGGAACAATCGATAATGGTCACTTCTTTAAATATAAATTTGTTATCTCCAATTTTAAACCCTGGACAGTCGACGATTAGTGTACGCAACATGTTCACTCTTGTCTGGATCAAGTCCAACTGATCACAGACTGACAATTGTTCAGTAAGGTGTACCCATGTCATTTACTTACATTCCATTCTAGTAAAAGAAAAGAAAAACATTGAGTAGTCACTATGGAGGTTAGGATATGGCAGGGGGGGGGGGGCATAAGAAATAATAATATAACAACAACAACCAATTTTTATTACATTATTTTATTAGCATAACAAGTTTTACATTCTTTTTTTTTTCATTCTAGGATAGAGGCGGTACCAACTCATACAACAAAAAAGTCTTTTGCGTTAATAGTGTCCATAACACCGATGATATTCTAATGTCTCTAAACTGGGTGTTTTTGACTGTAAGCTGCTCACTGAAGCACTGTTGACACCATAAAGTCCACACGTACCATAACTTTTTTCATCACTCAGAGGCATGAGTGAGGGGTAACTTGAATGACAGGGTATATTACCCACCTCCATTCTGCACAGGTAGGGGCAGGCAGGTGACCAGCGCTGATGTTCCTGCATGGGTTCATCGCTCTCTTGCCATTGGTCTAAGATGATGGGACAAAACACACATTTCACTTCATCTCTTGTTTTTAAATAGAAGAATCCAGCGGCCGCTGAGGCTTGGGGGTTTATGAAAGGCACCGGCCACGTCGCACAGGTCTTGAAACGTTGTTCCTCAGATTTTAAATTCATGGATGTAACTTATCTTGAGACTTGAAAGCAAGACATGACTGAGCGGTTTGATGTGGGTTGACCTGCTATTTATACACTTGTCACTTGGTTGGACAGTGGATAGTAGTTGACTTGTTTGTGATGAATAATCAAACATTAGGCCGTGGTATTGGCTGGAATATTGTCATGCGTTTCAAAATCTAGTCGAATGTCAATATTGGATGGTTTGACAGACTCTTCCAAGTAGGAACAGTCAAAGACAATCAGTGGTGCCCTTGTCTTAAAAGCTTGGGGTGACAACATTGGACAATTCTCTTTTTGATAATACGACCATCTACATTTTGAAAACAAGTCGTAATGGGGGCCAAACTTTTTTTTTTGAAAAATCTAAATCCAGCCCTTCATAGGGAAACACAGCACCGTTGAGGAAAATACGTGCATTTTTCAATTGCAAGTGATCAAATTGCGTGACATCTTTGGTTTGTTGATACTTGCGATTCGTTTGAAAACCCACAATCATGTAGAGAGGTCTCTCTGTATAGCGGGCTGTTTTTATAGACCAACTGTGTGTGTTGGTGGTGGGCAATAACGGGTACTCATGGAGTGCCCAGCTTCTAAATTCCATGGGTAGAGGTATATCTCTCTTTACCATCTTGAGTATGTCCAGTTTTTTGCTCATGTGACCCTTAGGTCACATGAGGCACTTTCCATAGCAAGCGATGTAGTTGAATTTTTGAATCAATGGGGGCATTGTCGGCTCCCTTGAGTGCATTATTATCACTCCTGTCTCTCACCAGATAAAGCACTTGCCTTGCGTTGACCACAATGCGCTGGTGATCTTCAGCAAAGCCTAAAATCAGTTTAAGAGGAAAATTTCCAGTAAAGGTGCCATCGGTGTGTACCATCCAGTCATTGATAGAGTCAGGGCACCAACCCGCCATGCAAAGTGTTTTAGCTTCTTCCTCACTATAAGAGGGATATAGTTTCATAACACCGGAAATACCCACCACGATATCGTTAATCACATAACGCACTTCGGAAAACAGAAAGGCGAAAGCATGGTTGGCTAACTTGGATGTGGTGGGTGTAGAGCCATCGGCTTTGGTGAGCCGACCTTCAATCTGAATAACACTTTCATGCGGTAGAGTGTAAATATCTTGGTTGTTGATAACAAATTGAATTTCATCATTGTTATTGAGTCCAGGTGTTTGAGCTTGATAAGAATGGAGATCAATTCTTACCACTCCTGGTTCGCTACCTCTAGGATAGAATTCATCGCGGGGTAACCCAAATGCTGTAAAATCTGCTTGTTCTGAGATGTTAACGTGTATTCACGTGGTAAACAACTAACACCATTCCTAGACGGTGCTGTTGCTTTATATACAAACTTCATAGTGGCTTTAGCACCAACTTGTAAATCACTGGTGTGGTAGAATCTAGATCAATGAGTTGTTGCTCTCTATTGATCAGTCTTAATGTTATATTACTAATACCATCGAGCGCCACAGAATGAAAAAGCACCACTGGAGGGTTTTCACAAATAATATAGCCATTGGGCGATGTTACAATAAAGTCATAAAGCAAGTGCGACGGTTCTTGATTGGTGTACACTTGACTAATAATATTACACGTCGCCGACACATGATGGTCCTCAATGTATTTCACTTCATGGTCTGATTCATGTTTTTGTTGGGCTCCAACACGCGTGGTTTAAATCCTAGTAATGGACCAATGGAATCGGGGTGTGTTTTAAAGTCAATTTTGAATGTAGAAAAAATACTGCAGCGATGAGTGTATTTCCTACAAGTTCAAACTTGCGCGTTCCATTGAGAAATGACTTTAAGCCATATTCATTGATCAACACCACATGAATGTGTTCATAAATGTCTTCTATCGTGTATCCACCAGAGTTCAGGGTGAGCACAGAATCATCATAGTAAAACTTGTTGTTCACATTTTCACAAAGGTTTGCCTGTCAATAGAGTCAAATGTTTTCTTCAAGTCGACAAAGGTGACTACGGTGTTCTGGCTCCTTATCGCTCTTGTTCACAGGATGCACTTCAGGTTGAATATCAGCTCAGCGCATGACCTCCCTTTTCGGAAACCAGCTCGGTATTCTCCAATGAGATGATCAGCATGTCTTTCAACTCTGATCATCAAGGCCTTAGAGAGTATCTTATAGGCGATTGGAAGTAAAGAGATACCTATGTAGTAGTTTGGATCCATGCGGTTACCTTTCCTATGGAGCGGGTGTATGAGTGCTCATTTCCAGTCATTAGGGATCTTTTCAGTTCTCCATATTTCATCCATAAGGCGGTGGATTCATTCTGCAGTGATTTCTCCTCCGATCTTAAACATTTCTGCTACAATACCACCTTCACCTGGTGTTTGTTATCTTTGAGCTCCTTGAATACCTGTTTGATCTCATCTAGGCTAGATGGTTTGGAATCTGTGTTGTCTTGGATATTTTCCTGGGCATCTAGTATTTCAAGAGGTTTATCGCAGTTTAGTAACGCTTTGAAATAGTCCGCCAAGAGCTGGCAATTTTCTTTATTGTTAGTCGCCAGGTTTCCATCAGGTCGCTTAAAGCAAAGGTTTGGTGGTTGATACCCCCTGTAGCTCCTCTCTGAAGGTCCTGTAAAACTCCCTGGTGTTGTTCTTTCTAAACTCTTCCTCGACCTTTTCCACTCTACTTTGGTAATATTTTCTCTTCTCGGCTCTTATGATCTGGGTTGCTCCCTTCCTTTCATTTCTGAAGTCTTCCCATTTCTCCTCGGTCTTATTGGAGTTCCAACTCTTCCAGGATTCCAATCTTCTTTCAAGTGCTTCATCACACTTTCCATTCCACCATCTGTGCATACGTTTTCTTGGAGGTTTTCCCAAAATTTCGGATGCATCGGTCACGGATTCTCTGATCTCTTCCCAACTATTCATTGTGCTTAGCGTCCAATAATATAAAGCCTACTCAATCGTGGCTTTCTCTGCATCAACACTGTCCTCCTAGCAGTGCGCGTATTGACCACTGCAGCGCTGAGTACCCACCTAACATTGTAATATGTTTCTTTGAATGAGATATAAATTACCGGGAGGGCGCCAGTTCATGAATAGAAAACTAGGAGCAATATTTTGGTAAAGAGCACAGGAACACTTTTATCTCAAGGCGTGGTGTGCTTAGAACAGCAACCAGGACGCTACAGAATACTAGGCAGGTTAATACCATACTGTAACATAATCATATAGCACTTGTATGCTACTTACGATATGGTTGAATAAAGGGATAAGAATATACATCGTGCTAGAAATGCTGTCTCAATGACGAATGAATGAAAATCCACAGCCTGCTTCCAGTCTCCGACCGGGTCAGGAATGGAATGAATGATATAGTTTCCAATTTATTACATGAATCGTTTTCTCTATTATTATTTATAATTCTTTCGAGAGAGCTGTACAAGACGTAGTTGTAATATAACCAATATGATGGATTAAATAATATAGATTGATTGAAGTTATATCTTCCTTTTGAAACATGGGTCATACATTACTTTTATATCAACGATAACCTATAGCATATCCATCTTTTTTATTATACCTCCTTTTGTTAACCCTCACATTGTCTCCATTCATCTCTGGAATGCACAGAGTAGAAACGTCCGATCCACTAGTTCACGTAATCACTGGAATTTACAGAATAGAAACTCCCGTTCTACTAGTTCACGTAACTTCCACTCATGCGCTCCGACAGCAACCCAAGTTCCGGCTTACGCCACCATCAAAGAGCACAAAGCTTACCACATATATGTATCACAGCCTACCTGGCATAATAAATATTACATCGCCCCCAGTAATCCTGATAATAATATCACATTAGAGGGATTTCTGAAACACAATCAACACAAAATATATAAAAGCTTGAAACACGGAGACCGACTTCCCATCCAAGCTTTCCTGACGTATCCTCATCCATCATGGGTATCACACTTTTGCAGGTTTCTTTGGAGAATCCATTTCCTTCCAGTTCCATGGAATAATTCAATAGTTCCCTCAACTTCCTCCAAGTAACATCCTTGTCCTCTTTAAAGAGCCATCTTAGGTAATTTTGAGCTGCCTCTTCTTGCGTCTTATCTTGTGGTCCAACTTTCTCTGTATTCATGAAGTACTACGGTACCAAGGCCACCTCATCATCATGTTCCTCCAGGTTCTTCTTAATCTCATAGAATACTCAGAGAATAATTTCGCCTTCTAGATTTGGCTCAAATGTTGAAGGAACTATACAGTAGGTTCCAGAGAAGAATAGAAACCGACCGCTCACTTCTCGTCTATTAAAAAAACTTTTTGATTTAGCAACAAAAGTGTTCAGTTCGAAGAATTCCATCGGTAAAGGTGCAGGCAACTTCTCTGGGTTTGGCAAATAATATATAATAAATCCTATCTCAAGTTTCTCTACTCCCATTTCCTTCCTTAATCACCTGTTCTTCTGCATAACTCCAATGACTACTACACATTTCTGCTCTTCTTCACATTCTTTGTCAGGCTCGTCCAGGGTGATACATTACAGCAGCTTGCACGCAAATGTACTCAAATAATTCCTACAACCACCTGCTGACGATCCCTTAACCCACGCTTCATCAAACAATTTCTTTTTCCAAACTCCTTCAATATTTACTTTCACGATGTCCGGACAGGTGCAGATCTCAAGGCATCGCACAAAGTAAAGGTAATTGAGGACTTTTGCCTTTGGGATCATACATTCTGAATACGTTCCTCCAATATCTAATGGCTTCCCGCAGATCCATGACCTCTTTCCATCCAAGCTTTCACATTCTTCGTGCAGAAACCTAAGATTGCACTCTTCAAATCCCCAATTGCTAGTAGTTAACCATAATTATTGCTCCTCCATCAAAAACTTGTCAATTCTCTCCACTTTAGTATGCAATACAGGTCAAACAAGGAAATATCCCTGCCTATGTTACATCTTTGAATCGCTGAATTTAAAAAACTTCGAAATTATATATAAACTAGCAGAAGTACCCATTCTTCGAACGGTCTTCGGTATTAATAACCGGATGTTATCAATTGAGCTACTGTTGCTTGGAACCTGTTTGTTGGCAAAGAAAAATTATTAGTTAAAATGTGCTCTCAAACTAAATTTACCTAACGTGTTCTTCCTGGCGTGAAAATAAAATTGAAAACCTCGTACACGAATCGCAATACACGTCACATACGAACTGACCCTAACCGTTGTGTCAAGTGCCCAACTACAGGAAGGCCCTTTTTATTAATTATAAAGGCCTGTGGTGCATGAAAATTCATTTTTTTTTTTGCCTCCAATGGCCCTAATTCCTAAAATCAGCAAAAAAAAGTCTACTATTTCAAATCAGGAATTTTTGAAAATAATGTTTCTGTTTGGAGATATAATAGACCTTCTGTACGACATAAAGCACGTGTAAGTCGTGTGAAAAAATCTAGGGTTCTCCTTGAACCCCTTAGGCGCATTGATGAATTTTACAGTTTTAGTTGGTTCCGTGATATCCTTGTAGCCATTTGCAACCTTTCACAGAAATGTAATAAATGGAGTGGCATTACGTATTCCAGAAATAGATGGAAAGTTGGATGCCACCTCTTGAGATACTGTTGTCATGGTAAGTGGCTTGCATTCCTTCTTTAGTTTATTAAATGAAATTAGTTTTCTGGCAATATCTAAGATACTGTTGGGTTTAGAGCCTTAAAATATAGTTTTCAGGAACCCTTTACGGCTCTTGAGGGGCCCCGAGTTTTGTTTCTGACACCAAGAGTTTGAAAATGAACTTTGTCTCTTCGTTGTACGCCATAATAATGATAATAATTAAAAGAATAATAATAATATAACAATATAGGGATAGGGATATAATAGACCTTCCGGACCACACCCGCACGTGTAAATCGCGTTAAAAAATACTAGATTACCCCTTGACCCCTTAAGCGCATTATATGTATTGATGAATATTTCAGCTTAATTTGGATCCGTTATAACCTTATTGCCGTTTGAAAACCTTCACAGTAATATAATAAAAGGAATTGCATTGCGTCTTACAGAAATAGATGGACCTCTGAGAATCTGTTGCCATTGTTACCGGCATGCATTCCTTCATTAATTTATTAAGTGAAATTAGTTTTTTGGGAATATCTCAAAAACTGATGGTTTTAGGGGCTTAAAATGTGGTTGCCATGGTTACCGGCATGCATACTTTCATTAATTTATTAAGTAAAATTAGTTTCGTTTCTCACATTGAGAGGCTGAAAATGAGCTTTGTTTCGCCCTTCTACGCCTATTTCAGCATGTATTTTAAGGGGGTAGGGGCCCTTTTATGAGAGGTACGGAGAAGAGTTACATCAATGATTAGTGTGGTGCCTCTGATGGATATCTGTATCAAATTTTACGTTGATCCACCCAGCCGTCCTCAAGTTATAAGGACTCGAAGAAGTTGTCCACAGACACACAGACAGACAGACAGACAGACAGACAGACAAAAAACAATTACGCGCATCCGTCATAAAACAGCCTGAAACGCGCAAATATCGCAAATTTCCGTGGAAATTCAGAAAAAACAGACAAACTTTCATTTATATATATATATAGATATAGAGATTCCTTCATTAATTTATTAAGTGAAATTAGTTTTTTGGGAATATCTCAAAAACTGTTGATTTTAGGGCCTTAAAATGTGGTTTTCGGAGTCCTTTTAGGGCCCCCGAGTTTCGTTTCTCACATTGAGGGGCTGAAAATGAGCTTTGTCTCACGCTTATTTCAGCATGAATTTTAAGGGGGTAGGCACCCTGTTATGAGAGGTACGGAGAAGAGTTACATCAATGATTAGTGTCGTGCCTCTGATGGATATCTGTATCAAATTTTACGTTAATTCACCCAGCCGTTCTCGAGTTATAAGGACACAAAAAATTGTCCACAGACAAACAGACAGACAGACAAAAATATATTTTTGCGTGCATCCATCACAAAACAGTCTGAAACGGGCAAATATGTCAAATTCTCGTAGAAGTACAGAAAAATCAGACAAACATTCTTTTTTATATAATAGAGAAGGGATATAATAGACCTTCCGTACCACACCCGCACGTGTAAATCGCGTGAAAAAATTCTAGAGTACCCCTTGACCCCTTAAGTGCATTGTATGTATTAATGAATATTTCAGCTTAATTTGGATCCGTTATAACCTTATAGCAGTTTGCAAACCTTCACAGTAATGTAAAAAATGGAATTGCATTGCGTCTTACAGAAATAGTTGGACCTCTTAGATTCAGTTGCCATGGTTACCGGCATGCATACTTTCATTAATTTATTAAGTAAAATTAGTTTCGTTTCTCACATTGAGAGGCTGAAAATGAGCTTTGTTTCGCCCTTCTACGCCTATTTCAGCATGTATTTTAAGGGGGTAGGGCCCCTTTTATGAGAGGTACGGAGAAGAGTTACATCAATGATTAGTGTGGTGCCTCTGATGGATATCTGTATCAAATTTTACGTTGATCCACCCAGCCGTTCTCAAGTTATAAGGACTCGAAGAAGTTGTCCACGGACACACAGACAAACAGACAGACAGACAGACAGACAAAAAAAATATTTTTGCGCGCATCCGTCATAAAACAGCCTGAAACGCGCAAATATCGCAAATTTCCGTGGAAATTCAGAAAAAACAGACAAACTTTCATTTATATATAGAGAGAGAGAGATTGTTCAGAATTACTACACAAAATGAAGTTAAAAAATAAAAAATAAAAAAGCAGAGATAATATGTATAGTCAAAAGGTAAGAGAAATGAAAAATAGAAAATATCCACAGACAGATTCAAAAATAGGAAAAATAATAAGTAACACACACAATGAAAAATATGTACATTACAGCATAGCCACAAATGTACAATGTGCAAATGTATCACAAGATATATATAAACATAGACATAAAATGCATCTAATACCCAATCTCATTATATAATACGCTAAGGTGTATATTTCACAAAACTCAAGCTCCTAAACCAGAGGGAGTTAGAAGGTGTGGTTTGTACCAGCATCTTCCAAATCGTCTCAATAGTACAGGAAAAATCTTGCATTTGTTGAAAAGTCAACGGAAATGTATTTATTTGTTTATAAAGTGCTTTTAAACAAATTAACAAACGATAGCCCCTGCAAGAACTCTGTTGCCTACAGCCCGCATAGCAATAGAGCCTGGCGGGTAGTCTGTACACATGGGGCGCACACAATGCAATATGCGAGACTTCTCGCACGGGTCCGCTAGTTCAGAATAAAACATTAAATTAGCGTCACACGCCCCCAACACTTTTAATTCTACATCAAAATAAAAATCATCACGACATATTTTATATATATATATATATCTAAAATATTTCACTCTTTTCTCTCTCTCTCTCTCTCTCTCTCTCTCTCGTCCGTTTCATAGTTCCCTTTTCTTTCTCCCTTTGATCTACAAAACTTTGTGTCTTTCTACTCCTAGAGTCCCTTACTTCCACCTTCTGTTTTCCCTGTGTACTGGTATCTCCCTGCTGAATTTCGCCCCTAATCCGCTGGTTACTCACATCTAATCTACTATTCACTTCTAATCTACTATTTACTACTTCCAGCCTTTCCTCATCCTCTATTCTATTTTCATCTACAATCTACTCTACCTCTATTCTATTTTCATCTACGATATCCTCTACTTCTTAACTACTTTCACCTACTACATCCTCTACCTCTCTTATACTTCCACTTATAATCTCTTCTACCTCTCTTCTACTTTCATCTACAATACCCTCTACTTCTTTTCTACTTTCACCTACAAAATCCTCTACCTCTCTTCTACTTTGACCTACCATCTCCTCTACTTCAATTATGCATTCATTGACAATATCCACGACTTCTTTTCTACTTTCACCTACAAAATCCTCTACCTCTTCAACTTTCACCTACCGTCTCCTCTACTTCTATTATACATTCATCTACAATATCCTCTATTCTATTATAATTGCTTTAGCTTTTTCTTCCACCATACTCCTTATCTCACCTTTAATATTCTGTTCCACCCCCTTAATACTCCCCTCCAGGATCCCAAACTTTCTATTCAACTCCTCATTCACTTTGACCACACTGTCTAATCTCTCTTTCATCTCATTATTATTCCTGTATAATTTGTCCGTCATCTCTTGATTATTTGTATCTACCTTTCGACGTGTAGCTTCTATTTTGTTATTCGTAGTCTCGATTTTGCTACTTAAGTCTTGCATGTGTTTACGTATTAACTTTTGAAAACCCTCCCGACTTTCTCCCTCCTTACTATTTGTATCGGGGTCTACCGTCACTAACCTTGTATAATCCCCATCATTCTCCAACATACACACTACCACATTTTCCCCATTCATCTCCATTCTACTACAACTCACTCCATTCCCATTCATCACCCTCATTCGTTCATCATCCATGCCAATACCTACACAATAACCTATCGCTTAAATTTGCACAATTCACACTTTCCTACCTCTACGCCGATGCATCCCGGTTCCCGTGCCCACACGTTCAGGTGTCAAATGTAATATGTTTCTTTGAATGAGATGTAAATTACCGGGAGAGCGCCAGTTTATGAATAAAAAACTATGGACAATATTTTGGTGTTCTAAGCACACCACGCCTTGAGATAAAAGTGTTCTTGTGCTTTTTACCAAAATATTGTTCATAGTTTTATATTTATGAACTGGCGCCCTCCCGATAATTTATATCTCATTCAAAGAAACATATTGCAACATTAACATGTTATACCATTGCTATCGCAAGCTAAAGCCAGCAAACATTTACCTATACAATATATTTACAGCACATGAATACACATTGTTGAGTAGAATGACGCAAAATATTAGAGATGCTCATATTTTAGTAGTAGGAGTTTGTTTCAACTGTGTATTTCCATTATTAGATAGCATGCACACTGTCTGCATGTACAAGAGTAAGGTACTGTACCTGAATTCGTGGTATGAGCAATGTCAGACTCGCCAACAAAATTTAAGCATGACGTTTTGTAAATTTATTGAGGCTGGAAATTGGACTCTAGACCTGTTTTGACGACAGGGAAGCGCAGTGAGAAGGTGTTGGCCCATCAGAAATTAGATGGTTAAAATAAAACATAAAGGAAGGAAGGGCAAGTTTTATTGGAACTCCTATGAGGTAGACAGCCCGCTCAACGAAAATAGGTGAGCGAAGGTGTTGCTTGTTGCTAAGCAAAGATCACATGACGAAGGGGACCAATGAATGAATTTCTTGAAGCAATTACCCGCCTATGCAATTAATATTTTGAGTTATTATACTGAGTTTGAGGCTTGGAATAATTAGAAATATTTATTTAAGAAATTGTTATGGAATGATTTCCGAAGATATTCGCCTCAAATCGACAGAAATTAAATATATAGAGATTCCCGCCAGATTCACGCGCGAAACGCGAGATTTGTGCAATAATCGGAGGGAGGAAGGAAGCCTTGGCAGTCATTATAGGTAGATTATTCGGCGACCTTTGAAGGGTCTGGACGTGTCGCTCTGTGGCTCCGTAGCGCACAAGGAAAATGCTTGACTGCAATTTGTTTAAGAAAAGAGCTTCGATTCAGTGATATATAATTAGAGATTCACGTGCAAGTATAGTGTTGAATGCACAAGTATTTTGGAAAAGTTTTGAGAGTATTTTATGAAATATTTCGTGTGAGAAATAATGTAACCGTAGACAAAGAAATTCACCCGTGAGCTGTGAAGTGCTGTCGAGTAAGGTGAACGTTTAAAGACCGGAACAAAGCGAGTGTGGAGCAAACGAAATTGAAAGTATATATTGGAGAGACATTATAGCGGAGTGAAACGTTGTACGAAATTGAAAGCTTATGCATATATTGCTCATTATGAATATGGGAGATATAATGGAGTTGTGGTTGAGAGGGACATAGTGTGATATTTCAATGAAGATGTCAATTATGTGCTAAATATGCAATGGGAAATGTAGCCTGCGTTATGGTCTCGGGAGTACTTGTGAGTGACGTGACCTAATATGTCGAGATGTAGACATGATATTTTCGCGGCGACTTCAAGATCGCAGTGCTACTTAACATCATGAACTGAATATAAAAAATCTGAGTATGGAGTCCGATGACGAGATCTACAAGATGCCAAGAACAGCAGAACGGAACGAGAAGAAGCACAAGAGAGAAGCAGAAGCCGGGATTCGAACCAGGAAAGAGTCCGGAGACTCATGAGGCGTTTCGACAGGGAGAATCACCGTGGTGCTGCCGAGTGTACCAACATGGACCTGTGCTGGAGCTGGCTAGGCGTAACATCATGGAGCTGTGAGGTGTCCAGGGATGTTGACATCGAACCAAGGAACGTGTCCGAAGCTCAAACTGCAGCACGTATGATAATACGTAACTCTCATCGCTTGAACAACTCTACCCTGCTCAAAGTAAGACAAGATGTCCTTCTATGCAGTTCAGTTCTATAGTTGTGTGACTTAGAAGCCGGGCTGTGAGTCATCATTTCAATATTTGCCTATTTTATCAAGTGTATATCTTCGACCTTTGAATTTATTTTGTCGTCTTTGTTGGCTGTTCTTGGTCAGTTTTATTGTCTGGAGATCTGTGTTTTCGTTATGGTAACTGAGGAGTTAATCTTAGGAGGACTATTCGAGTCTTTGATTCGATCTTTTTGGAGACTTAATTTTCATTGCTTTTGAGTAATGATTTTTGGATGGAGGATTTTCGCATTTTAGGATTTTCGCATTTCGATAGAAGATCGTAATTATTTTTTTGAACTTTAGAGATTTTCATATTTTTGGATTAGTGAAAATTCCTATTTTTGGATTTTAGGATTTTGACGTTACCCGATTTGATAATTCTCAAATATTTAGATAATTTTGATTGAACATGGAATTTAATATTTTGAATAAGATAGATGTCAGATCTTACGTTGAAAGTCAGTTGTTACGACAAAGTCAGAGAATGATTTTCTCACAAACAATCCGAGATTGTTTCATTATCTGGAGACTAAAGAAACAAATACGATTAATGTACTGTATTATCGTGAAATGAAGACTGTAATTAAGGAATTATTCGAGTTAATGTTGAAAATATTTTATGAAACAAAGATAAATGTTTTTGAAACTGCAGTACTAAGGAATGTCACATTTGTTGTGATAGTTATTGAAAGGAAGCAATGAAGCTTTGTAGAATGCTATCTATATATTTAAAACAGTAAGATGATTTTTGTTACCGCGAGATTGAGAGAACCACAGAACCGATTTACTTCGTAGAGCACTCTGCCGAAAGCTCGTGGGCTGTAGATTTGCAGAGTGTCTTTAAAATGAACATATACGTTACAGTATATTTTAAATTAATATAGAAAAATGCAGAATTCTTGCCGTCCACCCGTGCGCACAATCCGCCTTGACTTATGACAGAAATGGCGGTGAGAATTCCATTAAAATGTAATTTATTTAAGAACTGTACACACCCGTGTATAAAGCTTCCGTGTAATTAAAAACGGACATTACCCAAGTCCTGACAATAAAGTATACTAACGGTATGACCCTATACGAATGTGCAACACAGATTTCTTTGTTAATGAAATGGACGATTTTCTCCAGACAGCGGGTTATGAAGATAGTGAATGATTGCGCCAGTGCGTGAATAGCTATGTGGTTAAGGTGAGTGACTATGGTTCGAAGGAGCCCAGGTTGTTCCCACCTTTCGGCAGCTTTTTTTAAGTACTGAAATATTGTTTTATCAAGGAGTATTATTAGCGTTTTACATTTTGTAGGTGAGTTATGTAGGAGTTAGCTGGAATTACAGTATTTCTTGCATATAGCAGGCAAGAAATCTACAAAATACATCCATTATACTCAGCCCGCACATTCTTTCAATGCAAATCTCTTATACAAGGATACTTTGAACCTTAGCAGTCTTTGTTAGAAATTGCTAGCGGACACTTAGATATCGCGAGCACAAACTCCTGTGCAGTTTTCGTGCACAGTCGGAATGTTTCGTCATCCCTCGGGATTCCTGGAGCGGCAAAGAACAAACAAGAGACACTTCACCAGGCGGGTGAAACTGGTAGAGGGCGATCGGTTCCCAAATTGAAAATGAAAATCCACAGCCTGCTTCCAGTCTCCGACCGGGTCAGGAATGGAATGAATGAAGCCCCCATCTAGCGGCGAGGATATGGACTGTGCCGGCTGCCGAGGCCTGACGCACTCCTCTGGGGCAATGAAAGTTACAGATGAAATGAAATGATAGTGGAGAGTGTTTCTGGAATGAAATGTTGACAGGGAAAACCGGAGTACCCGGAGAAAAACCTGTCTGCCTCCGTTTTGTCCAGCACAGATCTCACATGGAGTGGCCGGGATTTGAACCACAGACCCAGCGGTGAGAGGCCGACGTGCTGCCGCCTAAGCCACGGAGGCTTGGTTCCCAAATTACGTCTTGATATCTTTAACTTCTATCTGCTCCACCCGGGCGCTAATGTCGCTTGTATCCATAGAATGAGTAGAACAGGATTCTGTAAGTTACACATGATATAATTAAAACTACTCGAAGAATGGATTACTCTGAGACAAATTATAACACACAATGCTTTTTAACTGTTTAAAATCTTACTAATTGTACGTTCTTTATGGTTCCTTAGTTTAGGGGCTGCGACAACGCGGTCATGTAGCCAGAACATTCTTTATGCAGCATATGTTGTTTTGAGATTGTAAATAATGTAAGCAACTACAGGCCTGCTTCAGCTGCTCCTCACTTGCCAAGTCAATGCTCATGCGTCATCTGTAGCCGTTTTGCTAATGACACAATGCCAACACCTCTTTGAAGGACAATCATACCTAAGAAAACTAATTTCAAAAAAGAAATTTAATTTGCGGGTGTTATTTGTGTCAAGAGTTAAAGGGTAATATTACAGTGAATTAAAAGACAAGTGAGTAGGCCAATAGGCTACAATTATCTTCGTACCGTATTTGTTGCAATAGCACGAAGTTTTATTTGCCATCATGACGAGATACAAGTAGACTATGCGATGGTGTTCATTTTAAGTTTACAAAGCTCTTTTTATTGACAGTTGGCATAATTATCAAGTCAAATCGTCCCCTGTAGTATAAAGAAAATGGTTGTTACTGTATGTACATAAATAAGGTATTTTGTTCAGATGGCTGGTAGTCTACATTGCAATACCGGTATTAGTCATTATTGCCACAGAAGATTTGATATATTGTTGCACATGGGAAAACTGTAGCCGATTGTGAATTTTGTAATTGATTGTAGTATTCTCTATGCTATCGTATGGACAGTTAATCAGAATAAATAGCTAAAAGCTATCCTGACAGAGAAAAATAATGCCAAATATTCCTACATTTTCCTTTCGCCATTTTGTAGTTTTCTTGTGTAGACAGTTTTTATTTCATTTGAGGGCCTTGACAACGGGGTCATGTAGCCCCGTATACATGGGTGTGTGTGCGTGTGGAATTTTTGTGATTATCTGTGTTATTGTGATGGTTGCACTAGCGTGTTGGGGATAGGATTAGGAATGAAGTGGCCATGGCCTTCAGTTAGGAAACATCGTGGTACTTCCCTGGACAAGAAGTAGTAAACCACGGAAAATCACTTCCAGGATGACTGAGTTTGGAATCGAACCCACCCCTTCTCAGTTTTTCCCCACGAGGCTGAGTGTACCCCGTTCCAGCCTTCAAGTCAGCATTAAATCTCTTGAAATTGCCGGGAATTTCTGTAGTACGAATCCCAACACATTACGAACAAGTAGTTCCGTGAAGAACTAAATAGCCTATTTTCATATGTCCTACAAATATTAATTGCCTCTATCAACATACAAATTGTCAGTTTGATTGCTGTAAGAGATTCGTAGATATTGAGAACCGTCTAAATATCTTGGAAGGTCACCATGATTAATTTTTAGCCTACTTTTCACATTTTGCAAAAATGAGGAAAAAGAATACTTATGAGATCGATCCGGGAAAATGTGTCTCTGTTTGTCTGTCCTTCTGTCTGTCTGTCTGTCTGTCTGTCTGTCTGTCCTTCTGTCTGTCTGTCTGTCTGTCTGTCTGTCTGTCTGTCTGTCTGTCTGGCTGTGTGTGTGCCCCCGCCCCCCTATCAACTCCTAAACGGCTGCAGCAATCGAAACAAAATTTGGTAGGAGTAAAGATCTGTACCTGAATAACTGAATGCCGTATTTGAAAATGATATCAGTGCTACCAACTCCATGTTGGATATCTTGGAAGGTATGAATGGGAGCTATTTCAAAATTGACACACGTATAGATAATAATATTTCAGTTTAAGTTCCAGGAGGCCATACATGGCAGTGTTGCCAAAATGATCATAAGCCTGCTGACAGGGCCAATTTTTAAATGCATATAACTTCTACACTATCAATTGGAATTCAACCAAATTTCGTATGAGCTATGTGTACAAAAACAGATATGACAGAGCGTATTCGTAAAAGCCACCAGGGCTGCCAACTGTTAATAAATGCTCTCAATTTCTTTTATCCAAATACCAATATATCAGAAAGTATACAAGTCGACAGCTTTAAACTATGCACACGTATAGTACCTGACATTCTATATTAATTTGGAGTAACTTATATACGCCAGTGCTACCATCATGATTTTAACCCTGCTCAGAGGTCCAACTTTAAATATATATAACTTCTATACTATCATTTGGATTTCAACCAAATTTCGTATGTGCTATGTGAACCATAACAGATATACCAATGAGTATTCTTACGAGCAACCAGGGCTGCCAAACTGTCTCTATTTTTGTTACCCTAATATAAATATATAAGAAAGTATGCAAGCCAACAGCTCTAAACTTTTCACTCTTATAGTACCTGGCATTATAGATTAATTTGTAGTAACTAATATACGTCAGTGCTGCCAAAAAGATTCTAAGCCTGCTGATAGGTACAATTTTAAAATGCATGTAACTTCTATACTAACTAATGGATTTCATACAAAATGGGCACAACAATAGATCATATTATTTCTGATAATTTCTGACCAATACATGCATGGCATTGTTGCCAAAATGATTTACGTGCGCTGTTAGATCCAACGTTTAACTGCATGTAACGTCCATGCTATCCATTGGACTTCAACCAAATAATGTATTCTGTACCTTAAGAGATGGAACTAAGAATATATTCAGTAACCAGGGCTGCCAACTGTAGTGCTCTATTAGGCTACATTATGCCAGGTATACAGTATTTCTTTGAACTAATTAGAAATGTCGATATTACCAACTTAATGTCGTCATTATTCTAGATAGATCCATATAGATTAATCATTGGCATGAACCTTACATTTTAAGGCAAGTAGTCTCTTTAGTTCGTCACGGAACTTCTTGTTATATTATAGGCCTTAGATTTATGTACTATTACATGAAGAATATTGTGTAGGTGTTTTATTCAAACTTCAATCGCATGATTAGGACACAAGAAATAAAAGCGGGATTTTAAAATTTCACTCAACATCTTGTGGTTATGAAAATAATTTAAATGAATTAGATGCCAGTCGATTAAAATTTGTATAGGCATAAACCGTATCAAATTTCACTGCGCTCCGATGGTTAAAACACAAGAAACGTCCATTTGAATATTTAAATTTCGCGTCGTCACCATGTTGGATTTGTGCTCGCCAGGTTATTGAACGTCCCATAGGTAAACTTATGCTTATAGCTTCTATACACTTACAACATTTCAGTTTGATTGCTGTAGTAAATTAATAGATATTTAGAACCGTCTAAATATTTCGGATGGTCGCCACGTTGGATTTTAATATATGTAAGCCATAGAGTTATGTTCTATTAGATGATGATTATTGTGTACGTTCATTATGCAAATGTTGATTTCGATTGCATGATTAGAACACAAAAAATAAAAAAATAATTTTCGAAATTCGCAGAAACACCATCTTGGGGTTACGTAAACAATTGAACTAAATTAGATGATACCTGTATATTACAATGTTTATAAACATTTGCTGTACGAAGTGTCATTGCGTTTTGATAAATAAATCGCGAGACAAGTCTATTTAAAACTTTCAATTTCGCTTGGCCGCCATGTTCGTTTTGTAGTTAACCGGTTTTTGAAAGTCTCGTAGAAGAACTTCCAGTAGTACCCTTTATCTCCGTACAAAAGTTCATAGTGATACCGGTAATAGTTTCAGAGATATAGCATGCCGGTGAAATATTTTGCACAGCCGCCATCTTAAGGTTTTGTAAACAATTGAACAAAGTCAGATATCGGTGCTTCACAGTTACATTACATATACTGTACCACGTTTCATTGCGTTTGGTTGATTAAATCGCGAGAAAAGTATATTTAAAAGTTGAAAATTCGCTTGGCCACCATATTGGTTTTGTAGTTACCAGGTTTTCAAATGTCACATAGGTGAACTTCAAGTAGTTCCCTTTATCACCGTACAAAACGTCAGGGTGATATCGGTAATAGTTTCGGAGATATTGAATGCTGGTGAAATATTTCACACAGCCGCCATGTGGGATTGGCAAGACGTAACAAAATTTCAAGGGCGCGGTCGGGGTCGCCCGGAATTGTGCTATGAACTTACGGAGTTTCACTGAAATCGCTTCAGCCGTTTAGAAGTTATTAGGGGGGACACATCATCCACACACCATCACACACGCACACATGCACACACAGACAGACACACGGACAAAAGAGATCTCATAAGCCTATTTTTAGCCTACTTTCCACATTTTGCAAAAATGAGGAAAAAGTAGACTTAAGTCTGTCTGTCTGACTGTCATTCTGTCTGTCTGTCTGGCTGTCTGGCTGTCTGGCTGTGTGTGTGCCCCCCCCCCCCCTATCAACTCCTAAATGGCTGCAGCAATCGAAACCAAATTTAGTGTGAGTAAAGATGTATACCGGAATATCTCAAACCCATATTTGAAAAGGATGTCAGTGCTACCAACTGCTGAAAAAACCGCACTAGAAATTTGAGCTCCATGTTGGATATCATGGAAGGTATGCATATGAGCTATTCCAAAATTGTCACACATGTAGATAATACTATTTCAGTTTATTTTCCAGGAGGCCATACATCGCAGTGTTGCCAAAATAATTTTAAGCCTTCTGATAGGTCCAATTGTTAAATGCATATAACTTCTACACTATTAATTGGTTTTCAACAAAATTTTGTATGTAATATGTGTACATAAACAGATATAACTGAGTGTATTCTTAAGAGCAACCAGGGCTGCCAACTGTTAATAATTGCTCTCTATATTTTCTTCATCCAAATACCAATATATCTGAAAGTATGCAAGCCGACAGCTTTAAACTATGCACACGTATATTACCTGACATTTTAGATTAATTTGGAGTATCTTATATACTTCAGTTCTACCAACATGATTCTAAGCCTGCTGATAGGACCAATTTTTAAATACATGTAACGTCTATACTATCAGTTGGATTTCAACCAAATTTTGTATGTGCTATGTGTAACATATCAGATATGACTCTAAGTATTCTTTAGAGCAATCAGGGCTGCCAACTGTTAATAAATGCTGTCTACATTTTTTTACCCTAATATCAATATATCAGAAAGTATGCAAGCCAACTGCTCTATACTTTGCACACGTATAGCACCTGACACTCTGGATTAATTTGGAGTAATTAATATAAGTCAGTGCTTCCAACATGATTCTATGCTTGCTGATAGGACCAATTTTAAAATACATGTAACTTCTATACTAACAAATGGATTTCGTCCAAAATTGGCACAACAAGATATAAAATTTCCGATTATTTCTAACCAGCACACGCAAGACATTGTTGCCAACATGCTTTTACGCGTGCTGATAGATCCAATGTCTAACTACATGTGACGTCCATTGGACTTCAACCAAACTTTGTATTCTGTACCTTAAGAGTTGGAACAGAAATATTCAGTCACCAGGGCTGCCAACTGTAGTGCTCTATTAGGCTACATTAAATCAGGAATATTTCGAACTAATTAGACATTTCGGTATTACCAACTTAATTTCGTCATTATTCTAGATAGGTTCTTATACTGCAGAATAATCATTGGCATGAAAAGTAGTCACTTTAGTTCGTCACGGAACTTCTTGTTTCATATATGAAGATAGGCTAAAAATATATGCAATGAATCCCCCCACCAGGGTGGCTTCCTTCTTGATGTCTTTGAAAACGCGCCATGAGCTACGGTACTGCTTTGTTTTCCTCAGTTCATTCGGTGCCGTATGAAACATACAAGGCATGTCCAAAATGTTTCGTGAAATTCCACTAATGAACCGTGCCTTTGCCTGTTATGCGACAATAATATACAATACGTTGAAATTCTGACATTACAAATACGGGAAGACTTTCCCGGTTTACTTCGTAAATAAGCATACATTATTATGGTATTTGAAGCCATTTTTCAGTCGGTCGACACGCTTGTATCCAGTTGTAATGGGTGGTACCCTAATCCCGAAAGCAAGTGCGAATATAGTTCCTGCCAGAACTGTGTCGCGTCGAGCCCGCATAACAATGAAGCCGGGTGGGCGTTTTATACACAAGCGAGAGTTTTCACACGGGAGTACAGTGTAGGGTCCTTGACGAACAAATGTAAACATTGTTCTACAGTGTATTTTTCTTGCGAGAAGTCAACGCTTGATTACTTTGGCCTTTCCTGTCGTAATGGTAAAATTGATCAGCCGAATATAAAATTCCAGACAGGCTGAAAAAAAATTCGACTGGAATGATATCTCAAGGAATTTCAGAGATAATACTCGACAGTACAACAATGCTATGTCCTTCGTTTCCTTTGGTGCCAATGTTTCAGTGCCACATGAATTCGGTCCATATTGATTTAAAATTTTAGGAATGTCATATCATTGCATTTCTTCCTTATATTCCAACAAGTAGTTCCGTGAAGAACTATACAGCCTATTTTCATATATCATACTTGTTATTTGCCTTTATCAACATACAAAATTTCAGTTTGATTGCTGTAATAGATTCGTAGATATTGAGAAACGACTAAATATTGCGGATGGTCGCCATGTTGCATTTTATATACGTAGGTCTTAGAGTCATGTACTGTTACATGAAGATTACTGTGTACGTGTAGTATTCAAACTTCAATCGCATGATTTGGACACAAGAAGTAAAAACGAGATTTTGAAATTTCGCACAGCTGCCATCTTGTGGTTATGAAAACAATTGAACAAAATTAGATGCCAGTGGATTAACATTTGTATAAGAATTTACTGTACCA
Organism: Meconema thalassinum; assembly: GCA_946902985.2. Lineage (NCBI taxonomy): Eukaryota > Metazoa > Arthropoda > Insecta > Orthoptera > Tettigoniidae > Meconema > Meconema thalassinum. The sequence continues at coordinate 795,697,266 of OX336388.2, read as the reverse complement.
AGTGTCACTGCACTCGGATGGTTAAATTGCGAGAAACGACCATGTGAATATCTATATTTCGCGTCGCCGCCATGTTGGATTTGTGATATCCAGGTTATTGAAAGTACTATAGGTGAACTTATGTTCATAGCCCATATGAACATTAAAACATTCAGTTTGATTGCTGTAATAGATTCGTAGATATTGAGATCCATCTAAATATTTCGGATTGTCGTCATGTTGGATTGTTATATGTATAGCCCATAGAGCCATATACCATTAAAGGAAAATTACTGCGTAGGTTCATTATTCAAACTTTCACTTCGGTCGCATGATTACGACACAAGAAATAAAAACTTAATTTTAAAATTCGCACAGCCGCCATCTTGAGGTTATGTAAACAATTGAACAAAATTAGATACCAGTGCATTACAATGTGTATAAACATTTCCTGTACCAAGTTTCATTGCGTTTGGATCATTAAATCTCGAGAAAGTTATATTTAAAATTTTAAAATTCGCTTGGCCGCCATATTCGTTTTGTAGATAATCGGTTTTTGAAAGTCTCATAGATGAACTTCCAGTAGGGCCCTTTATCTCCGTGCAAAATTTCAGGGTGATGCCGCCAACAGTTTCAGAGATATAGAATGCCGGTGAAATATTTCGCACAGCCGCCATTTTGAGGTTATGTAAACAATTGAACGAAGTTAGATGTCGGTGCATTACAATGTGTATAAACATATACTGTACCAAGTTGTATTGCGTTTGGTTGGCTAAATCGCGAGAAACGTCTATTTAAAAGTCGCAAATTCGCTTGGCCGCCATGTTGGTTTTGTAGTTACCAGGTTTTCAAAAGTCCCATAGGTGAACTTCTAGTAGTTCCCTTTATCACCGTAAAATATTTCAGGGTGATATCGGTAACAGTTTCGGAGATATTGAATGCTGGTGAAATATTTCGCATAGCCGTCATGTTGGATTGGTGAGACGTTACAACGTTTGAAGGACACGGCTGGGGTCGTCCGGAATAGTGCTATGAAATTCCTGGGCTTCATTGAAATCGCTACAGCCGTATAGAAGTTATTAGGGGGGGACACACACTATTACACACACACCATCACACACGCACACACAGACAGACACACGGACAAAAGGTGATCTCATAAGCCTATTTTTTTTCATAAATGAAAATAGGCTAAATATATAAGCGAAGGTTCTAACGGCCAGTTGTATATATTAGACACCTCAGAAGCTAATCAAGTCAGATTGTAAATCAAGTGAATTCTTGCATCAGGGAGCGCACACTTCACAATTTAGACAATATTTTGCAAGGGCATAAGCCCTAAATTCAGCATTCAAAATACATCTCTACTTAAATGAGAGTTCAGTGTCTAGATAAAATTAAATTGCAATCCAGCGGACGATATTCAATTATCATGGCTCATAATATGGGGTGAAGCCACAATGGCAAATATTCATTCAATAATGTGTGAGAATCGACTTCTAAAAGATATTAAATGTACCGGTAACGACATTAATCCCTTTTGTGGGAAAGTTATTGTTCTTGGAGGAGACTTCAAGTAGCTTTTGCCTGTTGTGCCTTCTCGCCAAACAGTTGTTCACAATTGTAGTAAATGGCCCTTCTCCAAAATACGCCCCTTACATAAAAACACGCAATCAAAACTATATAAAGTGGAATATTCTGATTTTTTTGGTAAAAGTTAACGACGACTACCCTCTGTGGATGGTGAGGAATCAAATGTTAATGAATTACGAGCCAGACTCATGATGATATCGTGGCTGATATTTACTGATAAATATTCACTTCTGCGAAGGAAGTTTGCATTCTTACACCTAGAAATGAACACTGTAATGAAATGTATTTTAAAGTCCTTGAACTGATATCCAGTAGTTCAAAAATATACACCCAGCGTTAACAGATTAAAACTGAAGATGAAATCAGCTCCTTCAGTTTCCTACAGAATTCTTGAATTCCTTGGAATTAAGGGATTACCTCCACATATACTTAATCTGAAAGTTTGAGCAATAGTTATGCTCCTTAGAAATTTGAACGTTTCCCAAGGGCTCCTAAATGGAACCAGATTATTTGTAAGAAATATGCAAAAAAATTGCTTGGATTTGGAAATAATAACTGCAGATAGTATAGGGCAGAGAGCTGTAATCCTTGGACTTGATTTAACATCATCCCATCAAAACTTTCATTTTCCAATTTCCAATTCACTTGGCGAACTTTATCACAATCAATAAATCTCATGGGGAAACTCAAGAACGTATAGGTCTCTATTTGTCTCATCAAGGTTTCAGTCATGGCCAGTTATATGTTGGGATGTACATCATTCGACGCCCTTAAAGTTGCAACAGTGTCAAAAAAGTAATCGCTAAAAAATGTATATAAGAGAATCCTACAGTAAATATTTTCCCAATGACTGTCATGTTTAGACGGGTTTAAAATAGTATATACGCTCACCGGCATAAAAAGCGAAACACTATGAATTTCCGACAAAACTCGATGTTAGACCGCTTCAAGCCTTGTATTAATCAAATATTATGACATTACAACAATATGGCAATGAATCATACCCCAAATAGCACAATAACTGCTACAAATTATTTATCATAACAATCACAACAGTGCACAAACATGAATTTCGAAATGTCGAAACCTGGAAACTATCGTACTGTCCTCCGACCCGTTACACTGTATGATTACGAATGATTACTTAACGACTTAGTCCGTTTGTCCACTTGTTGCACAACATTTCCATTGGCTCAATAACGGGTATTACCACCTGTAGCTACAGTTACAACTGTGATTCGATCAGGCATGCTCAGGATGCAATCAGAAATGTTTTCTTGCGGTATGAGCTTCCATTCTTCCTAGAGATAAGCTCGAAGTCAGGAGAACGACTCCTAGCACGTCTCTCAAGCATATTCCAGACATGCTCTAACGGGTTTAGGTCGGGACTACAACCAGGCCACACCATGCGCTCAATTCCGACTACATCCAGGTACTCACGTACATAGACGGCAACGTGTGGGCGAGCGTTGTCATGCTTCGGGATAAAGTTCTCCCCAAAGACAGGTGAAGAAAGGCACGACGTGATGTACTAAAATCTCCTTGATGTACTGGTGGGCTGTCAGGCTCCCATTGTCAAAGAACACAAGCTCCATTCGCGTATCCGAGGTAATCCCGGCCCAGATCATAACAGAGCCCCCATTGAACGGTTCCTTGCAGAGAAGGTACAGGGTGAATTAGGTTCCCCGGGCCTTCTCCATACTCTCTCCCTCCCATCCGGTGCCCTCAAACAGAATCGGGATTCATCCGTTAACAGCACTGAGCTCCTCTGCTCCACAGTCCAGTTTCGATGGACGTTGGCGAATTGCATTCAAGTGGCATGGTGCTCACGTCTAAGGAGATGTCCTTTGGTGGGCCTCTTGGACTGTAAATCCACTTTTTAAAACCTCCTTCTTACTGTCCTTTCACGGATGTTCATGCCCCGTACTTTCTGCAAGCGATTTCTGGCCTCCACAGCTGTCGTGTGTCGATCACGAAGAACTTGCATTGCAAGAAAGCGATCATCGCGCTCAGTAGTGCTTCTCCTACGACCAGAACCGGGCATCCTCGAGTAGATATTGTCCTCTCTGTACCTATTAACAGTACTGTACACGTTGGAACAAGACGTGCCTATAACGTTTGCCACATGGCGTAAACTGCGCCCACCCTAAACTAATGCCACTGCCCTTGCTGCGTTTTCAGTAGAAAGAGCCATTATGATCTGACTTAGAAGCGAAAATAACTATTGTAGACTAGCCGTAATGTCCACAAAAATACGCGGCCCGTTAATTCACAGCAATAAACCTTACGACAGCCGTCTGTGGTTATTTTTGTCCAAAGGCGGGAAACAGTAATATTGGTGCTGTAATTGTCACGATCAACAATGTTTATCAATTATTGCACTGAAACTTCTCAAATGGGCTAATTAACTCATGATACATTACCATATCACTGCAATGTCACAATATTCAATTTTTACCAGGTTTTAAGCCGCCCAACATTGAGTTATGTCTGAAATTCGTAGTGTTTCGCTTTTTATGCCGGTGAGTGTATTTAAAACACAAAGGTGATTTTTGTTACCGCGAGATTGTGAGAACGACTGAACCAATTTACTTCGTAGAGCACTCTGACGAAAGGTCCTCGGCCTGTAGATTTGCGGAGTATCATTAAAAGAAAAAGAATATGTCGAGGTATTTTTTTTTAATTAATAAAGAAAATTGTAAAATTCTTGGCCTTCGCTCATGCGTCCAATCGCATATGGCTCATGACGACATGGCGAATAGAAATCCGCCGCTTTTGAATGTTATAGTTATTTATGAAGGCAATTTTTTCTATGATATTTCTACGATGTATATACTGGAATAGAATTATAAGAGAAAGGAAATGTTGAAGAACATTAACTGACAGTTGAATGTGTGATGTTTATGTAGCTGCGCATTGCGTTTCCTTTCCAAACCTTCGGCGGTCCAGGCGATAGCGTTCCAGACTGACTTACATTATGCATCGTCGAATCCCACCTCCGATATATACTGTATATATATGAAAATGAAAATCCACAGCCTGCTTCCAGTCTCCGACTGGGTCAGGAATGGAATGAATGAAGCCCCCATCTAGCGGCGAGGATATGGACTGTGCCGGCTGCCGAGGCCTGACGCACTCCTCTGGGACAATGAAAGTTACAGATGAAATGAAATGATAGTGGAGAGTGTTGCTGGAATGAAATGTTGACAGGGAAAACCGGAGTACCCGGAGAAAAACCTGTCTGCCTCCGTTTTGTCCAGCACAGATCTCACATGGAGTGACCGGGATTTGAACCACGGACCCAGCGGTGAGAGGCCGGCGTGCTGCCGCCTAAGCCACGGAGGCTTACCCTGTATATTTATATATAGTGCTTGATTTGTAAAAGAAGATGTTCCGGTATTGTGGGCAACCGGGTGGTGGTGGGTGGGGGCTTTATGGAATATTGAAATATAGAGTTCTAAAAAAAAGATATTTTACGCTTTTCTGAACACCTTTAAAAATTTATCAGCGGGCAAAATAGCAATCAAATTATGATTGCAATTTTAAATTAAATTGAGACTGCTGTAGCAACATTTTTCTTACCGTAGCCGTTTGGTCTATTTTAAATTTTAATGTAGGCCAACTAGGCTACCATTCAAACAATGTACATTATTTCAGTTTTTTTAGTAATTGAATAAATTAAATACATTCGGTTTGAAAATACACACGAGTTCACCAACAATCATTTATTTCTTGTTTTATAATTTTGTCAGTTTTCTGAAATAATTATTTATTATAAAAGGAACTGTACTTAAACATGTTTTACCTCACAGTTTATAAAATTGTCCAAAGTTTAGAAAAGTTTTCGTTGTTTGTGTCTCCTCTCTCTCTCTCACACACACACACCTTGTTGTTAGTATCCAGAGAGGAGTGCTGGTCCCCTAAGCAGCCAAGGTACAGTCCAGTCAAAGACCAAGTTGACCTTGACTTACAACTAACGTTCCACAGTTCTAAATATTACGTTATACAGTATATTCGACTTTTCCCCTCATCGGATGTTTCGGTACGGCGTACCGGTGCGTACCATCACAAATCTAGCCCTATATATATATATAACATTGAAAAGAGTTGGGAATATGGGAAGGATATAGTAATGACTTGCATTGATCTATCAAAGGCCTATGATAGCATCCCTGCAACAAAAGTTTGGGAAAGCTTAACAAATAGGGGGATAGGCAAGGAACTGAGAGACATGATAAATGGAATGTGCATGGAGTGCTACAGTAGTGTGAAGACTAGAGTCGGGGCATCGGAATGGTTTAAAATTGACACTGGACTAAAGCAAGGAAGCGTGTTGTCACCATTATTGTTCTTAGTGGTGATGGATGACATCATGAAGGCAGCAATAAAATATATTAGGGCAATGATGAAGGTAATGTTGTTTGCCGACGATGTTGTGATCTGGGGTGAGGATGAGATGGAGGTACAGGAACAGTTGGAGGTAATAATGAAAAGATTGAGCAATGGGGATTGAAGATAAATGTGGAGAAGAGTAAAACAGTGGTGATGAGTAGAGGTAAGAAAGAAGTAAAAGGAGTAATCAAAGTTGGAGATAGGGAATTGGAAGTCGTGAAACACTTCAAATACTTGGGAAGTGAACTGACTGAAGATGGAAGACTAGATTTGGAAATTAGCAGAAGGATGCAACTCGGGAGTGCTTTCTACCAACAGGTACGGGGACTAGAATGGAACAAGTATATACCAATTAAGGCTAAAGAAGTTATGTACAAAGCATATTATGTTCCTATAATGACATATCCAGCAGAAACTTGGACAATGACTAAGAGGGATGACAGCAGAATACAGGCAGCTGAGATGAGATTCCGAGAAGTATGGTGCAGAAAACGAGGAGAGACAGAGTGAGAAATGAAGATAAACGGAAAGAACTGGGGAGTACAGAAACTAAATGACAAACTGGAGCAAAACCGATTGAGATGGTTTGGACATGTCAAACGAATGAATGAAGTAAGGCTGCCAAGACGAGCACTGGAACGACGGATGATAGGGAAGAGAGGACGAGGAAGGCCAAGAATGCGTTAGATGGACTCGGTGAATAATTGCGTTAGAAAACGGAACCTAGATTGGAACACCGTGTCGGAAGAGGAATGGTGGAACGACAGAACAAAGTGGTGAGGAACCTTATTTGCCCCCACCCAGTGTCAGCTGAAAAAGGGGAAATGAAGATGACGATGATGATATATATCCGTATTCTTCTTTCTTGCTATTGTCAAAACATATTTTACTTTTAGCATTCCCGTAAACTAATTCTCCACGATTTACGTTGCCATATGCTTTCAAATTATTACAGAAAAATGTAGTATTCCAGGCACAAACGCGTGCCCTCAATCGCTTTCGACATGAGAGACAATTGGCGAACATAATATATCCGAATAGGTACAGTCAACATCTTAACCCTGACCGACAAGACTGAGGAGCTAGTGCACTTCATGATGGAGAAGGATATAGCCATCCTCGGTCTCAGTGAAACGAAATGGAAAGGAAAAGGGGAAAGAAAACTAAAGGAAGGATACAGACTGTTTTACAATGGAGGACAGGAGGCAAGAAATGAGTAGGAATGATTATAAGAAAGGATGTCCTAGAGAATGTGGAGGAGGTGAAGAAGAAAAGTGACAGGATGATCATAGGAAGGATACAGTTCCAGACAGGGACGAAAGATCTGTTTCAAGTATTTGCTCCACAAACGGGGAATAAAGAAGAGAACTTAGAAGAATTCCGAGAAGATGTGTAAAAATATATAGAGGATAAGGAAATAATGGTAATGGTGGATTTGAATGCACAAGTGCGAAGGGACAGACAAGGAAGAGAGGAGATTATGGGACCATATGGTTATGGCAGTAAGAATCCAGAAGGGATTTTCTTAATGGACTTCAGTCAGCGGAACCAATTAATTATAGGGAATACGTGGTTCAGAAAGAAAAAATAGTCAGAAGATAACAAGGTATGGATGGGGAGATAGAAGAACGAAAACTCTGATAGACTATGTATTAATCGAAAAAGGACATCGGAAAGAGCTAATGGATGTCACAGCTATGCCAGAGGAAGCCTTTGGAAGAGAACAGAAGTCAGTGGTAGCAAAACTAAAAGTAGAAAAGGCCATGAGATAACTAGAAAAAAGGGAAAGAAAGATTAAGGTCTGGAGACTACAGGAAAAGGAGGTTGCAGAAGAGTTTAGGAAAGAATTGCAAGAATAGATATCAAAGACGGATATTACCCATGTGGAACAAGAATGGGAAAAGTTTAAGAGTGCATTTGTAAACAGTGCAGAGAAAACATGTGGTAGAACATCAGGAGAGGTACGGGAAAAGGCGGCAAAATGGTGGAATGATATAGTGAAAGAAAAGGTATGAGAGAAGAAGAAAACTTGGAAGGAATGAAAAAAAAGAGACTGAAGAAAGTAGAGCAAAATATATAGAAGCAAACGGAGATTGCAAGAAATTAATTGCAGAGTAAAAGAGGAAAGGCTGGGAAGAATATACCCAGGAAATAAGGGAGGATTTAAATTGGGAGGAAAAATGATATTTGGAATTATAAAAAGTTGAAGGAATGAAAAGGTGAACACCGGGTTCGTAAAAAACAAAATGGTGAAATATTGACAAAACCAGAAGAGATAACGGACAGATGGAAAGAATATTTCAGCGAGCTGTTGAAGGTGAGACGTCAGGGACAGGAGAAGTTACGCAAACAGCCAAAACGGCGGAGGAAAAAATAGAAGAAGAACCAGACATTACTATGGCAGAAGTGGAATGGGCAGTTCGGAAGATGAGGACGGAGAAAGCTGAGGGAATCAACGAAGTGGCAATAGAAATGATCAAGGGGGCAGGACCAGTGGGACTGCAGTGGAGTGTGTGGAGAGAAAAGAAAGTTCCTGAAGACTGGAAAAAGGGAATAATATTGCCAATATTCAAGTTAGGAGACAGGAAGGTGTGTGGTAATTACCGAGGATTCACCATCATCTCGCACGTTGCCAAAGTAATGGAAAGAGTCCTAGAAAAAAGAATTAGAATAAAGGTAGAAAGCCAAATAGAGGAGGAGCAGTTTGGATTTAGAGGGGGCAGGTCAACAGTGGAACCCATTTATATTCTGAGACAGAACATTGAAAAGAGTTATTGATCTAGAAAAGGTCTATGATAGCATCCCTAGAACAAAAGTTTGGGAAAGCTTAACAAATAGGGGGATAGGCAAGGAACTGAGAGACATGATAAATGGAATGTGCATGGAGTGCTACAGTAGTGTGAAGACAAGAGTCGGGACATCGGAATGGTTTAAAGGAAGTGTGTTGTCACCCGTATTGTCCTTAATGGTGATGGATGACATCATGAAGGCAGCAATGAAAGACTATAGTAGGGCAAAGATGAAGGTAATGTTGTTTGCAGACAATGTTGTGATCTGGGGCGAGGATGAGATGGAGGTACAAGAACAGTTAGACGTAATGAATGAAAAGATTAAGCAATGGACATTGAAGATAAATGTGGAGAAGAGTAAAACAGTGGTGATGACTAGAGGTAAGAAAGAAGGAAAAGGAGTAATCAAAGTCGGAGATAAGGAATTGGAAGTGGTGAAACACTTCAAATAATTGGGAAGTGAACTGACTGAAGATGGAGGACCAGATTTGGAAATTAGCAGAAGAATACAACTCGGGAGTGCTTTCTACCAACAGGTACGGAGACTAGTATGGAACAAGGATATACCAATTAAGGCTAAAGAAGTTATGTACTGAACCCTTTATCCACAGGCTGTATAAAGGATTCTAATAATTATTCATCATCTTTTTATACATTTCTACAGACATCAGATATGAGAGCCAGACGGTGTTGGGAAATATTGAGAAATCAGTGGCCGAGAGGACACAATGGTTTAAGCTCCTGTGGTATTTTAGGAAGTAGCATAAATATTCATGACACATTGGACAGGTTCAACTTTTAGCGCGGAGATGGTTGGGGCACGTACTATATGGCCTGTTGCTATGAGTGTTGGCGCCAAGAAGAAAATCGAATGCTACGATGTAATTGGTCAAACTTCAGGTTAACCACTCCCTATGGCAGAAATACAAGTAAAAGCGCGCAAAGATCTACAAGAGTCTGACCCAATATAGCGGCAACTCGGCTTGGTAACGCACCCTGGTAAATTAACGCGGGAGTAATCTACGGATTAATTCCACGATCGATTCGAGCCGGCTACAGCATAATCGTAAACTCCACACCACTACGAATTCAATGATACCGATCGCATACTAGTCTGATAATTATTATGGAATATTTTTCCATAAATCCCCTTCCACACCTACCCTAGCCAGTTTCATTTATACTGGTCCAGAAAGCTTCGAGAGAACACACTTTTATTCGTGCGTCTGAGGACGTAACGTACACTTTTATTTGTGTGTCTGAGGACGTAACATTGACTTTTATTTGAGCTTTTGAGGGAGTAAGGCCGTTATTCAGGTGTCCGAGGACACGAGGCATACTCTGCAATTTTTTTCATGTATTTGAACATGGAACATTTTCGTCAAGTTATTATAAGTGTAACTTCAGTGATTGAGTTGTAGTCCCAGTACTACCAGATAGGACCAGTTCATCGAAATAATTCACCAATAGACTGTCAAGGAATTTAGTACTTGATCGATGAATTTAATAGGAAATATATCGTGAGTGTATCTGACAAAACTTTATTTAATTCAGCACGAGATGACGTCTAGGAACGAGGCCGGATCTTGGAACCAGCAGGACATTTGCCAGAAGATGTCGATGAGGAGCTAAGCATCTTAAAGGAAAGATGGCTGCAGATGTTTCCTTGACGCTGTTTTAAAGGATTGAGTACAAATGAATTTATTTATTTATTAAATCAGCTATGGTATTATGGGACATATTTTTGTAGATATTTGTTTGCTTGTTTGGTAGTGTAGATTCTTAGTTCTTGTTTACTGACACATTAAGTTTGGGACAAGCCGAGCGTTGTGTAATTTGTAAATATATGATTTTGTTTGGTTCAACTATACGGGGCGACGCGCAGCTCGTGCTCGCATTCGCTTGCGTAAATCGCGGTCAAGCATTATAATTCGGAAATCTGCCTTATAACAAAACTGGAACTGAATTAATTTTGAGATTAAAAATAGAATTTGGAGGGTAAAGATTATTTGTGAGCAGAATTTATGACGGATCAGGATTATTTTGATAGTTGCTTTTCCAGCAGATCTGAACGGGATGGCACTTTGCACCCGAGTTTTTGTTGTGTATTTTTTTAAATGTGTCTATGGACGCAATATTGGTTGATCTGGTTTGAGCCGACCCAGTTGGTATGTTTATGAGGGTGTCAGTCCAAGCTCTTGGTGCGTAGTGTGATTTTGTGATGTGCTAGCGAGAATATACCATTGTGATTATTCTGACTTGCTCCACATCAGCCCAGTTCATAACCTCGCGAGGCTGGACTTGTGGTATATATTTGTGTTTTCTTGCCATCCAAGCGGATGAGTGAGATATGTTGGCGTTTCCAGATGGAACTTGCACCTAGCTTGAAGGACTGAGAGAGATAATTGAGGCAGCGATGACCCATACAAGAGGGGCGCTCTCAAATCAGATAACGCGACTTGTCATTAGTAACAGGCCAGGATCCTGTACTTCAATTTAAGACGCTGTTTTAAAATTCACAAATCTGATCGGTTATAATGAGTATTTGATTGATTAAATCGGTGTTGTACATGTTGTAAGGTAGCTCCCGAAACTCCTGTTTGTCTGGCGTTTTATAAAAATGTAAACATAGTTTTCAGCCGTTAGGCTTGTATTTGGTTGCTGTTGCTTTATTTCTTGTGTGTTTATTTTACGCGTTCAGTGACCCCGTGTGGCATTAAGGTGCGCGAGGCTATGTTCCCTATTTGTGATGCGAGCGTTTTGGCCTATTTCTGGCATGCTCTTTTTATTCCGTGTGCTCTGGCACCAGCTAGAATCTCAGGGAGATTCTTCATCTTTTTATATTATTAGATCTTGCATGTGTCAGTAGTAATTATAGTGTGTTAATTAAGGGTGGGTCCCATAGCCGTAGTGTGATTTAAAAGATGCAAGTCCGTGAGCAACATGACTGTTTCAGTTGTAAACGGACTCGCATCAGTACTCAGTTTCTTATTAACGAACAGTACACCACGCATTATATAACTTCTTGACCAGGAAAAATGGACTTGTACCCATATGTTGTGACGAGCGAGTTCTTACCGCTCAAAGTTTATGTTTTGATTAATCATTTTGAGTGAAGCTGTATTCACACTGTTTTTGTTGTGACGAGCGAGTTCCTACCGCTCAGTGTTATATTTTTTTTAAGGGGGTGAAAATCAGGGAGGATTTTTTTATTTATTATTATTATTATTATGCACATAATTTTCAGTCATTAAATTTCTTTTATTCTACTTGTTATTCATTTTATTTCTAGTATAGCCTCTGTCATGGACCTTTCTATTCATTAGAGCATGTTGTTTTTAAGTGAACTTTGCTGTATAACGCAGTCAGGACTGAACACGACCCCGTAGATGAATCTTGAGAAAACCATGCTTTATTGAAGGGTGCATAGACAAGCTGGCGCCGCAAGTGGGGCTAGTTCGTTGCTAGTTCACTGCTAGAAGACGTTGGATAGTCAGCATAGACAAGCTGGCTTAGCCAACGTGGGGCCTTTTGCTGTTTTGGGCTTTTCTAGTGGATCATAGACAACCTAGTGTTACCCTACATGTGGTATTTCACTGATATATGGGACTGTTTGAAATCACCGGAAGTGATATTTTGTTAACGTAAATACGGCGAAGAGAAATACTGCCAAGAAATTGGAATATACAGTAGAATCACGAGTTTGCAAGTTAAATACGTTTCACGTTATGTTTATTGAAGTAATTAGTAAAGTAGTGTACGTGAAATCGGGCGCCCATTGATTAAATTTAAAATTAGATTTGTTTAGAAAGTCAAACTCATGAATATGTTAGGAGGCTGGTAGCCTTAAATGACAATTAATACTCTGTTAATTAGTCAGTGTTAACATCAGATCTGGATAGTAATTTTATGACTGAATATGTGCGGGGTTAAGAATTTTTAAGTAAAGTTAGAACCATTCAGTGATGATTGATTTGCGGGAGTAAAGGGATTAAGTTTAAATGAACTGAAAGTGGTCAAATGAAGTAAATGTATGTCAAGAATTATATATGTGTGTGTCAGGGAGACATTTGCATGCCATCCTCCTGTTTTCTCAGTGATATATATTTTTGTGTGTGATAATGGCAACAGTAGCGGAGATCCAGGCGATCATTGAAATTGCCACCGCACGAACCCGGAAACTATTAAAGGAACAGAGTGAAAAGTTAGACATTAAGTTATCCGAACAGTCAGACGAGTTTAAAACACAACTAAACGAACGGAATGAGTCATTCCAGACTCAAATGAATGACACTATAAAAACACAATTATCTGAACAGAAGGCACAATTATTTGAACAGAGTGAGTCATTAGAAATTAAATTAATTGAGCAGGGTAACTCATTACAAGCGGAAGTAAATGAAAATATAAACAAACAATTAGAAGCGCAAGAATGTAGAAATACGAGTCAGTTAGCCACATTATCTGCAGAGATGAAAGAGTACACTACACAGCAGATGGTTCAATTCGCGCTTGATGTAAGTAAGAATAACGACAAACAGCTAGGTCAGAAAAAAATTTAGAGGACACCTTCAACCGTAAATTAAATGATTTGGACGAAACTGTATTTGCAAAACTAGCTCAGATAGAATTAGCATGCACGGTAAATAACAGTGAGGTTAAAACGGCACAGGATGGTCTGGAAAAGCGATTTGATAAAATGGAGGAGGATTCTACGTTTATCCAGGGACAAATGTCAGCAGTAAATGAAAGTATTACGGGCCTGATAAAGGACATGGATAAATTAGAAATACAATCAGCAGAGCGATGGCGAGACATAGAATCGGACCAGGATAATTTTAAGAGTACGATAGATGAGAATAATCTACGTCTAGAAGACAGGCTTGAGAAGATAGAATCGAATCAGGACACGAAACAGCAGATGGAAGAAAAACTGGGAGCGATTAAAGATAGCATCAGAAAGGATTGGCGTAAGATGAGCAGCGACTCTAAAGAAGAACGGTTAACGATCATAAAGACCGTAGGTGATAATCATACGCGCATTAAAGCACATGAGGAAGAAATCAAGAGTAAAATGAAGGAACAGTCGGACAGAATCATAAAAGCAGAGTTGCCTTCACTAGGACAGAACACGTTATTTCAGACAGAGCACGCTAAAGATAAGGAAGTTGACTCATCAAGCCAGGGGGCAATTAGCGCGGCGAGTAGCCACGGACTGACAGGCAGCCCATTAACGACTAACACAGAAGGATTTCACAACAACGTTGGAGGAACCTCTACTCCTCAGCATGGCTATCAGCACCCTCAAGTCGTACAAGTAATTCGATCAAATGAATTTAAACCAAATAAATTCACAGAAAATTCTGGTGTCACACCGAAGGCGTATCTTAAGGAGATGGATGACTATTTTAATGACAATAATATACCGCCCGCGCGTCGTTTAAGACTGATGGGACGATTTATTTCGGGAAATGTACTTACGTGGTTCTTGAGCTTCAAGTATACTTTCGGAGGGATGGATGAGTTCAAAGATGCGTTTCTTAGAAAGTATTGGTCGGCTTCTCTACAACAAAGCCTTAGAATGGAACTTTACTCGAGAAAATATCAGTCAACGCAGCAGACGAAATACTCAGATTTCTTTTCGTTGCAATTGTTGAAATTTCGGGATCTGGATCATCCTTTAGAAGAATCGGACCTGGTTATGACGATTGCACGGCAGTTGCCAGTCAATGTTCAGCAGGTATTAGTGGCAGCAAACGTGGACACAGCGGTTCGAGCCGAACAGTTCTTACGTCAGATTGACGAGACAACACATCACTTGCAGCAGAGAGGGGGACGACAGCTGGAACTTGTAAACACAACGGAGGTGGTTAAACCCACTCAAGTACACACCAGGTCGCAGGCCACAAATACAAGTGTGTCAACAACACCAAGACGAGGTCAGGAGGGCGATAAAAATAGGTCACACCAGCGACGTGATAATAATAATGATAGGCAGGCCCAGGGCAACAATAGGTATCAACAGCGAGGGTACCTACAATGTAGAAATAATAGGAGAAATGAGGGACCCTACAGACGGTACGAAAATAAAAATAATGAGAATCGACAGTGGCGTGAAAGGAGATACCAGAACCAGGGGGACTATCAAAACTATAGGAATGAATGGAACGACAGGCACGCCGAATCGCAGCGTTACCTGGAAGAATTACACGCTAATGGAGGGGACGAACAAAAACATTGGGAACATGCAATTAATAGGAGGTCAAATCCAGACCCTCACATTGAGGGGGCCGAGAGTTTATTGAAGCAGGAAGAACGTCAGGGAAATACGCGACAGAAGGATGATGGTAGTCGCGGGGGTTGTAAAAAATCCCAATAATTGCAAAAGGACTCACCCTGAGAGAGCAACAGCCGGATTGTGAAGAAGGATGGGTCGTGGCAAACATACAAGAGAGGATGGCTTTGCCGGAAGATTGCCTGGAGGAGATTGTAAGACCACGGAACGATGATATCAAACAACTACCTATTATTTATGCCAAGATTGGTGGAATTAACGTGAGATGCTTAGTTGACACGGGGTCACAAATCAGTCTTGTATCGGAGGCCTTGGTTCGAGAGTTGGGACGGAGTCAGGATATTCCTGTGATTCCAGTACCGCAACTCAAGGTGAGGGGCGTTACTCCCGAACGCACCGTCACTTGCAAACGTCAGGCATTTATAGAATTGGATATATTAGACCATATATTTGGACAGACTTTTATCATAATGGCCAAAATGAATTTTAACATTATTCTGGGTGCAAATTTCATTTGTGACTATCAGGCAGTCATAGATTTGCACAATAATACAGACAGTTTTAAGGAGTTTGATAAACTGAAGGATGTGGGCTTACACATGGATGAAATCACTACAGGGAAAGACGTGAGTTCATGGGCATTGGAGGCAATAGCAGAGGAGACAGAAGAGGAGATACGAAAGGCGGAAGATGACCTTATAGATGTGGCTGTTGTGGAATTAAATGAAGAGAGTGACTCTCAGGAGATTAGGGCTTTACTAGCACAAGGAGAAGACAGCGATACTCAGTTTGAAGAACTATTGCAGGAGCGGCTCAGTGACATCCAACTAGGGGTTGAACATAGGAAGAAACTTGAGGATATCTTAAGAAGACACAAGGCAGTGTTTGACATAGTTCCAGGGAAGATAATAAACTTTCAGTATTCTATGCAGGTTGAGGATTGGTCCCCATTTCGAAGTAAATTGTACCCTATACCAGAAAAACATCGGGAGCAGGGCAAAAGGATTATTGATGATATGTTGCAAGCTGGAGTGATTAAGAAGACTCATACACCTTATTTAAATGCGATTTTGGCAGTCACAAAACCAAATGGATCCATTAGACTTTGTCTAGACGCCAGAAATCTAAACATGCGCCTTATTTTTCCCGAGTATGACCGAGCGCCAATCATCAGAGACGTCTTAGAAGGATTTAAAAACAAGAGTATCTATTCGTTCGTAGATCTGACGAGTTCGTTTCACCATATCGAACTGGATGAGAAGTCGATGCTTTTTACTGGCTTCTTGTTCGATAATCAGACATATTGCTTCGTCCGTATGCCCTTCGGCGTTAAAACAGCTGGATGCGCATTAATTCGAGCCTTGGATCGGAACCTGATCGAAGAAGTGAAGGAAATGACGGTGCGATATATTGACGATATACTCTTGGCTTCAGATAACATCGAGACACATATGGGAAATTTGGATAAGCTTTTGGACAACCTTAGAACTGCAAACTTTAAAGTCAACTTGAAGAAATCCCATTTCTTCAAAAAGGAGATTTTGTACTTGGGGCACATCATTGACCAGGAGGGAGTGAGACCAAACCCTGCGAAGATAGAGGCAATAAAGAATTTCCCTACACCAACGAGAGTGAAACATATCAGAGCTTTCCTTGGCGTGACGGGCTTCTTTAAGGAAAACTGCCCAGGATATACTGAAACCATAGCACCTATGCAGGAGATGCTGAAGAAGAACAAAAATGGCTTTGGAACGCTGAGTATGAGAAATCATTTCAAGAGACTAAATTATTACTGGAAAATTGTATCAAATTAGGTTATCCAGACTTTCAACGGAAATTTATTATCGAAGCGGATGCTTCCATGGTTGGTATAGGAGCGATGTTATACCAAGAAGATCCAGCTAACCTTCAACATCGTGATTATTTAGCATTTGTGAGCCGCAGATTGCGTAAACACGAGCGCAACTATACGGTCACGGAACTCGAATTGTTGGCAATACTTCATGCTTTGCAACAATGGAAACGAATTGTATATGGTTACCCCATTGTTATTAGAACAGACCACAAAGCACTAACATTCTTGTTCAAGACATCTATGGCTAGCGAGCGTGTGACACGTTGGTCCATCTACATACAACAATTTAACATCGAAATTGAACACTGCCCTGGAAAAATGAATGTAATTCCGGATGTATTAAGCAGGAACCCCGAGCCTGATACCGAAGAAACAGCGATAGTACAGCATATTGAATTAACGGCAAAGGACCATGCATTCTTGGAGGAATTACGGGAGATACGACGAGAGCAGGAAGCAGAACCATGGATGTACCAAATGATCCAGTACTTTAAGAAGGAATTACCAGCAGTAACCCCAGCCTACAGAGAAGCAAAAGCCAGAGAAGGAAGATATGTCTACCTCAACAATTTACTGCATAAATGGATAGATGAAGAACACACCAAATTACGTATCATGGTACCTGCATCATTACAAAGAGGACTTACTTGGCACATACATGAAAGCTTCGGTCACGTGGGAACTGACAAGGCACAGGCGACCATAGGAGAAACGTTTACATGGCCGCGAATGAGGACTACCATCTGTGACGTAATAAAGACTTGCGATCCCTGTCAGAGGACGAAGCCGAGTAATTACTTAATGAGGCAGTATCCTAGACCATTACTACCTCAGAAACCCTGCGAGCTTGTGGCCCTGGATTGTTTCGGTCCGATCCCGAATGGTAGGCGAGATTGCCGTCACTTGCTAGTGTGTATTGATGTGTTTTCTAAGTTTGTTGTATTGTGCCCCATTCAGAAAACTACATCGAAACAAGTACTCAGTCGTATTCGAAATAGAGTTATTCCAATCCTTGGAAAACCAGAGTTTATATTGTCGGACCATGGAAGCCATTTTACGAGCGCCGAATTCAAAAAGGTATGGAGGACTTGGATGTAAAACACATGTTTAGTAGCGTTCGCCACCCTCAAGCTAATCCTAGCGAACGCGCAATAAAATGCGTTACTAAATACTTAAGGATCTTTATTCCCAATGAAAATCACAAGTGAGTAGACAGGATCAAAGACGTAGAGACCTGTATGAATACAGCTAGACATGAGTCGACAGGCCAGATTCCCATGGTCTTGCACATGAACGAATATCCAGTAAGATCGTGGAGCAACATCATCAATTGCCCACAAGATCCCATGGTTGGTCATGAGTTGAGAATTGAGAGAACGAGAGTCCATATGAGAAACCAGGCGGATCGCAGATTACGTCGTGTCAGAAATAAGAGGTACCACAGAGAACTATTAGTCAACGAGCTTGTATTAGTACGGAAGCCAGCGACATCTGATCCAGAAAAGAAGGTATTCAAGAAGTTCAGTCCAAAATGTATCGGACCCTTATGTATTGTACGTAATCTTGGTAACAACGCATACAGAGTAAAAGAATTGAGTACAGGTACAATGTCTGTCTACAATGCGGCGAATATAAAAGTGTATTTTACTAGCGAACCTTGGGAACGCAGAAATAATGCTGTAAATTAAATATATGGAAGTACTTTTGCACATCCAACTATACGGGGGTCAATGAGTACGTCAGTTGAACGAGGAAGTTGGGAGCAACCTGTTGTGGTCAGACACCAATGAGCTCTGGCGATCATGACACAGCGAGCGATCGAGCGAGAGAGATAAGGATACTGGACAGGAGAGATACTAGCCTTAGGCGATCAGACAAGCAGGCTGGCTTGGAATGTCTGAATGAATGAAGGAGCTGGAAGTAAACACGAGTGCGTGTCGACACTCCAACGACAGTGGCGGCTAGACTAGACTGATGTGAGGGAGATTTCTCTAGGATTGGCAGAAATGGATTTCAGATGTTATGTGTTTAAAAAAAAAACGACTATATGCTATGTTCGATTTTTTCCATGCAGGAGGTTTGTGAACCCTTTATTCACAGGCTGTATAAAGGATTGTAATAATTATTCATCATCTTTTGATACATTTCTACAGACAGCAGATATGAGAGCCAGACGGTGTTGGGAAATATTGAGAAATCAGTGGCCGAGAGGACACAATGGTTTAAGCTCCTGTGGTATTTTAGGAAGTAGCATAAATATTCATGACACATAGGACAGGTGCAACTTTTAGCGCGGAGATGGCTTGGGCACGCACTATATGGCCTGTTGCTATGAGTGTTGGCGCCAAGAAGAAAATCGAATGCTACGATGTAATTGGTCAAACTTCAGGTTAACCACTCCCTATGGCAGAAATACAAGTAAAAGCGCGCAAAGATCTACAAGAGTCTGACCCAATAATATCAAGACGCCCTGTTTTAGCGGCAACTCGGCTTGGTAACGCACCCTGGTTAATTAACGCGGGAGTAATCTACGGATTAATTCCACGATCGATTCGAGCCGGCTACAGCATAATCGTAACCTCCACACCGCTACGAACTCAATGATACCGATCGCATGCTAGTCTGATAATTATTATGGAATATTTTTCCATAAATCCCCTTCCACACCTACCCTAGCCAGTTTCATTTATACTGGTCCAGAAAGCTTCGAGAGAACACACTTTTATTCGTGCGTCTGAGGACGCAACGTACACTTTTATTTGTGCGTCTGAGGACGTAACATTGACTTTTATTTGAGCTTTTGAGGGTGTTTGCTCTCAGGGAGAATATAATTGTGTTATTTCCACAGTTGGCAAAGGACATTTATTTATGTTTAGGTTGGCAGCAGTGACCTGGACAGAGAGTGAAGTTGCCATCATGGCTGAATGTGTTTGTGTTTCGGAGCAACAGCTCCTTCGCATATCAAGTGTTGTGTCTTTTGTAACATGTACATTTTTGTAAATACAGTCCACTAGAGTTAATTCGTCATTTTCATTTATCCCCTGATGTTTCATCTGGGGCACGTATGTCGCAGACAGACATATGTTTTGGTCCAACACGGGCAGGATTCCCGCTATATCAACTGAGGCCATGTGGTCCCGACAAACGGTAAAACTGCTGTATTTAAGTGAACCAGTGCGAAATACGTATGTAGAGACGATACTAGTACATTATTGTGAACAATGCAGGCGCAATTGCAATTTATTTATCAATGTTTGTGAGTTCGATCTAACTTATTTGATAAGTGAGCATAGTGGCTGCCATACGAAGCCACCATTGTGCTTTGGCTTCGTGTCGCCTCGGCTAGCATCGGTAAGCTTCGATACACGCGCCAGCTGCAGCGCTCGCCAGACTGCTTGATCCATGTTTACAACGCAGCTGTTGAATTACAAATTTACTACGTATTTGAATAAGTTAATACATGCAGCGGGACTTGCAAAATTAATCTTGATGAATTGTATATTCGTAAAAGCATATCCAGTATTGTGAAAGTTTCGGTGTGCAGTTGAAAGCATCAATGGACGCATGTTTGAGGCCATCCGTGAGTTCTCGCGAGTTCCATTCAGTAGTGCAGCCTTCGATTCCTGACGGACACAGTTCCATTCAGTAGTGCAGCCTTCGATTCCTGACGGACACAGTTCCATTCAGTAGTGCAGCCTTCGATTCCTGACGGACACAGTTCCATTCAGCAGTGCAGCCTTCGATTCCTGATGGACACAGTTCCATTCAGTAGTGCAGCCTTCGATTACTGACGGACGCAGTTCCATTCAGCGGTGCAGCCTTCGATTCCTGACGGACACAGTTCCATTCAGCAGTGCAGCCTTCGATTCCTGACGGACGCAGTTCCATTCAGCAGTGCAGCCTTCGATTACTGACGGACGCAGTTCCATTCAGCGGTGCAGCCTTCGATTCCTGACAGACGCAGTTCCATTCAGACGTCCTGACTTCGATATCCAACCGTTGGGTGACGACGCAGACTGAAAGAACCTCTACACCAGATAAGTTAACAAAGGCATTTCATAGCAATTCCTTCCCATACTCAGCAATCCTTCCTGTGCATGAACCATTTTAAGCATGTCTACTGAACGTGAGATAAAGTCACTGACCAAGCGCAGAGGTGTTCTCCGAGCATCCCTCACGAGACTCCATACCCAAATTAATGAATTTAATAATGAGACTCCTGCTGAAGTATTAAATGTGAAGAATGAACGTTTATTGGCTCTCTTACCAGAATTTAATGAAATTCAAAGCAAATTGGAGGATTTGGATGACAAAAATCCTCATGAGCAGGTCCGGAGTGAATTCGAAGATGATTATGATGAACTTAGGGCTAAGCTACAACAGTTACTAAATACCCATTGCACACATGCCTCATCTGTCTCTAGCAACGGTAGAGAATCTACAAGTAGTAATACAGGTTCGTACAGTTTGCCCAAGATACGGTTACCAGAATTTTCAGGTGATGTTACACAATTCATGCATTTCCATGACCTGTTTGATTCATTAATACTGAAGAATCAGTCTTTGGGTAATGTTGAAAGGTTCCATTACTTAATGTCAGCACTGCGTGGCAATGCTCATCAACTCGTTCAAAACATTCCTCTTACTGCAGATAACTTTGAGCTAGCTTGGGAAACGGTCTGCAAGCGATACCGCAATTCAAAGGTAATAGTAAATGCACATATCAAATTACTGTTATCTCCAGATATCGTCCAAAGGGAATCATCTTCTAGTCTACGCACACTTTTGAATCAAGTACAGTCCAATTTAAACGCTGTTGAGTCTTTGAATTTGAATATTCCCCTACATGAAATCATAATAGGTCAAATCATACTTGACAAGTTACCTGAAGCCACACGTAAGCAATGGGAAATGAGCAACAAATCCAAGGAACTATCTACACTTACGGAGTTGTTAGAATATCTTGAAAGGCGGGCTCAAACCCTTGAATTAATTGATTTTTCACCTACTAAGGGTCACAGTGATAAGATCAGCAGATTGTCTCAAGATAAAACTTCTAAGCATGGTTTCAAGCATGAGAAACAACCATTTACAAGTAGTTCATACATTGCAATTAACAATAATTGTGAAGCCTGTAAGGGGCAACATCCAATCTTCAGATGTGATAAATTTTTAGGTTATGATGTTAATCGTAGATACAACCTAGTTAAGCAGCATAAGCTTTGCCAAAACTGTTTGCATGAATCACACGCTATAAGTTCTTGTCCTTCGAAGTCAACATGCAAAACTTGCAACGGTCGTCACAACTCACTGTTGCATTTTGATTCTGGGAATCAGCAATTCAATGCCAACTCGTCTAAACAGTCTCAGCAAGGAGCTATCAGCAGATGCTCAAACCCCGAGTCCAACCAGGCTCACAATGCTCAAGTTCGTGGTAACTCCTCCAGTTATTGCACCATGAAACTCAAACCACAAACTCAAGTTCTACTTTCTACAGCAATAGTAAAGGTAAAGGATAGTGCTGGTAGGCTACACTTAGCTCGTTGCTTATTGGACAGTGGCAGTCAAAGCAATTTTGTAACCGAGAGTTTGGTTCAAAATTTGGGCTTAAGAAAGGCCAAGAATCTCACACCCATCGAAGGTATTTCTCAGTCCATGTCTGAAGCCAAGTATAGTGTGAGCATTGAAGTGCAATCTTCCATAAGCAACACACGTCACAATGTTGAATGTCTGATCCTATCCAAAATTACAAGCGACATGCCTAGTCAGCAGGTACCCTATGAAGAGTGGGAGCTCCCTAATGATATTCAGTTAGCAGATCCGAGGTTTTATGCCCCAGCCAAGATAGACATGCTTCTCGGTGCTGATGTATTCTTTAGAATTCTACAGAGGGGACACAGGACGAGACCAGGGAAGTTTCCAGTCCTACAAAACACAGATTTTGGATGGATTGTGTCAGGTTCATATGAATCCACCTCGAGAAAGAGAAACAATGCAGCAGGAACGTTTTTCCTTCGTAATGATGTTCACCTTCATAACCAAGTACAACGATTTTGGGAGATCGAAGAACTTCACGAGCCAGTCAAGTCGCAAGAAGAGATTGAATGTGAACAGCATTTTTCTGATCATGTATCTGGGAAATACATAGTCAGACTACCATTTAAGCAGGATCCAAGTATATTAGGCAATTCTTTACAAACAGCTACTAGCAGATTTCAATACCTTGAGCGTAGGCTTAACAATGATACGCAACTGAAGGTAGATTATGACCAGTTTCTCACTGAATACCAGGAACTAGGTCACATGGATATTGTTAATTCTAGTATGGCAACATCGGTAGCATACTACATGCCGCACCATCCGGTATTCAAGAAATCCAGCACTACTACAAAAACTAGAGTTGTCTTCGACGCTTCTTGTAAATCGAGGTCAGAAAAGTCACTTGATGATATTTTAATGACGGGTCCTACTATTCAACAAGACTTATGTTCGATTGTCGCTAGATTTAGAACTCACGCCATAGGCTTTACAGCTGACATCGAGAAGATGTACAGACAAGTTAAGGTTGATTCCAGAGACAGCAGCCTTCAACGCATCCTTTGGAGAGTTTCTCCTAATGAGCCTATCAAGCAGTACCAACTTCAGACGGTCACATATGGCACATCATCAGCTCCATTTCTAGCAATAAGATGTTTAAGGCAATTGGCATATGATGAGGGACAACAGTATCCGCAGGCAGCATCTGTCCTTCTTCGTGATATTTATGTAGACGACTGCATTTCAGGAACAAGTAAGTTTGACAATGCATTACTCCTTCAACGTGAACTGATCCAATTGTTATCCAAGGGAGGCTTCAAGCTCCGCAAGTGGTGCTCTAACCATCCAGCATTGTTAGAGGCGGTTCCAAAGGACTGCAGAGAGACGCAGCTTCCCCTTCAGATTGATTCTGGAGAAAATATAAAGACTTTAGGTCTACTTTGGCATCCAGCGACAGACAAACTACAGGTATCCAGTGGTGTGCAGAAAGAACAAGGAAGTGGATCTCCAGTTACCAAACGCAAGGTGTTATCGATTGTGTCGTCAATTTATGACCCTGTTGGGCTAATCAGTCCTATTGTCATCGCATTCAAGATGTTTCTGCAGCAACTATGGCAAGAGAAGATAGGATGGGATGATGAACTTCCAACGGAACTTCTTACAAGATGGCGTCCTCTGCATTCTCAAATACCCTTGATTGACAATATATATATTAACAGATTTGTGCTTCAAGAAAATTGTACTCAGGTGCAGTTGCATGGCTTCGCTGATGCATCCTTGAAGGGCTACGGTGCATGTTTATTCCTACGCTCGTCAACAGATCAAGGTCACGTAATAACACATTTCCTGTGCTCCAAGTCCAGAGTGGCTCCACTGAAACAGATCACGCTACCCAGACTAGAGTTGTGTGCAGCAGTACTATTGTCACAAGTGGTTAAAAAGATGTGTCATGTTCTCAATATTGAATTCCATAGTATTCATCTGTGGACAGACTCAAAGATTGTTCTGGCATGGTTAGCAGGTGAACCGTCAAAATGGAAAACTTTTGTTGCGCACCGTGTGGCTGAAGTGCAAGGCAATACTTCAGTCAAGGATTGGAAGCACGTAGCATCAGCAGACAATCCTGCAGATCTGATTTCTCGAGGAACTGATCCTACAAACCTTTTAAATAATCATCTTTGGTGGCATGGCCCTGAATGGCTACAGTGTTCGGAACGGAACTGGCCCACTTCCAGTGAACAACCTGAATCAGAGATTCCTGAGCAACGCAAGATAGTGCTTAGTTGTTCAGTCCACTCTAATCCTGCAGACGTGCTCACAAGATTTTCTTCCCATCTCAAGCTACAAAGAGTGTTAGCATACTGTTTAAGATTCGTGCACAACACTAAACACAAACCTTCAGAACGGAAACATGGTCCATTAACAATAGAAGAGTTGCAGCAAACTAACATGACATGTGTTAGACTAGTCCAGTCAATAGCATTCCGCGAGGAAATAGCTGATCTTTTGAAACACAATGCAGTGTCAAGACGTAGCAAACTTCAAAGTTTAGTACCATTTTTTAGACAAGGATCAAATCCTGAGAGTTGGAGGAAGACTAGAGAACTCCAATCAAGACTACGATTTCAAACATCAGATGATTTTGCCCGCTAAACATCAGTTTACTGATTTAATAATCAAGAGGGAACATGAAAGACTCCTACATTCAGGAAACCAGTTGACTTTAGCATCCATCAGACAGTGCTACTGGATCATCAATGGAAAGTCGGTGGTTCGAAGAGTTATTAACACTTGTACAAAATGCTTCAGGTTCAAAGCTAAAACTACACAGCAAGTAATGGGACAGTTGCCTTCAGTTCGTGTGTCTCAAGCAAGACCATTCCGCAACACCGGCACAGACTTCACAGGCCCTTTCTACTTAAAGATCGGCAATCCACGTAGCAAGACCATTGTCAAGGGTTACATATGCATTTTCATATGTATGTTCACCAAGGCCATTCATTTAGAAATAGTTTCCGACCTAACCACTCAAGCTTTCCTCGCAGCACTCAGGAGATTCATCGCAAGAAGAGGATTATGCAGCAACATGTACTCCGACAATGGTACAAATTTCCAAGGTGCTAGTAAAGAGCTCAAGGAGCTCAAGAAATTGTTCACTCAGGAACGGACTAGAGAGGAGATCAGTAACTTCGCCAGTAGTTGTGGAGTTAAGTGGCATTTCATACCTCCTCATGCCCCTAATTTTGGAGGGCTTTGGGAGGCCGGAGTAAAATCCCTCAAACATCATCTAAGAAGAGTTCTCGGAACACTTCATTTCACATATGAAGAATTGGCTACATTAACTGCGCAAATTGAGGCTTGCTTAAACTCACGTCCCCTTCTAACCCTGTCAAATGACCCTTCTGATGCATCTACCTTGACACCAGGTCACTTCCTTATAGGCGAACCCCTCACGACTCTTCCCGAACCCGATTTAACATTATGTAAACGGCCTTTGTTAACTAGATATAAGGTTCTGCAACAAAGACTCCAATCCTTTTGGAAGAGATGGTCATTAGATTACCTCACCCATCTGCAACAGCGCAGCAAATGCACGACCTCCTCCAGCAACGTATCACCAGGTACTGTGGTGCTGATACGGGAAGACAATGTTCCCCCACTCCAGTGGCCCCTTGGTGTTATCACAGAAGTGCATGGTGGTAAAGACAATGTGGTAAGAGTGGTTTCAGTGAAGTGCAACAGTGGTATTTTTAAACGACCAGTTTCCAAGGTAGCTCCGCTACCAATTGAGCAGACACATAATTTTGACTGTTAATATGTCAGTGTTTTAAGTTAGTGAATATTTTAGTGTATTATGTCCTTGTCATTGGAACATTTCAGTGTTTCCATTTCAGATTATTGAAATCCATGTATTTCAAGGTGGGGAGTATGTTTGCTCTCAGGGAGAATATAATTGTGTTATTTCCACAGTTGGCAAAGGACATTTATTTATGTTTAGGTTGGCAGCAGTGACCTGGACAGAGAGTGAAGTTGCCATCATGGCTGAATGTGTTTGTGTTTCGGAGCAACAGCTCCTTCGCATATCAAGTGTTGTGTCTTTTGTAACATGTACATTTTTGTAAATACAGTCCACTAGAGTTAATTCGTCATTTTCATTTATCCCCTGATGTTTCATCTGGGGCACGTATGTCGCAGACAGACAGAGGGAGTAAAGCCGTTACTCAGGTGTCCGAGGACACGAGGCATACTCTGAAATATTTTTCATGTATTTGAACATGGAACATTTTCATCAAGTTATTAGTGTAACTTCAGTGATTTAGTTGTAGTCCCAGTACTACCAGATAGGACCAGTTCATCGAAATAATTCACCAATTGACTGTCAAGGAATTTAGTACTTGATCGGTGAATTTAATAGGAAATATATCGTGAGTGTATCTGACAAAACTTTATTTAATTCAGCACGAGATGACGTCTAGGAACGAGGCCGGATCTTGGAACCAGCAGGACATTTGCCAGAAGATGTCGATGAGGAGCTAAGCATCTTAAAGGAAAGATGGCTGCAGATGTTTTCTTGACGCTGTTTTAAAGTATTGAGTACAAATGAATTTATTTATTTATTAAATCAGCTATGGTATTATGGGAAATATTTTTGTGGATATTTGTTTGCTTGTTTGGTAATGTAGATTCTTAGTTCTTGTTTACTGACACATTAAGTATGGGACAAGCCGAGCGTTGTGTAATTTGTAAATATTATGATTTTGTTTGGTTCAACTATACGGGGCGACGCGCAGCTCGTGCTCGCATTCGCTTGCGTAAATCGCGGTCAAGCATTATAATTCGGAAATCTGCCTTATATCAAAAATGGAACTGAATTAATTTTGAGATTAAAAATAGAATTTGGAGGGTAAAGATTATTTGTGAGCAGAATTTATGACGGATCAGGATTATTTTGATAGTTGCTTTTCCAGCAGATCTGAACGGGATGACACTTTGCACCCGAGTTTTTGTTGTGTATTTTTTTAATGTGTCTATGGACGCAATATTGGTTGATCTGGTTTGAGCCGACCCAGTTGGTATGTTTATGAGGGTGTCAGTCCAAGCTTTTGGTGCGCAGTGTGATTTTGTGATGTGCTAGCGAGAATATATCATTGAGATTATTCTGACTTGCTCCACATCAGCCCAGTTCATAACCTCGCGAGGCTCGACTTGTGGTATATATTTATGTTTCCTTGCCATCCAAGCGGATGAGTGAGATATGTTGGCGTTTCCAGATGGAACTTGCACCTAGCTTGAAGGACTGAGAGAGATAATTGAGGCAGCGATGACTCATACAAGAGGGGCGCGCTCAAATCAGATAACGCGACTTGTCATTAGTAACAGGCCAGGATCCTGTACTTCAATTTAAGACGTTGTTTTAAAATTCACAAAACCTGATCGGTTATAATGAGTATTTGATTGATTAAATGGGTGTTGTCCATGTTGTAAGGTAGCTCCCGAAACTCCTGTTTGTCTGGCGTTTTATAAAAATGTAAACATAGTTTTCAGCCGTTAGGCTTGTATTTGGTTGCTGTTGCTTTATTTCTTGTGTGTTTATTTTACGCGTTCAATGACGCCGTGTGGCATTAGGGTGCACGAGGCTATGTTCTGTACAATACCCAAGGGGTATGCACCCCTTAGAGATCATCCCCCCCATCATCTGTCTAAATCTCATAAAAGGCAACCCTTTAAAAGCCTACCCAATATCCATCAATACTATAAGGGCAGCTGGCTACTCCATAAAGCAGCTCAACCCTTGCGTAATTATGACACACAGCGACATACTACAAACTGGTTCAACTATGCCACAACGCGCTGACAGAACAGAGGCTAAAGGTATAAAAGGTGCCTTAAGTGGGTCACGAGAATCTCTCCATCATCAGTGCTTCGACGAGACAGCCGGAGGCTAACGACAGTGTCAACCGAGGTGAGTCAGTCAGTCAGTGTTCAGAATCCTATTTTTGTAACCTAACACCCACAGTTTGTACTCACATTATAACATCACAAGATCCCTTAAAAGGGACTAACAGTTAGTCATTGCTGACCAATAAACACTTGGTCAGTCTCTTACACTTGCATTACTGATCTACACTCTTCTTCACGTCCCCACGTCCTTCCTTACTCCCGTCACGGTCAGACGTGACACACCGTAGTAATAACGCCAACTCAGACGTCCTTGTATTCCTCACAGCGGCTCGCGTGCTCAAAGGAAGCGCGTGCCGAACCGCTGACACTAGCAAGGTGATTATATAATAAGTAGCCGGCTGGGCGACTAGTACACCGACCCGCGTGCTAAGGCTACATCCCTTAAACCACATTTACAGTCTTTATAGGAACGCCCCCTAGTTCCTAGCACACCACAACACACTACACTGGTCAGCTTGCCCTGTCAAGGGGAGCTACCCTTATTTAGGCACAAACTCATAAATTAGTACAGCAACTCTCCCTTTTAGATCCACCCCCAAATAAGGGATCTAAAACACTGGTGGAGGCGCCATCCTACGCACAGTAGAACGGGACTCAATCAACGAGCCCTCGTAGGAAAAGCGACCCCTTCCGTACCGCAAAAAGCCAAGCAAATAGAGAATTTTTTTTATTTTTAACCTCATATTGCGTCACACATTTTTTTTTTAATTATTAAATGTCCACATTTAGAACTACATTAAGAGACTTTGCACACCATTTGTCGGCTAGTACAACTCCACTCCTGCCGAAGCTAAAGATTAAGAACAGTGACTTAATAACTGACCAGACTGCAGTACAACTTCTCAGGGACCTTGAATTCCACACAGCACAGATCCGTGCTCAACACCCTGCCGCTGCAGCACAGGTTATACATTTTACACGGTCCCAGGCCAGTGAATACACACACGAGTCGCCGGTATCCAGCGATAGTGAGGTAGATTGCCTGCCAACACTCCATCCCCTATTGTTGCAGCAATTGCAGATCACAGAGCAGAAAGCCAGTGACCTGCTCGAGCGCATTTCAGAGCTATTAGAAACAGACACTATTAAAGCCAATAGTCACACGACAGAAGCGGTTCTGGACATCCACACTATTTTGGAGACAGTAAAACAGGATTTAGACAGAACCGTACACATAGTCGAATCCACACAGTACGACAACACACCGGCCATCAGCACAAGCATATCAGGTGACGAGCCACCTGGTAACGTAACACAGGTGTCCTACACGGGAAGCGAGGCTAATTCCCCTCCAAACAGCCCAAACACCTCGACACACAGTCAACGGGACACAGCCGAGAACGACATGAATAGACACACTGAGTACCCCATGATCCACCCCACAAAGTTCACGGGGGAAGGCCAGGATCCCGAGGAATACCTCAAGGCCTTCAATAGAACGGCCCGGATCAATGGTTGGAGCGAGGAAGTTAGAAAACGGCTCCTTCCTGCCTACCTCACAAAGGCGGCCATGACGTGGTATGAGCTCCATGAGGACGCACTAGAGGCTGCCACATGGGAGGAAACCGCGGTAATGTTGAAGGATGAGTTCCAGCTTATACCAGACGATGACGATCTCTATGACCAGATTAGACAGAGGTCACAGGGACCCAAAGAGAGCGCCCAGGCATACATCAATGTTAAATTGATAATGTGCGAAAAGTACAATGCAGCAATGACAAATAAACAGAAAGTCAAGCTGTTGATGCAGGGCCTCAGACCAGCCATAGTAGAAAAGCTATGCATCATGAACAACCTCACGGTCCAACATATGTTGAATAACATAAAGACCATAGAGGAGGGGAGAAAGATCACGGAAAAGGCTACGGAAAAAGCCGTGGATCTGCACTTCAAAACCCGGAAAGACGACACTAATGACAAAATAGACGAATTAGTGGACAGGATGGAGAAACTGACCATAGCTGCCATCCAAGCGGGCGGGAGACCGCCAAGGGATGAGCAAGCAGACACACGAGAACACTATCATACTGAGAGGGACAGGGGGTACACAGAGAGGAGACGCTACGGGAGGGAAGAAAGTTACTACCCTCCTCAGCGGCCAACAACACCTCCCCCACAGGATAGGCCACACTACCCTCCTCGGTACTCACCGATAGCATACACGGACACAGAGCCGACATACCCCTCAAGGCGGTCACCATCTCCGTACACACGGGAGTACTACCCTGAGGAGTACGACCACGATATCCCCCGACGAAACAGCCCGTCACCACATAGACAGTCCTACGCTGCCCCACAGTACAGGGGAAATGGGGAATATCGGGAAAACCCGCCCCCACGCAGCCAAGGCTATGCTGCCCCGCAGTACAGGGGAAATGGGGAATATCGGGAGAACCCGCCCCCACGCAGCCAAGGCTATGCTGCCCCGCAGTACAGGGGAAATGGGGAATATCGGGAGAACCCGCCCCCACGCAGCCAAGGTTATGCAGCCCCGCAGTACAAGGGAAATTGGGAACAGCGAGAAAACCCACCCTCGACCAGACAGGGGTATGCAGCTGACCAATATAGGGAAAAGGGGAACCGACGGGAACACCCGCCCCAGCAGCAGCAGACATACACCCCACCCTGGCGGAGACAGAATAACGGACAACAGGGCAATAACCGACAAGGAAGAAAACCCACTAGAGGAAGGGACAACATGGACAAACACACGAAGGGCCCAGAACACTACCCCCTCCCAGACGAATACCCGAGGGAGTTCAGGGATGAAACACCCCACAGGACAGACAGGGGGGCAATACTCCCTACGCCTAAACACACACCGCAAGCAGGGAGTTGGCGCAGCCACCCCGAGGGGGGGCGCACATACATTACAGGCAGGCGTACACCCACATTTTCAAAAAACGCCTAGACGGGGAGGTTCGGCTAGCTGATGAAGCAGCTGAGGTTCCTCCCCCAACACAACACAAGAAAGGCCCTTCCCCCAAGAAAACTCGTAAGAATAAGGGGAAGAAGCAGCCAGCTAAAACTAAGGCTGACGATCCGCCCCCGGACCGTTTCCAAACACACCCCGTGCAAGGAGACGGCAACTGTCTGTTTAGGGCCATGAGCTTTCTAATCCGGAATACCGAGGATTATCATGGGGACTACAGACAGAAGACGGTCAAACATATCCTGGCCAACTGGAAAGAGTACCGGGACTTTGTGTCGGACGAGCGGGAAAACCCATTCCAGACCGGGGCGGATTACCAAAAATACATGGGCAAGGACGGCACCTATGGCAGTGCCGTAGAGGTAACCGCTCTCGGCAAAGTGCTCAAAGCCAATATCCATGTATATACGGATGTGCACTCGCCTCCGCTATTCTCAACTGCGGGATTCAATAGGGACCTACACATACTTTTCACAGGAAACCCTAAGGCGGGACATTACACACCCCTCACAATTAGAAGCCAACTGCCCGAGAACACGCCCACACCCTCCAAACAGAAAACCCCACCCCCTTCACCACACCACAGGGGGGGAATTGACCATACACGGGCGCGTGACGCGAGCTCGCTCGGCATGGGGAAGCCAGCAACAGGAGTCGAACTCGCGACCGCCTGGAACAAAAGTCGGGTTAACAAAGGCAAGCTCAGGGTCACATTTGCAGACACACCTTCCCGAGAGGAAGAAACCAACAACAACACAACTACACAAAGGCTGGGAACAATTAATACACTAAACGTTAGCCAGCAGACTCCTAGTTTCACAGCAAGACCGGTTAAAGGAGCTGGCAATGTACCTGGCAAACGCACTTTGCTGACCTGGGCAAAGTACTCAGGACAGGAAGTAAGCCGAGAGGCGAAGCGTGCTAGGTACGATAAACGGACAGATCCATGCCCTCCCAGCACAAATGTCACGCCGGCAACAACAACAACAACAACGTACATCTTACACAACACATCGGTGCAGGGCAGTGGATTTCAGGTATCGGCCCTCACGATACACGCCACCATAAATGGCCACAGAGTGCAGGCCCTAATCGATACTGGGGCTGCCGTAAGTTGTGTTAATAGCCGACACATTGCCGAGGCGCAAATACAAGGTGTCACGGGGGACATCCGGCTGGTAGCGGCCAATGCTCAGACGTTAGAAAACAGGGGAGTGGCAAACATCCATATTAGGATAGACCATTTTGCCACAATGCACCCCATGTTCGTTATCGAACACCTTTCTGCGTCAGCCATAATAGGCATGGATTTTCTCGCTAGATATGAGGCTAGCATAAATTTCGCTAGTGGTCAGATGCTTTTAAAGCACGACCAGAGGCTCACCACACATCCCATGGTATACACCAGGAACAGAGATGGGATTCGAGCGGAGCGAGAAAACCAC
Organism: Meconema thalassinum; assembly: GCA_946902985.2. Taxonomy (NCBI): domain Eukaryota; kingdom Metazoa; phylum Arthropoda; class Insecta; order Orthoptera; family Tettigoniidae; genus Meconema; species Meconema thalassinum. Next base: position 795,664,487 of record OX336388.2, on the reverse strand, counting down.
GAGCATCAGGCCCCTACACTGCACACTATCAGCCAATACACAAACACACACACTGATAAGGCGGCCAACCAGAACCACACGCAGGACCTGACTCCGGAGCAAAATAAAAGGCTCACGGAGCTCCTGGAGACCAACAGAGATATTTTTGCCCACTCAATGAAGGATCTCGCTGTGACAGACCTCATTGAACACCACGTCACACTCACTAGTGACCGACCAGTACACCAGCCTCCCTTCAGAGTGAGCCAGAAGGAGAGACATGCCATCGATGCCCAAATCTCAGAGATGCTCGAGGCAGGGGTCATTGTTCCAGTTCTTTCTAACTATTCCTCTCCAGTTCTGCTGACCAAAAAGAGGGACGGATCGCACCGCTTTTGTACTGACTACAGGAGGCTCAATAAGTTGGTCGAAAATGATAGTTATCCACTACCAAGGGCAGACACCTATTTGGACGCCCTTGGTGGAGCTAGCTGGTTCAGTTCGATGGATTGCTATAGCGGATTCTATTCAATCCCCGTCTATGAACCAGATAGGCACAAGCTGGCGTTCGTTACAGAGAACGGACTATTTACCTACACCCGTTTACCGATGGGTCTCCGTAACGCCAGCCAAACCTTCCAAAAGCTAGTGGATAAGACATTTTCAGGGCTTAAATGGCGTTCCGTATTGGTGTACGTGGATGACATAACGGTCTTCTCCAACACTTTTGACGAACACATCGTACATTTGGAGGAGGCTTTCGCAAGGATCAGAGAAGCTAAACTAAGGCTTAAACCTGCGAAATGTCAATTTGCCAGACAGCAAATTAACATATTGGGCCATATTGTCAACCGGGAGGGCATTATTCCCGACCCAGCCAAGACTGACGCAATAACGGGCATCCCAATGCCCACAAATTTGAAACAATTGCGCAGTTTTATTGGCTTGGCTTCGTACTATCGCAAGTATATCTATAGGTTTGCACACATCGCCCATCCCCTAACTGAACTCACACGTGAAAAAACGCCCTTCAGCATCACGCAGGAACACATAGATGCCTTCAACACACTGAAGCAACTATTGACCTCACCTCCATTGCTGCAACACTTCCATAGTGATAGGCCCACATTTTTACACGTGGATGCCAGCCTGTATGGGTTGGGAGCAGCCCTATTGCAGGAAGACGCCGAAGGGCGCAAACGGCCCGTCGCCTACGCTAGCAGGAAGCTAACGGCCGTTGAGACTAGATACTCTGCCACAGAGCGGGAAATGCTGGCATTTTCGTGGGGAGTGAACTATTTTAGAGTATACCTCTATGGTATCAAGTTCACGGTAGTGACTGACCACGCGAGCTTGCTTTTTTGGGACAAATTTAAAAACCCAAATTCGCGCCTCAACAGGTTTATATTCCGCCTGTATGAATATGATTTCGTGGTCAAACACAAGAAAGGCGCTACACACCTAGACGCAGATGGGTTGTCTAGGCTGCCAGTAGCCGATCCCCCGGATGACAGTAAGGACCACGACTGGGACGATATGCCCACCTTTGCCCTGACGGTGGTTGACATCAAACAGGAGCAAGAAAGTGATCCGCACTTGAAACAGATTCTATTGGCACTAGAAGACTTGGATAAAGTGGACTCCAAGACAGCACGGCTGTCTAGGCGATTTTTCCTAGACAAAGACGGGGTACTGAAATTTAAGCCCACAGCCATGCACGATAGCGCACCTATAGCGGTTCCGGAATCATTGAGAGAAAATATCATGATCGGACACCATAATAGCCCAATAGCAGGGGCACACTTAGGTACGCATAAAACTTACCTTAGAATCCGTGACAAGTACTATTGGGTAAACATGAAGGCCGACATAGATACCTTTGTCAAGACATGTCACACCTGCCAACGATTCAAAACAAGACCTGGCAAGCCTCATGGACTACTCAACCCAATTCCCGTGGGAGAGTTATTTCACAGAGTCGGAATAGACGTGAAAGGCCCCATTACAACAAGTCAGAAAGGCAATAAATATATCCTGGTGGCCACCGAGTATCTCACACGATACATGATTACAAAGGCTGTTCCCAAAGCAGACACGAACAGCATAGCCGAATTTTTATTTGACATAATTACACGATATGGCCTATTCCAAACCTTATTATCCGACAGAGGTACTATTTTCACCTCGAGAGTGCTCCAACAGTTTCTGGAGATACTCAGGATTAAGGCATACACTACCACGAGTTTTTCACCGCAAACCAACGGACTCACGGAAAGTATGAACAAAATACTTGGAATAGCGCTGGCTAAATTTACAGAGGACGCAGGAACAGACTGGGATGAATATCTGCAAAGCATTACTTTTAGTTATAATACCTCTGTATCTACGGCTACGAAACACTCTCCACACTTCCTACTGCACGGATACACACCCAGAAGTCCCATAGACAATATATGTATCCCACAGGACGCCCACACAGACAATGCGGCTCGGCTAGAGCATTTGCAGATAGCCCGCATGGACGCTAGAAAAAACATAGCCGAGGCCCAGAAAAAACAAAAAGAGCGGTACGATCAGAATAGAAAGACCGTGGAATACACACCCGGGCAATTGGTCATGATCTCCAATCATGCCCGTAAGAAAAACGTGTCCGAATTCCTCCTACCACGATGGGCAGGTCCCTTCAAAGTCTGCAGGAAGGTATCTGACCTAAATTATATAGTGAACGTGCGCCATGGGAGGAAACTCATAAAGGACACTATTCACGCCCGCCGGATGAAGGCATATCACACACGTAAAGCACACACACCTACATGTAAAGGCGGGCACACTGCTAAAAGAAAAGGAAACGGTCCCGTTGGAACACGTGGGAAGAAAGCCAAGAAATAGCCCACTGACCGAACCGGGATACCATCCTAACACTCACCAGAACTGTCCCGGAGACACAACCTTCATGGCGCCGGAAACAATTACTCTGGGTAAAAGGCGGTCTCCAGACCCGCAACCCTCTGAATACCAGGAATATAAGGTTGAGTAAATATCCAGTCGTAGAATAAGGATAATGAGAACGCTAAGACTAATTGGGACAGTCCCACTAACAGCGGGTCATAAACGAAAAACAATACAATCGACACTGGCATCTGGTCACCAAATACGCGACTAGCGGACCAGACACACTCGCGTACAATGCATATGAGATTTCCGAAGTGAAATGCCATGGCCTGTGGTTTGGATTCCAAGTAAAACGGAAATCCCGTGGCACACGATCTCTAGAAATGGTCACGTTAAACCACAAAATTCCCCTCTTGCCTTTTTATAATGCGAAGAGCACTAACAGAAAAGCAGGCTGATTAAGAACACATGTTCGGATACACAGCGTTATCGGAACAAATAAACAAGCGAGCGCGCAAGACATTGCAACCCGACACCCTCATACTCAGCAGTAAAGCAGACCTCCGTGATAAACTGCGAGCCTTACAAACGACAGTTCCCAAAGCACACTGCACGGAATCATTCATAGCCAACCTAAGAACCCTATATCTTCAAAATTTACACTACGAGGAGAGGGCAAAAATAAGCAAACTCCTCGCAGGAAGGTATACTAGGGGTTGCGCACAGAAAAACACACAGCCCATTTGCCATAGTGTAGGCGGCACAGAAATGGCCACCAAATCTTTACAGACAACCGGCTTCGAACCCATGTCCACACACAAAAACCTCGTACCGAAAACTAACTAAACAACGGTATTTTCGGTACGAGAAACACAAACAAAATACAGGCAGAATGCCCGCAGAACATGAACAACGCAGACATATAACACAGAGAATTACATAGAACACGGGTTCGAACCCCAGAGAAAATTGCACGCCAGGGAAAAACAAGCAGACGGGCTTCCAATCACACCAAAATTGGCCCATATAACGGCTTAGACAGATAATACTACATTCCTGCGGCCAAATGACAGGCATAAAATTCCAGAAATACACTTGACAGGGAAAATGGACTTTCCAGACAGAGACATATAAATTTCGTAAGACAACGGTCTTACGGAATAATGGCCACACAACGGCAATAGTAGCAGGGCGGATTACCACATCGGGCCGCCAGGAATTTAACACAATGACCACACTGGCATACGTGCAGAAAAACACGCAACAGTGGTTAACCTACATAAAATCCCGGCCTGAAGTTACACACACAAACTGATGACTTGCAGACTTAGCCACTTTGCAACACTGTCGATGACAAAACGCGATTGTGTAGTGGCAGTGACCATGAATAAACAAATGCAGAACAATCATAACACTATACATTTTTCAACACTGCGAAAGCATTTATCAACAAGCAGGCGTCACAGACCAAAACTTGTCGCAGGCCCAGAGTAGCACGTTCGTAAAGACGTTGGCAGGCCACGGGCGCTTCCTACCCATACACAATATACACAGTAGGACTTAGCCCTACAGCAGACCAGGCGTCCGCGTGGTGTAGCGGAGCGTAGTCACACACACACACACAAACGCGCTCACCAATCAGGGGCGAACATAGGGACTTTGAGGAAACGGGACCTCCCCTTAACAACTTCTTTTTGCGACCCTAGTCCCGAAACAAATCATTCCAGGCGACTAGGACTTAGCCCTATAACGGACCAGAGTAGGTCGTGAAGCTTCGCTATCCCAAAGCGCGGATAGAAAACCAACATGGACCAAGGGAGGATGACAAGAGAACATGCTAACAGCGTCCCACTCTACTCCCTTCCCATAACCTTCTCAAGCCTGACATAAACAACGCAAACACATCTACACGACCATAAACAGCTACACTACACTACAAAGTATACATAAGGGTTGGTAAACTTCATGTGTTTACAGAAAGGGCATGCTACGCCCTGAGCCCCACCGCTATCACCTGAATGAGAGGGGTGCATCGGCCAACACCAACTAAGCGTAATGCACATCTCCATATGAGAGATGAGGCCATAAGTAATAAATACTAACCATTTTTTTTTTAAATTTAAATCATCCCGCATGAGAGGGAAATATATTAGTATTATGCCTCAACCTACACCTATCCATACATGAGTGCAAACGCCTCATATCCAGACGCATGCATGTATATCCCATCCATTCACCAGGGGATATTGATATCAGACCGGCATGGATTTTTATTTTATTTTTTGCAACCCCGGGAATTACCTGCCCCGTTCCACTCACTGTAGGAGCATCCCAGCACAAAAACCGGTTCCAGGCCGCCACTAACGCGGAATTCGGAAGTGCGCAACCTCCTCCTACCCTGCTTTAACCCACTCTACAGATAACTACCCCCAGATCACAATAACAGGGTACCTGACGCCACAGACCCTACTAACACCTCCATCAAGGTTAAAAAAGAGCATTATCGCTGGAGAAGCTGATATAGCACAGGTAGCCTAAAGTAGTCTACGTATGTAGAGGTTTTACCAGCCCACCACACTGGAAGTATTTTACATTTGACACTTTTTACACAGGTTACACCTATATTTAAAAAAAAAAAAAAAAAAAAAAAAAAAAAAGGGAATCTGAAACACCCTGGCTGATGATACCGGCGTTAGCCAAAGGTCAAAAGCACAACACTAGGAGCAGAGCTGGGGAAGGCGATGTGGACCCTTACCCCAGTCGGCTCATCAAATTACTGACGACTAGACCAAATAGACGAACCACGTAAGGTCAAAGCATTCGCGGCCTGGTCGGGCAAGCTCTGGAATCCTAGGTGCGCATAAACCGCCCCTGGGAGGAAGGGATGCTAAACCCACTTTGAGCCACGGTCGTCGAAGCCAAGACCTGCAGGGAGACTTTCTGAGAATGGCGGGAGAAATAGCTCACTCCGCGTCGGCCTCGGGAGCTATCCCTAGAGACGACCATATTATGACTAGACTGTTAGTTAAATTTACGTAAGTAAGACTTCCATGGCGGGAAGCAAAACTCCTGTGCGTTGGAGCATACTACGGCGGCCCATAGAGGCAAATTTATATATCAATGCGAAAATGCATACTACGGCGGCCCATAGAGGCAACTTTATATATCAATGCGAAAATGCATACTACGGCGGCCCATAGAGGCAACTTTATATATCAATGCGAAAATGCATACTACGGCGGCCCATAGAGGCAAATATCACTGCGAAAGCAGATTGCGACGGCCGATTAAGGCGGAGACAATATTATGCCATTGGACCACACTGTCCAATGCCCACATAAATGACGACGCATCGGGCAGTCAGAGTGCATTAAGAGATGGGGCATTGCGCGCCCCTCACAGGAGCCAAGTGGGCGGCTCACCTACGACTAATCGGAACGGCAAAACGAGCACGACAAGGAAGTTACAGCGGGCGGAACGGTTAGCTTAGTGGCACCGTAAGCCGCCCGCGGATAGATTAATCCTAGTAATAGACGTCGACACTAGACTTAAGGGGACGGAATCTAGCGACCCTAGAGACAACCGGTGTTTCTGGGGCTCGTGCGGGTGGTGATCTGGGGATTTAATTGCCCCAGGCGATCGTCCTAGGCCAAATTTAGTTATAGACGGTTGCATTTGACACGCAACCTAGGATTAAGCAAATTTAATGAACACTGTTGCAATTCAGCACAGCATCTTTCGGCCATAGATTAAGGCAACCCTCTCGGCTTAGATGTAGTTTTTTTTTATATATATACCATAAGTAGAATAAGTGGTATAAGAGAACGCCGTTCGGCGCCTGATGACCCACAAATCCGTCATCAGGGTAAGTCCGATAATTCATGATAAGTTATTATAATGTAGCATAGTCTTACATTTAAGACAATTTTTTTTAATACATATATTGAGGTAAAATTTCGGCGCCTGGCGGCCCAAATTCGTTGCCAGGGTAAGCCCAATACTACAACACATTAGGAAATGACGTCACGGCACCATATAGGGTAAGCCCGGCCATATATCGAGTAATAATAACCATGCCATTCTTTTCACAGGTAAAAAGGGGCTTCAGACTGTGGCAACGCTGCCACAGGAAGCGGCATATGGAATAGGGAATTTCAATGTTTTGTTAACCTCTCCATTTTTTTTTGCAGGCATTGTCACCTAGAATATGACACGTGTAATTATGATTTTGCTGCCAGATAGCAGCAACATGCTATTTAATGCCCCCTTATTGTAGTATTATACCTGTGCATACTAACCTCCATTTAACATTCATTCTCACTTACACACTCACTACATTTTTTTTTACAGCTACACGTCAATAATCTGCACAGCGGGAATGATGCCTGTGGGGCATCAAGCTTGCTGGCAGATCTACATAAAACAAAAACACTTGAAGCGTCAAAATGCGACGCAGCTTACGGCGATGAGGGCGCAACCGGCATGTGGCGGCGACCCTCATGGCCAAGTGTGCAAGCATTCACCCACAGAGGATGCTTCACAGACTAGGTATTAAGAATACACTGCAAGCGGTACGACCACTCAACCGTGCCAAGAGGTGGCCGTATAGGATCAGCCGTGATACGGCAAGCGTACGTACAAACAGGTAGCGTGCACGCGAGGATCCAAATAAAAACTAGAATTATAAGGGTTTAGCGCGCTTAAGTAGACATAAGGTCATTGTAGTTCATAATTTTAAAGAGTAAACTACATACATATTCATGCGCCCACGGGCAATTATTCCAATGGAAATTCCTAAATGTCAGCATCGCAACATAATATTTTTGTCTGTTTATCAAGTTCACGTGTACACGATGTCTATATTTTTGTTTTGTTTTGTTTCGTTTGCTAAGGTAACACGTAACCAATGTCTGTGAATTGTTTTCTTTCATTTTTCTCTCTTCTAACTTCCCCATTTGTCAGGGTGTTCCGTTTTATCCCACACCAATAAATACATTTTAAATATTTCCTTTAAATTATACCCTGGAACACCCATTTTTTTCTATTCTCTCCTATCTTCTTTATTGCGGGGAGCACTTTTTCCCCAAGATAGGGCGGACGACGCAATCATCCGTTCGGCCCTGGGTTTTTCCTCCCTGCACAACTATGTAACCATGTATAACCATGTTTTTTTTCTTTTTTATGCCGACAACGGCAATGGCGATTGTGCCTCAATAGCAATTATTTTCTTTATTCAACAATGTTAATGCACATTTCACCATGCAATGTAAAATTTATATACATATATATCTATGTACACCCCATAACCCTCCCCTCTGAACACGGGCTGACCGCACACCTACACTTCTGCACGACGACACCCGTTCCATACGACGACGCTTACGACGCCACCACCAGAAGAGACGAGGGGGATTCAAAAACTACTACGACAACATCCCAACCCCAAGTGCCCTTCCCGGTCGCGAGGACGCGACCAAATGGAGGAAGAGGCTTGTACAATACCCAAGGGGTATGCACCCCTTAGAGATCATCCCCCCCATCATCTGTCTAAATCTCATAAAAGGCAACCCTTTAAAAGCCTACCCAATATCCATCAATACTATAAGGGCAGCTGGCTACTCCATAAAGCAGCTCAACCCTTGCGTAATTATGACACACAGCGACATACTACAAACTGGTTCAACTATGCCACAACGCGCTGACAGAACAGAGGCTAAAGGTATAAAAGGTGCCTTAAGTGGGTCACGAGAATCTCTCCATCATCAGTGCTTCGACGAGACAGCCGGAGGCTAACGACAGTGTCAACCGAGGTGAGTCAGTCAGTCAGTGTTCAGAATCCTATTTTTGTAACCTAACACCCACAGTTTGTACTCACATTATAACATCACAAGATCCCTTAAAAGGGACTAACAGTTAGTCATTGCTGACCAATAAACACTTGGTCAGTCTCTTACACTTGCATTACTGATCTACACTCTTCTTCACGTCCCCACGTCCTTCCTTACTCCCGTCACGGTCAGACGTGACACACCGTAGTAATAACGCCAACTCAGACGTCCTTGTATTCCTCACAGCGGCTCGCGTGCTCAAAGGAAGCGCGTGCCGAACCGCTGACACTAGCAAGGTGATTATATAATAAGTAGCCGGCTGGGCGACTAGTACACCGACCCGCGTGCTAAGGCTACATCCCTTAAACCACATTTACAGTCTTTATAGGAACGCCCCCTAGTTCCTAGCACACCACAACACACTACACTGGTCAGCTTGCCCTGTCAAGGGGAGCTACCCTTATTTAGGCACAAACTCATAAATTAGTACAGCAACTCTCCCTTTTAGATCCACCCCCAAATAAGGGATCTAAAACAGTTCCCAATTTGTGATGCGAGAATTTTGGCCTATTTCTGGCATGCTCTTTTTATTCCGTGTGCTCTGGCACTAGCTAGAATCTCAGGGAGATTCTTCATCTTTTTATATTATTAGATCTTGCATGTGTCAGTAGTAATTATAGTGTGTTAATTAAGGGTGGGTTCCATAGCCGTAGTGTGATTTAAATGATGCAACTCCGTGAGCAACATGACTGTTTCAGTTGTAAACGGACTCGCATCAGTACTCCGTTTCTTATTAACGAACAGTACACCACGCATTATATAACTCCTTGACCAGGAAAAATGGACTTGTATCCATATGTTGTGACGAGCGAGTTCTTACCGCTCAAAGTTTATGTTTTGATTAATCATTTTGAGTGAAGCTGTATTCACACTGTTTTTGTTGTGACGAGCGAGTTCCTACCGCTCAGTGTTATATTTTTTTTTTTAAGGGGGTGAAAATCAGGGAGGATTTTTTTTATTTATTATTATTATTATGCACATAATTTTCAGTCATTAAATTTCTTTTATTCTACTTGTAATTCATTTTATTTCTAGTATAGCCTCTGTCATGGACCTTTCTATTCATTAGAGCATGTTGTTTTTTAAGCGAACTTTGCTGTATAACGCAGTCAGGACTGAACACGACCCCGTAGATGAATCTTGAGAAAACCATGCTTTATTGAAGGGTGCAGTACAAAGCATATTATGTTCCTATAATGACATATGCAGCAGAAACTTGGACAATGACTAAGAGGGATGAGAGCACAGTACAGGCAGCTGAGATGAGATTCCGTAGAAGTATGGTCCAGAAAATGAGGAGAGACAGATTGAGAAATGAAGATATACGGAAAGAACTGGGAATACAGAAACTAAATGACAAACTGGAGCAAAACAAGTTGAGATATTTTGGACATATCAAACAGATGAATGAAGTAAGGCTACCAAGACGAGCACTGGAACGACGGATGACAGGGAAGGGAGGACGAGGAAGACCAAGATTGCGTTGGATGGTCTCGGTGAAGTATAGCATTAGAAAATGGAACCTGGATTGGAACACCGTGTCGGAAGAGGAATGGTGGAACGACAGAACAAAGTGGAGAGGAACCATATTTGCCCCAACCCAGTGTCAGCTGGAAGAGGGGAAATGAAGATGATGATGAATTTATTTGGAGGCCTCCGACATCGTGGTCACTCAGCCCCGTGTACTTCGGTGCGTGTATTAAATTTTCTCGGATTACCTGTGTTATTGTGATGGCTGCATTAATAAGTGTATTTGTAATTAAGGAGGGGAATGGGAAGGAGACGGCCGTATTCATTTGAAGGCCTCCGACATTGTGGTCACCCAGCCCCGTGTAGTTAGGTGTGTGTGTGTAAAACATTTTCTTTGAAAACCTGTGTTATTGTGATGTCTGCATTAATGTGTGTATTTGTAATTATGGTGGGGAATGGGAAGGAGACGGCCGAGGCTTTAAGTTAGAAACCATCCCGGTATTTGCCTGGAATGGAAGTGGGAAATCACTGAAAACCACATCCACGATTGTTGAGGCGGGAATCCTACCTTACTCTTCTTAGTTGGAGAGTGTTATGCCATAGTGAACTAAGCGACATCTAAAAACAATCAAAGTAAGCACGCTATGTGACTGACATATGTGTTCTTTGTGAGCTGCAATAACGAACTAAGTCGAATCGATATTTGTTTCGGCTACCGTCGTATCGCTGATTGCAGGTTGGCTATTACAAAGTATTGAACTTGTAAAATCCATTGCCATTTATCTCAAAACTGCTACTGAGTAGCTTAGTTCACTATGGCAAAACACTCCCGAATTATGCCTCAAGAGACTGAGTGTGCCCCGTTTTTGCTCTCAGACCAGAATTAAAGTTTTTGGTAGAGGAATCAAATCGGGATCTCCGGGGCGATAGCCAAGAATGTAGCCTTAAGAGTGGTCTTCCCTGTGTTAATACGATTTTTGACAAGCACGGGACAAAGAATTCTAAAACTGCCTCCATTACGGTGACTGGCGAAGTGAGTCTAGGCCTATGCTGATTACAGTAGTTGGCGAAGTGATTCTATGCTCCCCTGAAAAATTAACTGTCATGGAAACGTAAATGATTGTACCTATAACAGGTGATGGAAATAGCTTACGTATAGCAGTTTCGTACTGTTTATACCAAAATGAAGAACGTCATCCAGATCTGCGTTTTCAAGCTATTGCAAGAATTGTCGCTGGCAGGGATAATTATAAGGATTTTATTGTAGGTGATCAGTCTCATCGCATCCTCCTCAGCAACCAACTTGTGTATGAAAGACCCTGGACGGTGAATACACTGGTCATGTTGAACTTCATTGTATAAGTCAATTGTTTATTGATTATTTGTTTAGTGTACTGAGTCTAACTACGCAGTTGATTTTGGCAAATGAAGTATTATTTGCTGGGCCGATAACCTAGATTTTAGGCTCCTTAAAACAACAATTATCATCATCATTTTATTTGCCATTGAATATTTAGTGGCTCCGATGATGCAGGACACTAGTGTTATCGAATATGACGTTACTTTGGGGAGAAATGCTACTATAAATACACCCAATCGACGAAAGAGAACACTGGCCGCAAAAAGTGGGAAATCAGAGGAAATACGAAGCCAATTTTAAAATCCATTATAAATAGACCATTTCAGAAATAATTCCAGATATTATGCAGTACAGTGTAGGGTCCTTGACGATCAAATGCAAACATTGTTCTACATTGTATTTCTCTTGCGTGAAATATACGCTTGGTTACTTTAGCATTTGCTGTTGTGATGGTAAAATTGATCTGCTGGAATATAAAATATTTTACAGGCTGCAACAATTTTTCAGTGGAGATAATATAAGTTTCGAATATTCCCGAAGGGAATATGATGTTAATTTCCGTTTGAGCAGATGAATTATCAAATAATATGATAAAATTGGTCCAGTTAGCTCTAATATAAAATGCCAGCGATTCGCCCCAGTGTGCCGTTGGGCTCGTCAGTTGGTACAGACACACCTCACGAATACGCGTGGCTAGCACATACTGAGAAGGTCATTGCAAGACACAAAATACAAGTAGTATTGACGTAGTATTGAAATGATATCTCAAGTAATTTCAGAGAGAATATTCGTTTTTTCAGTGGCAATGCTATCGTGCCACATGAATACTGCCCATATTGTATTAAAATGTGTGGAATATCACATCATCGCGTTTCTTCCTTAAGTTAGGTTAGGTTAGGTTTGTAGAACAGTATTCACCACTGTAAAGTGCACATTGTCTCCGACTGTTTGTTACGGATACACTCATCATTTAGTTTGCACTGCTGGCGAAATATGTAATCGGCCAAATAGAAGACGAACTGCGACTTGCTGCGGTGGTAAGCCGGCAGTTTGGCTTTTACATGCCGCGAGGTGGATTCAATGGTGTTGGTGTGGGCTTGGGTGTTGGGGTCTACAAAATTGTACGTATGGTTTACTGTCAGGTGTTTAAAGCCTTCGTCATCCAATTTTCTGCAAGCCTTCAAACAGTCGGAAATAAAGGTCGTCCCGGACAAAATCCATTGCTTGATGATAGCAGTCAGTGTTGCGGCTGCCCTGTCTTCCTCGGCTACAAGGAAACACCGACCGGATTCCCGCTCAATGCCCCCCAAAACCCACTGACTCTCCACACCGTGTCCCTTGTTATATTTCCGTTTGCCAAATGTACTCTCGTCTATTTGGACAGTTTTCCCAGGCCCTTCCATCTGTTCGCAGTTTGCTTCGACATGATTGCAGATCACCTTCAGAATAAACTGTTCCCAGTCGGACACGGTATGGGAGGCAAACCCATAATTGTCAATGATGGAGCCGGTTGAAGTCATGTAGGCGATTTTCTCTGTTAACATTAGGATTTCGTCTAATGTTAAGTGGCTTTTAGTAAACTATGATCCGTGTCGAATGGTTTTAGTTTTGCGGCATACAGATCTGTTGTTGTTACATTTCCACATAAAGACGTCACTTATGTCAGCACGTGAAACAATATGCATATCTACACCGCACTCAACGCCATGGCAGATTTTATCAGCCTGGATTCCCACAAAAAATCTAACATTATTGACTTGTTGGAAGCCCCATAACCCGCTTTTCGTTCATATTCGGCAATGAAACCTCTTTTCTCAACCTCGCCTGATATCTCGACACTACAGATCGCAAGGATTCCATGTTTCGAACTAGCAGCAAACCCAGCCACAACCAATAAAGTTGGCACCACTGAAAAAATGCAATAACACCCTCTAGCACGAGTTTTGTTTTACGATACCAGATGCGAAATAGTACCGAATGCGTGGGGTTAGCAATACTGAACATCAAAAAAAAAAAAGTCAACCCCTGGCACTATACAGCCCATGACGGGCTAAGGCCGACCAAGCGACCGCTGCCCAGCCATTCGGCCTGCAGATATTGGGGTGACGCGTGATTAGCGCGTCGGGTCCCCTTGGCCGTTAATCTTCGTTTTCGTGATCGGGGCGCTGTCTCACTGTCAGACAGCTACTCAATTGTCCTCACGAGGCTGAGTGCACCCCATTCCAACCCTCACGTCAGTTTTAAAATTCCTGACGGAGCCGGGGATCGAACCCGGGGCCTCCGGGTGAGAGGCAGGCGCGCAACCCCAACACCACGGGGCCGGTAATACTGAACATCAGGGGTTCTCAAACTTTTTCTGTCGCGCCCCCCTTCTGAAACATGAAATATCCCCCCCTATTCTCGTTTCCTTTCTTAGCACTTCTCATAGGCTACATACCACAAAAAAAAGATCACACAAGATCTACTGTGTATGTTACTGCCTAATTAGGATTTCAACTACCAGTTACATTAATAATAGTAATAATAATAATAATAATAATACACAATTCATTATTCTTACAGCACATCAAAGTACAGCAACATTTTGTTAAACAAGTATCATGTATATGTATTACTTTTGCTTATAAAATTAAAAACAACTGCTGCACGTGCAGTTATTGGAATTGAGCAAATTTTGTTTGTTTCACTAATTAGCTCTTTAGCTGTGACACCTGTGTTCAGTGCCGGATTTCTGCCTAGGCCTACAAGGCCCCGGCCTAGGGACCCAGCCAGCCCAGGGGCCCCGGTGGCGAAATATTTACATAAGCTCAACAAGCTTTATCGAAAATAATATTATAATAAATATTGTTACATTTTGCCAAAACTTACAGCCCTGCGCGCAACAAAGCTAGAATTAGGCCTCTTCGTTCCCCCTCTCTCTCGCCTGCAGTAACCACGCTTACCATTGCCAGGCCACGCGCAGGCAGTCAATTCTGTAGGCTCCGTGTGTCACTTCTCTGGAATGACATCTTGGAAAGGTTCAAAAAAGTAAGCAAATCTCTCCAATCTGTTAACATCGACCTGGGTACGATCGTTGAACTGTATCAGTCTTTGGTGACATACCTAGAACACTTAAGGAAATCCAGTACCTTTGATCATTATGAGTCGAAAGTTATTGAAAAATCCAGTGAAAATAGCTTTGCATACGACATGCAGAGGAAACGTAAGCGTAAGTCCAGTTCGACGAAGTAGAAGGAAACGAGACTGAACTCTCTGGCAGGGACAAATTCAGAGTTACCATTTTTAACGTCATTATTGATAGATTAATTACAGAACTACGGAGATGCGAATCTGCTTATGAGAAGTTATGTAAAAAGTTTGACTTTCTTACGAAACTACATCGTTTGGAATCTAAAGACATCCGTGAAGGAGCCAGAAATCTTATAACTTTTTATCCGGGGTACTTGGATAGGACTTTGGAAAACGAGTGTCTGCACCTGCAAGCTCTTTGTCGTCGAATGATGCAGTTATGGAGTTATCGTCACTGAAGCTATACAAATACTTATCGGAAAAAGGCTTTTTGGACATGTATCCAAACGTAGGAATTGCGCTCCGAATGCTGTTGTGTACACCAGCGTGAAATTGCTCAGCAGAACGGTAGTTTTCAGCGCTGAAGAGAGTAAAGAATTAAGATCTAACATAGGATAGAACGGGCCCAATTCACTCTCTGTAATGTACATTGAGTCAGAATTAATGCTGTCAATTGACTATGATGACGTCATTCATTCTTTAGCACAGAAAAAAGTTCGTCGTATGATTCTATAAATGTTATAGAATAACGTAACTATAGTACAGTAACATATACTGTATTATTCTGATGTTTATTAAAGTCATTAAAGTCGATTAAAAATTATATGTTCTGTACTAGTGCATTTATTTGCTACATTCCCAAAATAGCTTCGAGATGGTGGGGGGCCCAAATGTCAAGTGCCTAGGGGCCCTGGATCTCTAAGTCCGGGCCTGCCTGTGTTCAGTAATGCTTTTCATATTTGAAAACTGATGACTTATAAATGATATTAGAAATAATTTATACAGTACAATTTTTAACATTTCATTGTGAATTTGAAAAATGTTTAGTTAAAACTCTTCACCCATAAGAAAGTAAAACAGGAGAATAAACGCGCACATGGATAAGAATTCGGTAATTCTCAGACACTTACGGATGTGTGAGCTTGAATTTGAGATGAACGTAAATCCAGTCTTGGTTGGAAGTTTGAAACAGCAACCCACAGATCCCCTCCCAGCTGCAGCCGAGACCGATGCTTTGTCTTGACGGATGCCATTGCTGAAAATGCTGACTCACACAAGAAGTTCAAGCGAAGGGTAATAACAGGTCAACTGCTTTTCTTGATAAAATGGGATATTCATTCCGAATCTGCACCCAAAAATTGTCAAGAGACTTCGACTTAAATTCATTTCGAAGTATTCTGTCACTTGAGAGTTCCTCCTGTTCTGCCGTTGACAGGTGGGCTGTTACGTTCGTTTCAAACGGACTGCGGATCCAGTCATTCTCAGTTGAAGGTTGTGGAAATCTAACCTCGAATTTTTCACGAAGGTTTTGGAGGTGTTCTACGGCAACTCCACTAATTTGACAAATATCTAATTCATTTTCATCACAGTAGCGTACAAAAACAAGAAGCTGGGCACTGTTTACGATATCAGTACTATCATCGAGTTGCAGGGCAAATTTTGGGCTATCATGAAGACGTGGTAGCAATTGATTTTTATTTCGCAGGCTATTGCATCAACACGACGAGTTACTGTATCATTTGAGAGCGGTATCGACTTCAAACACTCGCCGAACTTTTTTCCATGCATGATCGCGCACATTTTCACGGCTGCAGGAAGAAGTAATTTCTCACCAATTATAAGTGGTGATTTGGATTTTGCAATTAAATAGGATACCTCCAAGGATTCCCGTAGCGCTTTCTTAGGAACTGTTGCGTGCTTTTCTAGGAATCTAACATTTCCTTTCAGTTGTTGCTCGTGGCGCTTAAAAATGCGTAAGGTTTACTTACACAGTCTGGATGTTTAGTCTGCAAGTGTCTCTTAAGTTTCACAGGCTTCAAACTGTCGTTTGCTACAATCTCCAAACAAAGAACGCATTGAGTTGTTCCTGATTATTATTCGAATGAATGCTGTAAAGCCTAATGTCAGGTAATCGTCTTGATATTTACGCACTTTCACTTTGTGTGTAGAATTAATCAACCTAATGGGAGCAGAAGTAGATGCGGAAGAACAATGGACTTCGCTTAAATTCAAACCTTGTTCTTTTTCCGAAGGAGGGCAAGCACTATCACTTTCATGGGGTCTATTTTAACCACTTCTAATAAGCCACTTATCCATGGGTAATGGCGTCACTCGTATCAGTTTATTGTAAAGTTGGCTAACCACACACTAGAATTCACCTGTTCACTCACTGTCTTTGAACTGACTGGAAAGGCCTAGCTGAATTCGAATCGGCAACGGCAGAAATAGAAGAATCCATTCTTGGAATCCATTCTTGAAAGGAAGTGGCGGTCACATTGTCATTAAGAGTTTGGTAAGGATATGTCACTGCGGGTGGCGAGTGAAAGGGAGAAGTTACTCGCCACCTATTCTCAGAACTCCTGCTGGCAGGATCTACTGGTCAGTTCTTGTGAAATAAGACAGCAAAGGTACGAGTTTATTATTCTTGAATGGTCTTGGGAGCTACCTGCCTATGATAGGTTCATGAATATGAGGATAGAAATATTTGTTACAGAATATGAAGTATAAATATTTCAATCAAAGCCGGCGCCCCCCTTTATCACTCTCTGCGCCACCCACTTTGAGAACCCAGCTGTGCATGCTGCTAAAAACGGCGGAGTCAGCTGGAATTTCATCTATATAAGTCGTGATCGTATTTGGGGAGGTCGGGTCGGTTACACACAGCGGAGGAGTAAACATCTATTAATATATCATCTCCAGATTTTTCCCTACTATAACTGAAGGCATTTTGCCTAATTTTTTACTTTTATTCTGGTCTAAGGAAATGTTAGCGGGTATTCTGTTTGTTCCATTGGTGGTCACGTTTTCAACAAATCGAAGAAGAAAGATATGGTGATGATTATTCATTAGATATATGATGGCTGACGGCCAAGTTAAAATCTTAACATTATTAGCCTATTTTCATTTTATGAAAAAATAGGCTTATGAGATCACCTTCTGTGTGTGCGTGTGTGTTTCCCCCTATCAACTTCTAAACGGCTGGGGCGATTACAATGAAACTCGGTAAGATCGTAGCACTATTCTGGCCGACCCCGACCGTGCCCTTCAAATTTTATTGTGTCTCAACAATCCAACATGGCGGTTGTGCGAAATATTTCACCAGCATTCAGTATCTCCGAAACTAATACCGATATCGCCCTGAAATTGTGTACGGCGATAAAGGGCACTACTAGAAGTTCATCTATGAGACTTTCAAAAACCTGGTAACTACAAAACCAACATGGAGGCCAAGCGAAGTTGAGACATTTAAATAGACTTTTCTTGCGATTTAACCATCCAAACGTAATGAAACTTGGTACCGCAAATGTTTATACACATTGTATTGCACTGGAATCTAAGTTAGTTCAATTGTTTACATAACCTCAAAATGGCGGCTGTGTGAAATATTTCACTGACATTCTATATCTCCAAAACTATTACAGATTTCACCCTGAAATTTTGTACGGTGATAAAGGGCACTGATACAAGTTTATCTATGCAATTTACATAAACCTGTAAAGTACAAAACGAACATGGCGGCCAAGCGAAGTTGAAACATTTTAATAGACTTTTCTCGTGATTTAACTCTCTGAGCGCAGTTAAATGTGGTACAGTAAATGATTATATATATTTTAATGCACTGGCATCTAATTTAGTTCAATTGTTTACATAACCTCAAGATGGCGGCTGTGCCAAATTTTAAAATTAAGTTGTTTCTTCTTGTGTTGTAATCATGCGATCGAAGTGAAAGATTGAATAATGAATCGAGGCAATAATTTTCCTTGAATGGTACATAACTCTATGGCCTATACATATAACAATCCAAAATGGTGAGCATCCGAAATATTTAGACGGTTCTCAGTATCTACGAATCTTTTACAGCAATCAAACTGAATTTTTTAATGTTCATAGAGGCTATGAACATATGTTCACCTACAGGACTTTCAGTAACCTGATAAACACAAATCCAACATGGCGGCGACGCGAAGTATAAATATTTCAATGGACTTTTCTCGCGATTTAACTATCCGAGTGCAGTGAAAAGTTGCACGTTGAATGCTTATACAAATGTCAATCCACTGGCATCTAATTTATTTCAATTGTTTGCCTAACCACAAGATGGCAGCTGTGCGAAATTTTAAAATCTCGTTTTTACTTCTTGTGTTCTAATCATGCGATTGAAGTTTGAATACCACACGTACAGAATAATCTTAATGTAATAGTAGATAAATAAAAATCCAACCTGGCGACCATCTGAAATATTTAGATGGTTCTCAATATCTACGAATCTATCGCAACCTTCAAACTGAAATTTTGTATGTTGATAGAGGCAATTAACATGAGTAGAATATATGAAAATAGGCTGTATAGTTCTACACGGAACTACTTGTTTTTTATGATGGTAACAAGTTTGCTTTGCTGTGACAGTCTAGCCTTTAAGCAATATGATACACAAATAGCAGCACGTTTACAATGCGCAGTCGGCAGTTGAAGTCAGACCCGTGCTCACTTATGGCGTCATTCACAATGTGAAGTTGTATGTTGGTAGTAGATAGTTGACAATCTGCAGCGTGTGGTCGAGTGTCGCCAATTTTATCTTTGACAGCCAACTGAATATTTAAGAGCCAATCAAAAAAGATCACAAGCTGACGTCGCTTGGTCGTTTTCCCACTTGTCGTCAGCTGTGTAGTTGTTTCGCGGTAGGCCTATATTCTTCGCATAATTACAGAATATAAAAAGATGATGACTGAATGTACTGACCTTGTGATAGAAGATATATTCATTGATCTTGTGAGGGAACGCCGTTGGATGTATGGCATGTGTGAGCCCAGATATCTAAAAGGAAACTGTTCATTGATGATAATGTTTTCCTTTGTAGCAAATGTAATGCAGCGAAGGTAACGCTGAATGAGAGCTCATCGTACGAAAACATTTTCTAGAGTAGGGCCTACCGGTATTGAAATTAGCCAAAATACATTTTCTAATGACGAAAAATGAATTAGGAAATGATGTAGTAATAGGTTGAACGTGTTGGGAGCCCTCGGGCGTTCAATCAAAATTGACCAGCTACACAAAATAAATTCTGTTCAAAAATCAGTAGGCCTAATTAAGAGTTGGATTTGTTATTAATTGTTTACAAGAGGGGATACTGGATGTACGAGTATTTTTCCTCAATTTTAACAATGCTGTACCAGTTAGCAGAAATAAAAATAAACCGTACAGCTCCAAGTCGTCCATCCTTGCAAATTTTAGGTTAGGTTATCGACAATTGACGACTTTCATAAGGAATAAATGAAAGTCAAGTTATTATTTACTCCTAGCATTTTAACGACAGCGCATTGTGGGTAGAGATTATGGGCAATCATATCTCAAGAGTTTAAACATGTTAGTTATTGTTGTTTTATGGGGAGGAACTACGAGGTCATCTGCCCCTACAATCAAAGATTCCCTTCAATGATGGTACTGTTATAGAGTTTAAACAAGGCACGTCTTGAAGACTTCACCTGTCATAGGATCTAGGGTGCCAACAGCGTGGAACTGCAGTATCAATACAATTACATCTACTTTTGTCAGGTGTTCTTACAGGAAACAAGACTGAGTGATCATATCTTCCCAAAAATATTCTCACTTTAAATCATTCGTATAAATATAAGGAAAGTAATGCAGAACCTATAATTACCTGAAGTTCGAAGTCCTCTTTAAGTGCTATCTCTTCATCGTCAAACATGTCGCCAGCCTCATCCTGCAGGTTATCAGAGGGAAACAGCTCATTTGAATCCTGCGAAGTATCACCCAATGTTAAATATATAGACACAATATGAGTTACGTGTGTCATGAAAAGTTAAAGTTAACAGATCCTGGTTAGAGCACCAATTACTATTAAGTACTGTATTATGTCACTAAACCTTGCACATCACTAAGATAGCAATGTTACACCATATATGAATTAAAATGCAACTTACAATGTTACGGGATTCATGAGTCAACCATTCTGGCTCACTCTTGATGAATACCGGTAGTTGTTTCTCCATTATGATCAGGAAACTGGAACAGAGGAACAATTAATTAAAGATCTTACCGAAACCAGTATAACCTATGGTGCCCGCTTGTAGAGCAGGGAAATAAAGAATCCTCTATTCATATATACACAAAATTAGATTTGGAGGAAGCATACTAAATATCATATTGCAGACGATAATGTACCGTACTTTACCCGAAATACCTACCATCAGCATGTTGGAATCCCACGATGACAACTGGATCGTAGAACCAGAAAACCCCGGCTAGAAAATTCCCCAAATTCTACCCAACATGAGACGAGGAAATGGGGTACAGGAATTAAGAGAAACCATGGTTAACGACATAAGAAAGCACAAAAGCAAAAGAATTACGATGATCGCAATCTCTGGTGTGTGGAAACCCACTGAAATACCCACCACTGGCCTTCGTAACGTGTTCTCTTATTGTTTCTATAAAGTATCACGCTTCGGAGATTTAAAATTGACTAAAGAAGATTTATTTCGGAAAGAAAAATATAGTGTAAGTCACTATATTATAATTTAAGGCACAGTGCCCAACTTCCAAGCGAAGTTTCATGAACATTGGAGAAAAATAACAGCCCCCACATTCATCAATGTTGTTGACTGCATTTTACCCAAATATATACACAACAAGAAGTTCCGTAAAGAACTATACAGCCTACTTTTCATGCCAATGATTATTCTACAGTATATGAACCTATCTAGAATAATGACGAAATTAAGTTGGTAATATCGAAATATCTAATTAGTTCAAAATATACCTGGTAAAATGTAGCCTAATAGAGCACTACAGTTGGCAGCCCTGGTGACTGAATATATTCTTAGTTCCATCTCTTAAAGTACAGAATACAAAATTTGGTTGAAGTCCAAAGGGCGTTACATGCAGTTAGACACTGGATCTATCAGCACGCGTAAAAGCATGTTGCCAACAATACCATGCGTGTGCTGGTCAGAAATAATCTGAAATATTATGATATCTGTTGTGCCAATTTTGGATGAAATCCGTTTGTTAGTTTAGAAGTTACAAATATTTTAAAATTGGACATATCAGCAGGCATAGAATCATGTTGGCAGCACTGCCTTGTATTAATTACTCCAAATTTATCTAGAATGTCAGGTGCTATACGTGTGCAAAGTATAGAGCTGTTGGCTAGCATACTTTCTGATATATTGATATTAGGGTAAAAAATATAGACAGCATTTATTAAGAGTTGGCAGCCCTAATTGCTCTTAACAATACTTATAGTCATATCTGTTATGGTACACATAGCACATACGAAATTTGGTTGAACTCAAACTGATAGTATAGAAATTACATGTATTTAAATATTGGTACTATCAGCAGGCTTATAATCACGTTGGTAGAACTGACGTATATAAGTTACTCCAAATTAATCTAAAATGTCAGAATATACGTGTGCATAGTTTAAAGCTGTTGGCTTGCATACTTTCTGATATATAGGTATTTGGATTAAAAAAGAGAGAGAAATTATTAACAGTTGGCATCCCTGTTGGCTCTTAAGAATACGTTCAGTCATATGTGTTTATGTACAGATATTACATACAAAATTTGTTTGAAATCCAATTGATAGTGTAGAAGTTATATGCATTTAAACATTGGACCTATCAGAAGGCTTAAAATTATTTTGGCAACACTGTCATAGTTGACCTCCTGGAAATTAAACTAAAATAGTGTTATCTACATGTGTACCAATTTTCGAATAGCTCCCATGCATATCTTGCAAGATATCCAACATGGAGCTCAAATTTCTAGTGCGTTTTTTCAGCAGTTGGTAGCACTGACATCATTTTCAAATATGGACGTGAGATATGCCGGTGCACATCTTTAATCATCTAAATTTGGTTTTGATTGCTGCAGCCGTTTAGGAGTTGATAGGGGGACACACACACACAGACAGACACACATTTTCCCGGATCGATCTCATGTCTACTTTTTCCTCATTTTTGCAAAATGTGAAAAGTAGGCTAAAAATCATTTACATGGTTCAACAGAAATGTTGACAACAATAGAAACATTTAAATAGAATCCCTGAAAATTTTCATATTTACAAGACATACAAATTTATACCCTGAAAAATAATTATCTAAAGCTATAATACAAATGTACAGTCATTTTGTAACACCTTCTTAGTGTTTTTCGTAGGATTCAGAAGTGACACCTTCCATGTGTCTTAATATATTTGCGGTTGCTGTATTTTTCTGGTTTTATTCATCTCTTCTGACCAAACAATTAAGCTAAGTCGAAGTTAAATTCTTTAATTTACTTTTTACATCCCCTTTAAATGAACGGCCATCACCAGATCGGAATTAGTGATTATTATAACGCCTGTTAAGCATTGAAGTGATACAAATATTCGAAAATTTTACCGGGTAGGTTTAATTCAATATGCCTAAAATGCATGATTTCCACAACAGACTATTAACGTGAACCGATCCTGAAATAAAATGCCTTAAGCCATAATCATCCTTACTTTCAAAATCCATCTGGGTGGATTGCTTTTCATACTACAACTTGGAATATTCCATTGAATCATGCTACACTAAGCATTCATATCGTTTATATTATCTGGCACTAATATAATTTTAGTGCTTCAATTAATCACCTCCCTTGGTGAACGAATAATTCGGCTTATTTAACAGATCAAATTCACAATGAAATAGTGTTGCTAAATTATACAAGTTTCTTTACAATTCACTTAATCACTGTTAAATTATTATTTCATTTGCTCTTATATTATTATTATTATTATTATTATTATTATTATTATTATTATTCACGATCAATACGCATAGCGTTCAATAAGTGTTCAATAACAATTACAACTTTGGCGATAGATCTGCCTCCGCATAAATCTCGTCTGGGATTCGCGTTAATAAAATAGGGTGAATGTATGCCAAGGTCTTCAAACTGTGTTTAAAAACACCTGTATAGTCCATCTATAATGGATCTTAAACGAATCTATCAAAGCATTCGTTATGCAAAAACTCAAAAAAAAAAATACTGAGGAAACTACTTGGATCAAGTCAATGTTCGGAATAAATTCCTAGCAAATCAAAAAAAATCCGCTTTCTTCACTGAACCTGCTTTAAAAAGCTTACTGCAGTATTCGAAAATCAACCTGAATCCTGAAATTTCACTTACGAGTGTATAACAGTCTTCTTAGTAGACGCACTATAGTAGAAACTCCAAATTGAGTCTACCCAAACTTGAGTAATATCATAAAAAGACATAACACTAGTGTTCATCTCTATCTCTATATATATATATATATAAGAATGAAAGTTTGTCTGTTTTTTCTGAATTTCTACGGAAATTTGCGTTATTTACGCGTGTTAGACTGTTTTATGACGGATGCGCGCGAAAATGAAATTTTTGTCTGTCTGTCTGTCTGTCTGTCTGTCTGTTTATTTGTCTGTGGACAATTTTTGTGTCCTTATAACTCGAGAACGGCTGAGTGGATCAACGTAAAATTTGGTACAGATATGCTTCAGAGGCAAGACACCAATCATTGATGTAATTCTTCTCTGTACCTCTCATAAAAGGGGGCCTACCCCCTTAAAATACATGCTGAAATAGGCGTAGAAGGGCGAGACAAAGCTCATTTTCAGCCCCTCAATGTGAGAAACGAAACTCGGGGGCCCTAACCACATTTTAAGGCCCTAAAACCAATAGTTTTTGAGATATTCCCAGAAAATTAATTTCATTTAATACAATAATGAAAGGAAGCTAGCCGGTAACCATGGCAACAGAAATTCACAGGTCCATCTATTGCTGTAATATAAGACGCAATACAATTCCATTTATTACATTACTGAGATAGTTTGCAAACGGCTAGAAGGTTATAACGGAACCAAACTAAGCTGTAAAATTCATCAATACATATAATGCGCTTAAGGGGGTCAAGGGGTACTCTAGAACTTTTTCACGCGATTTACACGTGCTGGTGTGCTACGGAAGGTCTATTATATCCCTATCCCTATATTGTTATATTATTATTATAATTAATATTATTATTACACTACGGAAAGACCCCAGAGGACTGGAAAAAGGGAATAATTGTCCCGATCTTCAACAAAGGTAGTAGAACAGAATGCAGAAAGTATCGGGGAATAAAACTGATGAGTCATTGTGCGAAGATGTTTGAGAAAGTTTTGGAAAGGAGAATTAGGACAAGGATAGAAGGAGGGATGAGGGAAGAACAACATGGCTTCAGAGCAGGAAGGTCCACAGTGGATTTGATTTTTGCTGTAAGGCAGTTACAAGAACAGCACTGTGAGTATGGAACAGATCTACTGGTGGCCTTCCTGGACATTGAGAAAGCATATGACAGTGTATGCAGAAACAAAGTATGGAAGTCCCTGGAGGATAGAGGAGTAGAAAAATGGACTATAAGGAGGATAAAGGAGATGTACAAGGGAAGCGTGAGCTGTGTAAAAGTGGGAGGAGAGAGATCGGACTGGGTGGAACAGAGAAACGGCCTGAAACAAGGAAGTGCACTGGCACCGTTACTTTTCATTGTGGTGATGGATGACATAATGACCCGAGTGGCACAAGTAATTGGGGAAGGAAAGATGAAAGCAATGGTGTTAGCGGATGATTTGATGATTTGGGGAAACAAGGAGGAGGAGGTACAGGAACAGTTGGACGTGTGGGAAGGAATAATACAAGAATATGGGATGAAATTTAGCATAAATAAGAGTGAGATGGTGATCACAACAAGGAAGAAGGAAAGAACCACAACGGGAATAACAATTGGTGGGGAACAGCTGAAGAAAGTGGAGAGTTTCAAGTATCTGGGAAGCCTGATACAAGATAATGGAAGAAACTATAGAGAAAAAATGAGCGGGGGAGACAGGCAGAAGCATTCCGGAGGAGTGTGAGAAGCATGTTATGGAGCAAGGATGTCCCTCAGAACAGAAAAAGATCATATATCGGACGTACTATGCCCCTATCCTGACGTATGCCTCGGAGACCTGGGCTATGAAAGGAAGGGAGAAGAGCAAAATACAGGCCAGTGAGATGAGCTTCTTGAGAAGCAGTATTGGAGTTACAATGATGGACAGAATAAGAAATGAGAGGATCAGAGAATTAATAAAGGAGGAACCATTACGGGATGGTATAGAGAAATCTAGACTTAGATGGCATGGACATGTAAAACGAATGGAGGATAAGAGGATACCCAGGAGGATACACGAGACGAAGTGGGAAGGAGAGAGACCGAGAGGAAGACCAAGAGGAAGACCGAGAGACAGGTGGCTGAAAGGGATGGAAGAAAGCGTGAAGAAGAGAGGAGAAGACTGGACAGGGGTGGAAGCTGAGAGATGGTGGGAAGACAGAAGACGTTGGAGTGGCCTGTGTTCCAAACAGACCCGGCCAACGGCTGGAAACTGTGCAAGAGGATGATGATGATGATACTGCGGCCTACAACGACGAGACAAAGCTCATTTTCAACCCCTTTGTGTCAGAAAAAAAACCTCGGGGCCCCTAAACAGTCGTAAAGGGTCCCCGGAAACTTCATTTTAATGCTCTAAAACCAAGAGTTTCTGAGATATTCCCAGAAAACTAATTTCATTTAATAAACTAATGTAGGAATGCAAGCCAGTAACCATGACAACAGTGTCTCACAAAGGTACATCCAACTTTCCATCTATTTCTGCAAGAAGTAATGCCACTCTATTTATTAAATTTCTGTGAAAGTTTGCAAATGGCTATAAGATTATCACGGAACCAACAAAAACTGTAAAATTCATCAATGCGCTTAAGGGGGTCAAGAGGTACCCTGGATTTTTTCACAAGACTTAAACGTGCGATGTGTCGAACAGAAGGTCTTTTATATCTTCAAACAGCAACATTATTTTCACAAATTCCTGAATTGAAATAGTTTATTTTTTATTTTATTTTTTTGCTTTCATGAATTTGGGCCATTAGAGGCTAAAAAAAACTGAATTTTCATGCACCAAAAGCCTTTATAATTTATTAAAGAGGTCTTCCTCTGGATGCGCACTTGACACAACAGTGTGGGTCAATTTTTATGTGACGTGAATTGCATTTCGTCTACGAGGTTTTCAATTTTATTTTCATGTCAGGAAATACACGTTAGGTAAATTAGTTTCAGAGCATATTTCAACTAATCATTTATCTTTGTAGACAAACAGGTTCCAAGACCCTAACCATTGCAACAGCAGATCAATTGATTACGTTTGGTTATTAATACCGACGACCGTTAGAAGAATGGGTACTTCTGCTAGTGAAAGTCTGTATGTGGATGGTTATGTGGGTATGTGGGTCTGTTCCGTGTACAAATCTACAACGTTCCACCAATCTCAACCAAATTTTGCATACACATAGTTTAGGACCCAGAAGGAACCACTGGCTACATGCATTTTCGATAGTCTTTCTCATTCTTCTGTTTTCGGCCCTTTTGCACTCAAGCACAGGCTAATCAAATCATAAAAAATATACTCATGAAGGAATGGCAAGGCAGATAGTTTCCATGGCAACAAAGCTCAAGTCGAGACACGGCCGACTGGATGCCAGTTGCGCTCTGCACTACCGGTATAGAAAATGAGGATCTTTACTTGAAATCCCGTTAGTTACTCAACTGCTCACACAGCACTGTCAACCGAGTTTAGCATAACAAAGACTTGACACTATCTACTATATATTTGTCAAATACCACTCACTCACTCACTCATTCATTCATCACGAAATCTCAGAAACCACCGAAAGGATTGGAATGAAATTTGATATGCAGCTTCCTCAAGGGCCGTAAATGCCCACTAAGAGAGGATTTTTGGATATTCATTATCTAAAGGGGTGTTAAGGGGGTACACCTGCATTTCATTGAATAGCAATATCTCCCGATTGGTTTCATTGGGGTAAGTGATACTTGGCATATAAGCTCATCATTAAAAATAAGAAGAAACGCGTGTGAGGATTTTTCGATGTGGTGTATATTATGAGGTGAAAGGGGTGAAATGTGGGGATTGAAAGATTCCTAACGGAGCGTGTATCTCTTAAACGACATAGGCGTGGAGTTTGAAACTCAGCGGAAAAATATCAGCATAAAAAGTAAGTAAATATGTGTTTGACCGTTTTTTCATAAAACCAATTTAAGGGGCCCATGGGGAGGGGAGAAATTGGGGGGGGGGACAGGAAAGAAAGTGTCCTAACTGATTGACTGACTGACTCACACATCAAACTCAGGGGAAAAACTGCTTTAAAGTAAGTAAATAGCTTTTCGACAGTTTTTTTTTGATCAATCAAATTGAAGGGGTTCAACGGGAGGGGTGAAATTCAGAAGAAGAAAAAATTGAAAGAAAATGTCCTGACTCATTCACACACTCATCTTCGTCCAGCCAAAAATATTGTAGTTGGAAACATGGCATTTCGGGGATATGTTCGTTGTATGTCAAAACCGTACACTAAGAGAGGATTTTTGGGTATTCAGGTTCAAAAAGGGTCTTAAGGGGGTTAAACCTGCATTTCATTGACTAACAATATCTCACGAGTGGTTTCATTTGTGGATGTGATACTTGGCATATAAACTAATCATTAAAAATAAGCAGACATGTGTCTAAGAGTTTTTTGATGTGGTGTATTATTATGAGGTGAAAGGGGTGAAAAGTGGGGGTTGAAGGATTCCTAACGGAGCGTGTAGGCCTCTCTCTTAAACAACATAGGCGAGAAATTTGAAACTCAGCGCAAAAAATTAGCTTAAAAAGTAAGTAAATCGGTGTTCGACCGTTTTTTCTTAAATTAATTTAAGGGGCCAATGGGGTGGGGTAAAATTCTAGGGGGAAAAAGGAGAGAAAGTGTCCTAACTGACTGACTAACTCACTCACTCATCAAACTCAGGGGAAAACGACAGCTTAAAAAATAAGTTAATAAGTGTTCAAGCGTTTTTTCATCAATCCAATTTAAGGGGCCCATGGGGAGGGGTGAAATTCTGATAAAAATAATTGAAAGAAAATGTCCTGTCAGACTCACTCACTCATCACGCCCAGCGAAAACTATTAAAGTTGGAAACATGAAATTTTGGGAATATGTTCGTTGTAAGTCGAAAACGTCAACTAAGGAATAATTTTTGTTTATTCGGGTTTTAAAGAGGTGTTAAGGGGGTAAACGTGCATTTAATTGAATAACGATATCTCATGATTTTTTGGGGGGGATGTGATATTCGGTATATAAACTAATCATTAAAAATAATCAGACATATGTCTAAGGGTTTATCGATGTGGTGTATATTATGGGGTGAAAGGGGTGAAAATTGGAAATTCGGCGGGTAAAAACAGCTTAAAATACAAGTAAATAGGTGTTCGGCCGTTTTTTTTTTCATAAATACAATTTAAGGGGCCCCTGGAGGGGGGTGAAATTCTGGGGGAAAGAAACAGTAAAGAAAGTGTCCTAACTGATTGACTCACTTGCTCACTCATCAAACTCAGGGGAAAACAGCTTTAAAAAAGTAAATAGGTGTTCGACCGTTTGTTTCATAAATCCAATTTAAGGGGTTCATTGGGAGGGGTGAAATTATCAAAAATAAATAAAAGCAAATGTCCTGACTGACTCACTCACTCATCATCGCCCAGCCAAAATTATTGAAGTTAGAAACATGAAATTTTGGGGATATGTTCGTTGTTTGTCGAAAACGTCCACTAAGGAAAGAGTTTTGGATATTCAGGTTCTAAAGAGGTGTTAAGGGGGTAAACGTGCATTTCATTGAATAACTATATCTCACGAGTGGTTTAATTTGGGGATGTGATACTTGGCATATATACTAATCATTAAAAATAAGCTGACACATGTCTTATGGTTTTTCGATGTACTGTATATTATGAGGTGAAAGTGATGAAAAGTGAGGGTTGAAAGATTCCTAACGGAGCATGTATCTCTTAAACGACATAGGCGAGGAGTTTCAAACTCGGAGGAAATCAATCAGCTTAAAAATAAATAAATAAATAAATAAATAAATAAAATAAAATAAATAGATGTTCGACCGTTTTTTCATAAATACAATTTAAGGGGCCTATGGGGAGGGTTGAAATTCTGGAAGAAAAACATCCACTAAGGAAGGATTTTTGGATGTTCACTCTCATCGACCAACCAAAACTATTTAAGTTAGAAGAATGATATTTTGGGGATATGTTTCATGTGAGTCGAAAACGTCTACTAAGGAGGGATTTTTGGATATTCAGGTTCTAAAGGGGTGTTAACGGGGTTAAACCTGCATTTCATTGAATAACAATATGACACGACCATGACGCGAGCGAAACGAGGCTAAAAATGAGATGGTGTGTGTCTGTGTATTACTCAATCACGCAAGTAGCACTGGTCCGATTTACATGAATTTTACACGGAAGTAGCTGATTTACCTGGTTAACATATAGGTTAATTTTTATTTCAATACTATGCACTATTTAAAGATGGCGACCATTTCAGTGACGTCACTACACCCTTTGGTTTCAAACTTTCATATTTCCATTTCAAATAAGAAGAGAACGCTAAGAAATAGCAAACTTTTCATGGCATATACGAGGTTTAAAATAACATTTTCTATCCGAAAGGTATCTCCAACGGCTAGCGAGTAAAACCTAAATTTGTGCTATAAAACACGGTCAGCGCCGAGCGGTGTAGTTGGATAAAATGTTCCATCCTTAATCTCCCTCTGCGCAGCACCTCGCATATCCCCTGTTTTAACTGTCACCTTCAAATTTTAATTTATTTATGACGCGTAGCGAAGCACGGGTACTTCAGCTAGTTTACTATATAAATCAAAACCAAACACGTGGAATGACGAATCTTGAGTAGCCTAAAGTTCCTCTTCTCTACGTTAAATAAATTCCCCATTAAATGAAGTTGAATTTACAGTTACCAAAAGAAAATTAAACTACAATACATTTAATTACAATGGGTGCATCCTTTAAGTAGAATCAAAACCCTGTCCAGAATAGAATTAGACTTGACACTAGGATCAAACCTAAACTCCATTCCTAGACATTCTACAAAAATCCTATATAAAAAGTATGTGGCAGTGTGACAACTTTAGAATAAACATGCATAGCTACGATTGAAGGGCCTTAATTCTGTACCTTGGATGATTCTTGCAGATCACGAAAGAACACAGTCATGTCCTTCATGACTATTCCCTCCATATAGGCAGTAGGGGTCTTCACTGTCCAGGAAAACGAGAAACGAACCCTGGGTCTCCAGACATCTCCCATCCTGACTGAATGTTCCACTCTAATACCAACGACAGTTCCTTTCATCTTCGGATAACGTCCTACCACCCGCAGCACGCAGTGACTTCCATATCGGCTCGAATAACAAAGTTCACTAGCCTCGCGAAACCGGGTCATTTTGAAACACACTGTACAGCGATACAACAGCTGTGTTCACCGACACTCACCAGCGCGGGCAACAATGCCGATAGCATCAAAATGTTCGTGACCTCGCCCGCACAGTGATACTCATGTCTATCTCGCCTAACCGCCCATGGTTAAATTAATGAAACACATAACAGCCTTTCCTGTCGACATGAAATTACTCAACATGGTTGTGAGGTCACACACACATAAGTTAGGCCTAGTATATAATGAAGTAGTTTCAATATCCATGCACTCGTATTGAGAAATGCTTCTCGAATAGAGGCACTAATTGTTCCCACAACACACACAAGTTATGTGTATCGATACAGCCAGTTCCAATGCGATGAATTGCAACTGAATGAACATCATGTCCATATGCTTGTAAACGCAAGTATACACTTTTCAAGAACAATATAAGGCTTGCCTATAATGAACAGTTATCTAGCAAGACAAACTGCATATCCATTTCGTTCGCAATAGCCTAGGCGGTACTGAAACTGGGGTCCTCTTGGACACTAGGAATCTCCCTGCTGTACAATGGTAGTACAATTACTCAAAACGAACTTTCACTCACGATTCACGTGATATTACCCGCCGATCACAGGTGTAACTCTATACATGTGTTTTCGTGCGTGATACAATCCAATCTAATCTCTCCGTTGTGCAGGGAAGCTCGCGTCTGCGATGGCACCGACCTTCGCGCTACGAGTGCTCAAAATTCGTACTGATAAGATACAAATATCTTATTTCCGTGTTTCTGAGATTTCAATTATTTGAAAGTAGTTGATAATCCAACACCTGCTATTATTGCACACATGTCAAAATTCACCAGAACGTGTAAAAAACCTTTATTCCCGTCTTATGGGCATAATTTATCTCTTGTTGTTGGTCGATAAAATAATCAATACCACTGACCAATCAGCTGTGACATCAGTACTGGCAACGCATGCGCCCCGCTTCTCTCGGCCTGACCGCTATCCAAAGTCAACTTGTGGGTCGCGAAACATATGATCCCGTATCGCTCTTCATGTTCACAAGGGTTTACATATTACCTTCCTATAAAGGCATTCCAGTCATGAGAATGAGGATACATATTCCTCTTGACATGATACATAAAGTCGGAATAGACTTATAGATACACCAAAGACATATCCCTCAAAATAATGGAACATCATTCTCATATATTCGTGTTAACTTCTTGTAATATTTTATCATGTTTTTCTATTGCCTCCTGATCTGTAGCATCTTCCTTGAATCTCTGTTTCTTCTATTGCCACCTTTTCTGTAGCATCTTCATGAATTCTTTATATATATTATGGAAGTGTCGAGTTCTGAATTCCTGCTTGCGCTTTGAAACTGATGTTTTCCTTTTCTCTTCGTGAGGATCTCGTTCATTTCTCTCCTGACGACTAGTACTCGTTCTACTTTCTCGCTCATCAATCTCCTGATTTTCCCTCTCTTCAGATATTTTTGTCTATTATTTTTTGACTTTTCCTGCTCACTTCTGAGCCTTTGTTTCGCTCGATCTCGTTCAAATTCCTCCGTCCTATAGTTTTTGTACCTGCTATAACCAGTACGTGGTCTATAGTTGGGATTGTATGGTCTATTACGATACATATTTCGATCATATTCATCATTCCGACGATATAAATTCCTCTCTTCGTATTTTCGTTGCCAAGGTTGTTCATTTCGTTCTGCGTATCGATCGTTCTGACGATCGTCCCATCGGTAATTGTTCGTATTCCACCCTGGTTTAACATAATTTCTGTTCTCTGGTTTGACTTGGTCAGTTTGCTGTGTTCTGTCCATGACGATATTATTCACGGATCTGTGTTCATGTCGATTATTTCTTGCGACTATGGGTGTCGTAACAGCACTCCCATAGTCCAGACGTCTCAACAAATCGTCCATCGCAGCTAAACTAGTGATTCCGGAAGAAATTATGTTCCTCCTTACGTCAACAGGAAACTGTCGAGATATCGCCTCGATCAATTGTTCTTCAGTTAACGGAGGCTGAAGAAATCTTAATTTTGATAACTGACAGGAAAAATACTCAGAGTAGCTGGTCGGACCAATACTTGAGTACTTGCTCGAATATATTTCGGAACGAACGTTATTCTGAACTTCTGTGGACCAAAAACGATTGATAAACACTTCGTCAAACTCCTCAAAGTCGTTAAACATGTATCTAAACACTCTGTGCCACTGAAGCGGTGCATCGGAAAGAAAACGCTCTACCACTTGTAGTTGTCTTTCCCGTGGCACGTGAGATTCAGTAAAGTAATCACGCATACTTCGTATGAACTCTATAGGTGTCGTACCATAAAGATTATTGAAACGACGAGGCTTATCCTCAAAATTCCTAATAATCGTAATGTGGCCTGCCCCATTTCATGTGTTCAGATTGTAGGCTCCCGCTCCTGTATGTGTCATTGGTGATGTATACGTTTGGACACGTGGATTATCTGAGTTCAAATTTGGATTAATTTGATACTGTGGACTACTATTTGCCATAGGAGTTGGATATTTATCACCTCCTCCCCTTTCATGTGAAGTGAGATTAGTCTCATTAATCGTGGTTTGAAAATCTGCAATCCAATTTACCCTTAATTGGTCCCTTAACTTATCTAGTTCTATACCCCCCCCCCCCCCCCCAACTGTTAAACTCTCAAGTTGATCTCTGATTTGGTTGGTTTCCGAAGTCTTTTTCTCACGCAATTCGATTAATTCCGTTTTGCCTTGATCAAATTTTACCTCTATAGTTTGAATTCTATCTTCCATGCTATCATGGTTTGTAGTTTGATTGGATTGGATAACATTCAACCTTTTTTATCAGGTCCTCCCTTACATCTGTGATTTTCTTGCTAGATCAACTTTCACCTTCTACAATTTTCTTATTGAACTCCAATTTGAAGTCTTTAAAGTAGTCTTCATTTATTTTAGTCATCTCTTGCTTTAAAGTGACTACATTGTCGTTTATGATTCCCTTTATATCGACATCAAAGTCGTCTTTAATAAGTTTATTGTGGTCCCTAACTTGTGTTTACAACAACAATAACTCTTCTTTTAAGTTTTCTAGAGATGCTCGGGTGCGAATTGTGTCATTACACTTGTAATTGAAGGGCTTCAATATTATTTTTAGATTCTCTCTTATTATTGGATAATTCTAATCGCATTCCTAATTGAAAATCTTTATTAAATTGTTCAGCTTCATTCAACTGGACCCGTAACAATTTCTGGCTGGCTTCTACTATGTGTATCTTGGTTTGTATATTTGACTGTGTAGATTGTATTAGATTCCGGGCAGATTGCATCTGATTTTGGATTGATTGCATATGACTTTGTGTTGATTCAATTTTGAGTAACTTTGATTCTGTTTTATCAAGGCCAGATTCCATTTTACCTAATTTTATTTCAAGATTATCCTGGCTAGTTTTAATTTTGCGTAGTTCTGTTTCAAGATTATCCTGGCTAAGTTTAACACAATCCTGGCTGAATTTAATGTTATCCTGACTAGTTTTAATTTTACTTAATTCAAGTTGATGATTATCTTGACTAGATTTGACTTTACCTAATTCCAATTGAAGATCATCGACTGTGGATTGAAGTTTATTACCGCATGATTCTAGTTTCATTTGACCAGTTTGAACTGCGCCTAAGTCCGTTTCTACTTTATGAATGTCTGTATGAGCTTGTTTTACGTCCACTTGGACCTCATCTACTGTTCCATCTACCCTATTCACTTTGGTTTCTACTCTTTTAGAACTATCCTGTAATTCCTTTAAAGTGCCTTGGATGCCAGTAATATCTTGCCTGAGATTCTCGGCAACTACATCTTGTATAAGACTTTTACTCGTATTTGTCCGCTGCTCATGTATGCAATCGATTCTATTTTGTAGCATACGGTACAACGACTTAAGGTCCACTTCCTCCGCTTCTCCAGACATGGTATAATTAATATAATTCGCTAAAGACTAACACCATGAGTATCACTATAACTAAGCAAAGCACGAACATTCCAATGAAATCCACTGCCACATGAGAATTTATTTAATGTATTGCACTACTTTATAACAAGGCTAACTTAAATATAACTAATAATAAAGTCAGCTATAAATATGAAATTTTCCACTCCTAAACGTGTGATACTTTATATCGACGATAATAATATTAAAGATCCTAATTTGACCATAATATAAATGAGAAAAAAACATCCTAAATTACAGTGAGTTCAAAAATGCTCATCAGCCGGATTTAACTACACCAAGCAGTTTGTATGCAGCTCAAACGTGAACTACATCAAATGCCCCAGTCGACCAAACACGCCAGTAAAGATTCCGAAGTATTCCTTTCACTGTTCATGTTCTAATCGTATATTTATAACAAACTAGTGTAGCACTAAAAACTATTAATGAGTATTCTCATATACGCCTTATTCACAAGTGAATTCCAATATTTTGTGCAAAAAATGTCAGTACGCCATTACTTTCTGACGTTCATTCAAAGAATTCGCAATGATCGATGTAATGACGTCAGACACCTTCCACGTGGTTGACAGCAATGTCAGACACTAGCATGAAATGGCGTCATTCAACCGGCCTATAGAACCATCATGGAGTATGACATATCTGTCTAAGTCCCAATTAGCTATGGCTCTCTCTCAGGTATTCCAGTTATATCTCTTCCAAACATTGGTCTCAATAAACCCATGGAATTTAATGGTATTCCAGTAAATTCTCTCCCCACGTTGGGCGCCATAATTCTATGTACCCGAAATACCTACCATCAGCATGTTGGAATCCCACGATGACAACTGGATCGTAGAACCAGAAAACCCCGGCTAGAAAATTCCCCAGATTCTACCCAACATGAGACGAGGAAATGGGGGACAGGAATTCCTAACTAAGACTACGTTAAGAGAAACCATGGTGAACGACATTAGAAAGCCCAAAAGCACAAGAATTACGATCAACGCAATCTCTGATGTGTGGAAAACCACTGAAATACCTACCACTGGCCTTCTTAACGCGTTCTCATATCGTTTCTGTAAAGTATCACGCTTCGAAGATTTAAAATTGACTAAAGAAGATTTATTTAGGAAAGAAAAATATAGTGTAAGTCACTATATTATAATTTAAGGCAGAGTGCCCAACTTCCAAACGAAGTTTCATGAACATTGGAGAAAAATGCCAGCCCCACATTCATCAATGTTGTTGACTGCATTTTACCCAAATATATGCACAAAAATCATTTACATGGTTCAACAGAAATGTTGACAACAATAGAAACATTTAAATAGAATCCATGAAAATATTCATATTTACAAGACATACAAATTTATACCCTGAAAAATAATTATCTAAAGCTATAATACAAATGTACAGTCATTTTGTAACATCTTCTTAGTGTTTCTCGTAGGATTCAGAAGGGACACCTTCCATGTGTCTTACTATATTTGTGGTTGCTGTAATTTTCGGTTTTTATTAATCTCTTCTGACCAAACATTTAAACTAAGTCGAAGTGAAATTCTTTAATTAACTTTTTACATTCCCTTTAAATGACCAGCCATCTCCAGATCGGAAGTAGTGATTATTATATCGCCTGTTAAGAATTTCAGTGATACAAATATTCGAAAATTTTACCAGGTAGGTTTAATTCAACATGCCCAAAATGCATGATTTCCGCAACAGACTATTATCGTGAACCGATACGGAAATAAAATGCCTTAAGCCATAATCATCCTTACTTTCAAAATCCATCTGGGTGGATTGCTTTTCATACTACAACTTGGAATATTCCATAGAATACCCTTTTAATATTGAAGGACATTAGCCTTTACATGGCTTTACCATTAAGTATCATGCTACACTAAGCATTCATATCGTTTATATTATCTGGCACTAATATAATTTTAGTGCTTCAATTAATCACCTCCCTTGGTGAACGAAGAATTCGGCTTATTTAACAGATCAAATTCACAATTCAATAGTGTTGCTAAATTATACAAGTTTCTTTACAATTCAATTAATCACTGTTGAATTATTATTTCATTTGCTCTTATATTATTATTATTATTCACGATAAATATGCATAGCATTCAATAAGTGTTCAATAACAATTACAACTTTGGCGATAGATCTGCCTCCGCATAAATCTAGTCTGGGATTCGCGTTAATAAAATAGGGTGAATGTATGCCAAGGTCTTCAAACTGTGTTTAAATACACCTGTATAGTCCTTCTATAATGGATCTTAAACGAATCTATCAAAGCATTCGTAATGCAAAAACTCCAAAAAAATACTGAAGAAAATACTTGGATCAAGTCAAAGCTCGGAATAAATTCCTAGCAAATCAAAAAAATCCGCTTTCTTCACTGAACCTGCTTCAAAACGCTTACTGCAGTATTCGAAAATCAACCTGAAACCTGAAATTTCACTTTCGAGTGTATAACAGTCTTCTTAGTAGACGCACTATAGTAGAAACTCCAAATTGAGTCTACCCAAGCTTCAGTAATGTCATAAAATGACATAAAACTAGTGTTCATTTACTACATAAATCAAAACCTAACACGTGGAATGACGAATCTTGAGTGGCCTAAAGTTCCTCTTCTCTACATTAAATAAATTCCCCATTAAATGAACTTTAATTTACAGTTACCAAATGAAAATTAAACTACAATACATTTAATTACAATGGGAGCATCCTTTAAGTAGAATCAAAACCCTGTCCAGAATAGAATTAGACTTGACACTAGGATCAAACCTAAACTCCATTCCTAGACATTCTACAAAAATCCTATATAAAAAGTATGTGGCATTGTGACAACTTTAGAATAAACATGCATAGCTACGATTGAAGGGCCTTAATTCTGTACCTTGGATGTTTCTTGCAGACCACGAAAGAACACAGTCATGTCCTTCATGGCTATTCCCTCCATATAGGCAGTAGAGGTCTTCACTGTCCAGGAAAACGAGAAACGAACCCTGGGTCTCCAGACATCTCCCATCCTGACTGAATGTTCCACTCTAATACCAACGACAGTTCCTTTCATCTTCGGATAACGTCCTACCAACCGCAGCACGCAGTGACGTCCATATCGGCTCGAATAACAAAGTTCACTAGCCTCGCGAAACCGGGTCATTTAGAAACACACTGTACAGCGATACAACAGCTGTGTTCACCGACACTCACCAGCGCGGGCAACAATGCCGATAGCATCAAAATGTTCGTGACCTCGCCCGCACAGTGATACTCATGTCTATCTCGCCTAACCGCCCATGGTTAAATTAATGAAACACATAACAGCCTTTCCTGTCGACATGAAATTACTCAACATGGTTGTGAAGTCACATACACATAAGTTAGGCCTAGTATATAATGAAGTAGTTTCAATATCCATGCACTCGTATTGAGAAATGCTTCTCGAATAGAGGCACTAATTGTTTTCACAACACACACAAGTTATGTGTATCGATACAGCCAGTTCCAATGCGATGAATTGCAACTGAATTAACATCATGTCCATATGCTT
The DNA here is from genome assembly GCA_946902985.2 of Meconema thalassinum. Taxonomy (NCBI): domain Eukaryota; kingdom Metazoa; phylum Arthropoda; class Insecta; order Orthoptera; family Tettigoniidae; genus Meconema; species Meconema thalassinum. The sequence goes on along the minus strand of OX336388.2, from coordinate 795,625,674 downwards.
GTAAACGCAAGTATACACTTTTCAAGAACAATATAAGGCTTGCCTATAATGAACAGTTGTCTAGCAAGACAAACTGCATATCCATTTCGTTCGCAATAGCCTAGGCGGTACTGAAACTGGAGTCCTCTTGGACACTAGGAATCTCCCTGCTGTACAGTGGTAGTACAATGTACTCAAAACGAACTTTCACTCACGATTCACGTGATATTACCCGCCGATCACAGGTGTAACTCTATACATGTGTATTCGTGCGTGATACAATACAATCTTATCTCTCCGTTGTGCAGGCAAGCTCGCGTCTGTGATGGCACCGACCTTCGCGCTACGAGTGCTCAAAATTCGTACTGATAAGATACAAATATCTTATTTCCGTGTTTCTGAGATTTCAATTATTTGAAAGTAGTTGATAATCCAACACCTGCTATAATTGCACACATGTCAAAATACACCAGAACGAGTAAAAAACTTTTATTCCCGTCTTATGGGCATAATTTATCTCTTGTTGTTGGTCGATAAAATAATCAATACCACTGACCAATCAGCTGTGACATCAGTACTGGCAGCGCATGCGCCCCGCTTCTCTCGGCCTGACCGCTATCCAAAGTCAACTTGTGGGTCGCGAAACATATGATCCCGTATCGCTCTTCATGTTCACAAGTGTGTACATATTACCTTCCCATAAAGGCATTCCAGTCATGAGAATGAGGGTACAGTACCTATCTAAACGATTAATTAGGCTCCGTGAAAGTGAACCTTAGTTTCCTGTAACTCGACACTATTGCTCATGGATATTGATGCATCGTTATTTAACTTCCTCCTTTTGTTACAAAACTCCCAGTTCAAACTAGATTCGTCATCGTCTCTAGCTAACAGTAAAACTAGTATAATGTCGTCATAAAGCTGTTCCTATTGCTCGAGTCCAAGCTCTATGAACTTGCGGAGTGAGGAGAAAGAGCACAGCAGGGAAGGGTCGGGCGTGAAGAGAAGGATCTGTCAACAGCCCACCGTTATATATGGTGTTCCTTTCTATTCCAATACTGCTAAAGGTCTACCCACAATGCGCTGTCGGTAGACGGTAGAGGGCAGACGGTTGACGGCAGGTGAAGTAAGAAGTCGGTAGTTCGAAACATAGCCACCCACAATGCGCAGTCGTTAAAATGCTAGGAGGAAATAATAACTAAATAATTTAATTTATTCCTTGAGAAGGTTGTCATTGTCGACCACCTAACCTAAAATTTCCAAGGATGCATGACTTGGAGCGGTACGGTTTATTTTTATTGCTTCTAACTTGTACAGCATTGTTAAAATTGAGGAAAAATACTCGTACATCCAGTATCCCCTCTTGTAAATAATTAATAACAATTCCAACTCTGAATTAGGCCTAATATTTTTTGAACAGAATTGTTTTTGTGTAGCTGGTCATTTTTGATTGAACGCCCGAGGGCTCCCAGCACGTTCTATCTATTACTACATCATTTCCTAATTTATTTTTCGTCATTACAAAATGTATTTTGCCTAATGTCAGTACCGGTAGGCCCTACTTTAGAAAATGTTTTCGTACGATGAGCTCTCATTCAGCGTTACCTTCCGCTACATTACATTTGCTACAAAGGAAAACATTATAGTCAATGAACAGTTTCCTTTTAGATACTTGGGCTCACTCATGTCATACATCCAACGGCGTTCCCTCACAAGATCAATTAATATATCTTCTATCCAAGTCATCATATTTTTAGCCTACTTTCGATTTTTGCAAAACATGAAAGTAGCCTTATGAGATCACTACAGGGCGAAAAAAAGTGTGTCTGTCTGTGTGTGTATGTGTGTGTGTGAGTCTGTGTGTGTGTGTGTGTTTGTGTGTGTGTGTGAGTGTGTGTACTCTGAATGTCTGTCCCCCCCCTATCAATTCAAACACGGTGAGCGCAAATTGAACGAAATTTGGTACAAAGGTAGCACTAGCAAAGGACACCTCAGTGTCATGTTTTATATCGCCGCCATCTTGACGGAAACGTAATGGCGGCCACACAAATGTCCAAAGTTAAAATCAAATTACGACTAACCTAATCATCCGATCTCTACCAAATTTTTCAACAACATACCTTTATGGGGCAGCATCCTTTGACCAAACTAATAGGTCATCAGCCTAATAGTTCGCGGATGGCGGCCATCTTTGTGTGAAAATCGATTGCCCCTATTAATTCGAACACGGTGAAACCGAATGGAACGAAATTTGGTACAGAGTCAGTACTAGCAAAGGGCACCCCAGTGTCATGTTTTATATCGCCGCCATCTTGACGGAAACGTAATGGCGGCCACACAAATGTTCAAAGCTTAAATCAAATTACGACTAACCTAATCATCCGATCTCTACCAAATTTTGCAACAACATACCTTTATGGAGGGAGCATCCTTTGACAAATCTAATAGGTCATTAGCCTAATAGTTTGCTTATGGCGGCCATCTTTGTGTCAAAATCGATTACCCCTATTAATTCGAACACGGTGAAACCGAATGGAATGAAATTTGGTACAGAGGTAGCACTAGCAAAGGGCACCCCAGTGTCATGTTTTATATCGCCGCCATCTCGGCGGAAACGTAATGGCGGCCACCCAAATGTTCAAAGCTTAAATCAAATTATGACTAACCTAATCATCCGATCTCTACCAAATTTTGCAACAACATACCTTTATGAAGGGAGCATCCTTTGACAAATCTAATAGGTCATTAACCTAATAGTTTGCGGATGGCGGCCATCCTTGTGTCAAAATCGATTACCCCTATTAATTCGAACACGGTGAAACCGAATGGAATGAAATTTGGTACAGAGGTAGCACTAGCAAAGGGCACCTCAGTGTCATGTTTTATATCACCGCCATCTTGATGGAAACGTAATGGCAGCCACACAAATGTTCAAAGCTTAAATCAAATTACGACTAACCTAATCATCCGATCTCTACCAAATTTTGCAACAACATTCCTTTATGGAGCAAGCATCCTTTGACAAATCTAATAGGTCATTAGCCTAATAGTTTGCGGATGGCGGCTATCTTTGTGTGAAAATCGATTCCCCCTATTAATTCGAACACGGTGAAACCGAATGGAACGAAATTTGGTACAGAGGTAGCACTAGAAAAGGCCATCTCAGTGTCATGTTTTATATCACCGCCATCTTGACGGAAACGTAATCGCGGCCACCTAAATGTTAAAGGCTAAAATGTAATTACGACCAACCTAATAATCTAGTCTCTACCAAATTTTGCAACAACAAATCTTTATGTGGGAAGCATATTCTGACCAAACTGCTAGATCATCAGCCCAATAGTTTGCAGATGGTGGTCAAGTATGTGTGCAAATAGATTCCCCCTATCAATTCAAACACGGTGAAACCGAATTGAACGACATTTGGTACAGAGGTAGCACTAGCAAAAGGCACCTCAGTGTCATGTTTTATATCGCCGCCATCTTGACGGAAACGGAATGACGGCCACCCAAATGTTAAAAGCTTAAATCAAATTACGACCATCCTAATAATTTGATCTCTACCGGATTTTGCAACAACATGCCTTTTTGTGGAAAGCATCTTATGACTGACTACAAGGTCATCAGCCCAATAGTTTGCAAATAGCGGCCAATTATGTGTGAAAATCCATTCCCCAGATCAATTCAGACACTGTGAAACCGAATTGAATGAATTTTTTTACAGAGGTAGCACTAGCAAAGGGCATCTCATATTCATGTTTAATATCCCTATAGCACGTTGTATTTCAACAAGCTACTACAACCAACATTCAATTATACTCTTTGAAAAGGACAAAGAGTTATAACAATACCCATGCATTTAGGAGAAAGTAGGCTATATGTTCTTTACTGAACATCTTGTTATATACTGTAATTATGCGAAGAATATACCGCGAATGCAACTAGTCAACTACACAGCTGATGGCGACAAATTGACGCCATCTTGTGATCTTTTCTCATTGGCTCTCAAATATGCAGTTGGCTCTCAAAGATAAAATTGGCAACAGCCGACTACACGCTGTCGATTGACAACTATCTACTACCGAGAAGCAACTTCACATTGTGAATGACGCCATAAGAGAGCACGGGTCAGCCTTCAACTACAGTCTGCCGTCTGTCCACTACCGTCTGCCGACAGCGCATTGTGGGTAGAGCTTAACATTCGGCCGTTGTCCAAACCACTGTGGTGTTAGGAATGACTGAGTGAGTCACCGACCAATGTATTTGGTTCTATACTATGCACGGACCAAGAAACCTCATCACTCATTAACACCATCCCTCATAGTCCGCGATGCACATTCCTCTCAGGTTCACGCAGCCTAGACTCGAGCAGAACATAGTTAAGCTCTATCCACAATGCGCAGTCGGCTGACAGTAGTGGGTAGTTGACAGTCGGCATTTGAAGTGAGACCCGTGCTCTCTTATGGTGTAATTTCACAATGTGTAGTTGTATGTCGGTAGTAGATAGTTGACAATCGGCAGTGTGTAGCCGGCTATCGCCAATTTTATCTTTGACTGCCAACTGCATATTTAAGAGCCAATCAGAAAAGATCATAAGCTGACGTCACTTTGTCGTTTTCCTGCTCGTCATCAGCTGTGTAGTTGACCAGTTGTATTCGCGGTATATTCTTCGTATAAGTTCGTTGTTATCTTTATATATATAATTCTACGACACGTGTGTATGTGATTGAACTCCTCCTTAACGTCTGGACCGATTTTGGTGACAATTTTTATGTATATTAGTGTGGGCCCATGTATGGTTTAGATTCACAATTTGACCCAGTAGGTGGAATGAACACAATTTTAGAACCACAATTTACACACAATTTTATAACCACAATATATAGTCAGAAAAGTCGTCATGGAAACCGTTAGCCTCAGTGAAAGATGTATTTGGACTGTTTGTCTCTGCACGTTAGAGCCACCTGGTCGCAACCTGTGCAACTACCGCCATACCATACACTCCACCCGCGGCGTAAAGTTGTGTTTTGTACCAAAGGTGGCAGTGATGTAGAATTCTACTGTTTGTCTCTGCACATCAGAGCGTTTCAAAGTCCCGTATGCTTATTAAATCCATTTTATAATAGATAGCGCACGACTAAATTCAACAAACGAGCGACGACGCGCGATGCGTTTCAAAAAGGTCCCGTATGCGTTCTAATACCATTCGACCGATAGCGATGAAACTTGGGTGTGATGTTGTGTACACTCCAGTGAAGGATTCTGGCTTAGTAAATTCATTTTTCAATAGGTAGCACACGAGTAGATTCAACAAATGAGCGACGACGCGCGAAGCGTTTCAACAAAATCCGTATAAGTTTATATAGCATTCATCGATTGCGATGAAACTTTGATGAGTTGTTGTGTACATCTACGTGAAGGTTTCAAACTTAGTAAATCCATTTCACAGGAGGTTGCGCACGAGTAGATTCAAAAAATGAGTGACGACGCGCGAAGCGTTTCAATAAGGTCCCGTAAGCGTTCAAATACCATTCGTCCGATTACGATGAAACTTGGGTGAGATGTTGTGTACACCCTACGGAAGGTTTCTGGCTTAATAAATCCATTTTACAATAGGTAGCGCACGAGTAGATTCAACAAATGAGTAACGGCACGCGAATCCTTTAAAGAAAATCCCGTATGCGTTCATATGTCATTCATCCGATTCCGATGAAACTATGATTAGTTGTTGTGTATACGTCACGGAAGGTGTTCAACTTGGTAAATCTATTTTACAGTATTGTTAGCGCACGAGTAGATTCAACAAATGAGCGATGGAGTGCGAATTGTTTCAACAAAGTCCTGTATGCGTTCATAAACCATTTACCCGATTGCGATGAAACTTTGGTGAATTGTTGTGTACACTCCAGGAAAGGTTTCTGGCTTAGTAAATCCAGTTTTTAATAAGTAGCGCACGAGTAGATTCAACAAATGAGTGACAGCGCCCGAATCATTGAAACAAAATCCCGTGTGCGTTATATGCCATTTATCCGATTGCGATGAAACTTTGGAGAGTTGTTGTGTACGCTCCCACGAATGTTTCTAGTGTGTGCTGGGCTTTGATGTTCCTTTCAACACAGCTTCCAGAGATGACTTCAAATGCTTTTCGACAAACAGTTCACTATCGGCATGTGCACGTTTTAGATAGTGAAACTTTTGCCGAATGCTATTTCGCACACGGAAAATGTGTTTTATAATTGACTCCCTGTTGTTGGCATGATACCTGAACAAATGACGTTCAGAAAAGCAATGCAGCTACTTAAATATAAATCAAATGATTAATCCCCATGCGGTAGCGTCCGTTGTTGATGTTGCGCGGAGAAACAAATAGTGAGTTGGCCATTAAGAAAGCACTCCGAGCAGCACGACTGCTTGCGAATCCCAAAAGTAAACTACGTTTTAGAAAGCGTGCCCGAGTTATTCCCGTACCGAAACGTGGTGGATTTTTACCTGCGGTGTTTGCTCTACTAGCAGCTCTGGGTTTACTTCTTGGAGGAGCAAGTGCAGTAGTACGAACGGTGAAAGCTGTTGAGAAGGCGAAGCAACAGCTGAAGGAATGTGAAAGACATAATAAAACTATGGAAGCCATAGCACTGCGTGGTAAAGGTGTGAATATGAAGCTAGCACCCTACAAGAAAGGACTTGGCATTTACATGTCGCCAAAAAACGATTAATAGACGCACTGCCACGACGAGCCATGACGCATGAGGAAGTTATAAAATATGCAAAACGGTTGAAGATTTCGCACCTTCGAGGCGTGTTTATGCGCAATCGACTACCGCCTCGACTACAGAGCCATGAAAGTGCAGTTGTCAATTTGGATGACAGTCATGGACCGGGAACGCATTATGTGGCCTATGAAAAGCATGGGCGCACCGTGTGGTACTTTGACAGTTTTGGAAAGCTTCCTCCTCCGACAGAGCTTGTTCGTTATTTTGGAAGCAGTGCAACAATGCACTATAATGTGAAACGAGTTAAAAATTTTAACACACAACAGTGTGGTCGTCTATGCTTGACTTTTCTATATAAGACCCAGCACGCTGGGTGATGTGTTCATTATGACAATAGAAAGTAGAACGTTTACAGTGCACGGACAAGGTGCGGAAGTAACCATCGACTTTTATCCTCCTATTGAATTGGTACAAGGACCTTATGTGCTGGGACTTGTTTCGTTTGAAGGCTATAAGAGAATCTATAACATAATTGAAGGTGTCAACGATAAGTTCTACTATGATGACAATGAGTTAACACTACCGCCTGGCAGCTACACCGTAGATGATATTCACGATCACATCTACACAACTCTCATCGAGGAATTTAGTCTAATAGCATTTCTTGACGGGACACGCAAGTTTGAACTCATAGCCAACAACGTGACACATCGCTGCAGTATTCTTTCTTCTTTTAAGATTGATTTTAAATCTGAACCGGATTCGATCGGACCATTGTTGGGCTATTCGCCACAAGTGTTAGTACCAACCATGCTCCACAAGTCTGACCAAGCGGTGAAAATTATTGAAGGTCATCACGTATCTGTCAGGTGTAATATTATCACAGACGTCTACACCAATCAAGATCCATCACATTCGCTCTACGATTTTATTATCACTTCACCTGGCGGCTACATCATCCGCGATAACCCGTCGGTGGTGCTCTATCATCCTGTGAGTGTGACCAACATCAGGAATATTACATTACGACTAGTGAATAGAAACCAACGTCTCATCTAGTTAGACCAGCTTACACCCGTGACCTACAAACTGTATCTGAAGCCAGCATGAAACAAGTGTATAAAGCGGCAACGCTGTCGAGAGCAGGTGTTAGTTGTGCTCAAAAGGTGTACAGGTTAACACGTGTCAACAAGTAGATCCTACAACAACTTGGTTACACCTTACGCCATGAATTCAATTCTCGAAGTGACAAACACGGTCGAAGTACAGGAGGGTATTGTAAGAATTGAACACCATTCCTACCAACCGTATACTCTGGGACTAAATAACAATAATGAGATTCGCATTACTATTAATCAACAAGATATCTACACGCTATCACATGAAAGTTACATCCAGATTGAAGGCCAACTTACTAAATTGGATGGCACCACCCCAACAACGTCAAAGTTGTCCAACGATGCTTTGGCCTTTCTGTTTTCTGAGGTTCGCTACGTGATCAACGGCATTGAAGTTGATACTACTCGAAATGTTGGCATAACAAGCAACATGAAACTTTACCCCTCGTACGGAAGTGAAGAAAGTAAAGCTTTTTGTATGGCCGATTGGTGTCCCGACTCAACTAACGACTGGATGATTAACACTGATGGTACATTTACTGGTCATTTACCTCTAACATTAATGCTAGGCTTTGCAGAGGATCATAAGCGCATTGTTGTGAACGCCAGACAGGATCTGATTCTTGTACGAGATAGGAGTGATTATAATGCGCTAAAGGGTGCTGATGCAGCGGCAATAGATTCAAAAATTCTACTGCAACGAATTCTATGGAAGGTACCGCACGTCACCCTATCGGATTAGAATAAATTGAGTCTGCTCAAGACTGTGGAGAAGGATATAGCTTTACTCATTCAATTTAGAAGCTGGGAGCTGCAAGAATACCCGGTACTACCACTTTCTGATACACATTCTTGGTCTATAAAAACCTCACGGTACACAGAGCGGCCTCTCTACGTCATTGTCGGATTTCAAACAGATCGCAAATATCAACAGAATAAAGATGCATCAAAATTTGATCACATCCAGTTACGAAATATACGACTCTTTTTGAACGGTGTTACGTTTCCCTACGAGGGAATGGATTTAAACTTTACCAAGATAAATATGGTAAGCTCTATGACATGTTTGTAAACTTTTAGTAATCCTATTATCAGAAAGAAGCATGTCCGCTATTATCACCGCAAGACTTTAAGTCCAAGGCACCTCTGGTTGTGCTGCACTGATCATATTTGGAGGAGTCGATGAAGGAGACAACTATTGATATGCGGATAGAATTTGAAACATCTGCAGTTATTCCAGAAAAACAACAGCCTATTTTCTTATTGTTCACGAGGCACAGGTGTTTTATCAACCGCTGCCCAACATGGTGACCAGAGTATAAATAGCACGTCTTACTGCATTGCCCTTCACAGTCATGGAAAGCTACGATGAAGTCACCCCCACCCCTCCAAGGGGGACAACAGACCTTAAATGTGAACGTCGGTCGCACAGTACAAATGAGGATTCGAGGTTTATCATCTATCGCTCCCTGGTGAGTGAAGCTATTACCGCCTATTCCAAGGCTCACTCTGTACAAGGAATATTGCCCTTGAGTGGATACCGGGCGCTAAAGCCGCCTTGGCAATCCGAGGGAGACGGTGCCATTATTTGCATTAGACATGATCCGAAATTGCCAATTTAGAACCCATACTTCATTCATTTTTATTTTTAAAGGATTAGAGGCACACTAAATTCTAATACCGTTAAACCAGACCACGATATAGCTTTACAGATCATATAACTCGCCTCCAAAGCCAATTTTCCTTTTACACACAACATTTAGGTGTAAGTAGAGAGTAAGAAATGTCGAGGCTAGATACACATTTAGCAGTTACATGTGCCTCATATTCCCCTTAAGTCCCCATGGACACGAAACGTCAGACAAGCATGGGCAACAGCGCCAGTTGCACTATGGCAACTGGTAGCCACAGTCAAAACTAGGTGTCAACACCAATCCCGGTTAGGCCCCACACCATAGGTACTCTTAAGTTGCATCGTACCAAATAGGAAATGCCGATTTAACGTCATTTATAATAGTTCCATACTTATAATATGTACAGTGCATATATGTCTTCTCTGGTCATATATTTTAGACACGGCCTCACATGTGTTACACGCATACATCAGCATTCGAGGTCAATCCTCTGCTCGACAAGCGGATGTAACTAGAGCCGTCTCGCTCACTCAGCAATATACGCTTTCTCCCTAGTAACAACTCTTTGCGGCAAGTCATACCGACAGGCACGCGCCTACATAGCCATGCATCAGCCAGGTCATTCACTCAACTGGCATACACATAACGAACCACGGAAAGGTTCCTTTACCATATGAGGCTATCTACACATTTAATATGCATACACTCTCATACAGGACGCACATTTTTAACCAACTTAATCGCACGCAGATTTCAATACACGGTCACGACCATTAGGCGACCGACTACAGATCCAATCACCTTTCACAAGGGACAACTCATTAACGCACCATTCCCATACAACTGTATTCACTGCACACAGTTAATCGGAACCGACACATAACTTAATTATTTATATATATACCTTCGGTAGTGGCCGATGGCCAATTCAAACACAATAACCAGATGTAATAAGTAATAGGCGAATTAACATTCCCATGGTTAATGTCCACATTTAGGAAATCGGTACACAAAATTTTTACTTGCATGAATTTAGAAAGTGCACGGATTCCAGCATTCACCCCATATTAAGGCGGGATGACAGCCCGGTCCTATACATTATCACCGAGTAGGCCACTAATTTTACACATATGGCCAAGCATAATACATTACTGGACGTACAATACAATTTATATAGCGAACGCCCTTACTCCATCAGTAGCGGAAGCATACACAGGGCGTACAAATCTTTCCACACGATACCTATATACTTATGAAATTACAGAAATAAAAATTTTCGATACACCCGTGAGTTGACCGATTGAAGATTACATGTCCTTAGTATAACGATTACTAACACACTACTGTATCATCACAGACAATTCTTAGTTTATGGCGATAGGTATACAACAGAGTTATTACAAGAGAGGGTAGGACGCGCAGACATTCTATCCGCACAAGCCCACGGGTTCACAACTCGCAAAAGCACATCCATCTCAGAAGAGATCGTGCCTTTCTTTAAAAGCACTTTCGCTTATTACCATAATATTTTGATAAGATTTACACCATACTCCGGCCATACATAAGTTACCATACGTGGTTTCAAAATTAATTGCGTGGACACCGCAATGGCACAGGTTAGCAGCATTACACACATACAGTGGCCTAGCATCTACATTAACACAGGTTAGCGGCCTTTCGCTAATGCAACGAAATATTCGTACAATAACACAGATTAGCGGCCTTTCGCAAAGGCACAGACATAGTCGTACAATAACACAGGTTAGCGGCCTTCCGCAACTGCAAAGATGTATTCGTACAATAACACAGGTAAGCGGCCTTCCCTACAGGCCAAAGCGTATTAACACTAATGACATAGTGTAGCGACATTCGATATAATTCCGCACACAATCTCACTATTACACAGGTTGGTTACTACCACTACGGGCAGCAGAATTTGATACAATTACACAGGTTATCATACCGTCCGAGCATTAGACTCTATAGGTCATCTGAACAAACAATTAGGAGACACTTGGAATAAGGATAACTTATACTTACGTAGATTACATTTTCCATACACTGTAATCCAGGCTACATTCTTTAATACATGTCAATCACTTCTCACACTCAGTACTGCAAACTGCTCATAGACAGTGATGCGCGCTCCATACACAATGCCGGAAGCGAGGATTGTGTACACAGCATCTCGACTTACGAGACGCAGGGACTCCAAAACTCACACGTCACGTACGGAACTCATGCCGTTATCACATACTCCTTTTATATATATATATATTTCTCCTCACAGGGGATCTTTAATTTTTAATTCTATTTAACAGTGGCATTGACCACACAATACCGTCATAAAGAGAGACAGGATGAACAGTTTTCCCACGAGGTGACTTCATCATTAGTCGACGGAGTAGGGACTCCATTCAACTTATAATTATAATTATAATTATAATCATGTCATTCAAGCCGACGACCGACTGGACTCCTAGGTAACCTATGGGATTGGGGCTACACCTCTAACAGCCGACGTAGGAAACCATTTATCATCCTTCCGCTAAGTATAAACTGTTCGCCATGATCTGGTATATGCCGACATGATATTCGATAATGAATTCACGAAGTTACTTCGTTAGTGCCACAAGGCTCCAATGGGACCACAAGTCCTTATATAGATCCCCTTTAATTAATATCTACCCAATAGATACACACTTATCATCAAAGTCATAAGTTGGCCGCATGGAAATTTCGTATTTTCGTTTTGAGGCAGCGTAACACGACGTGGTACATATCACTATATGTCCATCAGCACACATTGAAGCCATGGCCCATAAATGTCCTAAAGTGGACCTAGGCGAGTTATGCCAAGGGTAAATTACCTTCTACCCTCCTAGGTCAACACTCTAGGATGCATATCAGCCATGAGCGCATAGATAATTCAGGCAGCCACTACGTCCATGGGCCATAAGTATCCTATGGTTTCCTAGGCGAGTTATGCCCAGGGCAGATTAATTTCTACCCTCCTGGGTCACCGTTCTAGAATAAATATCAGCCATGAACATAGGACTGCCTGGTTTTGTAGATAACGGTTAACAAAGGCCCAATGATTTTATTTTCTACAAACATTAAGTATCCACTTGAGTCCGCAAACATGTTATACACACTAGGAATACATCATCTCCACATCAACACATTGCGTTTTGGGACTACAACATATAGCTCTCACTTCCATACCGCAGGATGCCCCGTAAATGTAGCCCATTTTTGCTACTCCACGGACATTCCGACATTTGCGGAATACAATATTCGCTCTGGATATACATATTACTGCGCCCCGCATTATTTTTTCATTTTCCCGAAGTGAGTGGGAGTAAACCACGGAAACACTTTTCTACAGAGCGACACCCAGCATTGTTACATCCACATTGAATCGCCATATGCTTCCATACATTCACAGTACACTCTAGTACACTCTGTACATTAGGTACAAGAAACTAAGTATTTTTTATATATATCATTTTGCATTTTCCCGAAGTGAGTGGAATTAAACCACGGCAACACTTTTTCTACACGGTGACACCCAGCATTTTACATCCACATGGAATCGCCAGATGCTTCCATACATTCACAGTACACTCCGTAAATTAGGTACAAGAAACCCAGTATATTTTTTATATATATAATTTGCCCCATTTGAATACGATATCATGACAGCATCATCCCAACATTGTTCCCCACCGGAGGAACATGCTTTATTTCCCAATACGCAGACGAGAAGTCACTGACTTACACCCAGATTATATCATACACAGGCTGTCTAGCAAGCGACAATGCGTACATGACAAACACTCCAGTCGATGCCCAACAAGTGCGTTTGACAGTTCATTCACTGTATGGCAACAAACCGCCATGCTCTATACTCACTCCTAGCGCTCAGGTCGAATCAGCGTAGCGCGCCGATAAACATTACTCCCACGGAGTACGCCGGCCAATAAGCACCGTAGGTTCCGCCTCGCGGTAGCCGATATCTGATACCTTACGTACACACACATTATCTCAAGTCACACCTCCCACGTGACAAGTAACCCGCAAGCAGCCATTATTTGTACTAACCAATCGCACTCTCGCGCGCTGAATTCAAATAACGGTGCGGTCGGAACATATGATTCTCGGAGTATACCATACCTACCAGGGTAACCAAACATTTTTATTTACGCCCAGCCCCCTAGGGTACGCCACCATCATCCCCTAACAATAACACCCCCAGAAAACCAAATGCCACATACATAATTCAAGAATCAACGACTACATCAACATAATTACACATCTACACAAATTATTACCTCAATGAACTCAGGTAGCCTCGTGTCCAAGCCCAACGACCCCAGGGAGGGCTATGACATGAGAGAAATGTGCAAATTCCGCAAACACAGCGCGACGCTCCTATAAAATCTCCGGAAGGTCATGCCTCTGGATCAGTCTGTCTCAGTGTTACCTGCGTGCCGAATCGCTGCTGGAAGCCGAAAGGTAAGTGTCTTAAGCGATCACTACACACACATTCAATCACACTCCCATCCCCCTGTGCTTGGATTGTGATAATTACTTATTTTTATTAACTGCACTGCTAATTACAGGAGTACTTCAAATCCGAAGTACTCATTAAACTCAAACATAAGTAGAAGCCAATGGTCTTTTCATTTATTTAATTAGTTGATAAGATCCTACCCTCTTACCTTCCCCGCTAGGTAGGATCTAGTATTAGCACTGTTATTTAATTGCTTCGAGACGTCAGCAGAGCGTCACAGCCACAGCGCTGACACCAGCAGGCTCGCTCCCAGATCGCCTGCTTACGATTCACATCAGACCGCTTAGCGCCGATATCGCGCACAGAGCACTAAGTAAACCCCCCTTCCTTTCACACTCACACCCTGAACTATCCCGCCAAGCAGTACCTTGGGGAGTTCTCCTTTCAGATCGTGCTGACGATCCCAAGCCACTAGCTAAACACCACCTCTTACACGTAATTGCTAAGCTTTCCCCCTAAACACATTTATTTCAACCCTTAGATTAATACTTTGTAGAGGCTATCCTCTCAGGTACCCTACAATATCACCGCATCTGGTTTCCTATCTACCAGATGGATTCATGTCTACGTTTGGTTAGTGTGACAGGGCATACAAACACTGTTGCAATCAAAATAAAATCGAGGATGACGTCACCAAAGCCTCATGTCGTCATGTTGGAGAGTGGGCAGATCCCCTAAACTGCAAATGTGGTCGTTGCTCAACAAGTCGAGACGCCGATGCGGTATTTGAGAGTTATCGTACAATGGTGAGTGTAGCTATTCAAGCCTACCATAAAGCAGAATTTCTTCGTGAAATGCCGCAGCATCTGATCCCATATTTACCAGCTGGATTTCTATCCACATACGATGCACGTGACATTTATCTCAACTGGGATAAGCCACCATTACATCGCCGTATGTCAGCGGATGTTGCAGCCTGCCGCACCTGTCGTAGACATTTCATGCATCGAGGAGAATCTCGCACCGATTGGGATGGACCAAATCCTATGATAAAAGATTGTAAACGATGTACTGATAAATTTATGAATACAATTATGTGTAATTGATTCTTTGATTATTTTATTTTCCTGCACCTAGCCAATCAGTTAGTTGTTATGAAGCAGTGGTAGTGGACGGTGTGTGTCATCTGTCGCCATGCCGAGAACATTGATTATTGATGTGCAGGGTTTCAAGGTGAACGGAAATAAGTTTGTATTTAAAGAAGTTGGAATGATTGACTGCACAACCATGTGGGCACCAAGAGAAACCAGTTTTGTCTTTGAACCACCGTTTCCATTGCATTTGCAGTCGGACGAGGACAGAAGGCAAACAGAGTGGTTGCAACGCAATTTGGGACTAGTCTGGACAGAAGGTGACATTCCTTACCATCATCTAACACTTGTTCTGACAGCTCACTTGTTTGGCGCTGACCTTGTCTTTGTAAAGGGAAGCGAAAAAAGGAATGGTTGCATCAGTATGTTAATTCAACATGTCAACCTGTTGACCATCATGAACTGGTATGTCATGCACTGCACAACTTGTCCGGACCTGATGAACCTCTACAAAATAAAGCACTTCAAAACGTTTCAAACATTTTTGATTGGCTAGCTTGCAATGCTTGTCTAAACTTGCATGTTGAGCGTAAAGCGCTGTAACGTCAACTACAGTGTGAGACATACCATCGATCAGTGTGGACGTGTAGTATTATGGCTGCAAGTGAAGGTTTGGACGTCAACCCCACGGAGCGAGCTATTGTCAAGTTTTCGCCTGCAAAAAGAAGCTCGATCGTTTCAGTGACTAGGAATTGATGCTTTGCCCAAGGCGTTCCTCTTTTATGTTGCTTCAAACGCGGTGAAAAATATTTGGCCCAGTGTACCTAGTGAATGGGACAGAGACCCTGGTCTGCTCGAACTACAACCATGCACTGACTTTAGTCAACACCAGCAAGTGTCTATTACTAAAATGCCATCCATTAGACAGTGTGGATCGTGTCAGCTCATCAAATTGACCGCGGACATGCAAATATAAAGTCATGTAAACACGTTGTTTCATCATTCCATGGTTGCGATGAAGAAGAGGAAGAAGAGGCGGCAGCAGCAGTATCGCCAGCGCCAGAAAGTAAGACAACGTTTGAAAAAGATATTCATTCTTTCGTTTATTTGCAAATGGGAGTGTGTCCCCCAGTGGCAAATTAGATATACATAACAAATAAATAACTGTACATAACAATTCACTAACAATTAACCTGGAGTATTTACACAAATAGTCAGTCTTTTCTTAAACACACCCATATATTTGGGAAAAGGCTCTAAGACCGCGGCAGTTAGAGAGTTCCAATTATCAATGGCACGGTTTACGAAAGAATATTTACCATAATTTGTTCGCTGTGGTCGGCCCTTAACTTTGAAAGGATGATCGCTCCTACCCATGTAAGTAGGCTTTTCCATACGTTTGCTAAGCTCGCCCCATGCTGGTTGATTTGTATACGTGTTGTACATAGCGCAGACTCTAGATTTCATCTTCCTAGCCGCAAGTGATTCCCACCCAAGTTTCTTTAACATACGGCTCACACTGCTCCTGGGATTAAAGTCACTAAGCACAAATCTAGCGGCCTTTCTTTGTACCATTTCCAACTCATTTATGAGCCCTACTTGATATGGATCCCAAACCGCCGAGGCGTATTCCAGAATAGGTCTTACAAGTGACAAATATCCTAATTCTTTAGCAGAGGTACTACTTCCTTTTAATACCCTCATTACAAAGTGCAGGGATTTGTAAGCTTTAGAAACTACACATCCTATATGACTTATCCATTTCATATCATATCTTACGTGAACGCCCAAATATTTGCAAGAATCTTCTTCTACAAGTATTTCCGAGCCAATGTTATATTGAAAATCTAGCCTTCGCACTTTCCCTATTTTTATTAGACTACATTTTCTTGTGTTTAATTTTCATTTTATTTTCAATCGCCCACTTATAGACCAGGTTCAGGTCATCTTGAAGTACTGCATTGTCTTGTGAGTCATGTACCTTTCGATATATTACACAATCACCCGAAAACAATCGACAGTCACTGCGAATCCCATTTGGTAAGTCATTTATAAACGCCAAAAATATCAAAACTTCCAATTACGCTGCCCTGAGGGATACCCGACGTTACGGTAATTTCATCCGAGAATCGGCCTTCAACTTTCACTTTCTGTGAACGACCCGTCAAAATTTCTTGGATCCATAAAATTACGCTTCTATCAATCTTCGTCGAAGCTAATTTATGGAGTAGCATGTCATGCGGCACGACATCAAATGCCTTCGCAAAATCTATAACTACGGCGTCGACTGAAACTCCATCGTCTAACGATTCCCTAATATCTTGAAAAAGTGATAGCATCTGACTCTCGCATGAGTAACCTTTCCTAAATCCATGCTGCCTATCATTAAACCATGATAATGTTTCCCACTGTTCCCTCAAGTAGTCGGAAATGAGATGCCCCATCTGTTTACAAACGATGGACGTAATACTAACCGGCCTGTAGTTGCAAAAAAATCAAGTCTGCTCCCTTAAATATTGCGACTACCGTAGATCTTTTCCAGTCATCCGGGATTTGCGCATTGTTTATGGACACATTAAACATCACCTCTACGTATCGTGCCACGGCCCTACCTCCTAGTTTGAGTACTTCACTAACAATATTAGCAGGACCCTTCGATATATTGTAACGTAATTTTTGTATTAGCTTTACAATTGATGACTGGTTTATTTGGAGAAGTGGAGCCCCTGATTCACCATTAAGGTCCAACACACAGCTATTGGATTTATTGAACATACTACCATAAAAGACATTTCATTCATTGGCAATGGCCTGCTTCTCAGTGATTAATTTACCGTCCCCGGGCATTATCATCGACAAATTATTTGAATTTCCCTTTCTTCTCTTAACTTAACTGTAAAAACTGTTCCACCCATCGCCTCCCGAACCAAGTAAACCTTGCATATAATTGTCATGAGCAGCCCCCTTTTTTAAGACGAGCTCTCTTGATAAGGACTTAAATTTCAACATATACTTGTCACTATCATGTCTTTTCTCTTATATATAATCCAAAACTGACTCATCACCGCAGGGCTCAAACCACTAGACATAGGAAGCTGAAATTTTGCACGTTAGTTGATCCGACTATGTAGAGGCTCACTAAGAAACGTTTTTTGAAAATTCAATTTGTAAGTGACTTTTTTCGACCCTTTGGCAATGACAATCCAAAATTGACTCATCGACGCAGGGCTCAAACCACTAGACATAGAAAGCTGAAATTTTGCATGTTGGTTGATCCGAGTATGTAGAGGCCCAATAAGAAACGGTTTTTGAAAATTCAATTTGTAAGTGACTTTTTTCGGCCCTTTGGCATTGACAATCCAAAATTGACTCATCGACGCAGGGCTCAAACCACTAGACCTAGAAAGCTGAAATTTTGCATGTTGGTTGATCCGAGTATGTAGAGGCCCAATAAGAAATGGATCTTGAAAATTCAATTTGTAAGTGACTTTTTTCGGCCCTTTGGCACTGAGCAAGGACAGTCGGTAAAATGTTCGGATTTAGCTCATTTTAAGCCGCCACATACGAGAAACAATACTCGGAGGTCCTGTAGGGACCCCGAAACACACTTTTTAAGTTCCTAAAATGAACGGTTTCGGAGATATTCCCAAATAACTGTGTTCCCTCTGAGAAACAGATCAACGTTACTATGGCAACCGCTGAAATTTCGCAGACCGGGGATAGTTTTCTGGCAATATCTCGAAAACCGTTCGTTTTAGGGCCTTAAAACGCTGGGTTCGGTTCCCACTTCTTTGAAGTGGAAACCACGAACATTGCTCCTCACATTGATACGCGCAAAAAGAGCTATAATCCATATTTCTACGATCAAATCGACTCGGAAAGTCTCATCTCTTATATATAATCCAAAACTGACTCATCACCGCAGGGCTCAAACCACTAGACCTAGGAAGCTGAAATTTTGCATGTTGGTTGATCCGAGTATGTAGAGGCTCACTAAGAAACGGTTTTTGAAAATTCAATTTGTAAGTGACTTTTTTCGGCCCTTTGGCATTGACAATCCAAAATTGACTCATCGACGCAGGGCTCAAACCACTAGAACTAGAAAGATGAAATTTTGCATGTTGGTTGATCCGAGTATGTAGAGGCCCAATAAGAAACGGTTTTTGAAAATTCAATTTGTAAGTGACTTTTTTCGGCCCTTTGGCACTGAGCAAGGACAGTCGGTAAAATGTTCGGATTTAGCTCATTTTAAGCCGCCACATCCGAGAAACAATACTCGGAGGTCCTGTAGGGACCCCGAAACACACTTTTTAAGTTCCTAAAATGAACGGTTTCGGAGATATTCCCAAATAACTGTGTTCCCTCTGAGAAACAGATCAACGTTACTATGGCAACCGCTGAAATTTCGCAGACCGGGGATAGTTTTCTGGCAATATCTCGAAACCCGTTCGTTTTAGGGCCTTAAAACGCTGGGTTCGGTTCCCACCTCTAACCACGAACGTTGCTCCTCGCATTGATACGCGTAAAATGAGATATATTTTATATATAGAGGTTGCTTTTGGGGCTCGGATACGATCGTGATTTTGAGTCTAATTTTATACTCTTTCGGCTGGTTGTTGTAAGCGAGCTTTCAGAAGTTTACTCGAATTTACAATGTTAAGATACTTTCTATTTTGCACGGTATGCTTTCATTTTCTTTATAAATTTGTTTTTCCTTAACTGAATATTTTTGTTTGCCAATTTTGATCTGCTCTTTTTCGTTTTTAACCATGATGTGCAACGTTGATTCGCAGTCGAATGTGTCGTATTCTACCGGCTGTCACGTTAATTATTATTGTTTCTTAATTACTCTTACTGAGGAATTGGGCAAACTTATTTCAATAAAGTTGTTGTTTTGTCTTTCACGGCCATTGAATCCCCGCACAAGGCACGGCTTAAACCTAGAAAAGTTGCTGAGTTGTACTAATGGAGTAATGGTGCAGCAGAAAAGAGGAGAATTGAAGCTTTTGAAATGTGGTGATAAGGGATAATGATGATCAGATGGGTAGTTAGGGTAACAAATGAAGAGGTATTAAGACGAGTGGGAGAGGAGAGATGTTTCTGGCGACTGCTAATGAAGAGAAGAGATAGGAGGGTAGGACACGTATTATGACACCCAGGAATAGCAAGCTTACTGTCGACCAAATTATTATGTGCACTCGAATTTGATGGTTGTTTGTGAAGTAGCCAATAGACCTCCATAAAATCCAATGACATCATCATTTTCGACGTTCGATTTTACGTTAGTTCATGTAGGTTTGGAATTTTTAATTTATATTTTAATATTTTTTTATCGCAGTTGAAACACAAAAAGTGCCCCTTTTTAGCGTGTTTCAACCATGCGTCACATTTAAGAATTATTATCTCACAAACCCGTAATCAGATCGAATCCGAATTTTAACACAATATACATTGGAATGTTGTATAACTGGTTTATTAATTTCAAAATTTTGTGTGTTCAAG
Source organism: Meconema thalassinum (assembly GCA_946902985.2). Taxonomy (NCBI): domain Eukaryota; kingdom Metazoa; phylum Arthropoda; class Insecta; order Orthoptera; family Tettigoniidae; genus Meconema; species Meconema thalassinum. The sequence continues at coordinate 795,605,124 of OX336388.2, read as the reverse complement.
AACGAATGTTGTTATTATTTTTGTAAGGTAACTCTTTCTCGGCTCGGGGTCGTTGGAAAATGTAGTTCTTGGTTGCGTTGTAATCCTTATACATCAAAAAGTTATGCTGTATGACTGTGAAATAGGTAAATTTATTCACTTATTTTATATCGGTTTGTATTTGTACGGAGAATTAAGACATGGTTCACCAGCTAGCCGCTCCGGGAAATGCTATACAGCGTTGCTGATATGGAGGCCATCACTTCCGAGCGAGACGTGCCATGACGCGTGATGTAGCCCATCTTGGCAATGATGTACTGCTTTCACCGGAGCGGCTAACTGGTGAACCATGTCTTAATTCTCCGTACAAATACAAACCGATATACAATAAGTGAATTAATTTACGTATTTCACAATCATACAGCATACCGTTTTGATGTATAAGGATTACAACGCGACCAAGAACTACATTTTCAAACCATCCCGAGCCGAGGAAAAGTTACCTTACAAAAATAATAACAACTTTGTTTCTTGGACACAAAAAAAAAATTATAAACCTGTTATACAACATTCCAGTGTATGTTGTGTTAAAATTTGGATTCGATCTGAAGACGGGTTTGTGAGATAATAATTCTTAAATGTGACGCATGGTTGAAAAACGCTTAAAAACAGGCACTTCTTGTGTTCCAACTGTGATAAAAAATATTAAAATATAAATTAAAAATTCCAAACCTACATGATCTAACGTAAAATAGAACGACGAAAATGATGATGTTATTGGATTTTATATAGGTCTATCGGTTACTTCACAAACAAACTTCAAACTCGAGTACACATAATAGTTTGGTCGACAGTAGTTATGGATGGGAGGGTCTCAGACTAGAACTGTAGGGGTAAACCAGGGTTAAATAGATTGCCTCAGATGTAGGGTGTGGTAGCTATGTAGAAATGAAACGATTAGCTCAGGAGAGGGATACATGGAAGGCTGCATCAAACCAGTTAAAAAACTGGAGACTCAAACAACAACAATCAGGAATTTTAATTACTTAGAGAGGCATGTGGGGCAAAAGGGTCGTTGGAGAATTTCAATCCCTGGGATGTAACACTGGAAGAGACTGCATAATGTACATCAGCGGCCATGGTGAGCGATATTTAACTATAGGTCTATTAATAGGGATATGTTTACGTTCAAATCATCAATTAGTATGGCCAAATTACATCCAGAATAGCTTAAGTAAGAATACATTTAATTCCCCATATTCCGATAGATTTGCCATTCCAGTGTGCAAGAGTGCAGTTCCCTCTTCAAACAATATTCGCAATTTCTTTAACAAAGCGCAATGACACACACTTAACAGTAGCACGTGTACATTTAGACAAAACAATTTTTTCCCATGGCCAACTGTATGTGGCGTGCTCGCGAGCATCCGGACAACAAAATCGTTATGTCTCAGCAGAAGATGGCAAAACCATAAACGTAATTTTAAAATTTGTTAACATAATGTAACAACGAACCCTGCAGACGTTCACAACTCGATAAAATTCCCACTTTGCTGATCATATCAATATACTGTATGTATCAGAATATTCAGAATTAGAATGGACACACCTATAGCTGCGATTGCTGTAATAGAATAGACCAATTATCAGCAATAATGCATCGTCCCCATTGTCTTGATCGCGGGCGAAGCCGCGGGTACCTGCTAGTATTGTATAATTTCCTAATTTTCCGTTTAAGACTCCTGATTTCCCGTGTGTAATACTCAGGATCTGGGTTTTGTTACAGAAATTTAAATGGAACAAATTTATCAATAGCGCTATTTATAATTTTCAAAAAGTTAGTCCACAAGATATTAATGTGATTTCCTTCCGATGCCCATCCTACAAATAGCTCATTCAAATACCCCTGAAATTTGCCCTGATCCGCCCTGCGATACTGGAATATGATCTTATTTGCTACATCAGAGTCTAATTTTTTAATGTCACCGTATCTAATATTTAATTCAACCCCAGAATGGTCACTAATTCCTGGTACTTTCAGACAGTTAATATACAGTTCTACAGGCCTTACGAGATAAACATCTAAGGTATTATTGCCTCTAGTTGGGAAGTCAACTACTTGGAAAATTCCCCCCCCCCCCCTCCCTTAAGAATTTGTTTGCAGCGCTCTGAGCTTGACCACAGCTAGTTGACTCACCAGACCAGTCTACTTTGGGGAGGTTTAAATCTCTAGCAATTATTATGCTCTTTTTCATAGCATTACCCGTACAAGTTTTAACATACAGTGTTTCGAGAAGGGAAAAGTTATGTTTCGGTGCTCTATACGCCCCTATCACCTGAAGAGGGAATTTATTCCCTTTATCCGAAATTTGTACACATAACATTTCATGATCCGTATCAGCCCACTTTAAGAAACTAGCTATATTTTTGCGCACACAAATAAATAGCCCACCACCTCGCTTCCCCCGATCCCTTCTGTACATTTCGTAGGTCCCTTGAATTATTTCATTACTATTTATATCCTCATATAACCAAGATTCAGTAGCAATGACAATGTCCGGAGAATACGTCTCTACAATATTCCAAAATTCAATTAATTTATTTCCTAAACTCTGACAATTAACCTGCAGTAATCTCCGAGTCTCACCTCCGCAGCAAATATCCCGAAGTTGCTCCTTCTGTTCCCGTCGGCTGGCAACCTCTGGACCTGCTCCTCCTCACAATGGCTGGCACGAACCGATGACCCTGTCATGTAGGCTCCCTAGGCTGAAAGCGCCCCGTCGATTTAAATGCAGCCCGTCTCGGGCGAAGTCACGGCCACCAATCCAGCAGTCAGCATCTACGTACACTAATCCCAGTTGTGCACAAACCCAGTCCATGCGGTCATTTACAGTCTTAACTCGCCTTAATGGAATATCTCCCCGCCGAACAATGCCACTCATTATAATTTATGCATTTCTAACCATGCTTTTAGCTTTTCTGCCTAGTTCGTAGAGCTCCCCCATGATGTAATCAGCTGTAGCCCTCTTCTTCATATCGTTCGTCCCAACATGGAGCAACAACACTTTAACTTTGTCACAGTCCTCTACATTTGCTTCTTCCAATTGTTGGGTAAGCTGGTCAATTTTAATCCCCGGATAACACCGCACTTTCGCACCTGATTTCCTCGAGATATTCGCACTCCATCGTATCATAGAATCACCCATTAAGATAACATCATCCTCAGTTTGCTCCTGCACCCCCTCTTCCACACTGATCCCAGTAGAAAGCCGTTCAGTCACATCCTTCACCGTTTCCTCTGATTCAGGAAGCTTTATTCTAAGTTCCTGTATTATTTGATCCCTTACTTTGATTTGCACCCTAAAACAGTCCGATGTATCACATACTTTACAAAACCAATTCCCGACATCACAATCCTCCTTCATGACCTTAATACAGCCGAAGTGAAACCATTTCTCACATAGTCCACACTGAACACCGTTCTTCAATGTTTTACTGCACGTCGAACACTTTAAAGCATGCACTGGATCATTTGCCTGATTCACATTTGGAGTAACAGGGCCTGGATTCACTTCCACTCCACCAATAACTTACAACGCAGCTATCACTAGGGCTATAAACCACAAGTTACTAGGCCCCGTAAGCACACACAAACACCGGAAATCCCGACTACCCTTCGCATACCACAGGCCGATCCTCGCGCGATAACACTCCAGAGAACAACCCATTTAAGCACACCTGAGAGCTCGGGAAAAACACGACCTTTCACTTTGACTGCCAACTTGGATGTCCCAGACCTTAGCTGGTCAAGGTCTAGTTAACAAGACTATTGATGCACTTCCCATTGAACTGCATATTCCTGGCAATCAATTTTGTGGACCTGGAACTAAACTAGACCAGCGTCAAGCACGAGGGGATTCTGGGATCAACGCATTGGATGCTGCGTGTAGGGATCATGACATTGCTTACAGTGACAAAAATGCTGAAGTACGTCGAGTTGCAGAGACACATTCTTCTAAGAAAAACCATGCAGCGTGTGACGTCATCTACTGCTTCTATTGGTGAGAAGAATGCAGCCTTGATCGTGGCAGGAGAGATGAAGTCAAAGCTAATGATAAGTGGTGGTGGATTACTGAGGAAAAGAACAAAGAAATAAACATGAATCAAATATTGTTAATTATTTATTATTGAGGTCAGTCCACCAGCCCATAGAATTCACAAAAGTGCTTACAGTTTTCTTCTTGTAAAAAACATACAAATGTAATAAAAAATGGTTTGAAAAATGAAAGTGTTTTTTTTTATTTACTAGGTGTGGAAATATCCAAAAGGCAAGCTATTTACACCATTCCACAGAAGTTTATTGTCATATGCTGACAGTGATGTTTTATTTTGATTCACTGTATAAGCATTATGGTTCTATGGTTCTTTTGTTTGGCAAACTCATAATGAAATTGATACATTACAAATTTAGAAAAGTCAAGTAATACCATTCCCAAGTAAATTGGTTTGTTATACATGATTTCAGTCTTTGTGAATTCAATGGTAACTAAATCAGTTTCAATGACTCGTACAGAATGGATATTGGGCATTGCAATATATTTTCGTGCACCATATCGACCTTCCCAGTGGTTCACCAAATGGATAGTTCTATGTTTCCTAATATTCTCCATGGATTTACTGTAACATGCATTGTTCATTAATTTATAAAAAATTGACTCCAATGTAGTCTTGGCGTGCTGGTGATGATGAGTATTCAATTGCATGTACGGTTGGAACCATGGTTTCTGGTCAAAGCAAATAATGCGATGAATGGATTGTAGTTTCAAACCATGTTTCAAACATTGCATTCAATTTTCAATGTGTATGACGTACCGATCTTTTGAATTTAACGTTGCCAGGAACTTTTTATAGTTTGAACGTGAACTGGGAGGTAGCTGTTTTTCAACAAAATTGGCAGATCAGAATGATCATTGTGTATCTCGCGAGGGTATAATAAGTTGACTTCTAGCACATAGCCGTGTTTGTCATTGCTCAGTGCGTCTTTTAATTAAAAATTGAAACTTCATCTGAAGTCAGCCATCGAAAATTTTGATACGGAAGTGGTTTTCCCATAGCATATCCGTATAAATTGTTACAATCCAGGTAGGTGAGGTATGTTGTAGGCTGCTTTGGATTGTATGTATCCAAATATGGATTATTTGCTATGGCATATTTTTGAACAAGCGATAAAGACCGCCACGTATCCCACGTTCAAAAAAGAGCAGCATGTCGATATATGTTAATAGTTCCAGTTCTATTCCAGTTACCTTCAACATACAGTCCCAACTATATCCGGCAAGGGTGGAGTAATGGGCTGGATCTAGATTGTAAATTTCAAGACACAGCTAGCGAAAGTGTTCAACCGTGTCTGTCGAAAGTAGTATATCAATTTTGAGGTATAAATCTGCATACTCCCCCAAAGTTGATATCTTGAACACGTCCCATACTTTTGGGCGCGTAAATAGTCTTCCTCAGAAATATGACTCTTTGTTAAATCGTTGTAGAATTTATCTTTTGAGGGAAGTGCAGTTTCCTGTAAACATGCCCAATTGTTAACATAGTTATATGGAAACACCCCTTTTCGAATGCATAATTCAAATTGTTCGTCATCGGTACAGTGTTGACGTACCGAATGCAAATTGTTCGGGTGAATTCCTTGAAGTGCATCCAATGACGATGCGAGGTATCTATAGGATTCTAAATTTGCCAGTGTACCGATTATGATTTCTTACAGGTGTGTCACAAGGTAATATTGGTTTTTGACAAATGTGACAAGTGGTTGGCGTTGCAAAGACCACCTCGTCTGTATCCGACATTTGAAGCGGAATTGGATTTTCCAGGATATTGTACACCCGATCTATCAAGGCATCCAATTCGTTTAATAACCAAGCAGCAGCATCTTCATTGCGATAAGATTTGAAGTATGAAAGCGAAGGGTCATAAGAACAAATCACGTTTTGGGCCCAACTAAATGGCATGTGTTGCTGTACTTGTTGAGTGTACCGTCGTGACGGGTCCGGGTTACAAGTGTCGATGGGTGTTGTTCAACATTCAAAATATGCATATACTCTAAATGGAAGCGGGTCTTGGCGCCACACATTTTTAAATTTCATACTTGCTTTATTCTTTTCTGGAGATGTAATTTTTACAGCTGGTTGTGTGGCGCAATCAATAGTATGTGCTGTCAACTTTGGACTGCTGGAGGAATATTGCAAACAGCGATCGCATATATATATACCCTATTTTTATTCTTTGTAACTTGCGAACGAACTAGTCTGGAAAGATCTTTGATGAAACAATAATGATTACACGATTCACCTTCAATGTACAGTGAATTGAAATGCCTCTCTTGTTTGTCTTTTTCAGATGCAGTGGACCTACAACTATATCACTTTCAACTCCGTATATATTAATGGAGTAAAGTGGATTTTAGATTTAAATCAAGAGATGGCGTTGAGGTCCATTGGAAATTCTATGTCTGTTAAATTTAGACTGATCATTAATTCCATAAATTTCTTGTGATGATTACCCATACTGTGAACATTATCATTTGCAGGACTTAGCCCCGCACCAAGTGCCCAAACAAAACAATACACATCATTATTGTCAACGTTAATAACTGCTTGACTTTTTCCAACTGCTCGGTTAAATCAACGTGACGTGAACCACTGTTCATTGGATCGAATGTGCATATGTTAATTTTAAGGTGATTGATAGCCTCCAGCGATTTTCCGCTTTCTAATTAATCAAACTCGGCAAAGCGTGTCATTAATTGATCAACCATGTTTTAGTATACCAACTGTGTATATTAACAGTGCGGTACAATTCCGTTTTTTGAAATGCAAATAGATTTGATGTTTGGTTTCCACACCTTGATTAAAAAAATCACATGATAATTCAGCGTTCACTTTCAACGCCACATGTTACCTTAAACCGTCTTGTATTTTAATTTGAAAAATGTTGTAACTAGTGTATAAATATTCATTTGGATCTAAAATTTTAGCATCATTATTGATTTGAGTACTACAGATTTTGTTATGAAGGCAACTGTCCACGTCTTGCCAACTCGGTTCTGGTGCTGACATGATGTCACTTATTACTTACATTTACATAAACAACAAAAAATTGAACAGTTTGCAGAGAGAGAGAGTGAGACAGGGTTTATTTTACCAGTAATTTCATTTACAACAACAAAAACTGAAGAGTTTGCAGAGAGTGAGACAGGGTTTATTTTCCCTGCAAATTCTGTTTTAACAACAAATTTTAAATTGTATTATTTCTTCTATAAACTCAACAAGATATCTTTTATTTTCATGTCCTAAATATCTTAAATAGATGGTTCCTTTGTTGAGATAATTTACAGCTTCTTCGCTGAGTTCCATTAATCTAGCGGGTAAGAAAACAGCAAAATTTTCCAATTCACAGACAATTCTTTCGCCAAATTAGGCTTTCACCCTGCGAACAGCTGTCACCATGTAGGACTCATTAACCACCAAGTCCTGTAGGCGTTTTGTCTTTGGTCCAGCATCCCTTCCTATAGAATTAGCGATTTTTATTGATGACATATTGGTTCTGAAAGTTAATATTATGCGTAAACTTACCTATTAAAAATTTCAGTAAGCTAACCCCACCACCTCTATTTATTAGCGTGCCAATCAATAACTCAAAACCAAGTCTCTAGACTAAAACATCAAGTGTTTATACAAGACATATTTGCTAGGCAATAATCCTTCTAGTTGCGCTAAGTCCTTGTAGGCTACACGAATTTAGCGAAGTGCGACCCCTTCTGTTGTGTAACATCAATCCATGTAATGGCAACCAGTTGCAAATAGACAAATATATAGCCACTTGAATAATCCTTAAAGTTGGTTGTATAACCTACAGTTGGATACTTAAAATTGTGTTGAATATTACTCACCAGTTAGAGAAGCTTCAGGAGCGACACAATGTGAAGTCTATGGGATCGTGGACTGATCTGATGTCTGCCAATACTGTATGGGTTTATATACAATTTGCAAGGACAACACCATGTTTGCACACATTTGGCAGGAAACATGATGACAAGGAACTAAGTTACGTGTGTATAAGGTATGTCATGTCCTGGTAGTTGTCCTTTCACAAACTACATTTGGCAGGAAACGTGATGACAAGGTACGTGTGTTACGAGTGTATAACATATGGTAGTTGTCCTTCCTCAAGCTATATTTGACAGTAAACGCGATGACAAGGAACGCGTGTTACATATGTATAACATATGGTAGTTGATCTCCACAAACTACATTTGGCAAGAAACGTGATGACAATGGACGTGTGTTACATTCATAGAATCTATGTCTGACCTCCACAAACTTTTGCTGTGTTTGAAAAATTCGTCATTCGCCACCATGTCATCTAATAGCACAGATGACCATCACCATCTAGAAGATGAAGAAGGAGGCGCGTCATTCAACGCTTTGATGTAAGTATTATTCCTTTTTAGGTAGATTTTGTTAGAAAGCTAACTATTGCAATGGGTATCATGTTTTGACTTACAAAAAAATTGACTTATTTTCACGTTTCACATCACCTAGACTCCAAAACCCGCACCAAGAGCCCGCTGATGAGCCAGCTTGGTGTCCTAGGCGAAACCCCTCACAAATCACAGTTTTAATTATTATCATCATCATCATCAACAACAACAACTTGGCGGGTAAAAAAGCTGAAGGAAGTAGGAGACTTCTGTTATTTAGGAAGCGACTTAACCATTGATGGACAAAGCAAAGAGGATATGAAAGTAGGTTGGCTCAGACAAGGAAAGCAGTTTTACAGAAAAAAAGGAATCTCTTGACATCAGAGTCAGACATCAAACATAGATTTAGGTATTAGGAAGTCATTTTAAAAGCCTTTGTCTGGAGCGTGGCATTTTATGGATGTGAAACTTGGACTATTGGTGTAGCAGAAATGAGGAGCGTTTCAATAAAGTCCCGTATGCGTTCATATACTATTCGTCTGATAGCGATGAAACTTGGGTGAGATGTTGTGTACACTTCAGGGAAGGTTTCTGGGTTAGTAAATGCACTTTACAATAGGTATCGCACAGGTAAATTAAACAAATGAGCGACGACGCGCGAAGTGTTTCAAAATAGTCCCGTATGCGTTCATATACCATTCGTCCGATAGCGACTAAACTTGGGTGAGTTGTGTACACTCCCGGGAAAGTTTCAGGCTTAGTAAGTTCATTTTATAATAGGTAGCGCACAAGTAGATTCAACAAATGAGTGAAGACGCGCGAAGGGTTTCAAAAAAGTCCCGTATGCGTTCATATACTATTCGTCCGATAGCGATGAAACTTGTGTGAGATGTGGTGTACACTTCAGGAAAGGTTTCTGGCTTAGTACATCTACTTTACAATAGGTATCGCACAAGTAGATTCAACAAATGATCGACGGCACGCGAATCGCTTAAACAAAGTCCCGTAGCGTTCAAATACCATTCATCCTATTGCTATGAATCTTTGGTTGAATTGTTGTGCACAAAAGGTTTCTGACTTATTAAATATTTTTTACAATAGGTAGCGCACGAGTAGATTCAACAAATGAGTAACGGCGCGCGTATCGTTTTAAAAAATTCGTATGCGTTCATATACCATTCATGCGATTGCAATGAAATTTAGAGAAATGTTGTTTCCACTCTCGGAAAGATTTCTTATTTAGTAAATCCATTTTACAATTGGTAGTGCACGAGTAGATTCAACTAATGAGCGACATCGCGTGAATCATTAACCAAGTCCCGTATGAATTCATATACCATTCATCCGATTGTGATAAAACGTTGGTGAGTTGAGTAAAGTCCTGCGAATGTGTATGAATTAGTAAATCCGTTTTTCAATGGGTGGCGCACAAAAAGATTCAACAAATGAGTGAAGGCGCGTGAATCGTTTAAACAAAATCCCGTATGCGTTCATATGCCATTCATCCGATTGCGATGAAACGTTGATGAGTTGTTGTGTACACGCCAGGGAAGGTTTTCGACTTAGTAAATCCATTTTACAATAGGTAGCGTACGAGTATATTCAACAAATGGGTGACGGCGCTCGAATCGTTTCAACAGAGTCCGGTATGCGTTCATGTACCATTTATTTCATTGCGATGAAACGTTGGTGAGTTGTTGGGCACGCTCCCATGCTTTTTTGAGATAGTAAATCAATTTTTTAATAGTTTAGAGGTGGTTAACGGAAAATAAATAAATATTGGGAACCTGATGATGATGATGATAATTGTTGGGAATCCAAAAGCACTTCAACAAACAAAGTTACAACGCCAACACTTTCTTTGATTGGCATTGCAACGCATGCCGGGTACAGCTGGTATTACACATATATGATGACTGAATGTGCTGACCTTGGCATAGAAGATATATTCATTGATCTTGTGAGGGAACGCCGTTGACTATATGACATGAGTTAGCCCAAGTATGAAGACAATCTCTTCAATGATCGGACTTGGAGGCTCATTTCCGATGTAATGGGTTGGAATAATTATCATTTATATAAAAATAACTTTCATTATTTAAGCAATAACAGCCCTAGACACTAGCATTTAACATTAATAATAATTAAAGTTATTTGATGCTCGGGATTTCATATCAAAAGAGTTTTAACTTTGCGGCATTTCAATTAAATATTATTACTATATAATCATTAAATAATTACGCACATTGTGTCCTCATGAAACAAGTCAAGTTATTGAAATACAACAGTAACTTACAGCTCCAAGTCGTCCATCTTTGCAAATTTCCTAATTTTAGGTTTGGTTATCGACAAAAAAAATTGGCTACGTTCTCAAGGAATCAATGAAAGTTAAGTTATTATTTACTCCTAGCATTTTAACGACTGCGCATTGTGGGTGGCTAGGTTGTGAACTACCTACTTCCGACTGAAGCTACGGACTGTCTAAGTAGGGGAGTGAGGGGGTTCTGCTTCACTTGACGCCGCTGTGCCCAACAAACCAACATGGCCGACGCGCGAAGTTGAAACATTTAAATAGACTTTTCTTGTAAACCATTGGCCCCATTTTGACAAATGAGGTGTTGTAGGACTTGGGATGACGCCCCCTTTTCTATGGACGACTTCTTATATTTATAAAAAATAGAATTTTTTTTGAAAGTAGGCAATAGGTTGAAAACCAAACATGATAGAAGGTTGTATAATGGCTTAAACGAACGGTCTCTGTGATCTTAATTTTTATAATGAAACTTTTTATTTTTGTTTTTTTTTATACTGAAATTTTGAAATTCCTATATTTTGGAACCCAACAAGTTTACAAAAAAGTTTGTTTGACATAAATCAATGAACCCGAGCCCCTCTACAGCCAAAATAAATTTCAAGTCTCTAGGACAAAAATAACAATAGGGGAGCGGTAGGAGTTCTATTACACTCTAGAACCCTCCTTGCCCCACTACAAAGCCTGAGCCATGTTAAATAAGTGGATATCTCGCGAACCCATAGTCAAATGTTGACAAATGAGGTGTCGTTGGACACAGAGTGATGCCCTTTTTGCTATAGATCACTCATTATATTAAAAAAAATGGAAAACCCCATTTTGGGGTAAACAAGTGTTTTTTTTTGGTGATTTTTGCTGATATCACTCGAACCAATAAGGCTAGAGATTTCTACGAGGTGTCATTCTTTTCGTCGCGTTGCCCTCTTGTCGAGAATGGCTATGTCGTGTAGGATGAAAACCCCATTTTGGGGTAAAAATGTGATTTTATACTTTTTGTTATATTTCGCGAACCAACGCTGCTAGGGACATGTACGAGGACTCATAGGACTCGGGGTGACGTCCCCTTTCGAATGTGGTAGTTATTTTGTACAAAAAATCACAAACGGCCTAACGCCATACATGCTGAAAAAAAAATTACCTGTTTTTAAAAATTTTAAATGAAGCGTGGTTGTCAAGACAGGCGGTACCACTGACATGTGTGTTAACGAGCCTGTCGACACTTATGGTAGCGGTATCCCAATAGAACAATGGATATTTTGGCAGGACGGTGGGACGGTTTACGACGGTTCGTTTTCCGATATTTGTTGTGGCGAATGGATGAACGCTAATATTCCAAAACGTGTGAAGCGTGTTAGGATTGCTTACCCTAAAGGTGATCTTTAACCTGTTATTAAACGGTTATCAGTGACACGGCTGTGTGGCATTCATGCATGTTCATAGGCTAACAGACAGTTGTAGGATATGAAGCTATAACGTTCGATTGACCAAGCAATTTGTATAAAGACAAAACAATAGCGTTAATGCAAATAACAATTAAGTAATGAGATAGATTTAGTATGAAACGCAAGCTATGAATGGTTAAATGAAATGTATGATTTAACACTTGTAGCTGGTAGCCTGCTAGCAAGCCCTCGTGTGTTTTGTCACTTGAAGGCTGAAAAGATCAAACCTGTTTTGCTAGCTAGCCGAGCTCCGTTCCCACGTTCAGCACTTGATAACGATATCTCAGGAATGTGCGGACCCCACTTGGCAACACCGCTGGCCTGCTTAGAGGGCAGATGAAGGTCAAACAATCTGACAACCATGTCAGAGAGAGATAACGGAGTAAGCGACCACAACTCCGCCCCTACCACTGCTACAGCCAATTGCCAGACAAGAGCAGTGTTAACAACTGTGGTGAGAGGGATAGAGGGAGAGGCGAGGTGAGAAGGGGCGGGGAGGGGAATCCAAGACAGCCAATAGCTACACAAAGTGAGTAAACAGGGATTGCAGGGGAAAAGGGGAGGGGCGTGGAGTGAAAGATTGAGACGCATGTGTGGAGAGAGAAAGAGAAACATGTATGGACATGTACGAATCGTGGAGCGCCGTACACAGAGGTCTCGTACAACATCAATCAGTAAAATAAATACATAAACATGTGTACAGGTTCATAAAACATGTAATTTACTGATCCAAGAATTAAACGTCGAGTTTATTTCCTTTTTGTTTCAACACATTTTCCACAAGATAATGTTTAGGAAACGTTGTTTTCTGAAATTCATTGAGATAAAATCTACCTTTTATGGGTTGATGGTTGAGGTCCTCGAGTAAATAGGTGACTGGACTGTCCAAGTTGACTTGACGAATTCGAAATAGTTCAGTCCCCCACTGTGTCGTGTAGCCCTTATTGAAGGCAGACTTAAATTTGCTCACACGAACAAAATCCCCAATTTTCAGTCGGTGACGTTTATGGGGTTAAACAGTTTATCCAGTCGCAGAATATTGATGGTCACGAGGCGCGGCTTGGTCCCAATGGTTCTATGTTTGTTGTCATTGTAACGTGACACTAGCTCAGGTAACATGTCCAACCAGCGATAACTGCCCTGAGCGGTAAACGCTTTCCACATATGGGTTTTCAATGTTCGGTTAAAGTGCTCGACCACGCTGGCTTTAAGATTGCTGTACGTGGTGTAATGGTGAATATCCTTAGATTTGAGAAAACTGGAGAAATCCTTGTTGAAAGATTCTTTCCCCTGGTCGGTTTGTAGCAACTGAGGTTAACTTTTGGAGTGTTGAATAATATGTTGAAAGGTCTTGGTAACTAGTGGACCAGACTTGCGACGCACAGGTTCAACAAAGGCCATTTTGGAATACATATCAATGACGGTCAACATATAGCGTACACCATTGTTAACGTTAGCATAGGGGATCATTTCCACCAGGTTATCCACACCTCGTGAAATCACCTTGAGTCACGGATAGTGACGCCTAGCTGGGCGATGCAACTCGTGAGCAATACCCATTTTAATGGGTGAGGGCTTAAACAATAATTTTGGCATTTCGAAGTTCTTGTTCAATTTCTTGAATTTCCCAATCGTGACCGGTATGGCCGGCTTGACGTGAAGCATGCAACAACTGTAGCCGCTGGACGAGCTTATTGGGATTGTGCCAGTAGGTAACATCCACAAGGGGTTTTAATGGTTTAAATTCACTCCCGAATCGGACGCTTAACGACGAGTACTTTGAATGGTGGGAAACATTTTTGCAATGATGGTTTTATATTTTGAGATGTATTGGCATTCACTTGTTGTGCTGGATCATACTGTCTTTTGTGGGCATGGGTATCCAATAAAATGGATTTATATTTGCCAAGGTCCTCTGACGTACAATCATGGAATGAGGGTATTCGAGAAAAGAGCAGCTTTAACAGTCCAGGCGTCAAGTTATATTTGATGTTCTTAACGACATCTTTAGTACGAGCAAATTTAATGGACGAATCCCCAATATTTAAACTATCATCCTCATAGCGAACACCATACGTGGTATCTGTGTTTCCAATAAATAGATCAATGAAGCTTGTAGTTTAACGTGGCCGTTAATCTTTAGATTATGAGCCACGGGACCTCCTTTTTACGTGGAAACCGAACCACAGGACATGGCATTTCACTTCGAAATCTCACATGTTCCTCGTCATCCTCAACTTCACTAACACAAGTCAAATCTTCCTGTTCCTATTCCTCAGGGTCCTCGTGCAGCGTCTGAGTGGGTAGCGTTTCAGTTGGCTTGAAAGAGGGTTTCAACATGGCTTTTTGCGGAGGTGCTAAATGATGTTGAATAAACAAAGCATGATCTGCACGTGATCGTTTCAATTGACGAAACTTCTGGCGATTAGTGTTTTTGCTCTAATAATATGCTTTTTCAATTGACTCTCTGCTAACGCCATGGTGTCTTGACATATGACTTGAGAGGGAATGAGACCCTAAGCGATACCGCCCTTGGTTCAGTTTGTTTGTCAGTCACTAAACAGGCATGACGTTGAGTGTTCCAGCACTTGCCACACAATTCAGTAAACATTTGAAAGGTCATATCCGGATTCACATGTTCATTATAAATGTGACGGCTGTTCCTCTGGTCCTGGCAAAATAAAACAATGACATTGGCATTGTCACGAATCAACTGTATGGACATTTTAGAATGCGCTTGTCCAAGATAAAAGCAATCGATATGTTTGTGTCGACCCATGCTGAAATAGCTTTGAATAATGCATTGAGGTTCAGTGGATACATAATCGAATATCATGAGTGAATCAGGCTTTACCTCATCCGGTGAAATAACATTTTCTTCCGTGGAAAATGTGAAATAACCCAAATCCCCTTTTTTTAATCCAGACATGACTTGATCCAGAAACACGTAGAGGGGTTGGTAGAGAGATTTTGCAAAAATATAAATATTTTGAAAACGCAGACCATTGGGCGCTGTGATGAGTGTTAGCAAAACATTGGTTTTTCACAGCCGGAAGGTCCCTCAATGATGCAGCGAATGGAAGATGGAAACAGTGAACCATGGCATTGTTCACGTGATGTGGGACAGAGATGGGAAGCCATGTCCCCCACGGGGAATGACTCTTGCTGCTTAATAATCTTCATATCAACTAAGGCTTAGAAAGGCTAGCAGGCTGTCTATATACAGGACACCGAGCCTTGTCATAGAAACAGTAGACTCGTACTACATGTTGACGATGGATGTCTTTGGACGTGCGTTGATGGCAAAAGCTAGGTCTGTCCCCATACATGATCCTAAACAAGAAACAGATCCTGCTAATAATCACTATGTGGATAGGACTGTTGTGCCACGCACAAAACAGGGAGATTATGACTTTAAGGGAAAGCGGTTAACCCATGCAAAACATCCTCAAGTGTCTACAGACGTTACTACGAAAAAGTATGTGGTTAACAAAGTGTATGAGTTTTTAATGACAAAGTGCCTCAGCTTACGGTGAATGGCTATAGCGCTAATCACCATCGGATTATTCACGTGGAAGACCCGCAAGACGAAGACGATGTCTGTACCAAGCGTTACGTGACCTATGAAATGAAAAGGCTTTATAAATTTATCCCATCAGTATTTTTAGTGTATATGACAAATGAAAAACCTGTGAATAGCAATCTGACTTTAGTTGTGATTTAATCTTTCTTGTGAGAGGTTGTTGGTCATTATCATCATGGTGAAACAAAGGTGTGTGGTGAGAAAGACTAAAAAAAGGACTTTGTCTTGTTTCATTTCGATGATATTTGAGTTCGGGGAGTTGGGTGGGACACCCTGTATAACACACTTTACTGGAAAAAAAAATGTTCATGTTAAATCCCCCCTTTATCAGTAAATAATATTAATATATGTAATTTTTTTTTTCAGGAACGTGTGATAGTATTCCGCCTAATCTAATTGGCCAAAAGTTTGTTGACTTACTGAATAGTATAAATTGATAGTTAAAGTTATGTAATGAAGTTCCATTACTTATTGATTAGAATGTTTGCAATATAGATGTGCTCGCTGATGACTTGGAAAGGATCATAGTCTGATTAGTTAAACAAATTGGAACTAAAATTCTGTTAATTAAAAGGAGTGTTTCATTTTGAAATTATGTATGGTATGTGAAAGTTCATTTATTGAAGAGAACAGGAATATCTGAATAGAACTGGATGTTACATTCAAGTTTGTCAATGCTCAGTATCTGATTTATTGGGTCGAGGATTTAAAACTTGACATCCTAATCGATAGTTAGTGACACTACGATATGTAATTGTACAAGCAATCTTTATGTTCAAACAGTGTGTGCCAAATTTTCAGGTGTGATATTCTTCTCAGCCCTGCCTGATATTTGAATGGTTTTGTACAGTCTCATCTATAGGAATTTCTTCAATCTTGAATATTTGAAAAGGTTGGGGGAAGTCCCGTAGGTGAGCTTGTACCAAAATTCATCACTGAAATTACAGTCTGCAAGAAAAATATTTTTGATGATTTTCTTCTAAATATGCACATTCTTGTGTAATTGTACTGTGTCTGCTGCTACTAACTTGTAGTCAAAACCACCTTAGGGCTGGTTCTACCACATTCGGGCTAAGGGGCCGATAGCTTTCCTGTCGAATTAAATAAGAATTTTCGTTCGACCATCAACAGGTAGCGCTATCGGCTATATAAATGCCGTCTACCCGGTGAGTATTATTCGGAAACCAGACTTTTTGCGAGACGTTTATTCGCAATAACTTCCGAAACTCAACAGAAACCTCTCATTTCTGAAATTGGCCTCTAAATTTGTATATCTCAAATTGAAGTCCAAAATAACGCAAAATAATTTACTGTCGCAAACTTGCGAAATGATACCGTTTCAAAACATAATCGCAAAAATGCTTCGAAATACATATTTTAAAAATCTATCTGTCTAGTGAATTGCGACATAAAGTGTGCCTAATTCGAAACTCCGATATATGTCTATTTTTCCTTCGAACTATGGTTCCATTGGATATATAGGCCTAATCTAACCGTGCTATCTCGAAAACTTGTGTAATTTGAATTGGAATGTGACCTCTTGTCGGATTATTCGTACAATATCTCTGAATAATAATATTCATAATAACCGATACCTACTTCGAACGTTCATCCTCCAAAATCGCATCCTCAAGACAGCCGGCTGACAGCACAACTTGCCTGCGGGAATCTCGTCAAACGGACCACGATCGACGCCGGTTGCGTAAAATTATAAAACCCGTGCTCGGCCGCGAACTTGTGTCCACGAGGACTCCAGGAATCCTGTCAAAGGTGGTTGGGCACCCATCACGAAACATACTCGCCACTTTTCCCATGACCGTATACTTAAAAGTGTACGGGGAGCGAGAAGTGCATCAACCCACGTAGAAATAACAGACTACGTAGCATCTTGATACTCATTTCTTCTCGTGATCCACGGTGAACTTCCACCTCAGCATAGGGGCAGCGGGAATCACGGCGCCGATCATACAACATGTCCATAACTGCTCGTGAATTTTAACCATACACAACCTTGAGCTCGCCTCCGCCATACTGCCAGGTCAGGTAGACAGGCAGACAATCTTTGAACGGCCGGATGCGGTGCCGATTGCATAATATCGCGTTCTCATTTTGCAACCGCGGGGACAACGCGAATCTCGTAAAACTACCGAGAGTGGCAGCAATTGCGATACATCGCGATATTTCTTCGCATTCGATGACTAGTACAACTGGATTCTTGTCAAATGGACAGCAAGCGGTGCCGATTGCGTAATAATAACACTTACCATATTTTTCGTGCCCGACCTCAAGGACAATAGAAATCTCGTCGAACGACTAAAACCACGATTTTTCTCCGTGTTCTATCTAATAAACTACGAATCGCGTCAAACGGCTGAGACCAGCGCCGATCGTGTAACGTCTCGATATTTCTCCGTACCTGACATAATTTGGTGACGATCACGTAACGTTGCATCACGTTCGTGATCTACCGCGTGGACAAAGGAAATCTCCCCAAACCGCCAAGATCAGAGTAACTTCTTGGTAATCATAACATCTTGTACACAAGACGGCATATTTGATATTAAATATCCATTATTTATTTTTATCTACATTTTTATAACACCTTAATTGATGTGTGAGGGTGCATGTGAGTGTGCCTGGTGACAGACTGTTTTAGTGGTAGTATTTGTTGTTGGTGGAACTTTAGTATTTTTTTCGTTAGTAGAATTTTGGTATTTAATTGTTAGTACGGTAGAAGTAGTATTTTTGTTAGTAGAATTGCTCTTTACTTATTCTGAAAGGGAGTAGCAGCCTTTCAGAATAAATCAATTCTTTACTAGTTTATAGACGGTTAAGATATTGATAATATAAGCCAAATAATGGCTACACTGCGTCCTGCTGCACGGCTGAAAGCAACGGGAAACTACAGCCATATGCTATTCCCGAGGATATGCACCTCTCTATGCATAATTACATGTGATGATGGCCTCCTCCCTTGTAAAATTTCAATCCGGAGGTAAACTAGTCCCCCGTTCGGATCTCCGGGTGGGGACTACTCGAGAGGGGGTTAACATCACAGAAGTGACAAAGAGGAAATCTGACATTCTACGGATCGGAGCGTGGAATGTTAGAAGTCTGCTAGGAAGTGGAAGGTTAGAAAACTTAGAAAGGGAAATGGATAGGTTGAGGTTGGATTTGGTTGGGATTAGTGAAATGCGCTGGCAGGAAGAACAGGACTTTTGGTCCGGAGACTATAGGGTCATTAGCAGTAAATCAAACAATGGCCAAGCAGGGTTTGGCCTCATATTGAGTAGGAAACTTGGACAGCGGGTGGAATATTATGAGCAATATAGTGAACGGATTATTGTAGCAAAAATCAATACTAAACCTACCTGCACCACAGTGGTACAAGTCTATATGCCTACCAGTCAAGCTGATGATGAGGATGTTGAAAAGGTCTACGAAGAAATAGACGAAATTTGGAGGTATATCAAGGGTGATGAAAATGCTATAGTAATGGGAGATTGGAATGCTGTGGTAGGAAATGGGAGAGAAGGGAAGATAGTAGGAGATTTCGGATTAGGTGAATGGAATGATCGAGGAAGCAGGCTGGTAGAATTCTGCACCGAGCATGAGTTGGTCATAGCTAACACCTTATTCAATAACAACAATAGAAGAATATACAGATGGATGAGACCAGGAGATACAGGGCGTTACCAAATCGAATTCATTATGGTCAAGCAGAGGTTTCGAAACCAGATTTTGGATTGTAAAACATATCCTGGTGCTGACATAAACTCTGACCACAATCTGGTTGTAATGAAATGCAGATTAAAGTTGATGAAACTGAAGAAAAGTCAAAAGCCAAAAAGGTGGGCAATAGACAGACTGAAAGAGAAGGATGTAAACGAAAGATTCAAGAAGAGTATAAAGGAAGGACTAATGAAAATCCCTAAACAAACTTCAATTGCAGACGAATGGGCACTTTTGAAGAATGAAATAACAAAATCCGCAGAAGAAAACATTGGTAGGAAAGAAAGAATAGGTAGAAAACCGTGGATCACTCAGGATATACTAGAATTGATGGATGAAAGGCGGAAACACAAGAATGTAAGAGATGAAAAGGGGAAAGCAGAATACAGACGTCTGAGAAATGAGGTTAACAAGAAGTGCAAGGAAGCGAAAGAAGAATGGTTGAAAGAGAAATGTGCAGGTATAGAAAATTGTCTGAAATTAGGAAAAGTAGACACAGCTTATCGAAGGATTAAGAATACTTTTGGGGAAAAGAAAACTAAGTGCTGTAATATTAAGGACACAAATGGAAAGCCTCTAACAGATAGGGAAGAAAAGGTTGAGAGATGGAAAGCTTACATAGAGAATTTGTATCAGGGAAAGGAGATTGAGAATCATGTAATGGAAAGGGAGGAGGAAATTGATGAGGATGCGAAAGGAGATTTAATATTGAGATCAGAATTTGATAGAGCTTTGGAAGACTTAAGCAGGAACAAAGCACCAGCCATAGATGATATACCGATTGAGTTGCTACGCTGCATAGGAGATGAAGGTCTGATCAGGTTATTTCACTTGGTGTGTAGGATTTATGAGACAGGTGAAGTACCCCCTGATTTCAAGAAGAATGTAATCATCCCTATACCAAAGAAAGTGGGACCTGACAGATGTGAAGATTACCGTACAATCAGCTTGATTACTCATGCTTCAAATATCCTGTCTAGAATAATTTACAAGAGGATTGAAAGCCAGATAGAAACGGAGTTGGGTGAAGACCAGTTTGGTTTCAGGAGAAATGTAGGAACAAGGGAAGCTGTACTAAGTCTTAGGCTGATTTTGGAAGGTAGAATAAGGAAAGATAAGAGAACGTTCATGGCTTTTGTAGACTTAGAAAAGGCTTTTGATAACGTTGATTGGACTAAATTGTTTGACATTTTGAAATCGATTGGAATAAAGTACAGGGATAGGAGGCTGATATACAATCTATACAGAAACCAGACAGCAGTCATTCGAGTTGAAGGACATGAGAGAGAGCTGGTATTCAGAAAGGTGTAAGGCAAGGCTGCAACTTATCACCCATACTTTTCAATCTTTACATTGAACAAGCAATGAAGGAAATTGGAGAAAAATTTAAAGTGGGAGCGAAGATTCAAGAAGAAATAATTTCAACTCTGAGATTTGCTGATGACATCGTCTTCTTGGCCGACAAGCCTGAGGATTTGAATGAGTTTTTGAAAGGTATGGATTCCGTCTTACGGAAGGACTTCATGATGAAAATTAATAAATGTAAAACAAAAATACTGGAATGCAGCCTAAATAAATCAGAAACCTCTATGGAGATCAAATTGGCAGGTGAAAAGCTGAAGGAAGTAGGAGACTTCTGTTACTTAGGAAGCAGAATAACCAGTGATGGACGAAGCAAAGAGGATATAAAAAGTAGGTTGGCTCAGGCAAGGAAAGCCTTTCTACAAAAAATGAATCTGTTGACATCGAATATAGATTTAGGTATTAGGAAGTAATTTTTGAAAGCCTTTGTCTGGAGCGTGGCGCTCTATGGAAGTGAAACTTGGACTATTGGTGCAGCAGAAAAGAGAAGAATTGAAGCATTTGAAATGTGGTGTTACAGGAGAATGATGAAGATCAGATGGGTAGATAGGGTTACAAACGAAGAGGTATTAAGGCGAGTGGGAGAGAGATGTTTCTGGCGACTGCTAATGAAGAGAAGAGATAGGTTGGTAGGCCACATACTAAGACACCCAGGAATAGCAAGCTTAGTTATGGAAGGAAGGGTCGAGGACAAGAACTGTAGGGGTAGACCAAGGTTAGAATATGTTAAACAGATTGCCTCGGATGTAGGGTGTGGTAGCTATGTAGAGATGAAACGATTAGCTCAGGACAGGGATGCATGGAGAGCTGCATCAAACCAGTCAAAAGACTGAAGACTCAAACAACACAACAAAGCCTGGGCTTACGACATTCGTGGACAAGCCCTTGCGAAAGCAAAAAAAGAAAAAATAATGTATTGACCATAAGGAAAGCCCTTCGAGCAGCACAGAGACATGTTATTCCAAATCGTCGGCGACAGGGTTCAAAACAAGGGCGAGTGATTCCTGTCCCCACACGAGCGGGATTTTTACCTGCGTTATTTGCCGGTCTGGCTGTTCTGGGTTCACTTTTGGGCGGTGCCAGAGCAGTGGCGGAAACCATTAAAGCCGCGCGGTAGGGCAAGCAACAACTAAAAGAAAGTCAGCGACATAATGAAACGATGGAAGCGATTGCTATGGGGGCTGGAAATGCCAATTTGGGATTTCACCATTTGGAAATATAAAAGAATATAAAAATTAACCCCAGCCATTGCCCTGACGCATCAACAAGTGGAAAAATATGCTAAACAACTCAAGCTTTCGCATTTTCGAGGAGTGTTTATTTGAATGAGCTATTTGTAGGATGGGCATCGGACGGAAATCACATTAATATCCTGTGGACTAACTTTTTGAAAATTTTAAATAGCGCTGTTGATAAATTTGTCCCATTTAAATTGCTGAAACAAAACCCAGATCCCAAGTATTACACACGAGAAATTAGGAGTCTAAACCGGAAAATTAGGAAATTATACAATAAAAGACATGATAGTGACAAGTATATGTTGAAATTTAAGTCCTTATCAAGGGAGCTCGTCTTAAAAAAGAGGGCTGCTCATGACAGCTATATGCGAGGTTTACTTGGTTCGGGAGGTGATGGGTGGAAAAAAATTTACAGTTATGTTAGGAGAAGAAAGGGAAATTCAAATAATTTATCGATGATAATGTCCGGTGACGGTAAATTAATTGCTGAGAAACAGGCCATTGCTAATGAATTAAATGTCTTTTACGGTAGTGTGTTCAATAAATCCAATAGCTGTGTGTTGGACCTTAACGACGAATCAGGGGCTCCCCTGTTCCAAATAAACCAGTTAGCAATTGTAAAGCTAATACAAAAACTACGTTTCAATGTATCAAAGGGTCCTGATAATATTGTTAGTGAAGGAGGTAGGGCCGTGGCACGATACTTGGAGGTGATGTTTAATGTGTCCATAAACAATGCGCAAATCCCAGATGACTGGAAAAGAGCTATGGTAGTCCCAATATTTAAGGGACGGAGCAGACTTGAATTGGGCAACTACAGGCCGGTTAGCCTTACGTCCATCGTTTGTAAACAGATGGGGCATCTCATTTCCGACTACTTGAGGGAACAGTGGGAAACATTATCATGGTTTAATAATAGGCAACATGGATTTCGGAAATGTTACTCATGCGAAAGTCAGATGCTATCACTTTTTCAAGATATTAGCGAATCGTTAGACGATGGAGTTTCAGTGGACGCCGTAGTTATAGATTTTACGAAGGCATTTGATGTCGTGCCGCATGACATGCTACTCCATAAATTAGCTTCGACGAAGATGGATAGAAGAGTAATTTTATGGATCCAAGAATTTTTGACGGGTCGTTCCCAGAAAGTGAAAGTCGAAGGCATATTCTTGGATGAAATTACCGTAACGTCGGGTATCCCTGAGGGCAGCGTAATCGGAACTTTGTTATTTTTGGCGTTTATAAATGACTTACCAAATGGGATTCGCATTGACTGTCGATTGTTTGCCGATGATTGTGTAATATATCGAAAGATACATGAGTCACAAGACAATGCAGTGCTTCAAGAGGACCTGAACCTGGTCTATAAGTGAGCGATTGTAAATAAAATGAAAATAAACACAAGAAAATGTAGTCTCTTAAAAATAGGGAAAGTGCGAAGGCAGGATTTTCAATATAACATTGGCTCGGAAATACTTGTAGAAGAAGATTCTTGCAAATATTTGGGCGTTCACGTAAGGAATGATACGAAATGGATGTCATGTAGGATGTGTAGTTTCAAAAGCTTACAAATCCTTGCACTTTGTAATGAGGGTATTAAAAGGAAGTAGTACCTCTGCTAAAGAATTAGGCTACTTGTCACTTGTAAGACCTATTCTGGAATATGCCTCGGCGGTTTGGGATCCATATTGAGCCCGTCAGAGGAGCTGTCATGAAATCCAACAACCGCAATGACTTTCCTAACATCTCATCCGTCGGACCTAACTGCCGTGAGGATCAGGTGAACTTCCAAATAGGCCAAAGCGGCACGAGAAACTGTAGTCCGCAGGGATCGTGGTACATAGTGACGAAGGTCATAGACTGCCTAAGGAAAGGTTCACCTTAAAAGCTAGACTGAGAAAAGAAACATCCAGACTTATGTAAAACACCGTGAAAATTTATTATAAATTTTACAAACCCCTAGCCTAGTTCGGAGGGTTTCTATCGGCTAATCCGCAAGCTAAAAACAAGATGTTCAGTAAAGAACATATAGCCTACTTTCTCCTAAATGCATGGGTATTGTTATAACTCTTTGTCCTTTTCAAGGAGTATGATTGAATGTTTGTTGTAGTAGCTTGTTGAAATACAACGTGCTATAGGGATAATAAACATGCATATGAGGTGCCCTTTGCTAGTGCTACCTCTGTACCAAATTTCGTTCAATTCGGTTTCACCGTGTTTGAATTGATAGGGGGAATCGATTTGCACACATACTTGGCCACCATCTGCAAACTATTGGGCTGATGTTCTTGCAGTTTGGTCTGAATATGTTTCCCACATAAAGATATGGTGTTGCAAAATTTGGTAGAGACTAGATTATTAGGTTGGTCGTAATTACATTTTAGCTTTTAACATTTGGGTGGACGTGATTACGTTTCCGTCAAGATAGCGGTGATATAAAACATGACACTGAGGTGCCCTTTGCTAGTGCTACCTCTGTACCAAATTTCGTTCCATTCAGTTTCACCGTGTTCGAATTGATAAGGGGAATCGATTTTCACACAAAGATGGCCGCCATCCGCAAAATATTAGGATGATGACCTATTAGTTTGGTCAAAGGATGCTCCCTCCATAAAGGTATGTTGTTGCTAAATTTGCTAGAGATTGGATGATTAGGCTAATCGTAATTTAATTTAAGCTTTGAGCATTTGTGTGGCCGCCATTACGTTTCCGTCAAGATGGCGGCGATATAAAACATGACACTGAGGTGCCCTTTGCTAGTGCTACCTCTGTACCAAATTTCGTTCATTCGGTTCCACCGTGTTCGAATTAATAGGGGGAATCAATTTTGACATAAAGATGGCCGCCATCCGCAAACTATTAGGCTAATGGCCTATTAGATTGGTCAATGGATGCTCCCTCCATAAAGGTATGTTGTTGCAAAGTTTGGTAGAGATCGGATGGTTATGTTAGTCGTAATTTGATTTAAGCTTTAAACATTTGTGTGGCAGCCATTACGTTTCTGTCAATATGGCGGCAATATAAATCATGACACTGAGATGCCCTTTGCTAGTGCTATCTCTGTACCAAATTTCGTTCCATTCGGTTTCACCGTGTTTGAATTAATAGGGGGAATCGATTTTGACACAAAGATGGCCGCCATCCGCAAACTATTAGGCGAATGACCTATTAGATTGGTCAAAGGATGCTCCCTCTATAAAGGTATGTAGTTGCAAAATTTGGTAGAGATCGGATGATTAGGTTAATCGTAATTTGATTTAAGCTTTGAACATTCGTGTGGCCGCCATTACGTTTCAGTCAAGATGGCGGCGATATAAAACATGACACTGAGGTGCCCTTTGCTAGTGCTACCTCTGTACCAAATTTCGTTCCATTCGGTTCCACCGTGTTCGAATTAATAGGGGGAATCAATTTTGACATAAAGAGGGCCGCCACCCACAAACTATTAGGCTAATAACCTATTAGAATGGTCAAAGGATGCTCCCCCCATAAAGGAATGTTGTTGCAAAGTTTGGTAGAGATCGCATGGTTATGTTAGTCGTAATTTAACTTGAGCTTTGAACATTAGTGTGGCCACCATTACGTTTCCGTCAAGATGGCGGCGATATAAAACATGACACTGAGGTGCCTTTTGTTAGTACTACCTCTGAACCAAATTTCGTTCCATTCGGTTGCACCGTGTTCGAATTAATAGGGGGAATCGATTTTCACACAAAGATGGCCACCATCCACAAACTATTACGCTGATGGTCTATTGGTTCGGTCAAAGGATGCTCCCCACATAAAGGTATCTTGTTGCAAAATTTGGTAGAGATCGGATGATTAGGTTAGTCGTAATTTGATTTTAGCTTTGAACATTTGTGTGGCCGCCATTACGTTTCCGTCAAGATGGCGGCGATATAAAACATGACACTGAGGTGTCCTTTGCTTGTGCTACCTTTGTACCAAATTTCGTTCAATTCGCATTTACCGTGTTCGAATTGATAGGGGGGGGGGACAGACATTCAGAGTACACTCACTCACACACACAGACACACACACACACAGACTCACACACATACACACACATACAC
This sequence comes from Meconema thalassinum, assembly GCA_946902985.2. Lineage (NCBI taxonomy): Eukaryota > Metazoa > Arthropoda > Insecta > Orthoptera > Tettigoniidae > Meconema > Meconema thalassinum. The sequence goes on along the minus strand of OX336388.2, from coordinate 795,578,913 downwards.
ACACACAGACTCACACACACACATACACACACACAGACAGACACACTTTTTTCGCCCTGTGTTGATCTCATAAGTCTACTTTCATTTTTTGCAAAAATCGAAAGTAGGCTAATAATCAAAAATAAAGAGCAGGTCCCTACCTGAGAAGTTACAGTAAACCCTCGCGAAAGATCTGTCTCACAATAATAAAGCAACAACAGCAACACTAGGAAAATGGTACGACGCAAATCCCTAGGTCAAGTTACAAGATTAAGCTAATATCAGAATTTACATTTAACAGGGTAGAAAACAAATCTAAGTTAGGATGATACCATCTCCACATTTACATTTAACGTTAATTCATCTAGACAAGAGTTTAGTGCTTTTCAGTCGGTCAACACGAATGTACCCAAAAGAGATGGGTTATGCCCTAATCCTGAAATAAATTACATGAGATTAATAAAACACTAGGATGACCAGTTTCGATCGTCAAGCGATCATCATCAGATCCAATACACTTAGGCTATAAAATCTATGTTTGAAATACAGGTGAAAATATTTACAATATGTACAATTATTTAGTTGCAGTATTGGTACTGCAACTGTCAGTGTATGCTAAATGCAGTATATATGTTAGGTGAAATGCTAAATGGTGATGGCTATCCGGAGATTGTACTTTAGAGAGATTATATGGTTGTAAACTATGGTTAAACTATAAAATTTTAGGCTAACTACTTATCTGATTGTCTTCCGTACTACAGCTATTCGCAGTTTCCGTGCTCACTTGAACTCGCTGTGCGGTCGACTGCGGTGGTTATCTTAACTACTGGTTTTTCCCTGCCTTCCCCCCCTGTCCCTACGTGCTGTGGGGAGTGATCGCGATGTGTTTATGTGAGGTGTTGCCAACCTAGATAAGATGTATGTTATTGAATGAGGTGGATCTACAACTATTAAAGACCGTGGATTAGTCCTCGCCACGCGTGGAGCATAACCCATTCGAACTAAGCGTTGACGGTCTTATGAGGACGTCCCGGCACCTTTAATACTGCCTCTAATATGGGCCTTGGTTTATTGCAGAAGAAAAGTACATCGTACACCTGATCCAGATAACATTTACCTATTAAAAACCCCCTAATTTCCCCCCTTTTTTATCTAGCTTGGCTGTGTCGCTAAATTGTGTTTTGTTTCCGACAGGGTGTGTTTTTTAGTAGCGTGAAGAGGGGTGAGCTCTCCATGAACGTGTGTTCATTTAGATTGTTGGGATTGTTTCGTTTGGCTAGGTGTATCTCGATTGCTTCCTTTATGTCAAGAGCTCTGCCTTTCGATTCGTGATGGATTATTTTAAGGTCCGACTCTATGTTGGTAAAGCTATGCCCTGCGTCACACATATGTTCGCACACGGCTGAATGTGTTCCGTATCTTATCGCATTTCTATGTTCATTATAACGTGTGTCTACTCGCCTTCCACTCTGCCCGATGTAATTAGCTTGACAATCGGTGTCTTGGCACGTTATAGAATATACCCCTGATCTTGAATACGGGTCACGTTTATTTAGATTACTATTTAGGAGGTGCCTAGCGGTTGTGTTTTTCGTCGTGAAAGCTATCTTTATGCCTTGCTTTTTGAATAGGTTAGTGATTTTATATGTATTCGCATTCACATAGTTGAAACGCGCAAATTTTTTCTCATTACTGTCCGGTTTGGGAATCGTTTTATCTTTATTTTTATGTTTGGCTATAATTTGATTTATTTTGCTTGGCGAGAAGTTGTTTTCCTTTGCTATTTGCATAATAGTTCTTATTTCCTTATTATAGTTGTCTTTTGACATGGGTATGTTTAAAGCCCTGTGCACCATTGAATTGAAACCCGCTAGTTTGTGCGTACTGGGGTGATTAGACTGATTGTCGATTGCATGCGAGGTTTGTGTTGCTTTCCGGAATATGGAATATGAAAGGTCGTTGTCTTTACGTTCAATAGTTATATCGAGATAATTTATTTTCCGGTCTATTTCGGATTCCTTAGTGAATTTGATAGAATGGTGAAGGCTATTAATGGATTGGAGAATTGTTTCTTCGCTTGTTAGTTCAGTATCGTAGATGCAAATTACATCATCTACGTATCTTTTCCATATTACTATTCCCTTTGTTGAAGTCTTTTCTAAGAACGCATTTTCTAGTGCATTGATGAAGATGTCAGCGATTAACCCACTTAGTGGCGATCCCATTGCTAGGCCTTCTCTCTGTGTGTATATTTTATTGTCGAATTGAAACACGTTTTGGGTGAGTACGACCCTCAGTAATCTCACAATCTCTTCAATTTCTTTTACCGAATTGTTGGATTTTAAGTTGTTTTCGATAGTGTTGATTGCTTCAATAATCGGAATATTGGTGTACATGTTAGTTACGTCGAAGGATACTAGCCTGAAGCTAGGTTTCATTTGTAGGGTGTTCAATGCTGTTACTAGTTCTGTTGTGTTCTTTACAGAGTTGTTTTTGTCGTTGGAAAGACGGCATTTTAAGATTTTTAGTAACTCTTTGCTGATTTTGTAATTAGGGGCATTCCTACAATTGACTATTGGTCTCATTGGGCATTCCTTTTTGTGTATTTTTGGTTGTCCCCTCAATGACGGTATTTTCGGGTTCATGTTTATTAGTTTTGATTTTTCAGCTTTGGTCAGTATGTATTCTGTTTCTTTTAGCGCACTTTTTATTTGTTTTTGGAATTTGTTGGTGGGGTCTTTTGTTAATTCCTTGATTTCGTTGTTGTTTAGGAATTCGACTGTTTTTTCAATGTATTCTGTTTTGTTCAAAATTACTGTAGTGTTTCCCTTATCTGCTTTTGTGATGATTAAGTCATGTTCTTTTATTTTTTGTTTCAACGACTTTATTTCTTTGATTTGTTTGTTGTTTTGAATGTTATTGCTGTCGCCCTCTCGTTTGAGGATTTTTTTGGCTTCGTTGGTGGCGAGATTTTTGGTTAATTCCCTGTCTTCTGCTGGGAGCTTGTGACTGGCTATCTCAATATCTGTGATTAACTGTTTTATATTGTGGTTCGTGTGTGCGTCTGTGCAGTTGTATTTCAAACCTTTGTCTAACATATTCATTTCACCTTGAGAAAAGGTTACGTTCGTTCTGTTGTTTACTCTGCTGTGGAAATTGAATTCATTGTTATTCGTGTGTTGTTCGTTAGATTGATGGTTCTGTGTTTCTCCTAGTTTTCTTAATTTATTTTCTAGCGTTTCATGCTTCCTCGTTGCTCTGATTTTGATGGTGTCATGTAGGTGTTCGGTGAAGCTGTCCCATTGGGCTGCGTGCCAGAAATTACTTAGTTGCAATTGAATGTCGTATAATTGTTGGTTAATTTTTTGCTTTCTTATGTATGCAAATCTTAATTCGTTTTTTATCCAAAGCGCTTTGGCTTGTTTAGTTGAAATGATCGAGGCTGGTGTGTTCGGTACGGTTTTAATTGGTACGTATTTAGGGGTGAGGTTTAGTTCTATACATTTTTTGTTGAACCAAATTGACTTGTCTAAATTCATGAGTTTAAGCCTGAGTGATTTGAATTTCTTGGCTTCACGATTTGCCTGACTAGCCGTGAACATTGTGGTGTTTGAAGCCATATTTTCAGTGTTGCCTTAGTAAACAAGAGTTTAGTGCTTTTCAGTATTAAAGGTGCCGGGACGTCCTCATAAGACCGTCAACGCTTAGTTCGAATGGGTTATGCTCCACGCGTGGCGAGGACTAATCCACGGTCTTTAATAGTTGTAGATCCACCTCATTCAATAACATACATCTTATCTAGGTTGGCAACACCTCACATAAACACATCGCGATCACTCCCCACAGCACGTAGGGACAGGGGGGGAAGGCAGGAAAAAACCAGTAGTTAAGATAACCACCGCAGTCGACCGCACAGCGAGTTCAAGTGAGCACGGAAACTGCGAATAGCTGTAGTACGGAAGACAATCAGATAAGTAGTTAGCCTAAAATTTTATAGTTTAACCATAGTTTACAACCATATAATCTCTCTAAAGTACAATCTCCGGATAGCCATCACCATTTAGCATTTCACCTAACATATATACTGCATTTAGCATACACTGACAGTTGCAGTACCAATACTGCAACTAAATAATTGTACATATTGTAAATATTTTCACCTGTATTTCAAACATAGATTTTATAGCCTAAGTGTATTGGATCTGATGATGATCGCTTGACGATCGAAACTGGTCATCCTAGTGTTTTATTAATCTCATGTAATTTATTTCAGGATTAGGGCATAACCCATCTCTTTTGGGTACATTCGTGTTGACCGACTGAAAAGCACTAAACTCTTGTTTACTAAGGCAACACTGAAAATATGGCTTCAAACACCACAATGTTAATTCATCTAGCTAAGTCCTATCAATTAATAACAAAATTTACGGCGATGACGTCCGTAATAACAAACAATTACATTCAAAGCTAAGTGAACAGCCATGAAAAAACATCTATGTCATTCTTGTGACTAAATGCTAATCAGCATACAAAAGGGTAACATGGAGGATTCATACACTTTTACATTATCAAATAAATAAGAGACCACAGTTTTATTCAAATGCCTGCCTGCACCTTGGTTTACTCTTTGTAAGCCATAGTCAACTAATGTGTGTAGTTACGGTGACGACTGCGTAGTAAAGACTACGTCTAACATCGTATGGCCTGCGCTCCACCAACTGCGAACTCTAGGTTCGAGCAAGCTACAGTCACAACAACAAAAAAGTGTCAGCTGTCCTCAAGTCAATTCCTCCAGGAAATACCTTCATAAACACGGCTATGTCAGCAGGTTCCAAATGCAAAAGAACAAGGTTAAGCAGAATATTCGTTAGTTAGCTTTTGTTTTATCAAAATAATGCGTTTTATTATTAAGATGTCGGTTTAGGTTATCGTTGGTTTATGGCGAATAATACTGACAAGCCTGGGCACGGAGTGTCTCCCCTGCGATCATCTCTGCAAAAAAAAACTCGACTCAAAAGTCGGAATACAATCAACGAGCAATAACAACTCGGACACACAATAACACAAGTTACCAGCGGCGCACAGCTCGCGTTCAATAACTCTGGGATGGGCCTGGACACAATCAGTTACCCTCCCTAAACATCTGGTCAACGGGACAATCCCGGACATGGTACACACAATACCATCATACATGAAAAACCTCCCTAACGGGGCTAGCCTACAACGTACTATAGAAACCTGACATAACTGTACTCGTCCAAAACAACGGTACACGCAACAGCGTTTAACTAACAAATGACATTCTACAAAACATATGATCAGATACAAGAATGGACACTGGGTTCCATAAGCTATAATTGCAATGAAAGGGAAAGTGAATGCTAAAAGCATTCTGTCCTATGTTAACATCAGTCCGTCTCACTCAGAAGTGTGCGCTCTCAGTCGAGCGCTGGTTAGAATTCACAAAACCTGTTCGTGTCACCGCAGGCTACAAGATTCCTGCGCTGAATGACACAACACACTAACTAGGCCGGCAATTTAAGCAAGTAAATAACAGTAAAACTGGCCTCACAATAATACCTTTACCATAGGTTATAAACCTCGAAGAATATGTGCATAAAAAGCACGCTATAAATCTGAATACAATCATATAACTCTGTCTTTCACATCAAAGACGTTTAAAAGGTAGCAATGTCACTCATTGCTGGAGCTCTCTGCTCTCAAAGATAGAATACACTATTTCTGACTTGTATCAAACATGAAATAAATACGTGTCATACACCTGACACTTAACAAAATAATAATAATTGTGACGCAAATTCCACTCTCTGCTGGATCTGCTTAATGATACGTTGGGTACTGGGTTCGATGCTAGGCAACGACAAAACATCCCTATTACTTATAAATCTACACTTGACCTTGATGGCTTCTGAGCTCATCTCAAATGAAATATAATGCAGTTACAAAACTGGTAATTACATTCGATTACCCAAATGATACGACTACTCTAACGAAGTCAGGGGTGTCACATAGACTGGTTGCAAAAAGTGCAGTTAAAGAAATATAACCATGACATCAGATTGCCATAACTAAAGTCTGCAAAGACTTGAAAAATCACCCCAGATAGGGTTAAACAAAGTAGCCTCAAAATGACTACAGTCACGTTTAGCAATAGATAGAAATTGACGTTCTACGACGTCCATCAAGCTGCACCAGGGTTGACCAAAATGTCTGACCCAAGGGTGATTCACAATCACTGCAAATAAATGACATCTAATTAGACTAAATTACATTCCCTACCTATGAAATGGCTGTTACTAAGTTCGGTTGGTTCGCAAACTACACTAATCTAACTATACCACCAGAAACTAGAACAAGGAAGGGTGTACAAAACTCACGATACGAAGGAGCTCACACTTAGCTCTCTGTCCAACAACAAGGGTTGAACAAAAGCGCCTCTGGCTTTCAGGGTTGGCATCGTCCTCATCAGAACTTCCATCTGGGCTCTCCCAAATACCAGGGTTCGGTCTGTCCCTGTAGTTGACCTCGTGAATGGACTGGACATGCCTAGGAGAGGCATCCTTGGTTCCTTCCTTCTCGTTTGATGTTCTAGAAGTTCAATAATCAAGCTGGTCCCATCCGAGACATCTCCCTCATACCATAATGGTATTAGCCCATGGTCTCAGTCTCAAACCTGGTGTTGAAAAAGTTAACCACGTGGGCGGTAGAATAAGACTTGTAGTAGTTCATTATTATATGAAAATCACAATATTCGTTGTAGATATCACAGGCTTTAATATAATTGGTAACACAGCCTTTACACTTTGCAGATGTGAATGATAAATGGCTCTGCACTGTTCTGCGATTCTACACGTGTACAGACGCTACTTTTTCCATCACGTGGCATCCGTGAAATGGGCGTCATTTTATTACTAATAAATTCACCATAGCAATTACTGTATAATGTACTTTTATAATCACACTTGTTCAAACTTATAATTTCACATTTACCTGTATATTTTGCACCAGGCTCTCGGCCCTCCACAAACACGTGGGTGTAAAATTGTTGTGCTACAGTAATGTCGTAAATTTCACAATACTTGCCAATTAATTCACTGTATAATTTGCGTTGATCACTGCACATCAATAACAGTGATTAGTAGTTCAGTTGTGCTCGATGGCACCTGATGATGATTTCCACGCTGAAAAGCGGACTGTTCGCCACGTCTAATGCGACGGATATAATTACACGCCTACACAGGGCGGATTCTCCAGACGTCGTGGAAGTAGGTCGTCAAACTAAGTCGTTGAGCGACAACTTACATTCCTATTTGCGTATCTGCAATGATATTACCTTACCTTAAAGTGAAAAAACATTCCCCAAAATGTTTCAGTAATGCTGAATGACGAAATGGAATATTCTGAGTCTCTTGGAAAGATAAAATTGATTAATAAGACCTTAGATAAGTAATTAGCAGACTCCACCAAAGTCAAAAGTGCGATTATTCGCTACTTCAAAGAGAATAGTATAAGCTCTCAGCTTCTCGTAGCTTTCTCGGTGTGTTCAAAGGTACTACATCCCATCATAAATGTGCTGTCGTGAAAAATATCACATGAACCTTAGCTCAGCGGGTTCATCTGCCTCTCCGTCGTTTCAAATAAAATGTTGGGACGACATTTTTATTTGACTCAAAGTTCATTCATAAGTGATATTTTTTAGATTAGCTGCGTTGAAGGTTCCAATGCGTTCTCCTGTCCGAATGTCTTCAATTACATAACTACCATTGTTCAAAGGTTGTCGAATACGACTGGGGCCATAATATAAAGACAGAAATTTCCCATATATGCGGTCTATAGGACTTGAGATTCCGGGTCTCCTTATAAGGACAAGGTCTCCCGCGACTAGTGGTTCTCTGAATCTCTGATGTCTAGCTCTTCTCAACCGTTTGGCAGCTTGACTGTCCAAAGTGTCCCTTGCAGCTAAAAGTCTGCCGGCGTGTGATGGTTGTAAACAAGGTGGATTTACAATCACACGATCCCATATTCTCATTGGCATCTGGTTCAAATGCAAAACCATCGGTATTTGACCAGTGCTTTCATGGACTGTTGAGTTAATACATTTTGCCATAATGACTAGGACTAAGGTCCATCGCCAGTGTTCCTCCTGACAATATAATCGACAGAATTTTGCGATAGTAGACATTACGCATTCTGCTGGGTTGCTCTCTGGATGGCGAATAGATGATAAAACATGACCTATCTCCAACTCGTTCATAGCATTGACAAATTCTGTGGAGGTGTACTGTGATCCATGATCAGTCAACAGGAATTGTGGCTTTCCTGCCTCCGGTATCACTTGTCGTCTAATTCTCTGAATAATCTGGTGTGCGGTGGCTTTCTGAATCGGATGAAGCATCGTATATTTCGTGAACACATCAATGGTTACAACAATGAAGCGATTTCCACGACGGGCCTTAGGTATTGGGCCATAAAGGTCCTGTGCGTATAACTCTCTAGGTTGAGTTGGGAGTATTGGTCTAGGTGGCTCCTTCAACAAGTGTGACGTGTACTTGTTCTGCTGGCATGCGTCGCAAGCACGTAAACACTGTCTAACAGTGGTTCCTAGCCTTTTCCAAGTAAAAGACTCCTTGATGGTTGCAATGGTCTTGTCAGTCCCACCATGTCCAATGGATAGATGAACCATAAGAATAACAGATTCTTGATATCTCCTCGGAATAACTGCACGCAGTTGAGTGTGGTCCTCGTCCACGAACTTATACAAGACAAGATGATAGATCAAATAGTCATCTGCAACAGCAGCAATCCTCGCATATTGAGCATCCTGTGGATCCATTCGTCGTTCCAGGAAACGGATAATATGCCTGAGTTCCTCCTCACGTCGTTGTCCTTCAGGTAGATGACGAAGTCGGCGAAGGTGTTCCCCGCATTCTCCCTCGATGTCAATGGCATTCACAGTGGCTTCAGGATTACGGCTGAAAATGTCGGCCAACACATTCTCTCTGCCCGGTCGGTAAACAATTTCCAAGTCAAACTGTTGGAGAAACAGCGTCCAACGTGTGATCCTGTCGCTTGCCAGTCTTGTTCGTAAAATGAAGGTCAGCGCATGGTGATCGGTCCTCACAATAATCCTCTGGCCTAACAAAAGTTTCTGCCAGTACTCAAGCGCGTAGACAATCGCAAGTGCTTCAATCTCAGTGGTGAAATAATGAGATTCATGCGCTCTCAAACGTCGACTTAAGAAAGCGATGTAATGACGTTTCTTCTCATCATCCTCCTGCAATAGGATGGCACCTATTCCAATCGCAGATGCATCAGTCTCTAGAATAAAATTCCGGGAGTAGTCTGGATATTCTAACTGAATCGAATCAACCAGCATCTGTTTAGCGTTTTTAAAAGCTGTCTCGCACTCGTTATTCCAAGCCCATCTGCAATTATTCTTCAGTAAACCTTGCAGTGGTGCGACAGTCTCAGAATACTTCTCACAATGAGCAGAAAAGAATTGGAGAATTCCTAAGAATTGTCTCACGTGTTTCACACGGGTTGGTGTTGGAAATGCAGCAACGGTTCTGATCTTTGCCGGATTCGGCCTGTATCCATCTCCATTAATTATGTGTCCCACAAATTTGACTTCTCTCTGGAAGAATCGACACTTGTCGAATTTCACTTTGAAATTGGCCTGTCGAAGATTCTCAAAAACAAGGCGTAAGGTTATTAAATGTTCTTCCTCTGTTTCCGAAGCTATGATGATGTCATCCACGTAACATATCACCTTCTGTTTCACTTCAGGAGTCAGCTTCGCATCAAGTGCTCTAATTAATGCAGCTCCGGCATTTTTCACTCCAAAGGGTAGTTTTCGAAAGACATAGGTGGTCTGATCGAACAGAAACCCTGTATACTTCTGAGTATGCTCAGATAATCTTATATGGTAGTAGGATTGTACCAAGTCCAATGACGAAAATATCTTCTTTCCCTTAAACTTCCTGAGGATGTCCCTAATCTTGGGCGGTCTGTCATGCTCAGGAGCTAAGCGTTCATTTAAGGCCCTTGCATCGAGTCAAAGTCTCAAGCTTCCATCCACCTTAACCACAGGTGTTATAGGATTCAAGAAAGGAGTCGGTGACTTCTTGATTGTACCTGCTGCTTCCATCTCATGGATCTTCTTAGCAGCTTCCTCGCGGTGTTTCTCTGCGATAGGATAAATCTTCTTCTGGAATGGGGAATCATCCAGTAGTACAAGATCGTACTCGTAGTCCAATATCTCTCCAGGTGTGGTGTCGAATATATCCTCGTATTCGATCAATATTGCATCTAGTTTCTCTCGTATGGGTGCTGATAATGGTTCTGCCTCTCCGTCGGCATCTTGTGTCTCCTCAATTCCCTTGCCATTTAAATTCTCAACAACGTTGACTTCGGATACATATTCCGGTTCTTCCTCTACTAAGTTCATTTGAGTGGGTTCGTTCGGCTTAAACTTGAATGTATTACGTCCCATATCAATGATTCCATCATACTTCCTAATGAAGTCTGCACCCAATATGGCATCACGGTGCAAGCCTTTCATCACAAGAAATTCGTGCAAGTACGCGTGGCTCGAAATTTTCAAAGTGCATAGAATCTGGATTTTGCACGTTACAACACGGTCAGGAATGACTCCTCTGACTCTTACTGCGGAAACTGGCAGCTCTGTCACCTCAGAGTTTGCTTTCAGTCTGGCATGGCAATCGGCGGAAATGACACTTATCATCGCCCCAGTATCGATGAGAATGACTACGTTACATCCATTCAAGGTAGCTACAATCTTCGGAAGACGCGTCAATTCGTAGTTGTGGTTCATCGTTCGTCGTTCGTCTAATAGATCTTCCTGAATTGGCTCCCAGAGTAAGATGGTGGCAGTTACTCTGTGCTCAATCGGGTAAGAATCTATTGTTTTTTCGGCGGTTTTTTTCTTTCTTGGCGGGAAATACCGGGCTGGTTTCGCTCCGTCTTTTCCGCCGTATTACGTGTTTCCCTCGAAGTAGGGTTTTGATCTCCCTCTTCTTGTATTTCTTGGAGTTCTCGGAGTTGCTGAAGATATTCACGACTCTCCCGTTCTGTTCCTCTCCAGTCTCGATCGGTTTGGTATCTTTGGTCTCGATCTCTATTATAACCTCTGCTATAGCGGTAATCCCTGCGGATACTTCCGTGTTGTGGGTTCCGGCTATGATTCCCTCGGCGGTCGTTATCGTGACGACGATCTTCGTTCGTCCCTCGATCGAAGCGCCGGTTCCAGTGACTACGACGGTCACCTCTCTGGTCTCTAGCATATGGAGCGTTGTTCCATTCTCTCCGACCACGATTATGGTCATTGCGTTGACCAGAGCTCTCTTGAGTCTGTGTCTGCTGTGGCGTCTGGCACACTTTGTCCACAGTTGTCAAGTTGACATGTCGTTCTTCACGCCTGTCAGCCTTCTGCTGACGGTGTGTCGGAAACTGTTCGGTGTTAGCGTCCAATCGTCGCAAGATTTGGTCGCATTGCTGAAAAGTGGATGCTCCAGCAGCGATCAATACACGTTGCACGTCTGCAGGGTATTGCCAAACGATGGTGTTTACCAGGTCTTGCTCTGACAGTGGGGGTTGTAAGCAACGGAATTTCGCAAACTGGGTTGCGAAGTAGTTCGCATAGCGCGTCGGAGTGTTTGAGCTGTATCGGCGAGTGTACATCTCAGCTCTGATACTCTGCTGGATGTCGCTTGACCAGTAAGTCCTCAACAAGGCTTCTCTAAAATCTGGGTAGCCTACAAATGTGTAACGGAAGGCTCTAAACCAAGTGCTGGCTTGCCCCTCGAGCAAAAGCTCAATAACTCGGAGTTCTCTCTCCGGAGTCACCATTGTGTCTCTCAAGTAGCTTTCCACATTAGCCAAAAATTCGACTGGAGTGATGCCACTTCCAGTACCTGAGAATCGAGCTGGTTGCCCCTCTCTTGAACGGATAATAGTCACATCCCCCTGCGTGTGCGCGGGTCTGAACGAATTCTGCATATAGTTATGCGTTGGCGTACTCGTCTCTTGACTCTGTCGGTTGGGTACAGGTTGGAAAGGATGTGCGTCAAAGTATAACGCTTGACTCTGCGCTGAACCGGTGAATTGAGATGGTTGCGGTTCTATGGGTGCGCTCGGTTGAAAATGTGCAGGCATGATCCCTGCGGATTGCGATCCTGGTGTCGCCTGAGAGTCTCCCATCTGTGAGGGTAAATGTGTCTCTCGTGGATGCGTCTCCAGTCGGTCGAGACGTCTCTCTATAACATCGAGTCCTGGGATGGTCTTAGCTGTGACCTTATTCCCTAGATCGTTGAGCTGTAATTCAATCCTTTCAACTTTGCCTTTGAGGTTGGTGTCGACCTCGCGAATAGCAGTCATCAAGTTATAGCTGAGGTCTAACCTCTCGGTTATCGCTACTTCTTCGAATCGTTTCTGTAGGGAATCGATTTCTTCCTCGACTTTCGACACGTTGTTCTGGATCCTTCCAACATCATCTTTGACCTCGGCTACCTTTGCCTCCATAGTGGTCTTATGTTCGAGGTCACCCCTCAACATCATGACATCGATCTTATTCTCCTCTCGATGAACATCAATGGTTTCACGTAGCCCTGTTACTGTCTCTGTCAATTCCGTAATATTCTTTCTGTTTGTGTTCAACTCGTCCTTGACCTCGATCATACCATCGACGATCGTCTTGACGTTGTTGTTGACTGCATTCGCTGCACCTCGCATCAGTATGAGACCTATATTCATGGTTGCCATGTCCTTCTTGACATTATCCATGAATCCCTCGACGTGAGTCAATCGAGTCCCAAATTCTTCTCGAGTGTGCTCCAAGTCGGCCCTCATATCGATCTGGACTCTGTTAATGGTTGTCTGGATCTGAGCGGTGTGCTCCTCTAATCGGGTCTGCACGTCCTCCCTAGCTCTATTCATCTGATCGGTTATACTATCTATACGCTGGTTAGCCTCCTGATGGTGTCGTATAACATCAACCCTAACAGCCGCTAAACCTACCGTAGTATCATTCCTAGCCTCTACTCTATAAGTATCCATGTCGGCCGTGACCTGCGTTAGATCAGCCCTAACATTATTGATTGACTGTGTGTTAATCTCAAGATCCAGTCTCACATTGTTAATTGGCTGGGTGTTAACTTCTAAGTCCTGCCTCACATTATAAACAGCTTGGGTATTCTCACCTAAGTCACCTCGGACTTCACCTAAGTCACCTCTTACATCACCTAAATCAGTCCTTACAGTTCCTAAGTCACCTCGGACTTACCCTAAATCACCTCTTACAGTACCTAAGTCAGCAGTAATCTGCTGGAGATTGGCATTGACACCTGCCATCATCTCCCCAAACACACGACGAATTGTTTCCTCATCCATGACAAGAAAATTATTTGAGAAAGAGAGGGATCAATCTCTAATGGAACTTACAGCTATGATTAGTTACTTGGTGGTTTAAAGTTTGTTTCATTTAAATAAACATCACGAGTACAGCTGGAGTATGCAAACTAAGTGCTTCTACATTTACAAAGACAACGGCGAGCAAAGCAAAGTATTACATTTACTCAGGATGAGGCATCATCAAAGAAAATCCTATCCATCATTTATCTAACACAAAAGCCTCACCCCATGGACTTGTATCAAACATGAATGCCATGCGGTTAATTGATCTGCAGTACGACTTTTTAAGTTCGTCCCAGTCCGGTCAATTTACCATTAATCAACATTAAGATCCTCTTAAATAACATGGAACAGACGGTCACCACGTTAACGTCGGCACATGAGTTGGGCACCATTTAAAAGAAAATATAGAGTTGATGAGCTCGTCAGAGGAGCTGTCAGGATAGCCAACAACCGCAATGCCTTTCCTAACATCTCATCCGTCGGACCTAACTGCCGTGAGGATCAGGTGAACTTCCAAATAGGCCAAAGCGGCACGAGAAACTGTAGTCCACAGGGATCGTGGTACATGGTGACGAAGGTCATAGACTGCCTAAGGAAAGGTTCACCTTAAAAGCTAGACTGAGAAAAGATACATCCAGACTTATGTAAAACACCGTGAAAATTTATTATAAATTTTACAAACCCCTAGCCTAGTTCGGAGGGTTTCTATCGGCCAATCCGCAAGCTAAAAAATAATAAAAAATAAAGAGCAGGTCCCTACCTGAGAAGTTACAGTAAACCCTCGCGAGAGATCTGTCTCACAATAATAAAGCAACAACAGCAACACTAGGAAAATGGTACGACGCAAATCCCTAGGTCAAGTTACAAGATTAAGCTAATATCAGAATTTACATTTAACAGGGTAGCAAAACAAATCTAAGTTAGGATGATACCATCTCCACATTTACATTTAACGTTAATTCATCTAGCTAAGTCCTATCAATTAATAACAAAATTTACGGCGGTGACGTCCGTAATAACAAACAATTAAATTCAAAGCTAAGTGAACAGCCATAAAAAAAACATCTAAGTCATTCTTATGACTAGGTGCTAATCAGCACACAATAGGGTAACATAGAGGATTCATACACTTTTACATTATCAAATAAATAAATAAGAGACCACAGTTTTATTCAAATGCCTGCCTGCACCTTGGTTTACTCTTTGTAAGCCATAGTCATCTAATGTGTGTAGTTACGGTGACGACTGCGTAGTAAAGACTACGTCTAACATCGTATGGCCTGTGCTCCACCAACTGCGAACTCTAGGTTCGAGCAAGCTACAGTCACAACAACAAAAGTGTCAGCTGTCCTCAAGTCATTTCCTCCAGGAAATACCTTCATAAACACGGCTATGTCAGCAGGTTCCAAATGCAAAAGAACAAGGTTAAGCAGAAAGTATTCGTTAGTTAGCTTTTGTTTTATCACAATTATGCGTTTTATTATTAAGATGTGGGTTTAGGTTATCGTTGGTTTATGGCGAATAATACTGACAAGCCTGGGCACGGAGTGTCTCCCCTGAGATCATCTCTGCCAAAAAAAAGCCTCGTCTCAAAAGTCGGAATACAATCAACGAGCAATAACAACTCGGACACACAATAACACAAGTTACCAGCGGCGCACAGCTCGCGTTCAATAACTCTGGGATGGGCCTGGACACAATCAGTTACCCTCCCTAAACATCTGGTCAACGGGACAATCCCGGACATGGTACACACAATACCATCATACATGAAAAACCTCCCTAACTGGGCTAGCCTACAACGTACTATAGAAACCTGACATAACTGTACTCGTCCAAAACAACGGTACACGCAACAGCGTTTAACTAACAAATGACATTCTACAAAACATATGATCAGATACAAGAATGGACACTGGGTTCCATAAGCTATAATTGCAATGAAAGGGAAAGTGAATGCTAAAAGCATTCTGTCCTATGTTAACATCAGTCCGTCTCACTCAGAAGTGTGCGCTCTCAGTCAAGCGCTGGGTAGAATTCACAAAACCTGTTCGTGTCGCCGCAGGCTACAAGATTCCTGCGCTGAATGACACAACACACTAACTAGACCGGCAATTTAAGCAAGTAAATAACAGTAAAACTGGCCTCACAATAATACCTTTACCATAGGTTATAAACCTCGAAGAATATGTGCATAAAAAGCACGCTATAAATCTGAATACAATCATATAACTCTGTCTTTCACATCAAAGACGTTTAAAAGGTAGCAATGTCACTCATTGCTGGAGCTCTCTGCTCTCAAAGATAGAATACACTATTTCTGACTTGTATCAAACATGAAATAAATACGTGTCATACACCTGACACTTAACAAAATAATAATAACTAGATGAAACCCGTCAAAACATGACGGACAATGGAAAACAAATTTACTGAAGAAGCTTCTTATATAAGTTACATTCTTTGTACGATTACTTTTTAGCACTACTGCAACTTTAAGGGCGTCAAAAGATAGCACTCTCAGCATTGCAACATATTGCTGGTCATGACTGAAAACGTGATGAGGTCATCATCCTCGTGCACAGTTTCCAGCCACTGGCCGGGTCTGTTTGGAACACAAGCCTCTCCAACGTCTTCTGTCTTCCCACCATCTCTCAGCCTCCACCCTTGTCCAGTCTTCTCCTCTCTTCTTCACGCTTTCTTCCACCCCCTTCAGCCACCTGTCTCTCGGTCTCCCTCTTGGTCTCTTTCCTTCCCACTTCGTCTCGTGTATCCTCCTGGGTATCCTCTTCTCCTCCATTCGTTTTACTTGTCCATACCATCTAAGTCTAGATTTCTCTATACCATCCTGTAATGGTTCCTCCATCATTAATTCTCTGGTCCTCTCATTTCTTATTCTGTCCCTCTTTGTAGCTCCAATACTGCTTCTCAAGAACCTCATCTCACTGGCCTGTATTTTGCTCTTCTCCCTTCCTTTCATAACCCAGGTCTCCGAGGCATACGTCAGGATAGGGACAGAGTACGATATATGATCTATTTGCTGTTCTGAGGGACATCCCTGCTCCATAACATGCTTCTCACACTCCTCCGGAATGCTTCTGCCTGTCTCCCCCGCTCATTTATTTCTCTACCGTTTCTTCCATTCTCTTGTATCAGGCATCCCAGATACTTGAAACTCTCCACTTTCTTCAGCTGTTCCCCACCAATTGTTATTCCCGTTGTGGTCCTTTCCTTCTTCCTTGTTGTGATCACCATCTCACTCTTATTTATGCTAAATTTCATCCCATATCCTTGTATTATTCCTTCCCACACGTCCAACTGTTCCTGTACCTCCTTCCTCCTTGTTTCCACAATCATCAAATCATCCGCAAACACCATTGCTTTTATCTTTCCTTCCCCAATTACTTGTGCCGCTCGGGTCATTATGTCATCCATCACCACAATGAAAAGTAACGGTGACAGTGCACATCTTTGTTTCAGGCCGTTTCTCTGTTCCACCCAGTCCGATCTCTCTCCTCCCACTTTCACACAGCTCACGCTTCCCTTGTACATCTCTTTTATCCTCCTTATAGTCCATTTTTCTACTCCTCTATCCTCCAGGGACTTCCATACTTTGTTTCTGCATACACTGTCATATGCTTTCTCAATGTCCAGGAAGGCCATCAGTAGATCTGTTCCATACTCATAGTGCTGTTCTTGTAACTGACTTACAGCAAAAATCAAATCCACTGTGGACCTTCCTGCTCTGAAGCCATGTTGTTCTTCCCTCATCCCTCCTTCTATCCTTGTCCTAATTCTCCTTTCTAAAACTTTCTCAAACATCTTTGCACAATGACTCATCAGTGTTATTCCCCGATAGTTTCTGCATTCTGTTCTACTACCTTTCTTGAAGATCGGGACAATTATTCCCTTTTTCCAGTCCTCTGGGGTCTTCCTTTCCTTCCATGCTGCCTTCATCACTCGGTTCAACCATTGTATCCCCACCTCTCCTGCTGCTCTCACCATCTCCACACTCAACTCATCCACACCCGGTGCCTTCCCTCCTTACATCTTCCTCACTGCATCTTCCACTTCTTTCCATGTTAAGTCCTTTTCTGTTTGCAGTTCATCTACTGTACCTCTTTCCTGATTTCTTCTTCCTAGCCGTGGTTTCCATTTGGGTTCAGGAGTTCTTCAAAATATTATTTCCACATTTTCTTCAGTTCTTCCCTATTTTCTATCCCTTGTCCCCTTTTGTTCACCATTCTGACATAATCCGTAGGATCCTTCCGCCTCTTATTCTTTACCATCCCATACAGGACCTTTTTTGTACCTTCACTATCCTGCTGGTCATGACTTAAAACGTGATGAGGTAAATAGCCCAATACGTTCAAGAGTTTCTCCTTGAGCTTGATTGATTGTGATAAAGTAGGCCGAGCGAATAGGACATTGTTGCCTATTAAAAGAAAATGTACTGTACCTGCAAGTGTTTTATCGGAAGGTGTTAAATCAAGTCGTAGGATTTGAGCTCTCTGCCTAATATTACTGCACCTATTATATCCGAATCCAAGCAATTTCTTACATATTTCTTACAATTAATATATTACCATATATGAGTCCTTGGGAAACGTTCAGATTTCTAAGGAGCATAACTATGGCTCAAACGTTTGGAGTATGTGGAGGCGAATCACTTAATTCCAAGGAATTGAAAAATTCAATAATAGGGAAATGAAGTAGCTGGCTCTCATCTTCAGTATCCAATCTGTTAACGCTGATGTATGTGTTTGAACTACTGGATATAAGTTCAATGACTTTTAAATTAATATCATTACATTGTTGCAGCTTGGCAAATATTTTATATTCCAGCAGATCAATTTTACCCTCACAACAGTAAAGACCAAAGTAACCACGCATAGATTTTACGCAAGAGAAGTACAATGTAGAACAATGTTTACATTTGATCGTCAAAGACCTTACAGTACACTGTACTGCATAATATCTGGAATTGTTTCTGAAATGGCCTATTTATATTGGATTTTAAATGTGGCTTCGTATTATTCGATAACACTATAGTGTCCTGCAATAACGGAGCCGCTAAATATTACATGGCAAATGATACTTCCATTGCCGAAATCAACTGCGTAGTTAGACTCAGTACTCTAAACAAATAATCATTAAACAATTGTCTTATACAATGAAGTTCAACATGACCGTCCAGAGACTTTCATACTCAAGTTGGTTGGTGAGGAGAATGCGATGAGACTGATCGCTTAAAATAAATTCCTTATAATTGTTCCTGCCAGCGAAATTTTTTGCGATAGCTTGAAAACGCAGCTCAGAATGACGTTCTTCATTTTGTTATAAACAGTACGAAACTGCTCTAAATAAGCAATTTCCATCACCTGTTATAGGTTATGACAGTACATTTTGCAGGGGAACATAGAATCACTTCGCCAACTACTGGAACGACCATAGGCCTATACTCAATACTCACTTCGGCAGTCACCCTAATGGAGGCAGTTTTTGAATTATATGTCCCGTGCATGTCAAAAATCGTATTAACAAATGGAGGCCCACCTATTCTTGTCTATCGCCCCGGAGACCCGGGTTACATTTCCTGCTCTGCCAAGAAATTGAATTCTGGTCTGAGGGCAAAAACGGGGCACATTCAGTCTCTTGAGGTATAACTAAGAAGAGGAAGGTTTAATTCCCACCTCGACAATCTTGGATGTGGTTTTCCGTGGTTTCCCACTTCCACTTAAGGCAAATACCGGGATGGTTCCTAACTTAAGGCCTTGGCCGTCTCCTTGCCATTTACCACCTTAATTACAAATACACACAGTAATGCAGCCATCACAATAACACAGGTTATGAGAGAAAATTTCACACATACACACCCAAGTACACGGGGCTGAGTGACCACGATGTCGGAGCCCTTCAAACGAATTATATTTGCCAAGTGTCTCTCATGGCGAAAGCAATTGTGGACACGCGCGAGTGCCTGGAAAACTACGTTTTTCTTTAATAATTTAAGAGTATATCGACGATGCATAATTATAACTTTTAGTCTAGGACGCTAATAACTTGACCACCGAAGCATTGGGAAGAAATTGCAATATTAAGGTACATAAACAACATAGCCTACACATTCAACTGTCGGTTAATGTTCTTCAAAATTTCCCTTCTTAAATATTCCCCTCCTTTATAATTCTCCATCACGTGAAAACGTGCCATGTCTTGGGTTTTAAATATATCGATGCAATGTTGCTGCCATCTGCTGTCAGTTACTGGAACTATATGGGCGATGTACTGCCATCTGTTGTCAGTTATAGGAACTGATTGCAGATATTTAAACGGCGTAATGAGGACAACAGTTTGCTCTTTTGATCACATGCTGTAATGCAATGGTAAAACGGAAATAAAACGTATTGAGAGGGAATGTAGAAATATGTATCTTTTACAGACATAAAACCTTACTATTACTCCTTGATTAAACAATATTTCAATGGTAAAAAAAAACATATATCGGCGAGGGCTGGGATCGAACCGGCGAACCTAGGAACCACAGTCTGTCGCCTTAACCACATAGCTACTCGCGCAATCTCGTTCAGCAGCAGACGCAGTCATTCATTATCTTCAAAAGCTGCTGTCTGAAGGAAATAATCCATTTCATTACCCAAATAAATCAATGTTGCACATTCGTATACGTTAATACTGTTATTATATTTTATTGCCAGAACTTGGTTAATGTACGTTTTCAATTACATGGAAGCTTATTAAATAACTTACATTTTAATGGAATTCTCACCGCCATTTTGTCATGACCTCAGGCGGATTGTGCGCATGCGTGAGGGGAAAGAATTCTGCTATTTTCTATATTAATTCAAAAATATACCGAGAGGGAATGTAGAAATATGTATCTTTAACAGACATAAAACCTTACTAATACTCCTTGATTAAACAATATTTCAGTGGTAAAAAAAAAATATCGGCGAGGGCTGGGATCGAACCGGTGAACCTTGGAACAACAGTCTGTCGCCTTAACCACATAGCTACTCGCGCACTCTTGGTAAGCAGCAGACGCAGCCGTTCTTTATCATTAAAAGCCGCTGTCTGAAGGAAATAATCCATTTCATTATCCAAATAAATCAATGTTGCACATTCGTATACGTTCATACTGGTATTATATTTTATTGTCAGAACTTGGTTAATGTATGTTTTCAATTACATGCAAGCTTATTAAATAACTTACATTTTAATGGACTTCTCACCGCCATTTTGTCATGACCCCAGGCGGACTGTGCGCATGCGTGAGGGGTAAGAATTCTGCTATTTTCTATATTAATTCAAAAATATACCATAATATATTTGTTTATTTTAGAGACACTCTGCAAATCTAGAGGCCAAGAGCTTTCGTTAGAGTGCTCTACGAAGTAAATCGGTTCTGTCGTTCTCTCAATCTCGTGGTAACAAAAATCACCTTACTGTTTTAAATATATAGATAGATTGTGACGCAAATTCCACTCTCTGCTGGATCTGCTTAATGATACGTTGGGTACTGGGTTCGATGCTAGGCAACGACAAAACATCCCTATTACTTGACCTGGATGGCTTCTGAGCTCATCCCAAATGAAATATAATGCAGTTACAAAACTGGTAATTACAGTCGATTACCCAAATGATACGACTACTCTAACGAAGTCTGGGATGTAACATAGGCTGGTTGCAAAAAGTGCAGTTAAAGAAATATAACCATGGCATCAGATTGCCATAACTAAAGTCTGCAAAGACTTGAAAAATCACCCCAGATAGGGTTAAACAAAGTAGCCTCAAAATGACTACAATCACGTTTAGCAATAGATAGAAATTGACGTTCTACGACGTCCATCAAGCTGCACCAGGGTTGACCAAAATGTCTGACCCAAGGGTGACTCACAATCACTGCAAATAAATGACATCTAATTAGACTAAATTACATTCCCTACCTATGAAATGGCTGTCACTAAGTTCGGTTGGTTCACAAACTACTCTAATCTAACTATACCACCAGAAACTAGAACAAGGAAGGGTGTACAAAACTCACGATACGAAGGAGCTCACACTTAGCTCTCTGTCCAACAACAAGGGTTGAACAAAAGCGCCTCTGGCTTTCAGGGTTGGCATCGTCCTCATCCGAACTTCAATCTGGGCTCTCCCAAATACCAGGGTTCGGTCTGTCCCTGTAGTTGACCTCGTGAATGGACTGGGCATGCCTAGGAAAGGCATCCTTGGTTCCTTCCTTCTCGTTTGATGCTCTAGAAGTTCCATAATCAAGCTGGTCCCATCCGAGACATCTCCCTCATACCATAATGGTATTAGCCCATGCTCTCGGTCTCGAACATGGTGTTGAAAAAGTTAACCACGTGGGCGGTAGAATAAGACTTGTAGTAGTTCATTATTATATGAAAATCACAATATTCGTTGTAGATATCACAGGCTTTAATATAATTGGTAACACAGCCTTTACACTTTGCAGATGTGAATGATAAATGGCTCTGCACTGTTCTGCGATTCTACACGTGAACAGACGCTACTTTTTCCATCACGTGGCATCCGTGAAATAGGCGTCGTTTTATTACTAATAAATTCACCGTAGCAATTACAGTATAATGTACTTGTATAATCACACTTGTTCAAACTTATAATTTCACATTTACCTGTATATTTTGCACGAGGCTCTCGGCCCTCCACAAACACGTGGGTGTAAAAATGTGGCGCTACAGTAATGTCGTAAATTTCACAATACTTGCCAATTAATTCACTGTACAATTTGCGTTGATCACTGCACATCAATAACAGTGATTAGTAGTTCAGTTGTGCTCGATGGCACCTGATGATGATTTCCACGCTGAAAAGCGGACTGTTTGCCACGTCTAATGCGGCGGATATAATTACACGCCTACACAGGGCGGATTCTCCAGACGTCGTGGAAGTAGGTCGTCAAACTAAGTCGTTGAGCGACTACTTACATTCCTATTTGCGTATCTGCAATGATATTACCTTACCTTAAAGTGAAAAAACATTCCCCAAAATGTTTCAATAATGCTGAATGACGAAATGGAATATTCTGAGTCTCGTGGAAAGATAAAATTGATTAATAAGACGTTTGTTAAATAATTAGCAGACTCCACCAAAGTCAAAAGTGCGATTATTCGCTACTTCAAAGAGAATAGTATAAGCTCTCAGCTTCTCGTAGCTTTCTGGGTGTGTTCAAAGGTACTACATCCCATCATAAATGTGCTGTCGTGAAAAATATCACATGAACCTTAGCTCAGCGGGTTCAATATCAAGTAGGGCTCATCAATGAGTTGGAAATGGTACAAAGAAAGGCCGCTAGATTTGTGATCAGTGACTTTAATCCAAGGAGCAGTGTGAGTCGTATGTTAAGGAAAGTTGGGTGGGAATCACTGGAGGCTAGGAGGATGAAATCTAGACTCTGCGCTATGTACAACACGTATACAAATCAACCAGCTTGGGGTGAGCTTAGCAAACGATTGGGAAAGCCCACTTACATGGGTAGGAGCGATCATCTTTTCAAAGTTAAGGGCCGACCACAGCGAACAAATTATGGTAAATATTATTTTGTAAACCGTGTCATTGATAACTGGAACTGTCTACCTGCCGCAGTCTTAGAGCCTTTTCCCAAACATATAGGTGTGTTTAAGAAAAGACTGACTATTTGTGTAAATACTCCAGTTTAATTGTTGTATAATTGTTATTGAATAGTTATGTATAATTATTTATTTGTTATGTATATTCAATTTGCCACCGGGGGACACACCCCCCATTGCAAATAAATGAATGAATGAATGTTGAATGAAACCAATTACCCCCCCCCCCCCCCACGACCCTGGAAACAGGAATGTGCTGTTGTCAATTTGGATGATCACCGAGAAGCAGGAACGCATTATGTAGCTTATGACAAAGAGGGATCCACTGTATGGTACTTTGACAGTTTCGGGAATTTCCCCCCACCCATGGAACTAGTAACCGATTTTGGAAACAGGATCAACATATATTATAACGTGAAACGTAAGCAAACGTTTAACAGCCAACAAATTGGACGTTTGTGTTTAAGTTTTGTTAATATAAGACGCAGCATAAGCAAAAACGTCAACAGCATGTCGGCAGAAAGTAAAACGTTTACACTGCATGGTCGTGGACCTGAAGTCAGCCTAGACTTTTACTCGCCTATCGAATTGAGGGAAAGACCTTATGGTTTGGGACATGTTTCTCTTGAAACGTACAATAAATTTTATACAACAGACGTGAAAATGTGAACAAGAAGTTTTACTATGATGATTCTGTGCTCACCCTGAACTCTGGAGGATATACGATCGATGATATTTATGAACACATTTATGTAGTGTTGATCAATGAATATGGTTTAAAGTCATTTCTCGATGGATCGCGCAAGTTTGAACTTGTAGGAAATACCAACACTCATCGCTGAAGTATTTTCTCCACATTCAAAATTGACTTTAAAACACACCCCGATTCCATTGGCCCATTACTAGGATTTAAACCACGCGTGTTAGAGCCCAAAAAACATGAATCAGACCATGAAGTGAAATTCATTGAGGACCATCATGTGTCGGTGACGTGTAACATTATTAGCCAAGTGTACACTAATCAAGAACCATCGCATTCACTTTATGACTTTATTGTGACATCGCCCAATGGCTATATTATTCGTGAAAACCCTCCAGTAGTGCTTTTTCATTATGTGGCTGTCAGTGATATAAGTAATATAACATTAAGACTGATCAATAGAGATCAACAACTCATTGATCTAGATTCTACCACACCAGTGACTTACAAGATGGAGCTAAAGCCACTATGAAGTTTGTATATAAAGCAACAACACCGTCTAGGAATGGTGTTAGTTGTTTGCCACGTGAATACACATTAACATCTCAGGACAAGCAGATTTTACAGCATTTGGGTTGCCACGTCAACCCCCATAATGAACTCTATCCTAGAGGTAGCGAACCGCATCGAGGAGCAACCAGGAGTGGTAAGAATTGATCTCTACTCCTATCAAGCTCAAACACCTGGACTCAATAACAATGATGAAATTCAATTTGTTATCAACAACCAAGATATTTACACCCTACCGCATGAAAGTGTCATTCAGATTGAAGGTAGGCTCACCAAAGCCGATGGCTCTACACCCACCACATCCAAGTTGGCCAACCATGGTTTGGCCTTTCTCTTTGCTGAGGTGCGGTATGTCATTAACGATATCGTGGTGGATAGCACTCAAAATGTGGGTATTTCCAGTGTCATGAAACTATATCCCTCTTACAGTGAGGAAGAAGCTTTGGAAGGCGGGTTGGTGCCCTGACTCGACCAATGACTGGATGGTACACACCGATGGCACCTTTACTGGATATTTACCTCTTAAACTGATTTTAGGCTTTGCCGAAGATCACCAGCGCATTGTGGTAAATGCAAGGCAAGTGCTTTATCTGGTGAGAGACAGGAGTGATAATAATGCACTCATGGGAGCCGACAATGCCCCCATAGATTCAAAAATTCAACTACAACTCTTGCTATGGAAAGTGCCTCATGTGACCCTTGACGATAGCAAAAAGACTGGACATACTCAAGATGGTAAAGAGAGATATGCCTCTACCCATGGAATTTAGAAGCTGGGCACTCCATGAGTACCCACTATTGCCCACTACCAACACACACAATTGGGCTGTAAAAACAGCTCTCTATACAGAGAGACCTCTCTACATGATCGTGGGTTTTCAAACAAATCGCAAGTATCAACAAACCAATGATGCCACGCAATTTGATCACCTGCAATTGAGAAATGCACGTCTTTTCCTCAACGGAGCTGTGTTTCCCTATGAAGGACTGGATTTGTATTTTTTCAAAAAATAAGTTTGGCCCCCTGTACGACTTGTTTTCTAAATTTCGATGGTCGTATTATCAAAAAGAGAACGGTCTCATGCTGCTACCCCAAGCGTTTAAAGCAAGGGCACCACTGATTGTCTTTGACTGTTCTTACCTGGAAGAGTCTGTCAAGCCATCCAATATTGATATTCGACTAGATTTTGAAACGCATGACAATGTACCAGCCAATACGACGGCCTACTGTTTGATTATTCATCACAAACAAGTCAACTACTATCAACTGTCCAACCAAGTGACGAGTTTATAAATAACAGGTCAACCCACGTCAAGCCGCTCAGTCATGTCTTGCTTTAAAGCATCAAGAGAAGTCACTTCCATGAATTTAAACCCTGAGGAACAATGTTTCAAGACTTTTG
This sequence comes from Meconema thalassinum, assembly GCA_946902985.2. Classification (NCBI taxonomy): domain Eukaryota; kingdom Metazoa; phylum Arthropoda; class Insecta; order Orthoptera; family Tettigoniidae; genus Meconema; species Meconema thalassinum. The sequence goes on along the minus strand of OX336388.2, from coordinate 795,553,180 downwards.
CAACATGGCCAGTGCCTTTCATATACCCTCAAGCCTTAGCGGCCGCTGGATTCTACTATTTAAAAACAAGAGATGAAGTGAAATGTGCCTTTTGTCCCATCATCATAGACCAATGGCAAGAGAGCGATGAACCCATGCAGGAACATCAGCGCTGGTCACCAGCCTGCTCCTACCTGTGCAGAATGGAGGTGGGAAATATACCCTGCCATTCAAGCTACCCCTCACTCGTGCCTTTGAGTGATGAAAAAAAAAACAAGTTACGATACGTGTGGACTGTATGGTGTCAACGGTGCTTCGGCGAGCAGCTCACCGTCAAAACCGCCTAGTTTAGAGACATTGGGACATCATCGGTGTTATGGACGTTACAAACACAAGAGACTATATTGTTGTATCAGTTAGTATCGTCCTTATCCCAAAATGACAAAAGCCTGTAAGACGTGTTATGATAATAAAATGATGTAATTCTTAAATTCTTATTTTTTCATGTCCCCTGTCCTACCCTAACCTCAATTTATTTTTCAAACTAGCATGGCAGGTAAGTCCATGTCATGACCACACCTTAGTCATTGATTGTCAGTCAGTCGTCAGTTGAACTTGGTCCAGGCAAGCAGCAACATGTTGCGCACACTCATTGTGGATTGCCAAGGGTTTAAAATTGGTGACAACAAATTTATATTTAAACAAGTGGCCATTATCGATTGTACCACGTTTTGGATATTGCAAGCTACGCATTTGCTATTTAAACCGTCCCATGCTTTTGATTTGTTTTGTGAAAAAGACCGTAAACAAACCCAGTGGATTGAAAATCATAGGCAACTAGACTGGAATCAAGGAACCATTTCCTATAAATATTTGGACGTGGTCATTAAAGCACACTTGTCCTCGGCCAATGTGGTATTTGTGAAAGGTAATGAAAAACGTGAATGGTTGCAACCATTTTTGGCGTCTTACTGTCAATGTATCGACCTCATGGAGTTGGGCTGCCCATCCCTGCGAACGCTGATGGATACTTGTTCCTGTGGCAACATTACCCATACAGCCCTAGCACATGCGTGGCATCTCTTTCATTGGTTAACCACCCATGCCTGCTGGGAGTTGTTAAATAAAATTATAAATCAAGATTTACCTGTGAATGACGCCAGTGAGATTTCTACAAGTAACGTGTAAACATCTACAACACGTAATACCATGGAGAAAGGCAATGCTACGGACCAAGCCAACGGAAAGTTCTATGTGTGCAAAAAGAAACTAGACAGTTTTACCAAAGAGGAACACTTAGCGCTGCCCAAGTCGTTCATTTATTATGTGGCCGCCAACGCGGTGAAAGTAATCTGGCAACATGTAATGCGCCCGAATAAACCCATCAGTACTTTTATCCGCTGCACTGTAAAGGATTGCAGACATGTAAATTACCCAGCTCACAAACTTACCATGCCTACTAAGTAAAATTGGGAATTTCAGGAACATACAGGATAGAAATTATTCGTAAGAAAGTAGTACTACCGCCAAGGTACAAATTTCTACTATCATTTACATTTAGAGCAAATCGAGAAACTCCAATCTCGAGGGGTGATAAGGTCTAATCTATAGTGAGCGCCTGTATCTAAACCTCGCAGTACTATTTTCGACGATGACGACAATGAAAACGGTGTCAGTTAAGATAAAAGTTGACTGAGTCGCTAAAAAGCGCCAGCCGTTTATTGCGCTGAAACAAGTACAATAAAACTGGCTTCCTGCCTGAATATGGTGTCCCCTTGACACTCTCACAAAAATGAACTTCAAAAATAAACTTGCACGTGGCACTGATGTAATAAGAAATGTGAAACGGTGTGATACTAAGCATTACCCTACTTTATACAAATCCGCTTCAACTCTGAACCGTAGTTCCATATCTAAGCAAAATCATTCATTAACTATGTGCATATATACATTCATTTATGGTTCGCACAAATTATACACTCTATTGTGTCGAAAAGATTAAATTGTCTATCTTTCAATGAGTCTTCTACTCAACTTCCTTAACAATCAAATAACAAACATACACCGCAACTATCGTGTTGAAAGTAGTAAATACTCGTCTTAATCAATTGAACATAAGTGACAAACATTTAAGCTAAGCACTGTTCCTTTTATCTTTTTATCTTTCATTATAAAATACTGAAATATTTCTGAAATTCTTTACTGTGTTAATAATTCTCTGATAAACGTGAAAACTAGAAGTGCATGGCATTAACCTTCATTCTCACACTCCCCTTTCAAAATTATACAACAATTACCTCATCTCTTAAACACCCTGTACAGAATCGTCCTTTAATACACTCAAATAACTTCACAATCACTGCGATCAATACTAGAAAACTTGAGACTCCTCAGCCTCCTCTCGTAAAAATACGTAACTCATTTACGTCTATATCTCCTTACTTTGCACGGTATTTCAACTATAAACTTCCATTTCAATACACTTTCTTCCTAACTTTAACATTCTTCTCTATCCTGATACAGCTTCACCTCGTGCTTACAATTCCACTTCTGCAATAAATTTCTGTACTTTCACTTTCTGATCACCCTGTGATTTAACTTTTTTAACTTTCTTTTTCACTTGTTTAAATTCAGTTTTACATTCAATTATAACCTTTAAAGAAATATCAGTAAGAATTCATATTTTTAACAAATGATATAAGTTTCACTTCCTTCCATGAATATATTTGTTTAACAAATTCATCTATGCTTTTTAATGCTCTAAATTTCATTAGACATATGTGTATAAGCGTTCTCGTAATACTTTCGTTCATAATTAGTTGAAAATAAATTTCTGACACTCGAATCAATATCATGAGTTGTCGAAATATTCTTTACACTTCGTGACATAACTTCTTAAATATGCGGTACTTAAATTTGCTTCAATAAACTTCCTTTACTTCATTTACAATTATGCTCCTTCTTTAGTTCGTTCAACGTTATACTCCTTTTTAAATAGTTCACTCTACATTCTTTTAATAGTTCACCCTACATTCCTTTAAACAATTCATTCTACATTCCTTTAAATCGTTCATTCTACATTCCTTGAAATAGTTCATTCTATATTCCATCGCTGCGATAAAACAGATTTAATTAGTTTAAATCTAACGCAAATATGAAAAATTCTACACGGTTTGACTCTGAAATGACTTTAGCGTTAATAGCAGCGCTATGCAAAATTTCGTCCAAGTGACTGAAATTTTCAAGAACAAGAAAAATAACTCCTTAGAAAAATACGAAAAATTACTACTTCAAAAATTACATAATTTAATTATACTGACAAAATTATACTGTTGAAATAATACGAAAAAAATTACACGGTTGGTCAATTGGATAATCACAGAACATAACTACAATTCTGCACTATATAAAGCAATTTCTTCTCTACCTTGAGTTGACTCTGGTCTGGAGAATACCTTCGTCTCGCCTGCCAAACCAAACGTGTCTCGGAGCTCATCGTATCGCCCACAGCTATGAAGACCGGTTTGTGTCAGAACCAGCTGGCCTCTTCCCCCAGTGGAACAAGGTCGATGACGTCCTCGGTGAACGACCTCACCGTGAAACAGTCCGCTCTGCCTGCACTCCGTCTCCCGTTCACTGCAAGTCGTCTGGCTTCGACTCCCCATCTCTTCAGAATTGACATCTCGGTTCTTCAGAATTGACATCTCGGTTCTTCAGAATTGACATCTCGTCTCAGGTTGAAAATTGTCGTTCATACAAGCGTTTGCGAGTATTCAAGATGTATTAGAACTCTTGTAGAAAAGTAGAGGTTTGTTCGGTGATTTTGCGCATCACGTGGATGTTCTGCTGCGCCTTCCATAATAGTGAATTCTGGAATTCAACTGTACATCTTTGTACTTTCCACTTCCCTATGCTTAAGCTTAGCACATGGTAATTCTCATTTCACTGATGATATATTTAAGACTTCCCCGTTGCTGCATTGTAACTTGCATTTTTAATGTAATGTTCAAGTATGCGTTCAAACGTAGTAATTAGTGAATATCTTCTTGTCGAAATGTTTTTATATATGCGATGTGAAAACAACTTTGTATTAAACACTGTAATACTCAGCTATATACTGTTCTAGTCTGCGTGATAAATGTAGCTTGCTCCTCAAGTTACAGTCTTGCTGTACTACACTCTTCTTCACTTCCAACTTTGATAAAACGTAGCACTGTTATAATAATACTGGCTTCTTCTCGAGGTCTTGACTCGATGAAATCTCAAATTGGAAAGAACTCTCTCGTCCCGTTCTCTGCGCTCTGCAAGTTGCAGTCTCTGCCTCCCCTCTCGTGGTGTGACGTAACTTCTACCACCTCTCCTCACTTCAGTCCGTAGTTCGACCTTCGTCTCTTCCCCTCTTTCATGACGTAACTTTCGCTTCAAGTGGCGTGATGTCTCTCGCAATGTAGACCTCCCACATAATAGAATATATATCCATCTTTAAATCATTCCTTCTTTCTTGCCTTTCATAATTGCATAAGATGTATAGTATTTCACTAATTTCCATACAGATTTTCCCATATTTCTCGAATTTTTAATGAATAAAAGATTTTCATCCACTCTTTTATTTTTCCTGGGTCTTGGTTCATATCCAGATTGGTTCTTTGGTAATGGCCTTAAATAAATTCTGGCGCATTTCCTAGTTGCTAATTTAAAGTAAAGTATAGCCTGTACTTTCTTTAATAACAGTAAATTTCTCTGTTCTTGAGACCGAATTATTTATTTTACTGTATCTTTGGGTAAAATCTTTTTAATTTGGAATGGTTGAATTTTCCAATGGATCTGTTATCTTCAATTCTTACAATTTTATAACAATTGTTACCGTAGACTGTATCTACTTTGAACGGTCCTCTGAAAAGGCTACTGAATTTGATATACACCTTCTTCAGTACGTCTGCTTTCACAGGAATCCTGACTAATACAAGGTCACCTTCTCGTAGCGGTCCACTGAATCTCTTCCCTTCTAAACGTTTCAATCTCTTCTCAGCCGCTTTGTCCAACTGGACTCTCGCTGCTTCGATTCTCTGGTCCATCGTTGGTTCGTTATCTTCCGGAATATTGAAGATTCCGTTCCATGGTCGTACGGGTTCCTCTTCAAAATGCAACATAACTGGAATATCGTTGGTGCTCTCATGTCTTGTGTTATTGATGCAAAATTCTACTAGAGGTACAATCTTCACCCAATTCGCATGATTATCTGCACTATACAAGCGAATGTACTTTGAAAATTCAAGCATTGTTCTTTCAATAGGATTCGTCTCTGGGCTTCCAACTGATGAAAATAGGTGAACAATATCCAACCTATCCATCGCTCCCTGAAATTCTGCCGAGGTAAATTGGGTTCCATGGTCTTGTCATTAAATACACCCCTGACTTTAATAGTTGAAACGGGCATTGCTATAAGTGAATTTCCATCTTTCAATCTGTGAAAACAGTTCTCTGATAAAATTGATGCTGTCGCTCCCGTATCTAGTAGTGTTCTCAGGCATTCTCCTTCCGATATAATTTCTATAATGGGTAACCTCGCTACTCTTCCTGTTTTCGGCTCTTCTCTTTCATACAGGAGATCTTCGTTCGTGGCTTCATATAACTCATTGATCTGGATTTCATGTCTGGTTACGGTGCTGTTTTCTTCCTCCTTCACTTTTTGGAATTTGAAGTTTTTTTGTACCCCTCCTGGGTCTTCATTCCTCCGATCTCTGCTTGTTCCGGGCTGAGATTCTTGATTCTGGTTACGCTGTCCCTGATTTTGGTCTCTCGCGTTCCTTTCTCTGAGATTTCTTAGGTATTCTTGACTTTCTCTTTCCCTATCACCATAATACCTTCTTACATTGTTGTTATTTCTCCAACCTTGATTTTGTTGACTTTGCTGTTGTTGTTGTCTCGAATAATTATTCGTGTTCCTCCAGTTCTGATATCCCCGGTATCCATAATGATTCGTAGGGTTATTTCGATTATAATATCCCTCTCTGCGATAAACATTGTTTCTGTTGTGGTAGCTATTTCTCCATCTTTGATTTTCATCCCATCTTTGATTTTGGTATGGTCTTCCTTCTCGAGGTCTCTGATAACCTGGTTGAAATCGATTTTGTCCATACATCTTGATCTCGTTGGGCCTACTCCATTTTTGTTCTCTTCTGTCTGCTGCGTTTGATCGATGTGGATGGTGTGAATCTCTCTCTGTTCCTGATTTCTACATCTCTGGTTTTGGTTTCCAGTTGAGTTGTTGGACACATTAGACGTGTGATCCAGTCTCCTCAAAATTTCTGCCATCCCCTCTAAAGTTTTTACATTTGCTGAAATGAGGTGCCTCCTAACTTCCGTTGGTAACTGGCATGAAATAGCATGAACCAAGTCTTCTTCCGCCAAAGGAGGTTGCAAATACTGCAAGCGTGCTAATTGTTTCGTGAAGAAACTTGCGTACTTCGTTGGACTAGAATAGGCACACTTTTTAGAGTAAATTTCGGCTCGTATGTCTTGTTGAAGTTCCTTGCTCCAAAATCGCTTCTACAGAGCTATAGCAAATTCTTCAAATGTCTGATAAGTGTACCTGAAAGCTCTGTGCCAAATTAACGCTTCTGAGTCCAAGTATTTCTCAACGACCCTCATATGTCTTTCACGAGGTATTCTATTTTCCTCTAAATACGATCTCATGTCTCTAAGAAACTCTACAGCAGTAATATTTCCTACTCCGCTGAATTTATTCGGCTTCTCATCATTATTCTTAATCACGATAACGTTGGCATTTGACCTACTCTGGTAAGGTTCAAAGTCTTCTCCAAGTTCCCCTATTTCTGTTTGAAATGGCTCTCGACTGAAGTTGAAATTGGAATTCGGAATCTGGTGTTGACTAACCACGCTTTCCTTATCCTCTTCTATCTTGTCTGTCCTAGCCTCTAATTTCCTTATTTCTTCTTTCAATTTTTCATCTCTTGCTTGAAAAAATCTCGTTAAGTCCTTTCTGATGTCTTCCCTGACTTCAGCTCTTAACGAAGATGAAAATGTAGTATCCCCTATCGTAAGTGACCTTAATTGCTGTTCTATGTCGCTGGTTTCCTTATCCTGCTTTGATCGAATTTTCGCCAGTTCTATGCTTATCTCATCGACTGTGCGTTTAACCTTGTCAAATTCATCTGAGTTATTTAAATCTGTTTTATTAACAATGTCTGTCAGCGTGGCTACATTATTAATTTGCATTGTATCTATCCGCTTAGATAGATCTTCCCGTACCTTACTAACATTTATATTTGAACATAACTCTATGGCTTTAATGTCATTTGCTAATTTATGATGAATTTCTGATACAATTTTAGTTGTGACTGTTACGACCTCCTCCTTCATGTCCGTAACTGCCTTTACAATAGAAGCATTTATATCCACATTAATACCCTCTTCAATCAGTTTACTTTGACCTTCCAACTTGACCTGTAATTCACCAACAGTGTCATTTAGACTGTCAAGTTGCTCCTTGAGTTTGTTCTGGGCACCTGAAATGTGTACATGATGAGTATTGTTCTCTTCCTTAATGGAGTTAATACTAGCCTGTAATTTCTTTTCTAGCTCTATCATGTGATTACTGTTAGCTAATTGGAACACCTTTCCTGCCATGTCGGATCTTAAATTTCCTACTTCTGTCTTCGTATGATTTATGTCCTGTTTGACTTGATCAAATGAATTTTTTAATTCTTCCTGTGCATGTCCTGCCCTTTCTAAAATTCTCTGACCCTTTTCCTGATTTTTCCTAACTTCTTCCTGAGCTTTTTCTTGATTTTTCCTAACCTCCTCCTGTGCTGCTCTTATTTCGGCTTGGATTTTTCTATCTTCTAATCTAGCCTGCTCCTGACTTAACCTGTCCTCCTCGCGAGCTTTTTCCTGAGCTAATCTCATCTCTGCTCTTATCCTATTTGCCTCCTCCAAAGCTAACTTGGCTTCTTCTCTTTCCTTTTCTCTAGCTAGTCTACCTTCCTTTCTGGCCTTTTCTAAAGCTAACTTAGCTTCTTCCTGTGCTATGTTATACTAGCCTTAGTAAGTGTTTGAGCGACTGACAACTCTGCCTTGACTTCCGATTTTACAGTAGCTGCTGATTTCTGAATCTCGGCTTTCATCTGTTTAGTGTTGTTGTGTGTCAATTGGTGGAGGGCTTCAAGGGCTTTGGTCAACGTACTTTGACCTTCTTTCATGGTTTCGAGCATCGTTCTAATGAACGTCATGTCGTTCGCTGATATAATTCTTCTTTCTTGAGAATAAGGGAAGTATCAACTACAAAAATTACCAGTGAATATCCAGATTGACCAACGTATACATTTTATACCAGTGATGGAACATATTGAACATCTTAATCCTACTTAAATCTATTTGAATCGCGAGTTATCTCGTATATCTTATCGACCCATTTTACTGAACCGACATCGCTACATTCTATCATCCGACTTAACCTATGTTTAACAACATGAATTTACTTTTAAATTTAATATTACATGACAAATGTCGTTAGCTGGTTTTTTTAAAATATGCCTCACAACTATGATGTACTCCACTAATCTGCTGATGTTGTGTTCATCTCAATAATCATTAAATTTGGGATCGGCATTTTTCTTTTTCTCAAAACTAAATATGGCCTCACTCTCGAGTACTTCCAAACTGCTTCTCTCGAGTGCTCTTTCGAGTGCTCTTTCGAGTGCCCCACGGATGGGCTTGCCATTTAAATAATTATCTATCTATATGCACCCGAATAAACCCATCAGTACTTATATCCGCTGCACTGTAAAGGATTGCAGACATGTAAATTACGCAGCTCACAAACTTACCATGCCTACTAAGTAAAGTTGGGAATTTCAGGAACATACAGGATAGAAATTATTCGTAAGAAAATAGTACTACCAGCCAAGGTACAAATTTCAACTATCATTTACATTTAGAGCAAATCGAGAAACTCCAATCTCGAGGGGTGATAAGGTCTAATCTATAGTGAGCGCCTGTATCTATACCTCGCAGTACTATTTTCGACGATGACGACAATGAAAACGGTGTCAGTTAAGATAAAAGTTGACTGAGTCGCTAAAAAGCGCCAGCCGTTTATTGTGCTGGAACAAGTACAATAAAACTGGCTTCCTGCCTGAATATGGTGTCCCCTTGACACTCTCACAAAAATGAACTTCAAAAATAAACTTGCACGTGGCACTGATGTAATAAGAAATGTGAAACGGTGTGATACTAAGCATTACCCTACTTTATACAAATCCGCTTCAACTCTGAACCGTAGTTCCATATCTAAGCAAATTCATTCATTAACTATGTGCATATATACATTCATTTATGGTTCGCACAAATTATACACTCTATTGTGTCGAAAAGATTAAATTGTCTATCTTTCAATGAGTCTTCTACTCAACTTCCTTAACAATCAAATAACAAACATACACCGCAACTATCGTGTTGAAAGTAGTAAATACTCGTCTTAATCAATTGAACATAAGTGACAAACATTTAAGCTAAGCACTGTTAGTTTTATCTTTTTATCTTTCATTATAAAATACTGAAATATTTCTGAAATTCTTTACTGTGTTAATAATTCTCTGATAAACGTGAAAACTAGAAGTGCATGGCATTAACCTTCATTCTCACACACCCCTTTCAAAATTATACAACAATTACCTCATCTCTTAAACACCCTGTACAGAATCCTCCTTTAATACACTCAAATAACTTCACAATCACTGCGATCAATACTAGAAAACTTGAGACTCCTCAGCCTCCTCTCGTAAAAATACGTAACTCATTTACGTCTATATCTCCTTACTTTGCACGGTATTTCAACTATAAACTTCCATTTCAATACACTTTCTTCCTAACTTTAACATTCTTCTCTATCCTGATACAGCTTCACCTCGTGCTTACAATTCCACTTCTGCAATAAATTTCTGTACTTTCAATTTCTGATCACCCTGTGATTTAACTTTTTTAACTTTCTTTTTCACGTGTTTAAATTCAGTTTTACATTCAATTACAACCTTTAAAGAAATATCAGTAAGAATTCATATTTTTAACAAATGATATAAGTTTGACTTCCTTCCATGAATATATTTGTTTAACAAATTCATCTATGCTTTTTAATGCTCTAAATTTCATTAGACATATGTGTATAAGCCTTCTCGTAATACTTTCGTTCATAATTAGTTGAAAATAAATTTCTGACACTCGAATCAATATCTTGAGTTGTCGAAATATTCTTTACACTTCGTGACATAACTTCTTAAATATGCGGTACTTAAATTTGCTTCAATAAACTTCCTTTACTTCATTTACAATTATGCTCCTTCTTTAGTTCGTTTAACGTTATACTCCTTTTTAAATAGTTCACTCTACATTCTTTTAATAGTTCACCATACATTCCTTTAAACAATTCATTCTACATTCCTTTAAATCGTTCATTCTACATCCCTTGAAATAGTTCATTCTATATTCCATCGCTGCGATAAAACAGATTTAATTAGTTTAAATCTAACGCAAATATGAAAAATTCTACGCGGTTTGACTCTGAAATGACTTTAGCGTTAATAGCAGCGCTATGCAAAATTTCGTCCAAGTGACTGAAATTTTCAAGAACAAGAAAAATAACTCCTTAGAAAAATACGAAAAATTACTACTTCAAAAATTACATAATTTAATTATACTGACAAAATTATACTGTTGAAATAATACGAACAAAATTATACGGTTGGTCAATTGGATAATCACAGAACATAACTACAATTCTACATTATATAAAGCAATTTCTTCTCTACCTTGAGTTGACTCTGGTCTGGAGAATACCTTCGTCTCGCCTGCCAAACCAAACGTGTCTCGGAGCTCATCGTATCGCCCACAGCTATGAAGACCGGTTTGTGTCAGAACCAGCTGGCCTCTTCCCCCAGTGGAACAAGGTCGATGACGTCCTCGGTGAAAGACCTCGCCGTGAAACAGTCCGCTCTGCCTGCACTCCATCTCCCGTTCACTGCAAGTCGTCTGGCTTCGACTCCCCATCTCTTCAGAATTGACATCTCAGTTCTTCAGAATTGACATCTCGGTTCTTCAGAATTGACATCTCGTCTCAGGTTGAAAATTGTCGTTCATACAAGCGTTTGCGAGTATTCAAGATGTATTAGAACTCTTGTAGAGAAGTAGAGGTTTGTTCGGTGATTTTGCGCATCACGTGGATGTTCTGCTGCGCCTTCCATAATAGTGAATTCTGGAATTCAACTGTACATCTTGGTACTTTCCACTTCCCTATGCTTTAGCATAGCACATGGTAATTCTCATTTCACTGATGATATATTTAAGACTTCCCCGTTGCTGCATTGTAACTTGCATTTTTAATGTAATGTTCAAGTATGCGTTCAAACGTAGTAATTAGTGAATATCTTCTTGTCGAAATGTTTTTATATATGCGATGTGAAAACAACTTTGTATTAAACACTGTAATACTCAGCTATATACTGTTCTATTCTGCGTGATAAATGTAGCTTGCTCCTCAAGTTACAGTCTTGCTGTACTACACTCTTCTTCACTTCCAACTTTGATAAAACGTAGCACTGTTATAATAATACTGGCTTCTTCTCGAGGTCTTGACTCGATGAAATCTCAAATTGGAAAGAACTCTCTCGTCCCGTTCTCTGCGCTCTGCAAGTTGCAGTCTCTGCCTCCCCTCTCGTGGTGTGACGTAACTTCTACCACCTCTCCTCACTTCAGTCCGTAGTTCGACCTTCGTCTCTTCCCCTCTTTCATGACGTAACTCTCGCTGAAAGTAATCTGGCAACATGTAATGCGCCCGAATAAACCCATCAGTACTTTTATCCGCTGCACTGTAAAGGATTGCAGACATGTAAATTACCCAGCTCACAAACTTACCATGCCTACTAAGTAAAATTGGGAATTTCAGGAACATACAGGATAGAAATTATTCGTAAGAAAGTAGTACTACCGCCAAGGTACAAATTTCTACTATCATTTACATTTAGAGCAAATCGAGAAACTCCAATCTCGAGGGGTGATAAGGTCTAATCTATAGTGAGCGCCTGTATCTAAACCTCGCAGTACTATTTTCGACGATGACGACAATGAAAACGGTGTCAGTTAAGATAAAAGTTGACTGAGTCGCTAAAAAGCGCCAGCCGTTTATTGCGCTGAAACAAGTACAATAAAACTGGCTTCCTGCCTGAATATGGTGTCCCCTTGACACTCTCACAAAAATGAACTTCAAAAATAAACTTGCACGTGGCACTGATGTAATAAGAAATGTGAAACGGTGTGATACTAAGCATTACCCTACTTTATACAAATCCGCTTCAACTCTGAACCGTAGTTCCATATCTAAGCAAAATCATTCATTAACTATGTGCATATATACATTCATTTATGGTTCGCACAAATTATACACTCTATTGTGTCGAAAAGATTAAATTGTCTATCTTTCAATGAGTCTTCTACTCAACTTCCTTAACAATCAAATAACAAACATACACCGCAACTATCGTGTTGAAAGTAGTAAATACTCGTCTTAATCAATTGAACATAAGTGACAAACATTTAAGCTAAGCACTGTTCCTTTTATCTTTTTATCTTTCATTATAAAATACTGAAATATTTCTGAAATTCTTTACTGTGTTAATAATTCTCTGATAAACGTGAAAACTAGAAGTGCATGGCATTAACCTTCATTCTCACACTCCCCTTTCAAAATTATACAACAATTACCTCATCTCTTAAACACCCTGTACAGAATCGTCCTTTAATACACTCAAATAACTTCACAATCACTGCGATCAATACTAGAAAACTTGAGACTCCTCAGCCTCCTCTCGTAAAAATACGTAACTCATTTACGTCTATATCTCCTTACTTTGCACGGTATTTCAACTATAAACTTCCATTTCAATACACTTTCTTCCTAACTTTAACATTCTTCTCTATCCTGATACAGCTTCACCTCGTGCTTACAATTCCACTTCTGCAATAAATTTCTGTACTTTCACTTTCTGATCACCCTGTGATTTAACTTTTTTAACTTTCTTTTTCACTTGTTTAAATTCAGTTTTACATTCAATTATAACCTTTAAAGAAATATCAGTAAGAATTCATATTTTTAACAAATGATATAAGTTTCACTTCCTTCCATGAATATATTTGTTTAACAAATTCATCTATGCTTTTTAATGCTCTAAATTTCATTAGACATATGTGTATAAGCGTTCTCGTAATACTTTCGTTCATAATTAGTTGAAAATAAATTTCTGACACTCGAATCAATATCATGAGTTGTCGAAATATTCTTTACACTTCGTGACATAACTTCTTAAATATGCGGTACTTAAATTTGCTTCAATAAACTTCCTTTACTTCATTTACAATTATGCTCCTTCTTTAGTTCGTTCAACGTTATACTCCTTTTTAAATAGTTCACTCTACATTCTTTTAATAGTTCACCCTACATTCCTTTAAACAATTCATTCTACATTCCTTTAAATCGTTCATTCTACATTCCTTGAAATAGTTCATTCTATATTCCATCGCTGCGATAAAACAGATTTAATTAGTTTAAATCTAACGCAAATATGAAAAATTCTACACGGTTTGACTCTGAAATGACTTTAGCGTTAATAGCAGCGCTATGCAAAATTTCGTCCAAGTGACTGAAATTTTCAAGAACAAGAAAAATAACTCCTTAGAAAAATACGAAAAATTACTACTTCAAAAATTACATAATTTAATTATACTGACAAAATTATACTGTTGAAATAATACGAAAAAAATTACACGGTTGGTCAATTGGATAATCACAGAACATAACTACAATTCTGCACTATATAAAGCAATTTCTTCTCTACCTTGAGTTGACTCTGGTCTGGAGAATACCTTCGTCTCGCCTGCCAAACCAAACGTGTCTCGGAGCTCATCGTATCGCCCACAGCTATGAAGACCGGTTTGTGTCAGAACCAGCTGGCCTCTTCCCCCAGTGGAACAAGGTCGATGACGTCCTCGGTGAACGACCTCACCGTGAAACAGTCCGCTCTGCCTGCACTCCGTCTCCCGTTCACTGCAAGTCGTCTGGCTTCGACTCCCCATCTCTTCAGAATTGACATCTCGGTTCTTCAGAATTGACATCTCGGTTCTTCAGAATTGACATCTCGTCTCAGGTTGAAAATTGTCGTTCATACAAGCGTTTGCGAGTATTCAAGATGTATTAGAACTCTTGTAGAAAAGTAGAGGTTTGTTCGGTGATTTTGCGCATCACGTGGATGTTCTGCTGCGCCTTCCATAATAGTGAATTCTGGAATTCAACTGTACATCTTTGTACTTTCCACTTCCCTATGCTTAAGCTTAGCACATGGTAATTCTCATTTCACTGATGATATATTTAAGACTTCCCCGTTGCTGCATTGTAACTTGCATTTTTAATGTAATGTTCAAGTATGCGTTCAAACGTAGTAATTAGTGAATATCTTCTTGTCGAAATGTTTTTATATATGCGATGTGAAAACAACTTTGTATTAAACACTGTAATACTCAGCTATATACTGTTCTAGTCTGCGTGATAAATGTAGCTTGCTCCTCAAGTTACAGTCTTGCTGTACTACACTCTTCTTCACTTCCAACTTTGATAAAACGTAGCACTGTTATAATAATACTGGCTTCTTCTCGAGGTCTTGACTCGATGAAATCTCAAATTGGAAAGAACTCTCTCGTCCCGTTCTCTGCGCTCTGCAAGTTGCAGTCTCTGCCTCCCCTCTCGTGGTGTGACGTAACTTCTACCACCTCTCCTCACTTCAGTCCGTAGTTCGACCTTCGTCTCTTCCCCTCTTTCATGACGTAACTTTCGCTTCAAGTGGCGTGATGTCTCTCGCAATGTAGACCTCCCACATAATAGAATATATATCCATCTTTAAATCATTCCTTCTTTCTTGCCTTTCATAATTGCATAAGATGTATAGTATTTCACTAATTTCCATACAGATTTTCCCATATTTCTCGAATTTTTAATGAATAAAAGATTTTCATCCACTCTTTTATTTTTCCTGGGTCTTGGTTCATATCCAGATTGGTTCTTTGGTAATGGCCTTAAATAAATTCTGGCGCATTTCCCCGTTGCTAATTTAAAGTAAAGTATAGCCTGTACTTTCTTTAATAACAGTAAATTTCTCTGTTCTTGAGACCGAATTATTTATTTTACTGTATCTTTGGGTAAAATCTTTTTAATTTGGAATGGTTGAATTTTCCAATGGATCTGTTATCTTCAATTCTTACAATTTTATAACAATTGTTACCGTAGACTGTATCTACTTTGAACGGTCCTCTGAAAAGGCTACTGAATTTGATATACACCTTCTTCAGTACGTCTGCTTTCACAGGAATCCTGACTAATACAAGGTCACCTTCTCGTAGCGGTCCACTGAATCTCTTCCCTTCTAAACGTTTCAATCTCTTCTCAGCCGCTTTGTTCAACTGGACTCTCGCTGCTTCGATTCTCTGGTCCATCGTTGGTTCGTTATCTTCCGGAATATTGAAGATTCCGTTCCATGGTCGTACGGGTTCCTCTTCAAAATGCAACATAACTGGAATATCGTTGGTGCTCTCATGTCTTGTGTTATTGATGCAAAATTCTACTAGAGGTACAATCTTCACCCAATTCGCATGATTATCTGCACTATACAAGCGAATGTACTTTGAAAATTCAAGCATTGTTCTTTCAATAGGATTCGTCTCTGGGCTTCCAACTGATGAAAATAGGTGAACAATATCCAACCTATCCATCGCTCCCTGAAATTCTGCCGAGGTAAATTGGGTTCCATGGTCTTGTCATTAAATACACCCCTGACTTTAATAGTTGAAACGGGCATTGCTATAAGTGAATTTCCATCTTTCAATCTGTGAAAACAGTTCTCTGATAAAATTGATGCTGTCGCTCCCGTATCTAGTAGTGTTCTCAGGCATTCTCCTTCCGATATAATTTCTATAATGGGTAACCTCGCTACTCTTCCTGTTTTCGGCTCTTCTCTTTCATACAGGAGATCTTCGTTCGTGGCTTCATATAACTCATTGATCTGGATTTCATGTCTGGTTACGGTGCTGTTTTCTTCCTCCTTCACTTTTTGGAATTTGAAGTTTTTTTTGTACCCCTCCTGGGTCTTCATTCCTCCGATCTCTGCTTGTTCCGGGCTGAGATTCTTGATTCTGGTTACGCTGTCCCTGATTTTGGTCTCTCGCGTTCCTTTCTCTGAGATTTCTTAGGTATTCTTGACTTTCTCTTTCCCTATCACCATAATACCTTCTTACATTGTTGTTATTTCTCCAACCTTGATTTTGTTGACTTTGCTGTTGTTGTTGTCTCGAATAATTATTCGTGTTCCTCCAGTTCTGATATCCCCGGTATCCATAATGATTCGTAGGGTTATTTCGATTATAATATCCCTCTCTGCGATAAACATTGTTTCTGTTGTGGTAGCTATTTCTCCATCTTTGATTTTCATCCCATCTTTGATTTTGGTATGGTCTTCCTTCTCGAGGTCTCTGATAACCTGGTTGAAATCGATTTTGTCCATACATTCTTGATCTCGTTGGGCCTACTCCATTTTTGTTCTCTTCTGTCTGCTGCGTTTGATCGATGTGGATGGTGTGAATCTCTCTCTGTTCCTGATTTCTACATCTCTGGTTTTGGTTTCCAGTTGAGTTGTTGGACACATTAGACGTGTGATCCAGTCTCCTCAAAATTTCTGCCATCCCCTCTAAAGTTTTTACATTTGCTGAAATGAGGTGCCTCCTAACTTCCGTTGGTAACTGGCATGAAATAGCATGAACCAAGTCTTCTTCCGCCAAAGGAGGTTGCAAATACTGCAAGCGTGCTAATTGTTTCGTGAAGAAACTTGCGTACTTCGTTGGACTAGAATAGGCACACTTTTTAGAGTAAATTTCGGCTCGTATGTCTTGTTGAAGTTCCTTGCTCCAAAATCGCTTCTACAGAGCTATAGCAAATTCTTCAAATGTCTGATAAGTGTACCTGAAAGCTCTGTGCCAAATTAACGCTTCTGAGTCCAAGTATTTCTCAACGACCCTCATATGTCTTTCACGAGGTATTCTATTTTCCTCTAAATACGATCTCATGTCTCTAAGAAACTCTACAGCAGTAATATTTCCTACTCCGCTGAATTTATTCGGCTTCTCATCATTATTCTTAATCACGATAACGTTGGCATTTGACCTACTCTGGTAAGGTTCAAAGTCTTCTCCAAGTTCCCCTATTTCTGTTTGAAATGGCTCTCGACTGAAGTTGAAATTGGAATTCGGAATCTGGTGTTGACTAACCACGCTTTCCTTATCCTCTTCTATCTTGTCTGTCCTAGCCTCTAATTTCCTTATTTCTTCTTTCAATTTTTCATCTCTTGCTTGAAAAAATCTCGTTAAGTCCTTTCTGATGTCTTCCCTGACTTCAGCTCTTAACGAAGATGAAAATGTAGTATCCCCTATCGTAAGTGACCTTAATTGCTGTTCTATGTCGCTGGTTTCCTTATCCTGCTTTGATCGAATTTTCGCCAGTTCTATGCTTATCTCATCGACTGTGCGTTTAACCTTGTCAAATTCATCTGAGTTATTTAAATCTGTTTTATTAACAATGTCTGTCAGCGTGGCTACATTATTAATTTGCATTGTATCTATCCGCTTAGATAGATCTTCCCGTACCTTACTAACATTTATATTTGAACATAACTCTATGGCTTTAATGTCATTTGCTAATTTATGATGAATTTCTGATACAATTTTAGTTGTGACTGTTACGACCTCCTCCTTCATGTCCGTAACTGCCTTTACAATAGAAGCATTTATATCCACATTAATACCCTCTTCAATCAGTTTACTTTGACCTTCCAACTTGACCTGTAATTCACCAACAGTGTCATTTAGACTGTCAAGTTGCTCCTTGAGTTTGTTCTGGGCACCTGAAATGTGTACATGATGAGTATTGTTCTCTTCCTTAATGGAGTTAATACTAGCCTGTAATTTCTTTTCTAGCTCTATCATGTGATTACTGTTAGCTAATTGGAACACCTTTCCTGCCATGTCGGATCTTAAATTTCCTACTTCTGTCTTCGTATGATTTATGTCCTGTTTGACTTGATCAAATGAATTTTTTAATTCTTCCTGTGCATGTCCTGCCCTTTCTAAAATTCTCTGACCCTTTTCCTGATTTTTCCTAACTTCTTCCTGAGCTTTTTCTTGATTTTTCCTAACCTCCTCCTGTGCTGCTCTTATTTCGGCTTGGATTTTTCTATCTTCTAATCTAGCCTGCTCCTGACTTAACCTGTCCTCCTCGCGAGCTTTTTCCTGAGCTAATCTCATCTCTGCTCTTATCCTATTTGCCTCCTCCAAAGCTAACTTGGCTTCTTCTCTTTCCTTTTCTCTAGCTAGTCTACCTTCCTTTCTGGCCTTTTCTAAAGCTAACTTAGCTTCTTCCTGTGCTATGTTATACTAGCCTTAGTAAGTGTTTGAGCGACTGACAACTCTGCCTTGACTTCCGATTTTACAGTAGCTGCTGATTTCTGAATCTCGGCTTTCATCTGTTTAGTGTTGTTGTGTGTCAATTGGTGGAGGGCTTCAAGGGCTTTGGTCAACGTACTTTGACCTTCTTTCATGGTTTCGAGCATCGTTCTAATGAACGTCATGTCGTTCGCTGATATAATTCTTCTTTCTTGAGAATAAGGGAAGTATCAACTACAAAAATTACCAGTGAATATCCAGATTGACCAACGTATACATTTTATACCAGTGATGGAACATATTGAACATCTTAATCCTACTTAAATCTATTTGAATCGCGAGTTATCTCGTATATCTTATCGACCCATTTTACTGAACCGACATCGCTACATTCTATCATCCGACTTAACCTATGTTTAACAACATGAATTTACTTTTAAATTTAATATTACATGACAAATGTCGTTAGCTGGTTTTTTTAAAATATGCCTCACAACTATGATGTACTCCACTAATCTGCTGATGTTGTGTTCATCTCAATAATCATTAAATTTGGGATCGGCATTTTTCTTTTTCTCAAAACTAAATATGGCCTCACTCTCGAGTACTTCCAAACTGCTTCTCTCGAGTGCTCTTTCGAGTGCTCTTTCGAGTGCCCCACGGATGGGCTTGCCATTTAAATAATTATCTATCTATATGCACCCGAATAAACCCATCAGTACTTATATCCGCTGCACTGTAAAGGATTGCAGACATGTAAATTACGCAGCTCACAAACTTACCATGCCTACTAAGTAAAGTTGGGAATTTCAGGAACATACAGGATAGAAATTATTCGTAAGAAAATAGTACTACCAGCCAAGGTACAAATTTCAACTATCATTTACATTTAGAGCAAATCGAGAAACTCCAATCTCGAGGGGTGATAAGGTCTAATCTATAGTGAGCGCCTGTATCTATACCTCGCAGTACTATTTTCGACGATGACGACAATGAAAACGGTGTCAGTTAAGATAAAAGTTGACTGAGTCGCTAAAAAGCGCCAGCCGTTTATTGTGCTGGAACAAGTACAATAAAACTGGCTTCCTGCCTGAATATGGTGTCCCCTTGACACTCTCACAAAAATGAACTTCAAAAATAAACTTGCACGTGGCACTGATGTAATAAGAAATGTGAAACGGTGTGATACTAAGCATTACCCTACTTTATACAAATCCGCTTCAACTCTGAACCGTAGTTCCATATCTAAGCAAATTCATTCATTAACTATGTGCATATATACATTCATTTATGGTTCGCACAAATTATACACTCTATTGTGTCGAAAAGATTAAATTGTCTATCTTTCAATGAGTCTTCTACTCAACTTCCTTAACAATCAAATAACAAACATACACCGCAACTATCGTGTTGAAAGTAGTAAATACTCGTCTTAATCAATTGAACATAAGTGACAAACATTTAAGCTAAGCACTGTTAGTTTTATCTTTTTATCTTTCATTATAAAATACTGAAATATTTCTGAAATTCTTTACTGTGTTAATAATTCTCTGATAAACGTGAAAACTAGAAGTGCATGGCATTAACCTTCATTCTCACACACCCCTTTCAAAATTATACAACAATTACCTCATCTCTTAAACACCCTGTACAGAATCTTCCTTTAATACACTCAAATAACTTCACAATCACTGCGATCAATACTAGAAAACTTGAGACTCCTCAGCCTCCTCTCGTAAAAATACGTAACTCATTTACGTCTATATCTCCTTACTTTGCACGGTATTTCAACTATAAACTTCCATTTCAATACACTTTCTTCCTAACTTTAACATTCTTCTCTATCCTGATACAGCTTCACCTCGTGCTTACAATTCCACTTCTGCAATAAATTTCTGTACTTTCAATTTCTGATCACCCTGTGATTTAACTTTTTTAACTTTCTTTTTCGCGTGTTTAAATTCAGTTTTACATTCAATTACAACCTTTAAAGAAATATCAGTAAGAATTCATATTTTTAACAAATGATATAAGTTTGACTTCCTTCCATGAATATATTTGTTTAACAAATTCATCTATGCTTTTTAATGCTCTAAATTTCATTAGACATATGTGTATAAGCCTTCTCGTAATACTTTCGTTCATAATTAGTTGAAAATAAATTTCTGACACTCGAATCAATATCATGAGTTGTCGAAATATTCTTTACACTTCGTGACATAACTTCTTAAATATGCGGTACTTAAATTTGCTTCAATAAACTTCCTTTACTTCATTTACAATTATGCTCCTTCTTTAGTTCGTTCAACGTTATACTCCTTTTTAAATAGTTCACTCTACATTCTTTTAATAGTTCACCATACATTCCTTTAAACAATTCATTCTACATTCCTTTAAATCGTTCATTCTACATCCCTTGAAATAGTTCATTCTATATTCCATCGCTGCGATAAAACAGATTTAATTAGTTTAAATCTAACGCAAATATGAAAAATTCTACGCGGTTTGACTCTGAAATGACTTTAGCGTTAATAGCAGCGCTATGCAAAATTTCGTCCAAGTGACTGAAATTTTCAAGAACAAGAAAAATAACTCCTTAGAAAAATACGAAAAATTACTACTTCAAAAATTACATAATTTAATTATACTGACAAAATTATACTGTTGAAATAATACGAACAAAATTATACGGTTGGTCAATTGGATAATCACAGAACATAACTACAATTCTACATTATATAAAGCAATTTCTTCTCTACCTTGAGTTGACTCTGGTCTGGAGAATACCTTCGTCTCGCCTGCCAAACCAAACGTGTCTCGGAGCTCATCGTATCGCCCACAGCTATGAAGACCGGTTTGTGTCAGAACCAGCTGGCCTCTTCCCCCAGTGGAACAAGGTCGATGACGTCCTCGGTGAAAGACCTCGCCGTGAAACAGTCCGCTCTGCCTGCACTCCATCTCCCGTTCACTGCAAGTCGTTTGGCTTCGACTCCCCATCTCTTCAGAATTGACATCTCAGTTCTTCAGAATTGACATCTCGGTTCTTCAGAATTGACATCTCGTCTCAGGTTGAAAATTGTCGTTCATACAAGCGTTTGCGAGTATTCAAGATGTATTAGAACTCTTGTAGAGAAGTAGAGGTTTGTTCGGTGATTTTGCGCATCACGTGGATGTTCTGCTGCGCCTTCCATAATAGTGAATTCTGGAATTCAACTGTACATCTTGGTACTTTCCACTTCCCTATGCTTTAGCATAGCACATGGTAATTCTCATTTCACTGATGATATATTTAAGACTTCCCCGTTGCTGCATTGTAACTTGCATTTTTAATGTAATGTTCAAGTATGCGTTCAAACGTAGTAATTAGTGAATATCTTCTTGTCGAAATGTTTTTATATATGCGATGTGAAAACAACTTTGTATTAAACACTGTAATACTCAGCTATATACTGTTCTATTCTGCGTGATAAATGTAGCTTGCTCCTCAAGTTACAGTCTTGCTGTACTACACTCTTCTTCACTTCCAACTTTGATAAAACGTAGCACTGTTATAATAATACTGGCTTCTTCTCGAGGTCTTGACTCGATGAAATCTCAAATTGGAAAGAACTCTCTCGTCCCGTTCTCTGCGCTCTGCAAGTTGCAGTCTCTGCCTCCCCTCTCGTGGTGTGACGTAACTTCTACCACCTCTCCTCACTTCAGTCCGTAGTTCGACCTTCGTCTCTTCCCCTCTTTCATGACGTAACTCTCGCTGAAAGTAATCTGGCAACATGTAATGCGCCCGAATAAACCCATCAGTACTTTTATCCGCTGCACTGTAAAGGATTGCAGACATGTAAATTACCCAGCTCACAAACTTACCATGCCTACTAAGTAAAATTGGGAATTTCAGGAACATACAGGATAGAAATTATTCGTAAGAAAGTAGTACTACCGCCAAGGTACAAATTTCTACTATCATTTACATTTAGAGCAAATCGAGAAACTCCAATCTCGAGGGGTGATAAGGTCTAATCTATAGTGAGCGCCTGTATCTAAACCTCGCAGTACTATTTTCGACGATGACGACAATGAAAACGGTGTCAGTTAAGATAAAAGTTGACTGAGTCGCTAAAAAGCGCCAGCCGTTTATTGCGCTGAAACAAGTACAATAAAACTGGCTTCCTGCCTGAATATGGTGTCCCCTTGACACTCTCACAAAAATGAACTTCAAAAATAAACTTGCACGTGGCACTGATGTAATAAGAAATGTGAAACGGTGTGATACTAAGCATTACCCTACTTTATACAAATCCGCTTCAACTCTGAACCGTAGTTCCATATCTAAGCAAAATCATTCATTAACTATGTGCATATATACATTCATTTATGGTTCGCACAAATTATACACTCTATTGTGTCGAAAAGATTAAATTGTCTATCTTTCAATGAGTCTTCTACTCAACTTCCTTAACAATCAAATAACAAACATACACCGCAACTATCGTGTTGAAAGTAGTAAATACTCGTCTTAATCAATTGAACATAAGTGACAAACATTTAAGCTAAGCACTGTTCCTTTTATCTTTTTATCTTTCATTATAAAATACTGAAATATTTCTGAAATTCTTTACTGTGTTAATAATTCTCTGATAAACGTGAAAACTAGAAGTGCATGGCATTAACCTTCATTCTCACACTCCCCTTTCAAAATTATACAACAATTACCTCATCTCTTAAACACCCTGTACAGAATCGTCCTTTAATACACTCAAATAACTTCACAATCACTGCGATCAATACTAGAAAACTTGAGACTCCTCAGCCTCCTCTCGTAAAAATACGTAACTCATTTACGTCTATATCTCCTTACTTTGCACGGTATTTCAACTATAAACTTCCATTTCAATACACTTTCTTCCTAACTTTAACATTCTTCTCTATCCTGATACAGCTTCACCTCGTGCTTACAATTCCACTTCTGCAATAAATTTCTGTACTTTCACTTTCTGATCACCCTGTGATTTAACTTTTTTAACTTTCTTTTTCACTTGTTTAAATTCAGTTTTACATTCAATTATAACCTTTAAAGAAATATCAGTAAGAATTCATATTTTTAACAAATGATATAAGTTTCACTTCCTTCCATGAATATATTTGTTTAACAAATTCATCTATGCTTTTTAATGCTCTAAATTTCATTAGACATATGTGTATAAGCGTTCTCGTAATACTTTCGTTCATAATTAGTTGAAAATAAATTTCTGACACTCGAATCAATATCATGAGTTGTCGAAATATTCTTTACACTTCGTGACATAACTTCTTAAATATGCGGTACTTAAATTTGCTTCAATAAACTTCCTTTACTTCATTTACAATTATGCTCCTTCTTTAGTTCGTTCAACGTTATACTCCTTTTTAAATAGTTCACTCTACATTCTTTTAATAGTTCACCCTACATTCCTTTAAACAATTCATTCTACATTCCTTTAAATCGTTCATTCTACATTCCTTGAAATAGTTCATTCTATATTCCATCGCTGCGATAAATCTAACGCAAATATGAAAAATTCTACACGGTTTGACTCTGAAATGACTTTAGCGTTAATAGCAGCGCTATGCAAAATTTCGTCCAAGTGACTGAAATTTTCAAGAACAAGAAAAATAACTCCTTAGAAAAATACGAAAAATTACTACTTCAAAAATTACATAATTTAATTATACTGACAAAATTATACTGTTGAAATAATACGAAAAAAATTACACGGTTGGTCAATTGGATAATCACAGAACATAACTACAATTCTGCACTATATAAAGCAATTTCTTCTCTACCTTGAGTTGACTCTGGTCTGGAGAATACCTTCGTCTCGCCTGCCAAACCAAACGTGTCTCGGAGCTCATCGTATCGCCCACAGCTATGAAGACCGGTTTGTGTCAAAACCAGCTGGCCTCTTCCCCCCGTGGAACAAGGTCGATGACGTCCTCGGTGAACGACCTCGCCGTGAAACAGTCCGCTCTGCCTGCACTCCGTCTCCCGTTCACTGCAAGTCGTCTGGCTTCGACTCCCCATCTCTTCAGAATTGACATCTCGGTTCTTCAGAATTGACATCTCGGTTCTTCAGAATTGACATCTCGTCTCAGGTTGAAAATTGTCGTTCATACAAGCGTTTGCGAGTATTCAAGATGTATTAGAACTCTTGTAGAAAAGTAGAGGTTTGTTCGGTGATTTTGCGCATCACGTGGATGTTCTGCTGCGCCTTCCATAATAGTGAATTCTGGAATTCAACTGTACATCTTGGTACTTTCCACTTCCCTATGCTTAAGCTTAGCACATGGTAATTCTCATTTCACTGATGATATATTTAAGACTTCCCCGTTGCTGCATTGTAACTTGCATTTTTAATGTAATGTTCAAGTATGCGTTCAAACGTAGTAATTAGTGAATATCTTCTTGTCGAAATGTTTTTATATATGCGATGTGAAAACAACTTTGTATTAAACACTGTAATACTCAGCTATATACTGTTCTATTCTGCGTGATAAATGTAGCTTGCTCCTCAAGTTACAGTCTTGCTGTACTACACTCTTCTTCACTTCCAACTTTGATAAAACGTAGCACTGTTATAATAATACTGGCTTCTTCTCGAGGTCTTGACTCGATGAAATCTCAAATTGGAAAGAACTCTCTCGTCCCGTTCTCTGCGCTCTGCAAGTTGCAGTCTCTGCCTCCCCTCTCGTGGTGTGACGTAACTTCTACCACCTCTCCTCACTTCAGTCCGTAGTTCGACCTTCGTCTCTTCCCCTCTTTCATGACGTAACTTTCGCTTCAAGTGGCGTGATGTCTCTCGCAATGTAGACCTCCCACATAATAGAATATATATCCATCTTTAAATCATTCCTTCTTTCTTGCCTTTCATAATTGCATAAGATGTATAGTATTTCACTAATTTCCATACAGATTTTCCCATATTTCTCGAATTTTTAATGAATAAAAGATTTTCATCCACTCTTTTATTTTTCCTGGGTCTTGGTTCATATCCAGATTGGTTCTTTGGTAATGGCCTTAAATAAATTCTGGCGCATTTCCCCGTTGCTAATTTAAAGTAAAGTATAGCCTGTACTTTCTTTAATAACAGTAAATTTCTCTGTTCTTGAGACCGAATTATTTATTTTACTGTATCTTTGGGTAAAATCTTTTTAATTGGGAATGGTTGAATTTTCCAATGGATCTGTTATCTTCAATTCTTGCAATTTTATAACAATTGTTACCGTAGACTGTATCTACTTTGAACGGTCCTCTGAAAAGGCTGCTGAATTTGATATACACCTTCTTCAGTACGTCTGCTTTCACAGGAATCCTGACTAATACAAGGTCACCTTCTCGTAGCGGTCCACTGAATCTCTTCCCTTCTAAACGTTTCAATCTCTTCTCAGCCGCTTTGTTCAACTGGACTCTCGCTGCTTCGATTCTCTGGTCCATCGTTGGTTCGTTATCTTCCGGAATATTGAAGATTCCGTTCCATGGTCGTACGGGTTCCTCTTCAAAATGCAACATAACTGGAATATCGTTGGTGCTCTCATGTCTTGTGTTATTGATGCAAAATTCTACTAGAGGTACAATCTTCACCCAATTCGCATGATTATCTGCACTATACAAGCGAATGTACTTTGAAAATTCAAGCATTGTTCTTTCAATAGGATTCGTCTCTGGGCTTCCAACTGATGAAAATAGGTGAACAATATCCAACCTATCCATCGCTCCCTGAAATTCTGCCGAGGTAAATTGGGTTCCATGGTCTTGTCATTAAATACACCCCTGACTTTAATAGTTGAAACGGGCATTGCTATAAGTGAATTTCCATCTTTCAATCTGTGAAAACAGTTCTCTGATAAAATTGATGCTGTCGCTCCCGTATCTAGTAGTGTTCTCAGGCATTCTCCTTCCGATATAATTTCTATAATGGGTAACCTCGCTACTCTTCCTGTTTTCGGCTCTTCTCTTTCATACAGGAGATCTTCGTTCGTGGCTTCATATAACTCATTGATCTGGATTTCATGTCTGGTTACGGTGCTGTTTTCTTCCTCCTTCACTTTTTGGAATTTGAAGTTTTTTTGTACCCCTCCTGGGTCTTCATTCCTCCGATCTCTGCTTGTTCCGGGCTGAGATTCTTGATTCTGGTTACGCTGTCCCTGATTTTGGTCTCTCGCGTTCCTTTCTCTGAGATTTCTTAGGTATTCTTGACTTTCTCTTTCCCTATCACCATAATACCTTCTTACATTGTTGTTATTTCTCCAACCTTGATTTTGTTGACTTTGCTGTTGTTGTTGTCTCGAATAATTATTCGTGTTCCTCCAGTTCTGATATCCCCGGTATCCATAATGATTCGTAGGGTTATTTCGATTATAATATCCCTCTCTGCGATAAACATTGTTTCTGTTGTGGTAGCTATTTCTCCATCTTTGATTTTCATCCCATCTTTGATTTTGGTATGGTCTTCCTTCTCGAGGTCTCTGATAACCTGGTTGAAATCGATTTTGTCCATACATTCTTGATCTCGTTGGGCCTACTCCATTTTTGTTCTCTTCTGTCTGCTGCGTTTGATCGATGTGGATGGTGTGAATCTCTCTCTGTTCCTGATTTCTACATCTCTGGTTTTGGTTTCCAGTTGAGTTGTTGGACACATTAGACGTGTGATCCAGTCTCCTCAAAATTTCTGCCATCCCCTCTAAAGTTTTTACATTTGCTGAAATGAGGTGCCTCCTAACTTCCGTTGGTAACTGGCATGAAATAGCATGAACCAAGTCTTCTTCCGCCAAAGGAGGTTGCAAATACTGCAAGCGTGCTAATTGTTTCGTGAAGAAACTTGCGTACTTCGTTGGACTAGAATAGGCACACTTTTTAGAGTAAATTTCGGCTCGTATGTCTTGTTGAAGTTCCTTGCTCCAAAATCGCTTCTACAGAGCTATAGCAAATTCTTCAAATGTCTGATAAGTGTACCTGAAAGCTCTGTGCCAAATTAACGCTTCTGAGTCCAAGTATTTCTCAACGACCCTCATATGTCTTTCACGAGGTATTCTATTTTCCTCTAAATACGATCTCATGTCTCTAAGAAACTCTACAGCAGTAATATTTCCTACTCCGCTGAATTTATTCGGCTTCTCATCATTATTCTTAATCACGATAACGTTGGCATTTGACCTACTCTGGTAAGGTTCAAAGTCTTCTCCAAGTTCCCCTATTTCTGTTTGAAATGGCTCTCGACTGAAGTTGAAATTGGAATTCGGAATCTGGTGTTGACTAACCACGCTTTCCTTATCCTCTTCTATCTTGTCTGTCCTAGCCTCTAATTTCCTTATTTCTTCTTTCAATTTTTCATCTCTTGCTTGAAAAAATCTCGTTAAGTCCTTTCTGATGTCTTCCCTGACTTCAGCTCTTAACGAAGATGAAAATGTAGTATCCCCTATCGTAAGTGACCTTAATTGCTGTTCTATGTCGCTGGTTTCCTTATCCTGCTCTGATCGAATTTTCGCCAGTTCTATGCTTATCTCATCGACTGTGCGTTTAACCTTGTCAAATTCATCTGAGTTATTTAAATCTGTTTTATTAACAATGTCTGTCAGCGTGGCTACATTATTAATTTGCATTGTATCTATCCGCTTAGATAGATCTTCCCGTACCTTACTAACATTTATATTTGAACATAACTCTATGGCTTTAATGTCATTTGCTAATTTATGATGAATTTCTGATACAATTTTAGTTGTGACTGTTACGACCTCCTCCTTCATGTCCGTAACTGCCTTTACAATAGAAGCATTTATATCCACATTAATACCCTCTTCAATCAGTTTACTTTGACCTTCCAACTTGACCTGTAATTCACCAACAGTGTCATTTAGACTGTCAAGTTGCTCCTTGAGTTTGTTCTGGGCACCTGAAATGTGTACATGATGAGTATTGTTCTCTTCCTTAATGGAGTTAATACTAGCCTGTAATTTCTTTTCTAGCTCTATCATGTGATTACTGTTAGCTAATTGGAACACCTTTCCTGCCATGTCGGATCTTAAATTTCCTACTTCTGTCTTCGTATGATTTATGTCTTGTTTGACTTGATCAAATGAATTTTTTAATTCTTCCTGTGCATGTCCTGCCCTTTCTAAAATTCTCTGACCCTTTTCCTGATTTTTCCTAACTTCTTCCTGAGCTTTTTCTTGATTTTTCCTAACCTCCTCCTGTGCTGCTCTTATTTCGGCTTGGATTTTTCTATCTTCTAATCTAGCCTGCTCCTGACTTAACCTGTCCTCCTCGCGAGCTTTTTCCTGAGCTAATCTCATCTCTGCTCTTATCCTATTTGCCTCCTCCAAAGCTAACTTGGCTTCTTCTCTTTCCTTTTCTCTAGCTAGTCTACCTTCCTTTCTGGCCTTTTCTAAAGCTAACTTAGCTTCTTCCTGTGCTATGTTATACTAGCCTTAGTAAGTGTTTGAGCGACTGACAACTCTGCCTTGACTTCCGATTTTACAGTAGCTGCTGATTTCTGAATCTCGGCTTTCATCTGTTTAGTGTTGTTGTGTGTCAATTGGTGGAGGGCTTCAAGGGCTTTGGTCAACGTACTTTGACCTTCTTTCATGGTTTCGAGCATCGTTCTAATGAACGTCATGTCGTTCGCTGATATAATTCTTCTTTCTTGAGAATAAGGGAAGTATCAACTACAAAAATTACCAGTGAATATCCAGATTGACCAACGTATACATTTTATACCAGTGATGGAACATATTGAACATCTTAATCCTACTTAAATCTATTTGAATCGCGAGTTATCTCGTATATCTTATCGACCCATTTTACTGAACCGACATCGCTACATTCTATCATCCGACTTAACCTATGTTTAACAACATGAATTTACTTTTAAATTTAATATTACATGACAAATGTCGTTAGCTGGTTTTTTTAAAATATGCCTCACAACTATGATGTACTCCACTAATCTGCTGATGTTGTGTTCATCTCAATAATCATTAAATTTGGGATCGGCATTTTTCTTTTTCTCAAAACTAAATATGGCCTCACTCTCGAGTACTTCCAAACTGCTTCTCTCGAGTGCTCTTTCGAGTGCTCTTTCGAGTGCCCCACGGATGGGCTTGCCATTTAAATAATTATCTATCTATATGCGCCCGAATAAACCCATCAGTACTTATATCCGCTGCACTGTAAAGGATTGCAGACATGTAAATTACGCAGCTCACAAACTTACCATGCCTACTAAGTAAAATTGGGAATTTCAGGAACATACAGGATAGAAATTATTCGTAAGAAAATAGTACTACCAGCCAAGGTACAAATTTCAACTATCATTTACATTTAGAGCAAATCGAGAAACTCCAATCTCGAGGGGTGATAAGGTCTAATCTATAGTGAGCGCCTGTATCTATACCTCGCAGTACTATTTTCGACGATGACGACAATGAAAACGGTGTCAGTTAAGATAAAAGTTGACTGAGTCGCTAAAAAGCGCCAGCCGTTTATTGTGCTGGAACAAGTACAATAAAACTGGCTTCCTGCCTGAATATGGTGTCCCCTTGACACTCTCACAAAAATGAACTTCAAAAATAAACTTGCACGTGGCACTGATGTAATAAGAAATGTGAAACGGTGTGATACTAAGCATTACCCTACTTTATACAAATCCGCTTCAACTCTGAACCGTAGTTCCATATCTAAGCAAAATCATTCATTAACTATGTGCATATATACATTCATTTATGGTTCGCACAAATTATACACTCTATTGTGTCGAAAAGATTAAATTGTCTATCTTTCAATGAGTCTTCTACTCAACTTCCTTAACAATCAAATAACAAACATACACCGCAACTATCGTGTTGAAAGTAGTAAATACTCGTCTTAATCAATTGAACATAAGTGACAAACATTTAAGCTAAGCACTGTTCCTTTTATCTTTTTATCTTTCATTATAAAATACTGAAATATTTCTGAAATTCTTTACTGTGTTAATAATTCTCTGATAAACGTGAAAACTAGAAGTGCATGGCATTAACCTTCATTCTCACACACCCCTTTCAAAATTATACAACAATTACCTCATCTCTTAAACACCCTGTACAGAATCTTCCTTTAATACACTCAAATAACTTCACAATCACTGCGATCAATACTAGAAAACTTGAGACTCCTCAGCCTCCTCTCGTAAAAATACGTAACTCATTTACGTCTATATCTCCTTACTTTGCACGGTATTTCAACTATAAACTTCCATTTCAATACACTTTCTTCCTAACTTTAACATTCTTCTCTATCCTGATACAGCTTCACCTCGTGCTTACAATTCCACTTCTGCAATAAATTTCTGTACTTTCAATTTCTGATCACCCTGTGATTTAACTTTTTTAACTTTCTTTTTCACGTGTTTAAATTCAGTTTTACATTCAATTACAACCTTTAAAGAAATATCAGTAAGAATTCATATTTTTAACAAATGATATAAGTTTGACTTCCTTCCATGAATATATTTGTTTAACAAATTCATCTATGCTTTTTAATGCTCTAAATTTCATTAGACATATGTGTATAAGCCTTCTCGTAATACTTTCGTTCATAATTAGTTGAAAATAAATTTCTGACACTCGAATCAATATCATGAGTTGTCGAAATATTCTTTACACTTCGTGACATAACTTCTTAAATATGCGGTACTTAAATTTGCTTCAATAAACTTCCTTTACTTCATTTACAATTATGCTCCTTCTTTAGTTCGTTCAACGTTATACTCCTTTTTAAATAGTTCACTCTACATTCTTTTAATAGTTCACCATACATTCCTTTAAACAATTCATTCTACATTCCTTTAAATCGTTCATTCTACATCCCTTGAAATAGTTCATTCTATATTCCATCGCTGCGATAAAACAGATTTAATTAGTTTAAATCTAACGCAAATATGAAAAATTCTACGCGGTTTGACTCTGAAATGACTTTAGCGTTAATAGCAGCGCTATGCAAAATTTCGTCCAAGTGACTGAAATTTTCAAGAACAAGAAAAATAACTCCTTAGAAAAATACGAAAAATTACTACTTCAAAAATTACATAATTTAATTATACTGACAAAATTATACTGTTGAAATAATACGAACAAAATTATACGGTTGGTCAATTGGATAATCACAGAACATAACTACAATTCTACATTATATAAAGCAATTTCTTCTCTACCTTGAGTTGACTCTGGTCTGGAGAATACCTTCGTCTCGCCTGCCAAACCAAACGTGTCTCGGAGCTCATCGTATCGCCCACAGCTATGAAGACCGGTTTGTGTCAGAACCAGCTGGCCTCTTCCCCCAGTGGAACAAGGTCGATGACGTCCTCGGTGAACGACCTCGCCGTGAAACAGTCCGCTCTGCCTGCACTCCATCTCCCGTTCACTGCAAGTCGTCTGGCTTCGACTCCCCATCTCTTCAGAATTGACATCTCAGTTCTTCAGAATTGACATCTCGGTTCTTCAGAATTGACATCTCGTCTCAGGTTGAAAATTGTCGTTCATACAAGCGTTTGCGAGTATTCAAGATGTATTAGAACTCTTGTAGAGAAGTAGAGGTTTGTTCGGTGATTTTGCGCATCACGTGGATGTTCTGCTGCGCCTTCCATAATAGTGAATTCTGGAATTCAACTGTACATCTTGGTACTTTCCACTTCCCTATGCTTTAGCATAGCACATGGTAATTCTCATTTCACTGATGATATATTTAAGACTTCCCCGTTGCTGCTTTGTAACTTGCATTTTTAATGTAATGTTCAAGTATGCGTTCAAACGTAGTAATTAGTGAATATCTTCTTGTCGAAATGTTTTTATATATGCGATGTGAAAACAACTTTGTATTAAACACTGTAATACTCAGCTATATACTGTTCTATTCTGCGTGATAAATGTAGCTTGCTCCTCAAGTTACAGTCTTGCTGTACTACACTCTTCTTCACTTCCAACTTTGATAAAACGTAGCACTGTTATAATAATACTGGCTTCTTCTCGAGGTCTTGACTCGATGAAATCTCAAATTGGAAAGAACTCTCTCGTCCCGTTCTCTGCGCTCGGCAAGTTGCAGTCTCTGCCTCCCCTCTCGTGGTGTGACGTAACTTCTACCACCTCTCCTCACTTCAGTCCGTAGTTCGACCTTCTTCTCTTCCCCTCTTTCATGACGTAACTCTCGCTTCAAGTGGCGTGATGTCTCTCGCAATGTAGACCTCCCACATTCGTATAATTGAATATATATCCATCTTTAAATCATTCCTTCTTTCTTGCCTTTCATAATTGCATAAGATGTATAGTATTTCACTAATTTCCATACAGATTTTCCCATATTTCTCGAATTTTTAATGAATAAAAGATTTTCATCCACTCTTTTATTTTTCCTGGGTCTTGGTTCATATCCAGATTGGTTCTTTGGTAATGGCCTTAAATAAATTCTGGCGCAGTACCAAAATCATGGACTCAAGACCCTGTGTTTAGTGAATTTCAACCCAGTACGGATTACGATCACCATAAGCAAGTGGCCATGGCAAAAATACCCTCTATGCGTCAGTGCGCGACTTGTCAGCTAGTGAAACTGTATCACGGTCATAAAAGTCCGTGTAAAGACTTTGTTGAATTATTCCACGGGTGTCATGGCGAGAAAAAGCAACAACAACAACAACAAACACAAACATCGTCCACAGAGGAGGAGGAAGACCAATCCTTTTCACCATTGATGGAAAAGGATATGCCAGACCTGTACTGGCAATGGCGTCATTGATAAAGTGATTCAATACTTACCTTTCGAAATCCATCTTCCAGTTTATCGTTTTTGTGGCCCTGGAGCCCATCTTGAATACCGTTTGCAACGTGGTGATGTACCCATTAATCTTTTGGATCAAGCATGCAAAGAACATGACCTATCTTATCGCAATAGTCATCCTGTTTTAAGACATGTGGCAGATAAATTGTTATTGATAGAAGCTAAACAACATTTCACATCCTGTGATGCCTCAGTGGGTGAAAGGATGGCAGCCCTGATTGTGATGAGTGCTATGAAGGGAAAGTTGATAATGCGTGGACATGGACATTAAGGAATTGAGGAGTGAGGAATTGGATTGTGTTTGTATTCTATTTTATTTTGTCAATCCCCTACGGTTATGAAATAAAAACAAAGGTTTACCAGAGCACGATGTGTTTTTTTATTTCATTTTAAAAAATCATGATGTTGATGGGCTGATTTTTCATTTTCACATTTCACACATAATGAATTCACGCATTGCCATTTGCCAATTTGCAAATTACAGTTTTAAAAAATGTTCGTTTCAAGTTTTACGTTTTTGATGATATGGATTTTGATGATGACACTTTTTAAGAATGTCCGTTTTATGTTTTTGAATTTTTATATTTCACACGTGAACATTTCCAGTTATTAAAATGACTGTTTTACGTTTTTTGAATTTTGGTGTTATCCAAACATGGATTTTCCATTTAGCTGTTTTCACATTTTTCCATTTGGTATATGTCGAAAGTTGAGATTTGTCAATGATGTTGATGCGAGTGCTTGACCATGATGATGATGATGATGCAGTGAGTTTATGCGTGTTTGGAGAAACGTAGAGGTCTACGATTAGTGCAGGTAAGACGGTTTTACATAAATAATGTATATTGACCGCTACATTTTAAAGAAAAAACAAAACTATTGACAAAACAAAATGACTACATAAGTGGAAATCCCCCCTCCCCACTCACCCTACCTCACCGTGCTTGCTCTGGTCATACACACTAGCATTCTCTCTACTCGCACCTGTCTTTGGGAACAAACACAACCACTTTATTTTTCCCCAAAAGCACATTCTCCACATGCACACTCATCCCAAAAGAACTTTTTTTAGTTTTCCATTTACGATTTACATTACACAAAAAAATTAAAGTTACTAAAAAAATATATTACTTATTTTATATTTACAAAAACTACAACTTTGTATAGCTTTATAAGAATCATACTATATACCATTTTCCAATTCCCAACTCAGTTAAATTTAAAATAAAAATAAAAATAAGGTTGCATAGAACTTATTTTTAAGAGCAATAGGTAAAAGTGGGTTGCCACTATTTGCAAAAAATACTGTTTACAATGACAAAAACCAATATTTACAAAATACTATATCTACAATTAACAAAAAGCCATGTCCCTAAAAGAACAAACAGTGAAATCACAACTCCTCCTCCTTGTGGTCAAAACCCCAGGGCAGGCTGGTGAGCAGGTTATCAGCCCTCACACGTTTGTTATCCATGGAGGCGAGGGTGCGTTTTCTCTGTTCCACAAGATACAAATGATGGTTGCTGGATTGTATCCTGCACTGTGTATGGGACTTAGCTTTGCCAGTGCGTAAAACCGCTAAGTAATCGTCTACACGTAGCGATTTTACCACTGCCCTACCTACACCTTTTTCTCTTTTGGCTTCCTTACAGTCTAGTGTGCGATAAGCATACATTTTCGAGGCCAAACCTACGAATTCCGTCATAACGGAATCACCGCATTCATCTTTTAAAACGCCCATTTCCTTCTTGTTTTTATGGGTAGCTGAAACACGTTGTCAGCGCTATACGAAGAGGTGTCGAACCTGTCACTATGCTGCCTCATGACGTCATAGGGGTTGCGGTGGCGAATGTGGTAAATGAATGAGTCCGTATCCATATACAAAAGATATACGTCCTCAAAATGGCGTTTGACAAACTCATAGTGGAATCGATACATGACCGATTTAGAAAAGTCTAAAATGACTTGGCCCAAGTAAATGGGCTTATCAGTGGTCAAGCTGGTCCTACTCATTTCAATAGCGGCCAAATCCTCATCGATAATTTTGATCGATTTGAAATTTGGCTTGGCACTGTACCGCCGGGCACCCCACTGCCCCTCCCAGACATTCACCAATTTAATGTCGCGGTATTTGCGGACATTCTCCATGGACTTGCCATAAATGCAGTTGTTCATTAATTTTAAAAAAATAATTTCAAACTGCTGATTTGCCATTTGTCAGTACTCTGTGTGGAGTTGCATGTATGACTTGAGCCATGCTTTTTTGAGCAAAAGAAATACCCCTGTGGATTTTCTTCAACACCGAGCCTAGGGCGAGGCATTGCACCAACATTTGGATATGTAGCACATACCGATTTTTGTTGCAAAGTGTGCCCATGAGTTTTTCAATTTTCACTTTACTGTCAGGGGGAACCATTTGCTCAAGACAGAATGGAAATCGGCATGTTCATCATACAAGGATGAGGGATATTCAATATCCACTTCTAGCACATATCCACGGCCTGTTTCTTGGCTATACATGTTTACATCAAATTCGGACACTTGTTTCTCTGTCGGCCAAGCAAACTTCCCATAGGGCAAAGGTTGACTCATGGCGTAGCCGTACAAATTATTGACGTCATAGTATATTAAGTACGATTCTGGTTTGTCTGGTGAATAATCAGACATGTAGACATTGTTCGCTTCGGCATGGCGCTGCTTAAGCGACACAAAGCCACCGCGAATGACCTTTTCAATGAATAGAACCATGTCTACATCAGTGAGTAAATCCAATTCCACTTGAGTGTATTTTAAAGCGGCATCAAACGAGAGCCCAGGACTCGTATAATAGTGAGACGGGTCAAGACCATAAATGTGCTGACACAACTCACGAAATTTTTCAAACACATCAGTGAGCAGCAATACATCCATTTTTAGGTAATGCATAGCATATTCACTTAGCGCCTTAATGTCAAACACTCGCCAAACTTGACATGCATGTGCATAGTCTTCATTGGAAACGGTACTGCGTGTTAGTTTCGAGTAAAATTTGTCTTGTGGTGGGAGTTTTGTTTGCTTTAACACATCCCAGATGTTGCAAAAATCATACGGGAATATACATTTCCGAATGCAAAATTGAAATTGCTTAGGATCATTAAAATGCATTCTGGTATTTTTTAATTCCTCTTCATCCGAGCCATTCACAAGACTGTCTAGCGAGGATGCCATAAACTTAAAGGAATCAAAAATCTAATGCTAAAGTTGCTCAACCGCCATGTCAGGGCTGTAAAACGCTCAAGGTTTAGTGGGATAATGGTAAACGAGCCCTTGTTGACATGACCCAATTCACGAATCAAAAACTGAATGTCATAATTTGCCAGATTGTGGAAAAAGACACTGATGAAACGAGGAGCTGAAAAGTTTAAATTTCATTACTATGCGCAGCTCCACGAAACTCTCCCGTAAAGTGTGAGTGATCACGAACGGTGTCTTCAGCACTGATCAGTGGCTTTTCGCAAATATGGCATGTCATGGCATGCTCATACCGATGCTGCTGTTCTGGAGATAGGCTCATGGGTATTGGGTGGTCCAGTAATCCCTATACATGGTCGGTCAACTTTACAAGTTCATCCAAAAACCATCTGGCACAATCTGGCCCCTCACGGTATTTGTATACGGATTGTGTGGGATCATAGGCACACACCACATTAAATCCTATGGCAAAAGGTTCATGTTTTTGAATGGGTGTGGTTGAGCTCATGGTGGGATCTGGTTCACATCCCGCCATGG
Organism: Meconema thalassinum; assembly: GCA_946902985.2. NCBI lineage: Eukaryota > Metazoa > Arthropoda > Insecta > Orthoptera > Tettigoniidae > Meconema > Meconema thalassinum. The sequence continues at coordinate 795,516,054 of OX336388.2, read as the reverse complement.
GTGTGGTAAGAGCTTCGAAATCTGCATATACCACATAGGGAACAGTGTCACGCTTATGAATGTCCTTAAACTTTAACATATCCTTGTCCTCTTTTGGCAATATCAATCTCACCGCTTCCTGAGAAACACAATCTACCCTATGACGTTCCTAAAGCGTAGGGGTTGTAAAATATTGCAAGCATTGATCACAAATATGTATTGTAAACTTTTTCATAGACATTTGACTGCTTAGAAATTTACTTATGCTTTTAATTAGGCAGTAGTGATTCACCTCTCCCACAGATAAATATAAAAGATGAATGTGATGTCGTTTCGGTTCTTTTGTGGCATAAAGAGGACCCACAATCTCAATACCATCAAAGCCATACACCATGAGTGAAAAGTCATGGTTGTCTTGTTCAAACCTATGGATCTCGGTTAAGTCCATAGGGAACAACACTCGAGTTAAATTTAAAGTTTGTTTCAATTCATCAAACTTGGCCTTGTACTTTCCTGGTCGAAAACCATTACGGTCTTGTGCTGGCTGCTAATACGCGGCCACAGACCACAGAAAGCAATCATTGTCATGGTTCTTTATATTGACCACAGCCTTTTTCGAAGCTATTCCTGGTGGTGTTTTAATATAGCTAGTCCCAGCATTCAACGGGTTGAAATGACAAATGTTCATTTGTAGATAATGGATTTTGTCTAACGCTAAACCACTGAGTCTTTGTTGCAGTTTATCAAATTTTGATAGCAAGGCATTCGCCACATGGCTTTGATACCACTCGTTAAGATTATTAGCTATCAAAAGCTCTTGCATTTTACAGCCAATATAAAATTGTTTTTTATGCTCACCGTCCTTGTTTTTATATAGGAAATCGCACACGAGTTGTGTATTGACCTTTAAAGCCGCATGCAACCTTTGCGCTGTACAAATTTGTTCTTTAAAAATTTCAAAACACGATTCAATAAAGTCTTTTGGAATTAAACTCTCTCTAACATTCACCACGAGGCCAGAGCCAACGCGTTTCTTAAAACAGGACTCAACAGGTTCCCAAGTTAAGCTATCGGTAGCAGTAAAAGACATGATTTTTATAAATGAAACTATCTCACCACTGTTTTCAGCCGTAAACTGCTCGGTAAACAATGGTCCCAAACACACACGTTCTCAACAGCAGTTGTAAGGCTCACACTCTAAAAAGAAATAAAATAAACCACCATCAGTATATCTATTTCAAATAGCACCTTTGTACAACCTTAAAAAAATATCAAACAAGTGTATATATATATTTAAATCTTACCTTGCTCTTTATAAAAGCCTCGTGTTTACCTTATTTTTTCGTAGGCTTTAATAGAATGGGGTCTCTGTCTTCCACACCAGGTATGCAGATTATCTAAAACAAACAAAATAAAAACAATTCATCAATCAAATGGTAAACCAATAATAATTTAAACATTCATTAGCATAAAAATAAACTAAACAGTGTTAATCCCGCACTTACCTCAAATATATAATGTATCCAATATGGTCACTAATTAGAGTTGAGCACACAAATGCAATTAGTTTTATACAGATAAGATACAGCCTACGTTAACACAGTAACGTTTACCATAGAAATGACGCGCAATGTGCAGTGACATGCTCAATACTCTCTTACCCAACCCCTCACCTCCCCGCGGTCCTCTGGCCTCGTTCCTCACAGCACTGCAGTGGTCATGTGTTGCTTGTCTTGGTTTTCCCTCCTTTCCCCTTACCCTCTCTGCGGGGGCCCTACCCGCCGCTGTTTGCTCGCCTAGCTGGCTGTTATCACCTTTACAGAGTTTGCATTGTTTGAACTGCATCTGCCCTCTAATGCAAGCCAGCGGTGTTGCCAAGTGGTGTCCGCACGTTCCTGAGATAGCGTTGTCAAGTGTTGAACGTGGGAACGGAGCTCGGCTAGCTAGCAAAACAGGTTTGATCTTTTCAGCCTTCAAGTGACAAAACACATGAGGGCTTGCTAGCAGGCTATCAGCTGAAAATCCACAGCCTGCTTCCAGTCTCCGACCGGGTCAGGAATGGAATGAATGAAGCCCCCATCTAGCGGCGAGGATATGAACTGTGCCGGCTGCCGAGGCCTGACGCACTCCTCCGGAGCAATGATTAAATGAATGACAGATGAAATGAAATGATAGTGGAGAGTGTTGCTGGAATGAAATTTTGACAGGGAAAACCGGAGTACCCGGAGAAAAACCTGTCTGCCTCCGTTTTGTCCAGCACAGATCTCACATGGAGTGACCGGGGTTTGAACCACGGACCCAGCGGTGAGAGGCTGGCGTGCTGCCGCCTAAGCCACGGAGGCTACCAGCAGGCTATCAGCTACAAGTGTTAAATCATACATTTCATTTAACCATTCACAGCTTGCGTTTCATGCTAAATCTATCTCATTACAGAATTATCATTTGCATTAACGCTATTGTTTTGTCTTTATACAAATTGCTTGGTCAATCGAAAGTTATAGCTTCATATCCTACAACTGTCTGTTAACCTATGAACATGCATGAATGCCACAGAGCCGTGTCACTGATAACCGTTTAATAACAGGTTAAAGATCACATTTAGGGTAAGCAATCCTAACACGCTTCACACGTTTAGGAATATTAGCGTTCATCCATTCGCCACAACAAATATCGGAAACGAACCGTCGTAAACCGTCCCACCATCCTGCCAAAATATCCATTGTTCTATTGGGATACCGCTACCATATGTGGCGACAGGCTCGTTAACACACATGTCAGTGGTACCGCCTGTCTTGACAACCACGCTTCATTTATAATTTTTAAAAACAGGTAATTTGTTTTTCAATATGTATGGCGTAGTGCCTTTTGTGAATTATTTTGTTTGTAAAAAATATCTACCACATTCGAAAGGGCACGTCACCCCGAGTCCTATGAGTCTTCGTACATGTCCCTAGCAGCGTTGGTTCGAGAAATATAACAAAAAGTATAAAGTCACATTTTTACCCCAAAATGGGGTTTTCATCCTACTCGACACAGGCATTCTCTACAAGAGGGCAACGCGACGAAAAGAATGGCACCTCGTACAAGTCTCTAGCCTTATTGGTTCGAGTGATATCAGCAAAAATCACAAAAAACACTTGTTTACCCCAAAATGGAGTTTTCCATTTTTTTAATATAATGAGTGGTCCATAGCAAAAAGGGCATCACTCTGTGTCCAACGACACCTCATTTGTCAACATTCGACTATGGGTTCGCGAGATATCCACTTATTTAACATGGCTGTGGCTTAGTAGTGGGGCAAGGAGGGTTCTAGAGTGTAATAGAACTCCTACTGCTCCCCTACTCTTATTTTTGTCCTAGAGACTTGAAATTTATTTTGTCTGTAGAGGGGCTCGGGGTCATTGATTTATGTCAAACAAACTTTTTTGTAAACTTGTTAGTTTCCAAAATATAAGTATTTAAAATTTCAGTGTTTTCAAAAAAACATAAAAATAAAAAAAGTTTCATTATAAAAAATAAAGATCATAGAGACCGTTCGTTTAAGCCATTGCAAAACATTCTATCATGTTTGGTTTTCAAACTATCGCCAAACCCTCCTCACTCCCCTACATGTCAACAGCCTTTACACAGCCATACCTCTGTATGTTAGACAATTAAATATTGTAATATGTGTGCCATTGATAATCTGTGCTGGGCCCTTAAGTCTTTACTTCCGTTGTAAAACACGTTATCATAACCCAAACTTTGTCATGTCGCTATTATTTGAAATATTCATATACTATTATCTAATAGACATTAGATAACCTGAGTAACTTCACGGTAAGGGGGGAGGTACATCAACATAACACAAGAAATAAACATATCGACACACCCCAGGTAAGACTAAAGAAACCCAAAACTACCATACTTACACAGGTATCAAGCTATTTAATGAACTGCCAATAACACTGAGATAAATGCCAGTACAGCGGCTAGGGAAAACACTAAACAATTGGCTGACTATGAATACAACCTACAACTTTCTGGAATTCGAAGAAAACTTGAGGCACCTCCAAACTAAATTATGATTATAGCATGTAGGGAAAATATAGGCTGGATCGTATGTTGTAATATATTTTTTATTTCATTAGATGTACAATTGTAAATATTTTTCTTTTATCTTGGTATATTATTAACTAACACATTTATGTATAGCGTGTGTATTTGTATTTTTACTTGTATTTTTGGCGTTGCCTACTGCAACACAAAGTTGTTTAACGACAATAAAATTCGATTTGATATTAAACATTTCAATTTTTCCAACATAGACTTGTGTTAAAGAATTCTTACACTAACATCTCCTCGAAATACATACTGTATTACAATATAAAACACTCGAAAGAGAATCCAGGGTGTTTTAATTTCCGTATTTGCTATATTCCGATATGGACTTAACTCGCTTCCCACATCTTGTGATGTGATATAATTCACAACTTTCAGTAGCGTAGCCCCAGGATCGACCAATGTGGGGGGTTTATAGTTCCTCAAGCCAAATTCCACAAGCATTTCGTCCCGCGGCGTAGCCGTGCTCGTCAAACGTGCACCATGGTCGTGAGGGCAGCTGCGGTAAGTACGGATATGGTAGGTTTGAATCCCGGTGCTTTTCCTAAATACTCGACTAAGCGGTAATGTGGTTTACTGAACTGGAGTGAGCGGAATTAAGTGAACATCGAGAGAGCGGGCGAGTCAACAGTTTGCTGACTAAAACGTACTCGCCGATCCAAAAGTAGACAGTGGTCTTACAATGTTACGGTAGCAGGTGAACTGATAATAGTGCTGGCTCGACAGAACTGAGCCGTGCGGGTTAATAACAAGTTTCAAGTAGGCGATTAAGAAATGTAACAAAAGTAACTTAAAAGAAAGTAAAATATTTAATAGCAGTCTTATTATGAAATGAGCAGGCTTCACTAGTTGCGTCTAGCAAAAATTACAACAATGGATGTGATGCTTACAAGTTTATGCGGTTTGGTGTGGGGGAAGGAATTGTATGGATTTAACCCTTAGAAGTATAACTCACCCAATGGTCGGTCTAGCGGTATAAGTGGTTTATTACATGTGTGCAAAGGTTACAATGGTACAATGGTAAGAAATCAGACAATGGCAGAGGGTATAACAGTGAAATACTGTAAGTAATACAATAGTAAAATGACAAGTAATTAGAAATATGCAAGGAAATTCAGTGTATTACAGTGTTGTAGGCTACAACGTGTTTGTATGGTGGTGAAAATGGCATCAAGTTTGAAAGTGCCTTATTGAATGCGGTGAAAATTTAATCAATTGGCAATATCATGCATAATTACATGTATAGACAGGTGATACAGTAGTGCAAAAATATGGACCGGTGTTTACGCTTATGAATAATCTATAATTATGTTGACGTCATTGAGGCATGCCACGTACAAAAATATGACATCTCTCACTGTTACTAGTGTGGCCGCATTGTTGGCGCCAGCTTTGTGTCGTGATCATGTTATTCGAACATCCAGTGTTCCACAGCCACTGGATATTTCTGATGTATAATGTCTCCTCCGTGCTGTACTCTGTGAAAGAAAAGAGAATGTGGTCTGCCAAGTGAATGCACTCATGGTCTGGTCTGGTGCTTCCTGGAAGTAAAATCTCGTGCAGTGCGGAAGTAGAACTTGTGCTATTTGCTGCCTGGAAGTGAAAGTAGAATTAGTGTTTGTCAATAGTGCAGCTGCTGGTCGTCTGATTGTTGCTGCTATAAGGTCGTCTGATTTGGTTTTCTTGTTGTTCGTTGTAAGGTCGGTCGACCTTTGCGACCAAAGTGTTCATTGTGAATACATAGCATGTCTTGTTTGGCGAGTGTTGGACCCGATGCTCTTCTGGCAACTTTTGCCGTGCTTTTTGTGTGTGACATCTCGCGATTTTGAATATCTGAATATTGTGTTGTCCCTTCCCTATTCATAATTCATGTTCTTAGATACATATGTTATTCTTATATTCTTCTTTATATCTAATTTTACGAGTAGGTGTGTATTTATGCCGATGATTCGTGTACGAAAGTTGTTTTAAATATTCGCGCTTAATCCTTGGTTTCGGGTCATCCCTTTTCGGTCGGGGCGGTGTGTAACTTGTCGAACGGGTTGCATACTATGTTTTGTACTGTGGTGATGTACCATATATAACTTCGCATTATAGCGGAATATATACTTCGCATATAGCGGCATCCTAGGGAAAAGTTCAATTAATCATTCTGGCTCTAAAACGCAATATAATTTGTTTGCGACGCTGGCATACGTATGTCTTGTTTCTCGAGTGTTGTGTGAATTGAGCTCTTACGAAATTACTTCAATATAAATGGGCCTTTTCTTACTTCCTAGATTCGGGATTAGTGTATATGCTGTATGTGAATATGTGTGTATACCCCTGTCCGGCATGGGGGTATATATTTTGGGCTTCTTCTCCGTCTCGAAAGATGTTGGAGAAAGAGATCCGTTTTCCAATAATAATATACCCTCACAGGTCTTTTAGTATAGGTGGGCTGATCATTTCCCGTAATCGCGGCTGCGGCCATTACAGCGTCTTCTCATTTCAGGGCCTAGGGTCGATCTCCCAAATGCTGTATGGCCTATTAATGGCTACAAACGTAGCCTGGATTCACCTACCAGTCTATTTGCGACGTTTCGTACAATGTGAGTGGGCTATTTTCCCCGCGTTCACTGGCTGACCAACGCCCTGAACGTGGTTATTTTTACCCTAATGGGTGGGCTGATTGTTCGGGGTTCGGCGGGTGGCTAATTCCGTGAACCCGGAACTGTTGCCCTTGGCCTGATTCTGATGTTATGGGCTAACTTCCCCCGTGCTCGCTGGTTGGCAAAGTCCTTGAGCACGGCTAGTGTTAACCTTGGTTACTCGTCCGTCGACCTTGAACGCTAGGTTGAGTGTACACATGGGTTATAAGGATAGGGTGGTGCAGGGCGGTAGGAAATAAAAACTGTACTCGTCCTTGCTCGCTGCTGTACTTATACATTTGCATATCATTTTGGACCGTTAGTTGGCTAGGTGGACGGATGACTAGGTTGTTAATTTCGTTATTCGGGTATTTGGGTATGTTACTTTGTTATTTGGGTTTAATGGAAGGATGGTTAACGTAGTATCGGTTAGTTTAAATGGATGGCGGGATAGATAGCGTTAATCGGGGAGTTGGGGTTGTTAGCATTGGTAGTTGCTCAGGATGGATAGCTTTTGTTAGTTTGGGTAAGAGGTTAGTTAGGCTAGTTTGTTAGGCTCTATTAGTTAGGCTTGGATGCTGGTTGTGTTAATTGGGTATTTTGGGTTTGTTAACTTGTTATTAAGGTACTTGGATCTGCTATTGTGTTAGTAGAATGCTGTGCATGTTAATAGCACAAGTCCGCGCGCTCGACTAAGTTGCTCGCATTCATGAAGCTTAGTGATGAAGTGACGTCACATGTGGACGTGCTTGCTATGAAACAGGTGAGGGAGGCGTGTGAGGTATTGTTGGCAGAGAATAAATGGCGCGCGTCGCCGGCTTGAATGCCTGTCGTCCTCCTGGCTCGCTACCTTGAGCGACCGCACTTTCTCTCTCCTTTGAACTGGCACTCAATAGCGGCATATTAGATTAGGTGTCGCTATTCACTCCATGCGTTTAATTAGCAGGGTTTTTAGTTAAATGGGTATTGCCAATGCTGGCCGTAGTGAACCATAAGAAATGAAAAGTAATAATAATAATTATTATGATACTGAAAACAATAATAAAGATGCCACTCCTAACAATACTGGATCAGGATTAATTACTGTGATTATGTATTCGAACCCCTTTCCTTTTAATTTCTCTGGTGTAGAATGTGTTGTTTACTAGTTAATTACGATAATGTTTGTAAATATTGTTCTATTACGTAACCCTTAATAATTATCTTACATCCTAATTCCTTGTGGAATTTTACACGAATGCTTATCACTTCTTCTTAGGTAACTTCTATGTTCCTATTTTTAAAACAATAGTGACTTACTTGTTAATTCCTTTCTTTCTTCCTATGTGTACTTCTCAGTGTGGATATTAATAATCGCAACGTATCTCCTTAAATGATGATAGAAATACCGTATAAATAATGATGATGATAATAATAACAATATCTATAAGGGAAAACCAGCAACTAAGCTAAGAAATAGTAATTTACATGTGTTCGGAACAGCATTCCTTGTGCACAACAGTATCCAGAACTCAGTGATAGACTTCACATCACCTTCGAATCGTCTCTCTCTACTCACAGTTAAATGCGCCAATAAGGCCTATACATTGATAAACTCACATGCTCCAGTTAACAATGATCCTGACAAAAACAAAGTTGAGAAGTTCTGGTCTCAACTTGAACGGACACTTACTAAGATTCCTCAACACCACATTAAGATCCTCCTCGGAGATTTCAATGCGCAAATTGGCAGAGAACGGGAACACAGACACATCATTGGAAATTTCTCGGCACACAAAAAGACGAATGCGAATGGGCTTCGTTTAATCAACATATGTGGAATGGCCAACCTACAACTAATGCCCACACATTTCAAGAAACCACCACGAAAAATGACTACATGGAAATCTCCCATAAACCACATCGGGGAGTATCAAATAGATCATGTAGCAATAACCAGACAATTCTCTCCAGAAATCATGAACGTGAGGGTACGCAAAGGTTACGTAGAGTCCGACCATCATCTCTCGCAGATCAAAGTCCGCTTCATACCCAATCGTAAAAAGCGTCCAAATTCCAAACTCCCGCGCATAGATCCGGAATACCTAAAAGAACACGCACAGGAGTTTACACAATCATTACAGACTAACACGGAAACATGGGATGAACTTCTCAAGGCCATCCAAGAATCAACAAGAAAACTCGGCAAACCACCAAGGAAACGAAAACACAGATGGTGGAGCATAGACTGTGATAAAGCCCTAGAGTCCCGAATCCGAGCCTGGAAGACATGGAATAGCAACCGAACACCAGAACATTGGCAGAACTTTTTAGAAACTCAGAAGCAAACATCCAAAACAATCAGATGAGTTAAACGCATGTACCACCTCAAACGATTGGAAGAAATCGATAATGACTTTAAGAGGAACAACACACGAAATTTCCACAGGACATTTAGGGAAGAACTGACGAACTACAAGCCGCCCAGTCTTTGTTTTCGCCGCCCTGATGGCACACTTGAGACAAACACAAAGGCCAATTGTGATATCCTGAAACAGTTCTTCAAAGAGCTTCACAATTGTGAACCACCTGCAGAGAATCTCCAACTCCACTTTACTGCCCCAAACGAGGACTCAGTACCACCAACATATGATGAGACACAAAACATCATATTACATCTCAAAAACAACAAGGCACCAGGAGAAGACGGTGTAATCGCCGAAGTGCTCAAGATTGGAGGTGAACACTTGACTGAAAGACTACAAAACATCATTGCTAATATATGGGAGAGTGACACCATACCGGTTGATTGGAAAACTGCTTTGATTCACCCACTACACAAAAAGGGCGACAAGACAGATCCGAATAATTACCGAGGCATTTCACTCCTGCCAATCGCCTACAAGGTACTCTCACGTGCCCTCCTCACCAGATTGGAGCAACAGACAGAGCACATGATCGGTGAATATCAGGCGGGATTTCGACCGCGTCGATCGTGTGCAGAACAGATCTGGAACCTCAAGATGGTACTCCAACATCGCCAGTCGAATCGCACAGTTGTCACCTTCGTAGATTTTAAGAAAGCATATGATTCAATCGACCGAGCAACTCTGTTTAATATACTTCGTGAATATGGTGTGGACAACAAAACAACTACATTAATCCAACAGACCTTGACAGATACAACTTCTAAAGTTAAATGTATGGGTGAAGTGTCCGAACCTTTTCACATTAGAACAGGCGTAAGACAGGGTGATGGGTTGTCCCCACTCCTATTCAACCTGGTACTAGATAAGATCATCAGAACATGGGAGAAAGAAATACCTGGAATAAGTATGGGAACAAAAGAACAACGAATCAACATAAAATGCTTCGCCTTTGCTGACGACCTAGCAATAATTACCCGGACTCCAGAAGAAGCCAGACATGCCATCGAGAAGCTTCATGAGATATCAATCAGAACCGGCCTCCATATCTCTTACGAGAAAACACAGTACATGGATTCCAAGAGCACAAACCTGGCATCAATTACAACCAAATATGGCGACATCACACAAGTTAAGCACTTCAAGTACCTAGGTGAAATTATCGGGAACACTGGTAACGAAAGAATGGCTAACAAAACACGTGCAGAAAAATTACGCAAAGCTTACACAATCACTTGGAATATTTACAACAAGAAATCACTTTCCACTAAAGCCAAACTTCATCACTACCACACAGTCATCCTCCCTGAGGCACTCTATGCGATTGAGACGTCATCGTTAACCATCAACATCAAATACATTGAGAAGATAGAACGACAAATACTGAGAAAAATCTTTGGACCAAAGCTTCAGGACGGTATCTGGATGAGGAAAAGCTCAGACGAACTGTATTCACGGACTGAACGATTCGCCTCACTCGCACGTAAAAGACGCATGAAATTCTACGGACATATAGCTCGAATGGACAACTCCCGACTGACCAAGAAAATCTTCCTCATAGTCAATGGAAACCGACAAACCAAAGTACGCTGGCTAGCAGACACCCAAAAGGACCTCACTGAAATCAATATTGACCCACTGACAACGACGCGGACTGCATATAGACAAAAAGTAAATTCGTATAAGTTTCCACCCAAGATCCCTACGGGACAGAATTTGAAACTTAAAGCTGCATGGACACAAGAAAGAAGACAGGCACATAGCGAAAGGATGAGGAAGTTTTGGGAAGATAAGAAGGACAAGAAGACAAATGTTAACTAATGGTTCTACGTGCTCCTTAGAGGGCCAAACGCATTATATATATATATAATAATAACAAAAATAGCAAAGTAACCTCGTTAACAATAATTGTATTAGGGAAAAAACTTCTCATTGGTTAAAAAATATAGGGTCTGCATTGTGCATTGGCCTTTATGTAGGGAATGTGTCCTAACTTGTTCTTGACAACAACAATGCTTATTGGTAACGGGATTTCGCGTTGTGATGTTTGCTTCCTTGTGTCGATGCCTGTTGTCTACTGCGTTGCAACTTTTAAATTTCTTTGCTCTCTCTCTTCCTTATTAATTGTGGCAGTATTTTAAGTGTCACTCTGGTAGTAACTGCGTATATGTGTAGTTTGTGTTGGTTTGCGTCGTAGATTCCCTAGTATATCTGTACTGTTGTCTGGTTCTCCACTTGTCTTTCCCTGTTTCCCGCTGCGTAACAGCCTGGAAGTACTGAAACTTATGGTGTTACCCTTAAGTGTTCTGCTTATGTGTTGTATCCCCTATTTTAACTGTGTGTTCCGTATACTTTGGTGTTGTCATTGTAACCACGTTACAGCGAATGTTGTTTAATTGTGTGTGCGCCATGCGTGTTTAACGGTTTATTGTTGCACTTCTTGTTGCCTTCATTGTTAAGTGTTTTCAGAGTATAAGGATCGTCGCGAAGCTCCCCTTACACTATTCCTGGTCCCTGTGATGTGTGGAATTATGGTCCTGAGTATGTGATGTTTATGTCTGTTGTAGAACATGTCTGCAGTATGAATTACTTAATCCGAAAATCCTTCGTTATTTCTTAAGTTAATGAATCAAAAATATATATCTTATTGTCCTCAAAATGGAACCCTGCTGTGAAATATTAATGGATCATTGGCGTGAATCAAACGATAAGATCCTGTTGCCATTTCATATTTCTGGATGTAATAATAATCAACAGATACGTGACTGACAGTTATAATTTCATTCGCTGACTGTCCATTCTGCATTGGATGATAATATGAAAACTAGGGTAGGTAAGGTGTAATGACACCGAACTACCGCAGAAGGCGACTAGGCCCTACAGTCGAAGACTAATGATGGAATGATTCATAACTGCAGGTCAGGCGTTTAACACCATTATACTGCACGATGGCGGTATGCCCTGCGTGGCGGCTAATGAACGTCCCTAGGGTGTTGAAGGCGTAATGACACCATACTGTTGCTCATGACAACAGGCCATACACGTAGACTAAGGTGAGATGCGTGGGTTGGAATTAACTATAATTGTTCAGCCAGATATCAATGATATGTGTGCCAAAGTGGCTTAATTTGCAAAAGAAAACGATCCATCTGAAAATTAAAAATGAAAAACATCCTAAGCAAGACCTGTTATGTTATTCGTAAGTGTTGCGGTAGTGTGAAGTAGGTTTAGTACATAGCGTCTATATTTTTAATCATGTCGGCATTTGTGCTGATGCCCAACACGTCTCTGTGTGTATGAATTCGTGTACAATGCCTGGTATGTGTGTGTCCCTTTGTGAGCCTGTTGTCATCTTGGGAATGACTGGACACACTTCTGAATGCATTAGAATGTGTGTAAATATCTGTATTATTGTGTACGTGCAAATGTTTAATGTATTTTTGCGGTGGTTTGCCTTTATTGTCGATTGATCGTATTGTTTACTAGATGTGGGCCCGAAGTGGCAAGATAATTTTGCCGTCCCTCCGTGATGTGGCTCTGTGATTTTGCAGCGTAAGTATTTGTAGTCGCTCGGCCCGCGCCTGGGCGACGAGTATTGCTGACTCGAGTTGACGCATCGTGTTTCATTTCCGTATGTCGGTGTGTAATGCACGTAGGCCAGCATACTGTCTCGCTATTGAAATCAGTCTGTGAAACATATGCTTGCCTTTAGCAGTGTCTAAGTGAAATTCATTTGAGTATGAATGTTAATCTGTCCTCCATGTTTGCTATTCTGTACAGTTATTTGTTTCCCATATGGGTCCCCGTGCACTTGGGTGTGAAAAATTGTAATTTGTTTTCCCTGTCCGCTATCGTTAACAAATTCACAAATAAATTTGATACAATGGTCCGTATTGGAAATATCGTGTAAGTTAATTGTTCATCGTATGGATCCCCGTGCACTTGGGTGTGAAATCTAATTATTATTGTTGTATTTTGCTTAGTGATAACGATTTCCCCTTACTAGTTACAATGTAAAAATACAAAAAATCACCACGTATATTGTACCCATATGGGGTACTGTGGTTCGAGCCTATGACATTTTAAATTAAGAAAAGAGAAAATATTCATAAGATGTTGGCATTCATGCGGACTAGCAGTGAGGCAGTATGGAGCAGCTCACGCGATGACTCAAAACAGTTAATGTCCGCTATCATGAAATATTGCATACAGGCCTCATCTGACTCACTGGGAGCGCTTACTAAGGCAGTATCAGCTGGTGAGGTCATGCAGACGGAAAGTTTTTAGGCCAGCAGGGAGGAAGGGAATCCACCTCTGATTGCAAACTCATCATTAAAACGACAACCCTGGATTGCGGTACAACACCGCAGTATTGTAAAATAACTGGTTTTCTTAGAAAATACGCAAAATTGTTGAAACATTTTTTCGTCAACCAGAATAATCCTGGGATTTAGGAATTAACAAAGAATAAAAATTAGTAATTTATGCACAGAAAAAATGTTTACGAAGCTATACGTCATTTAAGGAGGAGCTATCGAGCAGTCCATGGTAGGATACAAAAAAACACTACACCCACCTAACGCAGGAGCGGTTTTGATTTTTTAAATAAATTGAACGATCGATTTTCGAAAAATTAAATGGAAACGTAACGTTTGGATCGCGAGGAACATGATGGTTATTTTTACAGACGTGCGACGTCTGCTTTAAAAGTTAGTTTCAGGAAGAAGGGCAAAATGATTTATTTTTTGAGTTCTAAATAAATAGTCAGGCTTCTATCCAGAATTCATTCAGTCTTCAAGCAGGCGCAGGGGCGCGCTGTGCTAGATCAAAATTATTCGGTCTACCGTAGGTGCCAGAGGGCACAGTACTGTTTTACAGTATTATTCAGTCTTCGCCGACCGCATGGGCGGGTCGCGCTGAATCTCAAGTCATTCAGTCTACGGTGTCCGTTGTGACGGGACACGCTGGATCACAGTATTCAGACCACAGTATTATTCAGTCTTCAAGCAGGCGCAGGAGTTCGCTGTACTGGATCAACATTATTTAGTCTCAAGTGTGCGCAGGGCGCGACACTGTTTCGCAGCAAGTCAGTCTACAGTACTAGTCGTCATTACACCAAGTGGGCCCGAATAAGGGCGAAAGAACAGTCTTAAGTAATTATTCAGTCTTAGGAGTCCTGAGGGACGTGACGCTGGGTCACCAAGTTATTCAGTCAACAGAAGAGTGCGGAGGCGCTGCGCGCCGTTTCGAGTACATCAAGTTGCCATGCTACTCTTGGGAGGGCATGTTAGATTGCACCGTCAACGTATAAGCATACGCTGCTAGTTAAAGACACGAAGTTCAGCCAGTCAGTCCAAACGGGACTTGACTTCACACAGAAAGACAGTAAATCGAACTTGTGACCTCTGGGAGAGGGTCATGTAGTTTCAAAGAAGAAATCAGTTTACAATTCGACGTAAATACGCCAGTTCGATATCACGCACAGTAAGAAGGCAGTAGGAACCTGCAAGTATAAAGTCGTGAGTATACAGACATCGTGACACGCAAATCCACAAGTTAGGTCTGGAAAGTGTCGCACGTTAGCTAAATTGAGTAGCTAGCGCTAGGTCGAAGGTAGGAGCTCATGGTCTTTAATAGTAAGCCATACAGACTTACGACCGTGGAACGAAGTAACAGTGAAATATGCGCTCAAAGTATAAATATACGCGCTGTAAAAGTAAAGATAGTGAGCATTAATGATAGTCAAGACGAACTTTGCTAATAGAAAGGAGCCGCTTGAGAACTATCTAATTCAGAACCGGAATTGTCAGAAACATATAAACCCCGTTAAGTTATAAAACCAGTGTGTTTAAACGGTGGAGATCGACAGAACTTTGAAGCCGAGACCGAGGATCGAAGCTAGGAGTTGTCGCAGAATAGGACGTAGAATCCGAAGAGGAAATCGCTACCCAGAAAAACGTGTTGGAGGCCACCGCTCGTAACTGAGATACGACGACAGACAATTACATAAATTGTAATCCATTGTAAAATAATAAGTGTTAGAACGGACTAAACCTCAATTGTTTTTTCAAACACGTGTGAAGTGTTTTCATTGTAGAAAGTATAAAGGTTAGGACGTGTGGAAGAATATAGTGTATTTTTTTTAAAGAGTGATATAAAATTTTGTAAAAGTGTTCCCCAAAATTAGGATTTATCATGTGTAAATATATAAATATATTGTATCAAGTGGAAATCACGTGTGTTGTGGAGAAGGAAATTATGTGTTACTCTATTGTCAGTAATATGTGGTAGATTACGACAATATGGGTGAAATCTGTCCACATTGGAGGAAACCATGGGTTCCAGACTGGGTGAGTACCAAATGAATTAAACATGTTGAGCCATTGTGCGCCCTAATTTTGAAATGTACCATTGTAAAATAATTATATGTCAACTGATGATGGTGAATATGTCTTTAATAATTCGCTTCTTGAAAAGAAAGGCCGTAAAAATGAGGCCACGTAATGAATTAAACGTTATAAGAATTGATACCCAATTGCGTGCAAGCAAGTAGTGTTAAATGAAGGGATGGAACCAAATTATTGTTGAAATAAATAAATAAATTGATAGGAATCAGTGACGACTGATATGCAACGTAAATGCAGAAGTTGAACGCAACTTAGCTATTGAGCAATTGAATAATTGAAAATGAAAGATAACTAAATGAAAGTTAAAGTAATGCAAAATAAAAATCAAAGTAAGTAATTAATTAATGAACCTAGGACGGTTAAATCATATAAAGGGGATTAAATGCAAATGACCTTAGCGAGCACAAGTACAGGCATAAAGGCCTAAGTAAAGTAAATGAAGTATCAGACCACCGTAATAAAGAGAAGGGGAAAATGTAATGTGTTAAATGTCAGTAAGTTCGTTGTCCTAGCCAGGATATCCGAACTAAAATAATAAATGTTTGAGCATCCAAGTAATATATTATTGTCGCCAAAATGGGCTAGACCAAATGTAAGCGGAGGGCTTTATAAAAATTAATTAACGTGCAAGGAGGACGATCATTGTAGTTTATGGGGAAATCCGTCGGTTGGCCAAGGTAGGTCTTATATTTGTATCAGAGTGAAGGGATTTGCTCACTACTGATTGGTGTAATTCTCACTTAGCCAGGATGCACGTGAATGAAAAGGTATCGTAAGACTGGATAGATGATTATTGTTTTAGGCAGATAGCCAAGGCTGAGTGAAATTGATTCCCATCTGTGCGCTATACTGGCCTCAGCAGCCAGACGGGGCACAGCGTCCCTGGGTGGTTAGATTTCTGTATTAGAATTCCTATCGCAGCAGAATTATATGACAGCCACTACGGGCTAAATAATACGTACATATTAAAACCCTCATAGCAGAGAATGATCCTCCCAAGGAGTGCATGAATAAATATGAATAATTAGACTGTGCGCAGTCCATAATGAAAGAATAGAAAGGAAATGCTTGGATTCAAAATAAAAGATGAGGTCTCTATGAATGTTTAAAACATATGGTTCGTTGAATAGTGTGTTAAGTCAGGTTGCAAAAGGAGGAAGGCCGTTGTTTACAAGAGGGTCATTGCTCCTCTCGTAACGAGGGGGAGAGCTAATAACGGGTCGAGCCGCAGGCCGGCCAGGCATTAAAGATGTTACTGTGTTAAAGAATAACGTAAGGGGAGACCTTGTAGTTGTATTTGAAGAAACAAAGTACCGCAGAAATTTATTTACTGCTAAATGGTTATTATTATGCGTGGATTGTTCTTCCCAGATAAATAATAAAAATAATAATGATAGTGATCAAAATAAGGAATGATAATAATAATAAACGCATTTTGGAAAATGCCAAATTTGGTTCCTCACCTTAAAGAAAAATGAATACGGGTAAAGAAAAAGCACTAGAATTGGACCCTATTCTCCGGGGTGCAATGGCTACACAATAAGAAATGTTTGTAATGAAAGTGATAGAAATGAATGGTACTCATTTTGAAGTGATATTATATGTTATTGAATGATAATTTGTGTTAAGAATATGTGGAGAACAGAGATTAATAAGATAAATATAAATGTTGAGAATTATAAGTTCTAGTTATAGCAGTATGAAGGCATTGTTTTATTAACAGATAAATGTCCTGAGTTCGAGCCCGACCAGGTGAAAACTCAGTGGAAGTGATTAAGATACCCCGTATTTAAGGGATGCAAGATATAAAAGGTCAATACTAAATGTCAATGTAAAGAGATGGATCATGAATATATCCAGTGAAATGAAGCAAGAAAATCAATGGTCATTATTTTAATTATGTTTGAGGGTAATAATTTACCATTATTTTTATGTTGTGATGTTTTTGTTTGGATTTTTAAGTAAAACAAAGTTATTATCTAAAGCAGTTGGTGTTATAGTCTTTATAGCTTGTCCTTCCTTTTGATCACTTACTAAATACATGGTCAGACAGTGGGATGAATGGTACACGCCCTGAACCGAGCTAAATTGGATGATGACCTGTATTTCCGCTTCTTAAAAGGGTACAATATAACATATATATATATAAACATACACTAGCAGAAGTACCCATTCTTCGAACGGTCTTCGGTATTAATAACCAGACGTTATCACCTGAGCTACTGTTGCAATGGTGAGGGGCTTGGAACCTGTTTGTCGACAAAGAAACATGATTAGTTAAAATCTGCTGTCAAATTAAATTTACCTAACGTGTTCTTCTTGACGTGAAAATAAAATTGAAAACCTTGTAGACGAATCGCAATACACGTCACATACAAACTGACCCTAACCGTTGTGTCAAATGCCTAACAACAGGAAGACCCCTTTTATAAATTATAATGGCTTGGGGTACATGAAAGTCTGTTTTTTTAGCCTCCGGCCCAAATTCCTAAAAGCAGCAAAAATAGTCTACTATTTCAAATCAGGAATTTTTGAAAATAATGTTGCTGTTTGGAGATATAATAGACATTCTGTACGACATATAGCACGTCTAAGTCGTGTGAAAAAATCTAGGATAATCCTTCAATCCCTTAAGCATATTGATGAATTTTACAGTTTCAGTTGGTTCTGTGCCATTTACAAACTTTCAGAAATGTAATAAATGGAGTATTACTTCTTGCAGAAATAGATGGAAAGTTGGATGTCACCTCTTGAGATACTGTTTTCATGGTAACTAGCTTGCATTCCTTCATTAGTTTATTAAATGAAAATAGTTTTCTGTGAATATCTAAGAAACTGTTGGTTTTAGAGCCTTAAAATGTGGTTTTCGGCGACCCTTTACGGCCCTTTAGGGGCCCTGAGTTCTGTTTCTGACACCAAGGTGTTGAAAATGAGCTTTGTCTCGTCGCTGTACACCATAATAATGATAATAATTATAATTATTATAATAATAATATAAACATATAGGGATAGGAATATAATAGACCTGCCGTACCACACCCGCGTGTGTAAATCGCGTGATAAAATTTTAGAGTACCCCTTGATCCCTTAAGCGCATTATATGTATTGATGAATATTTCAGCTTAATTTGTATCCGTTATAACCTTATAGCCAGGGCTAGATTTGTGACGGTACGCACCGGTACGACGTACCGAAACCTCTGATCGGAGGAAAAGTCGAATATATAACATAATTTTTAGAACTACGGAACGTAAATTATAAGTCAAGGTCAACTTGGTCTTTGACTGGATAATAATTTCTGAAAACTGTGAAGACGCAATTATAAAACAAGAAATACATGATTGTTGGTGAAATTGTGTGTATTTTCAAACCGAATGTATGTAATTTTTTAAAATTACGTAAAAAATTGAAATAAAGTACATAGTTTGAACGGTAGCCTAATTGGTCTACATTAAAATTTAATATAGGCCAACGGCTATGGTAAGAAAAATGTTGCTACAGCACACTCAATTTAATTTAAAATTGCAATCATAATTAGATTGCTATTTTGTCCACTGATTAATTTTTAAGGGTGATCAGAAAAGCGTAAACTCTATATTTCGATATTCCACATGTTCCCCCTCACCACCACCTGGTAGCCCACAGTACCGGAAACTCTTCTTTTACAAATCAAGCACTGCTTATAGCCATTTGCAAACCTTCACAGTAATGTAATAAATGGAATTGCATTGCGTCTAACAGAAATAGATGGACCTATGAGATTTTGTTGCCATGAATATCGGCTTGATTTCTTTCATTAATTTATTAAGTGAAATTAGTTTTCTGGGAATATCTCAAAACCTGTTGTTTTTATAGCCTTAAAATGTGGTTAGGGCCCCTGAGTTTCGTTTCGCATATTGAGGGGCTGAAAATGAGCTTTGTCTCACCCTTCTGCGCCTATTTCAGCATGTATTTTAAGGGGTTAGGTCCTCTTTTATAAGAGGTACAGAGAAGAGTTGCATCTATGATTAGTGTCGTGCCTCTGATGGATATCTGCATCAAATTTTACGTGGATCCATCCAGCCGTTCTCGAGTAGTAAGGACACAAAACATTGTCCACAGACAGACAGACAAAAAATATTTTTGCGGGCATCCGTCATAAAACAGTCTGAAACACGCAAATATCGCAAATTTCCATGGAAATTCAGAAAAAAAAACGGACAAATTCTCATGTTTATATATAGAGATTCATGTGAATTAACACTCCGTGATTCCCTCTCCCCACTCCTATGAGAAGCGCTATCACGGTGCGCTAATTGTAAATATATATACACGTGGATATAACTATACTTTAAGGGTTGTGTCCTGTTGTTTTAACTTGTGTAAGTGTGTTGTATGTTATCAGTGATAAGTGTGGGTTGTCTATCTAGGCGCTAGTTGAACCTTTACTGTTTTGCCTATTGTGGCCGCCTGGGACCAGCTGTGTGACTGGTGGCTATGTATATGTTTAATTGCGCATGTTCCCTTATAAGTTGTGTATAGTCTGAATGTAATTTCTCATGTTCCGTATTTAAGTGCGCAATCGATGTATGTGTCTGTAATTGCGCGTGTATCGTGTTCAATCGTTCGTGTACCATGTTAGCCTTCATGTGTTCAGTATGTAATCATGCTTGTATCGCATTTAATTGTCTGTGTGCTTCCCTTAGTCGTATATTTGTCGGTTCTAATCGTGTGTTTGCAAATCTTGCATGTGTCGCGCATTGCATATAATCGTGCCAGTGCTTTTCGCACTCGTGTATTCTGTGCGTTTAATTGCGTGTATAATATGTTTGGTTGCCAGCTTCTGTAGTGTAAGCATGTATCCCTACGTTGCTGGCGGATAACCCTGCTGTTTCTGCGCGTGGTCCCATTGTCCTAGTATGAATGTAAAGGCTGTTCGTATGTATTCTCGTGTGTGTTAATTGTTCCTAACGCATGTGTATGTTTGCGTATGTCTGTGTTGAGATGCTTGTTTGTATTGGGCTTTATGTTCGAATGTCCAGGAATCAGTTGAACCATTAATGGTTCGATTCCGTGTCAAGTCAAGTTGTTTTTGATTAGGGACAACTTAAGGTCATAACCGAATTGTATTTCGGTGGTCCCTTTATCTAGGTTTAATGGGAGAGTGGGTGGGAATTTAATTACTGTGCTAGGGCTAGATTTAACTTGCTTGACTGTTAGGCGGTTTCTCGAAAAAAATTGTTTTGCAATTAGAAGTAGTACGGGATCGTAGCTGCCAGACCCGTTGTGTGAGCCATAGGGTGCGACAAACCTGCGTCTCCACCATTTGTTAGGGAATTAGGTTTCCTAACTGTGTGCTTGATGAGTTTTGCCCGGAGGCTTTAGCAAATTTGTTAAATAACTAAGTTGCTCGGCACCGCACCAAATTGTTAGGTAATTAAGAAGGTGCCTAACCACTAATTATTAGCTAATTAGTTTTCGTAAGTACTCTACTAAACGGTAGTGTGGTTTACTGTGCTGGAGTGAGCGGAATTAAGTCGACAGCGAGAGAGCGGGCGAGTTAACAGATTGCTAACTAAAACGTACTCGCCGATCCGAAAGTAGACAGTGGTCTTACAATGTTACGATAGCAGGTGAAATGATAATAGTGTTGGCTCGGCAGAACTGGGCCGTGTGGGTTAGTAACAGGTTTGAAGTAGGCCATTAAGAAATGTAACAAATGTAACTTAAAAGAAGGTAAAAGATTTAATAGCAGACTTATAATGAAATGAGCAGCCTTCACTAGTTGCGTCTAGCAAAGTGAAAATTATGACAATGGATGTGATGCTTACAAGTTTATGTGGTTTGGTGAGGGGGAAGTAATTGCACGGATTTATCCCTTAGAAGTACAACTTACCTAATGGTCGGTCTAGTAGAGCCTCCGGGGTATTCGTTGGATGTCGGATTAGAGTAGGCGTGTATTTAATGTAAATGGTCGTGCTGTGTCAGGAATCAGCATATTCCTTAGGGGTTATAGCCCGTATGAGGAAGTAGGAAGTAGCTGGCTACGCTCATAGTGCAATGGCCTGAAGGTTAGATGGTGTAGTTGTTGCTTCCTTGGTGTAGGTGTAATTTGGGGGGGGGGGGCTGAAGGGTATTGATAGGGGGCTGATAGGGGGTGGTTATACCCTGTAGGAAGCTGATGGTATAACAATATATACTAGCTATACCCGGCAGGCGTTGCAATGCCAAACAAAGAATGTGGTGGCGTTGTTATTTTGTTTGTTTAAGTGCTTTTGGATACACAATATTGTTTCCTCTTCTTCCGTTAACTGCCCCTAAACTATTGTAAAATATATTCACTTATTCAGAAACATTCAGAGGAGTGTGCACAACAACTCATCAAAGTTTCATCGCAATCATATGAATGGAATACGAACACATAACGGACTTTGTTGAAACGATTCGCGCACCGTCACCCATTAGTTGAATCTACTCGTACGCTATCTATTGTACTATGGCCTTACTATACCACACACCTTCGCAGGACTGTACAGAACAGCTCGCCAAAGTTTCATCGCAATCGGATGAATGGTACGCTATATGAACGCATACGGGATTTTGTTGAAACGAAACACGCGTCATTGCCCTTTTGTTGAATCTACTCGTGCGCCACCTATTGTAATACGGCTTTTCTAAGCCGCAAACCACCGCAGGAGTGTACACAACTCACCAAAGTTTCATCACAATCAGATGAATGGTATATGAACACATACGGGACATTGTTGAAACGATTTGCGCACCGTCACACTTTTGTTGAATCTACTCGTACGCTACTTCTTGTAATATGGCTTAACTTAGCCACAAACCTTCACAGGAGTGTATACAATTCACCAAAGTTGCATCACAATCGGATGAATGGTATATGAACGCATACGGGATTTTGTTGAAACGATTCACGTGCCGTCACTCTTTTGTTGAATCTACTCGTGCGTCACCTATTGTAATATGGCTTTACTAAGCTTCAAACCTCCGCAGGAGGGTACACAACTCACCAAAGTTTCACCACAATCAGATGAATGGTACATGAACACATACGGAACTTTGTTGAAACGATTCGCGCACCGTCATCCTTTGTTGAATCTACTCGTGCGCTACTTATTGTAATATAGCTTTACTAAGCCACAAACCATCGCAGGAGTGTACACAACTCTCCAAAGTTTCATCACGTTTGGATGAATGGTATATGAACGCATACGGGACTTTGTTGAAACGATTCACGCGCTGTCGCTCTCTAGTTGAATCTACTCGTCCGCTACCAACTATTGTAAAATGGATTTACTAAATCAGAAACTTTCGCGGTAGTGGAAACAACAATTCACCAAATTTCATTGCAATCGCATGAATGATATATGAACGCATACTGGATTTAGTTGAAACGATACGCGCGCAGTTACCCATTTTTTGAATCTACTCGTGTGCTACCTATTGTAAAATGGTTTTATTGAATCTAAAATATTCGCAGATGTGAGCACAACAACTCATCAAAGTTTCATCGGATTCAGATGAATGGTATATGAACGCATACGGGACTGTATTGAAACGATTCGCGCACCGTCATTCATTTGTTGAATCTATTCGTGCGCTATATATTGTAAAATGTATTTACTAAGTCAGAAACCTTTACGGGAGTGAACTCAACAACTCATCAAAGTTTCATCGCAATTGGATGAATGGTATGTGGCCGCATATGGGACTTTGTAGAAACGACTCACGTGCCGTCGCATATTTGATGAATCAACTCGTGCGCTACATATTGTAAAATGCATATACTAAGACAGAAACCTTCCCTGGAGTGCACACAACATTTCACCCAAGTTTCATCGCTATCGGACGAATGGTATACGAAGGCATACGGGACTTTGTTGAATCTCTTCGCGCGTCGTCTCTCATATGTTGAATCTACTCGTGCGCTACCTTTGTAAAATGGATTTACTAAGCCTGAAACCTTACCTGGAATGTACACAACATCTCACCCAAGTTTCATCGCTATCGGACGAATGGTATATGAACGCATATGGGACTTTGTTGAAACACTTCGCGCGTCGTTGCTCATTTGTTGAATCTACTCGTGCGCTACCTATTGTAAAGTGGATTTACTAAGCCTGAAACCTTCCCGGGTATGTAAACAATATCTCACCCAAGTTTCATCGCTATCAGACGAATGGTATTGTACCCGTCCCGCTATGGTACGCGATGACCCAGCTGACATAGCATCGCACATCCAACTTTACGGAACACACAGAAACTGAAAATGAAATAAGGCATGTGTCAGAAACCAATTGAAAATTTAAAACAAACCTCAGCTATGGGTAGCACGAGACGAAGTGTCTCTGGGTCGAATACGGGTTTAATTCAACAATAATTAATGCAAAGGGCGCCATCCACCTGGATTCCTATCAACCACATCCTTCCTGGTTAAGCCTTAAGATGACTTGGGAAAGGACAGGGGAAACGATGTCGTCACGAAAACTGTTTCAAATCAAACTGATAAAATTTATTAAATCTTTGGCTTGGTCAGAAATAATTACCAAAAAAATCCTACCTAGGAAAATGGTGGTTAATTCATTAGGTTGAAAATGTTTATATCAATTCCATCCATTTCCTTTCCAATTTAATATTCACATGTTTGAAAAGGGGAAAAATAAGGGTTTATCTTGGTCACTCAGGATCACCGAAGCACAGATCACTCAAACCACAATCACCTGTGATACCTGAGTCCTATCATTTAACATCAATCCCATGTGAACTTCAATCGCTGCCTAAACAAATATATATACAAGTTATGTTGAGCGTTTGTTTAAGCGACAAAACGTCTAATCGCTCCCAACATCATAATCACAAATACATTTTATAACATATTGTTACGGCTGTGAGTTTGTTTCGTCGCCTCGCCGCATGAGTCACAGCTGCCCCGGGCTGTGCTCTGCCTCAGTGTATTACGTGCGCCTTACGCAACGGGCTGCGCGGACAAAGGGATGATCCAGAATATTCGTGACCCAGCCAGTGATGGAAATCTCGATAAGCCGTGAATCCTGGATGGGTCTACAAGCATTTATTGAGTCACCAGCCTGCTATACAAGAGTGACCTGGCAAGCGAGGTGGACCGTGGTTTTCGAGCTAGTGCGAGCTTTTACCTGAGCGACAGTTGTTGGTGACGTGACTTGCGAAACCCTAGTGAAGCTGATTCTCTTGACAGCGAAGGAGTGTAAAGCCTACGGAGAAACTGCGTATTGAGCGAGTGTGTTTTCCAGTGCAGCAGAGGTTAGTGTGGTGAATTGCGATAGCACCGGGGGCTGTTTCCCTAGTCAGCGGACAGCGAAGCAGAGTGTAGTGGTGAGTGACCGGCTATCGTAAATAAATGTAGCTTGCGTATTCAAGGAAGTGTTGCACGTAATTCTATCGAGGCCACCGGTCCCATTAGGAGGGATTAACTTATGTGGCTTATTGGCAAGTGTTCCCTACGAGAGGAAACTAGAGTGAGATAATAATTGCTTGTATTTGCTATTTGTGTGGTGTATCTTTCTGGCCCGCAATAAAGCTAATGCGTTTCTTCAAAGGAACAATTTGTGTTGTGCTTTCTACCCAACGTAATCCAGTTAACGGAAGTGCCACTAGGGGGTGGCACGTAACAACTGGTGTCAGAAGCCGGATTACGAACTCAAGCAATCATATCACCTGAAGGTCCTGGTTTCAAAACCCGAGCAGGTCATTTTACCACAGTTCTCTAATTTTCCTGTGAGTGCATGCCCTTTACAAGACAAACAACTAAAATGGAAGCGCAATTGGCAGCATTGCTAGAAAAGTTAAGTGGCATGGAAACCAAGTTAGAAGACGGCCAGAAGAATTTAACCAAGGACCTGAATGCCAAACTAGAAGAGGGCCAGAAGAAGATGGAAGACGGTCAAAATAAGCTAGCGGAGGACCTGAAGAAGATAGAGGACGGCCAGAAGAAGATGGAAGACGGGCAGAATAAGTTAGCACAGGACCTGAAGAAATTCGAACTGGGTCTGCGTGAGGAAGTCACGGCAGTGGAAAAGAAGTTCGACGCCTTACAGGAAGAAGTTTCCGAGCTACGCCGACGCCCACTGATGGCGGTGGAAGAGAGATTCAACGCTCTACAAAAGGAATTTGCTGAGCTGCGCCGACAGGGATGGAAGAGAGATTCAAAGCCCTACAAGAGGAAGTCGCCGACGCCCGCCGACGGGGGTGGATGAGAGAATCACAGATCTACAAGAGGAAGTTGCCGAGCTGCGCCAACGCCCGCCCAACGTTACACCGGGAATATCAGGAAAGGAACAGAGCAGAGTGACGCCCCCAACCTTCGACGGAAAGGTCCCGTGGAGCACCTACTTACGTCAGTTCGAGGCAGCCTGTTCCATAAACAACTGGAACCGCACGGAAAAGGCTACAGCTCTCATTGTAGGACTGAGAGGGGACGCCCTTAACGTCCTTCAGGCCATCCCGACTGGATCCCAGGACTACGTTCACTAATCGCCCATATGGAGTCCCGATATGGAGATAGCCATCTTCAGCAGGCCTAACAGATGCAGCTCCGGACCCGGGTGCAAAAGAACGCGGAAACCCTGCAGGAGTTCGAGATGGACATCGCACGCCTCGTAAGGCTCGCCTATCCAACAGCGCCGGCCGACTTTCGGGAACAGATTGCGACGCAGACCTTCACCGACGGGCTACGAGACTCGGACACTCAACAGGCGCTGCGACTTGCGCGCAATAAGACCCTGGCAGATGCGCTGAGCCACGTACTCGAGTTCGAGACGGCAAAACAGGCATCTAGAATGCACGCGCGGGTGCGTCAAGTGGACGTCGACGAACCAGCAAAAACCAACGAGACCAAGCCCTGGCCGACGATTTGATGGAGGCTCTAAGCCGTTTCTTCGATAGTCGCGGTACCACCAGAAACGACACAGCCGGAAGACAACCGGAGAGGCGGCCCGGAAGAGGACTACCGACCTGCTGGACCTGCGGTAAGAAAGGCCACCTGAGCAAGGACTGCGGTGATCGCTGACGCCGAGGGTATCCGACGGGAAATCAGTCTTCTGAAAAAACGCTTGGCCCAGGGAAACGAGTATTAGCCAGCCTTGGGGGGCAAAGGTTGGCGTGTGACAGTCGTCAAGCCCCGGCAGTCCAAGTTCGTGTGACGAAGTTACGGAGGGACAATAGCAGCCTGATGGTCGACGGAGTCGTCAACGGAGTGAGCTGGCCCATGGTGATCGACACGGGAGCGTCGAGGACCATCGTCAATCCCACCGTGATCCCGAAGTGGAGAGTGCAACCCACAAAAAGGAACCTCCAGCTAATAACCACGACCGGAGAGACCGCACCGGTACATGGCGAAGCATCACTAGAGTTCGTCATTGGTCGACGGGCGGTAAAGCATCCAGTGCTTGTGGCTGATGTATCAAACGAAGTGATCATCGGACTGGACTTCCTGGACCAGAACAACATCATCTTGGACCTGAGTACCAACACTCTGCACTTCGGAGGTGAGGAACTTGCTTTGCAACCAGCACACGAGGCCGTCACGGCACGACGAGT
Organism: Meconema thalassinum; assembly: GCA_946902985.2. Lineage (NCBI taxonomy): Eukaryota > Metazoa > Arthropoda > Insecta > Orthoptera > Tettigoniidae > Meconema > Meconema thalassinum. The sequence continues at coordinate 795,488,955 of OX336388.2, read as the reverse complement.
AAGGCTGAGAGAGGACGTCATCGTTCCCGCCAGGACGGAAGTCAGCGCTGCCGTAATTGTCGACGGAACTGCTGAGGTAGTGGCGGTTATCATCGAGCCAAAATATGAGGACATCCAGACGAAAGGAATGCTAATTGCCAAGACTCTCATCAACACGACGTCTCAGCCGTACGTCCGCCTGTCCAACCTGAACGACTACGACATTACGGTTCACCGGGACACCAACCAAGGAGTCTGCGAGCCCGTTACCTGGATTGCCCGCATCACAGACACGACGGACGGACACCTGCAGACGGACAACCGAAGAAGACGCACACTGCCAGAAGAACTACAGAAGCTGTGCCAAGGATCCCAGGACCATTTAGACGAGGAACATTCACGCCAACTTCGTGACCTGCTACACGAATTCCAGGATGTCTTCTCTGTGGGGAGCAAAGACTTCGGCAGGACAAGCTTGGTCCAGCACAGAATCGACGTTGGGGGCAGTGCACCGATTAGGGCCCCATTCCGACGTGTCCCGCTCGCCAAAACAAGCTGAAGTCGATCGGATGATGGAAGAAATGAAGGAACAAGGAGTGATCGAGCCATCACATAGTCCTTGGAATTCTCCGGTCGTGCTAGTGAAGAAGAAGGACGGTTCCACCAGGTTCTGCGTGGATTACAGGCGGATGAATGATGTCACGAAGAAGGACAGCTACCCTCTACCCCGGATCGACGACACCCTGGACACCATACAAGGGTCAAGATGGTTCTCCACCTTGGATTTGAAGAGAGGCTACTGCCAGATGGAGGTCCACCCTAAGGACCGCGAGAAAACAGCGTTCTCTTTGGGCAGCGGGCTCTGGCAGTTCACCGCCATGCCATTCGGTCTGTGCAACGCCCCTGCGACCTTCGAAAGGCTAATGGAGTCCATTCTGAGGGGACGTCATCGTTCTGGGGAGAAGCTTCGAGGAACACTACAGCAACCTGAAGGAGATCTGAATGAAGCTAGGGGCTGCCCAGCTGAAGTTGAGCCCCAAGAAGTGTCAGCTCTTCCAGAAGCTGGTCCAGTACCTTGGGCATATCGTCTCCAAGGAAGGGGTGCGCACCGACCCAGAGAAGCCCGCAGCTGTGAGGGAGTGGCCAGTTCCGAAGGACAAGTCCCAACTACGAAGCTTCCTGGGACTCTGCACTTATTACCGTCGCTTCGTGAGAGGATTCGCCGACATCACCAAACCACTGCATCGACTGACTGAGAAGGACCAACTCTTCACGTGGACAGCAGAATGCCACAGTGCCTTCGAACAACTCAAGCAGGCTCTGTGCACCACACCTATTCTGGCCTACCCCAGATATGGAACAAGGTTCATCGTCGATACCGATGCCAGCGACTTTGGTATAGGGGGAATCCTGTCGCAAATAGTGGATGGCGAGGAGAGAGTAGTGGTCTACTTCAGCAAAGCCTTGTCAAAGCCTGAGAGGAACTACTGCGTCACTAGGAAGGAACTGCTCGCCATCGTGAAGACAATTGAACACTTCCACAAATACCTGTACGGGCAAGAATTTCTCATCAGGACCGAACATGCATCCCTGTGGTGGCTCCTGAACTTCAAGCAGCCCGAGGGTCAACTCGCGCGGTGGTTAGAGAGGCTTCAACAGTACAACTTTGTGATCCAGCGCAGGAAAGGCCAACTGCATTCTAACGCCGACGCCCTGTCACGAAGACCGTGCCCCGAAGACTGCGCCTTCTGTATCAGAAGGGAGTAGAACACCGGGATACAGTGCCGAAGGACTACCGTGGAACTTCAGGGGAGCTTGAGCCGCGAATCTTTCACTCGGGCACAAGCAGAAGATGATGACCACGCGAGGGGTACTACCAAGCCCCACAACCAGAAATGCTGCACCGGATAACATCCTCCAGATTGTTTCCTGCAAGTGCCGCAAAGGCTGTAGCACCGTTGCTTACAGCTGCAAGAAAGCGGGTCTTAGGTGCTCAGCAATGTGCAAGCACTGCACAAGTCACTCCTGCGAAAATGCCTCCGCAACTGATTTGAAAGAGGAAGACTCACCAGACATAGTCGACGAATACGACGACGGAGAGGACGTCATTAATAGCCTGATCACTCCGGAGGTCGACGAGCACTTAGAAGCAAAACCAATGGCTAAGAAATCCCGACAGGAACTGTGATGAGTACAAATGAGTACCTACTATGATATGTACATCTATATATGAGTACCTTTCAATAATAATACCTCTATTCCATATAATCTATGCATTGTGAATACCTTAATATTATTAATTACATTAATTCTTTCCACGAAAGGACTGTCTTTTTTAACCTGCCCTGAGAAAATTATGTATTGGGAGGGGAGGGGGAGGGGGGAGGGGGGGTGGGGAGGTCGATCCAGAAAGTAACTAATATCAATAACAACATGATGTGAATATGGTTGGCTTTCACCGGAGAAGAAAATTAGCTTCTGTGAATTGGGGTTGAGTGGAGGAAGGGGAGAGCAGGGGCGGGGTGGGGGTGGGGGTGGAGAGGGGTGGGTTGGGGGTGGGGGTTTACAAAGTTGTTGATTTTAACCAGGAACGATAATAACAACAACATTTCATCATAATTTGGGTATAACAGAAGAAATAAGGTGGATTTCTGCATTTTTGAGCATTTTTTTGCGAATTTTGAAAAATGACATTTTGAACGAAGCAACGTATCTCGGAAACGAATTGACATATAAACATATTTGAATAGTCAAAACTGTAGGAAATTTAACGTTCAACAAAAATCCATAAGGATGCTTTTGCGGTAGGACGTAAGGGAAAACAGTAATTGAGGAAAAACCGGAGGAAGGTCGAAAATTTTGCAGTTTTTACCCCCTCCTCTTTTAGCACAGGGTCCTCGAGGTCCAAAATTGAGAAAATGTTCATTAGCCATCCCTCAACAACATCCCAAAGTTTCATTAAATTCCAACCTTTTTCTACCTGAAACTACCTGTCGACTGGGCTAATACTCAACTTAAGGGACATGGTGACTGAGTTTCATATTTCTGTAATTATCAATGGATATTGTCCTAATGTTACACACAGCACTCTAATAGTAATATACACTATACTACTGATTTTCACTTTTCTATCTATAACCGTTTAGGAGATATGATTATTTTAATATGAAAAATATGCAAATTTTGAAAATGGTCCTTGCGTTAAACGGATAGAAGTAGGTCATTTATCATGTCTTTCCCATATAGATATTTAGTATGGAAGCAATCCTAGGGATTGGTTTTAAGTTCATATGAATATTTGTTGAGATATAAATTAACATATTTCACAATTTATTTATCCCATTAATTGCCTATTATTTGAAAATTAAAATATTGTTAATGGAAAAACTAAGAATACTAGAGTAAAACTAATCACTGTGCTTATGGATGCATTAATATAGAATATGTATAAAAATTTGCTACATTATAGCTTCAAGTCTGATGCATATGGGGCGAATTTGGTCTCAAAAAATGGGAAGCTGAGAAAAATGCACTTTTATAAAACCATGCATATTTGTAGTTATCAGCTAAAACTACCCAGCACCATATGTAACTGCTTTTCTGAGCTTCTTATTAGGAAAATAAGTACAGAAATACTCGCCTCAATGAAAGTCCATGAATAGGAGGCGTTTAGATACCAATCACTAGACACTTCAAGCATGCGGAATTCGGAAAAGGCTTTCACTAAATTATCCGCTGGAGTCGGGGGCGTAATTATACCGAAGAATAAAAAAATCAATATTTTAGCGATTTCTGACCATAACTCAGTCCTAGTGTCCCTTAATCAACTTATTGGAGGTGTCATCGTATCTTGTAACATACCTTGCCAGACTGCTGTATAATCAAATAACTTTGAGGGTTGATGGCTATATTGCACTCAAGAACAATATTTATTACCATTCAGAAGGATTGCCATGAATCCACTATATTTGGACCATATGAACCACTGTTCAACAAAAACACCTCATTAATCCCCGTAAACAATTCATCATAACATCATTTATGATAATTCCACATAATATCGTTCAGCACGAATCAAACCTTCCAGCCAATATTTTCTCCAAAGTGGTAACTTCTCAAAACTTGTGGCAATATCCTCACACTATAAACTTGGCGAAATTCCCCAGAATTTATGCACTTAATAAGCATTACAAATTTGTAAACTGGCTTCAATCATTTAAAAAGTTGACCTCTCAAAGCTATGGTCAAAATGACGTATGTTTAAAAACCTCTCAAAATAAAGTGCAGATCACTGAAATAATTCTTAATATGCATCAAGCATGAATTAAATTTATAGATATTATTGCTCTGGATAAATTCCTAAAATCTCTATTAACAAGTACGTTCAATGATTAGACCAATATATATAATCTCATATGGTTTTATTCTCTGCCTGTAATTAATTTCTGATTCAGAATACTTCCTGTTAGAAGAACTAACTATTTCAAAATCCTTGATTGTTTCAAATCCACTATCCAAAAAAAATTTAATCATTAAATTACTGTTGTCAAAAAATCAGAACCTTGACAAAAATCTATCGGATCCATCCAAGAATTACTACATTGTAATCCTGATTACATTTATCATTACTGTATTTTACACAAAGATCAAACAATATTTGACTGTCAATTGTAATTTACCCTCTTACTGTCCATATAGCATTCTGATGAAAGTATGATTTCCTAGCATGTGGTGTATTTTTGGAAATACAGGGAAAGAAAGAATTGGCTTTTGCTGTTCTTCATTACTTTATATCAGTCCATTTATTTACATTTCTTTCCCGCACACACCAACATCGAACTGTTACCTCCTATTTGCCCCGTGCATTTGTTCATTTTTTCTGTCAGTTTTTTACAGAAACGCATATTCCGTTGAACCAGCCTGACAGCGTTCTATCGCTGCCTTCCGAACTTCCATTGCTTCAAGCCATGAAGACTTCTACATTAATCCGCAGGGCGTGGTGTTCTTCACCAACCAACTACTCCATGAAGACACCGCTCCAGGAAGAATTTTGTTTTTGTAAAGTTTTTTCATGTTTATGTACAACCTCTTTGTTTCCTCCCCTTACTCGCCCGCTTCTCCCTCTTCTTGCCTGCTCCTACTGCTCGCCTCTCCGCGCGCGCTGCTCGCTCGTTCTCTTCTTCTCGACTTGTCTCCGTGCCGTGAGCAACCGCTCACCCTCTCAAGTGCACTCAACTTCTTGTTAGACATGCCGTCTAGGCTAGTGTACTTTCGCTGCGTCTAGCAGCCCTCACTTGTTCGTCGGAAGTCAAACCAGTCAGTTGGAGCTTAACTAAAGCTCGCAACCTCTACTCAAGGGGCAAACTTTTAAATTCGACGCAACGTTCGAGTTTTAAAACCAACCGTCAACAGCAACATCGCCTTCTTCATGAAGCAAAGATAAGTACCGACTTCATGTTTTAACCACATTCTCATCGCTTTTAAAAGGCTTAATGCTTTTATTTGGATTTTATAGACAGTGAAAGTTGCTATGTGATAATAACTGCTTTCAAGAGATCTTCTTGCTCAAACTCCAACTATCAAGTCTAACTTTCACAATGAAAGATTTTCTGAGATGCTATCTCACATCGAGGGATATTTCTAAAATACCCACTGTCTATATAATCTAGTTTTCCGCCGAGGGATTCTCTACCAAATTTAAACAACTCATCATTGCTCTGGAACCTTCCAGAACCTACACTTTATCTACCAGTTATACTGTCATGTATTTTCCACTTCATATGGGATTACTTTTTCAAACTAAGGAATCTTCCTTATGAACAGCTATTCAATATCTAATTTTTCTTCCTCCGTTTGGAATTTTTCTGGTGCATTCAACTATAACCTACAAGTTTTTCAAGCAATAGACTCTCGCAAATCTAGTGTAGCTAGTTATTTTCCACCATTGCAATAACTTTCTTGGCCATCAACTTTTTGTGCTACTACAGTGAACTCTTCAACTATATCAACAGACTATAGTGAAATCAGTGCCTGTTCAACTTTTCATCCGCGTCGCGCTCGTCCGAGTACAATAAATACGGCCATGAACACTGTTCCACAATCCCATTTGATCTTTCCCAAACCCTTTACTAACAATCTAAAATAATAACATTGTTACTTTAGGTCTTTTTTCAATGAGGTGTCACTCTACATAAGTGCCCTCCCTTATTTGCTCCATGTATAACCAATTAATGTCTGTAAAACTTCGTGTCTAGTACACGCCTTAAATTATATTGTTTCTCCCTTCTAATAAGGGAATCCAATTCTTTTAACTCAAAAGTGAGTTATCTCTAGGTTTCACGAAAGGGAAACTTGCCCCATTTTTCTCGTGATCCCTACTTAAACATAGGAGTTCTAGAAACTTCCTTTCAATTTTTCTCTTCGGGTTTCACAATAAGTGACCTGCCCTATTTGTATAATCTCCTATGTATAATCTACCCAAGTATTTCTGTATCAATACAAGAAGTTATAGAAACTTCTATTTCATTTCTTCCTGTTTTTGTTGTTACTTTCGAAGTTGTTCATGTTTCTAAGATGCTTATCTAGAAATCCTTAAAGTACACATCTTGTACTTGATTTATTGTTTAACTTTAATTACGTCAGTTATCTTTAAATTTTCCATTTATTCATCTTAGCTATTTCAAAATCTTACGAAGATTTTAAAGCATATAAAAGGTTTAAAACCAAAAGAATTATCAATTGCCCGGCGCAAGCTTTAGATGTTTTCGGAGGTCTGCGACCCAAATTGTTTCTAAAAATCGAAATTATATATTTGTTACAAAAACTACTTCCTTTTACATTGTTAAATAAATTAAGATTTGTTCTTTGATTTATCATTTCTCAAAGATAACTATTAAGCAAGATCCTGTCTTTCCTCACTCTTCCCATGAGCTTAAAATTAAAAACCCCACAAATAAAATTAACAACGGTTCCACTTTTTGTTGCATTTGAGCAAGAACTCTTAATTATAACTTCTTTTGGACTTTCGTCCTATTTCTCCATCCTTTTTCTCCAGTCCGAAACCCACTTCTTTTCCTTCATCATCTTCCCTTGGGGGTTAGGTTATTCCCAAGCTAGTAATCTACCCAAAATTTGGTGCCAGAAACCCGGGAGGGTCCATTTCTCATAGTCTATTTATGAGAATCTATTCGTTATTTTTTGCTCAAAGTCCATTAATCAATATTTTGCAAATCATTAATATCTTCTTTGAAATTTTCAGCTATAACTTCGCAGTTCAAAGCTGGTGAAGGTGATAGAGTTCGTTCCTGTCTTCTTCAGCCTGTCTTACTTGCATCCTGTCTTCTGCTGCCAACCTGACAGCATTTTCAAAATCTCGCTACAGTTTCGTAAGTTACACTTCAATTTACCCATTTCATTTTGCCAACTGAAAAAGATGAAACTCTCATTGCCAGACGTTCTTCCTACAAAGGGCAACTCACCAGATTTTGAAATTTTCTAAACAAAATAAATTCCGTCGATTGTGGTCTAGACGTCTTGACACAACGCCTTAAGTTGTACGAACGGTCCTATATTACTATGATCAAATTCAAACCGACATTGAATCCGCTTGCCCAGAACTTCAATCGGATCGGGGCGAGGTTAACCCCTTGTATTTTGAAAGGATCGCCAAGGCCCACCAACTGATCCGCAGTATCTCAGAACCAGACACTAGGGTCATCAATCCGGCCCAGTTCGCACCTGCTTCAGTTCATAAGTACAAACCGAAACCGTTACTTCCTAAGATAACTCTACCTCACTTCTCAGGCCAGGAAGGTGAATGGTATTCCTGTTACGAACTTAACTGCACCCTTATCCATGAAAAGAAAGCCATTCTCGATATCCACAAGTTCTATTTCTTGCGTTCGTCCTTGGAAGGCCAGGCCTTGGCCTTGGTTGGGTCACTGCCTTTAAGCGCAGATAACTACCACATCGCCTTTAATCTCCTTAAAGAGAGATATGGTAATGTACGTTTGTGTGTTGCTCGCCACATTCGCTGCCTGTTCAACTTGCCAGTCGTAAAACCTAATGACGTCACCTCTTTAAGAGACCTGTTAGACTCCATGCAATTACATGTTAGAGCGTTATATCAACTCAAGCAGCCAGTCCAAACTTGGGACACCGTCTTTATTCATCTAGCTACATCCAGATTCGATCTTTCAACATTAAAGGCTTGGGAAATCGAACTCACTCGCAAGGATGGGCATTCTTTAGAGCATCTCATGTCGTTTCTGAACAGTCGGTGCCAAGTCCTTACAGCACTCTCATTTCAGTGCGGAAGAGTCGAAACTAGTCCTCTGTGTGACATCCTGGATAAAAAAAAAACTTGTCTCTTCAAATGGTCATCAGTACCCATCTGTCGAGAACAAGCAAACTCGTTCTGCCTCTTTCAACCATCCAAGAGAACATATTAGGCCGCTCAACAAATCTTTAAAATGCACGCTCTGTAAAAAGTTTCACACTTTGTATTCCTGCAAATCCTTTAAAATTGTCTGTTGAAGACAGAAGGAAGTTTGTCTCCAATAATAAATATTGCCATAACTGCCTGTCACCTAAGCATTCTGCTTCTAATTGTACGTCTTCCAACCTCTGTTTTCATTGCAAAAGACCGCTTCATTCTTTATTGCACTTTTATGATCAATCGAGGTCACTAGTACCTGCTTCTCCAAACTCCATGCAGAGCAGCTCCGAACAAACTAATGCTTCTTCCTGCATTTCTAACCCCGAAACTTCTCACAGTGAGCAAGTCCTTTTGTCCACTGTACAATTCGAAATCCAAGATAAATTTGGAAATTGGTTTCGAACCCGCGGTCTTCTTGACTCCGCTTCAACTCACAACTTTGTTTCGCAATCGTTAATTAAAAAACTAGGTCTTTCTTCATCACCTACTTCCATCAATGTATCCGGCATTGACAATTTGAAAACTCAAGCCTTGCAATCTTCAAAATTGAAAATCAGAGACATTTGTCAAAGAAACACCAATCTTAACTTAAACTGTCTCATTCTTACCAGTATTGGCAAGGACACTCCTAGCAGCTCTATTAATACTTCCGGTTTAAAGATTCCCTCGCATTTAAGGTTAGCTGATCCTCAGTTTAATGCTCAAGGCCCCATTGATATACTTTTCAGTGCCAATATTTTCTGGAATTGCCTTCGTAAACAAACCCGTAGGCTATCTTCAAACGTGGTCGCCAGAGACACCGATTTTGGTTGGGTCTTTACTGGTCAAATCCAACATCCCAGTCATCAAACCAAATCGCAATGTCATTTTGTTACCGCTGATATTAATCCCTTTTCTGAAAAAGAGAACGCATATGTTTCCGATCTCAATACATTTGAAAAACACTTGCCGTAACGATGTCTCATTGAAAACAACTTCGTCACCTTTGTAAGTTGTTTAAATGGTTTTGCCTTATTTCCGCACAAAATGGCAATTCGAGTTCGCCTCGCCTTGGGTCACTCGGTTTACCTTCTCATGTCATTTTTTGTAGCAGGTAATTGTTTAAACTTTCTGTCGAAAACTATCTTCCCCTTGTGTAAAACCATGGCTATCAGTCACCATCATTTCGATGTAAGCTATGTTTAACTTTCTCGCTATTTAGTAGGATGGCCATGGGCGCCTCCTTCCCTCTTCCTCACACTCGGAAGCCGCTTTTGAAACCGCTTGAAAATCTGAGTTCTCTAGCATCTAGAATAACTATTCTTACGCATAAACTCCTTCTCAATGTCCCAGCTTCTCTTCTTCGTTCAGAAGAATTAAGCTTTTTTCTGTTGAAAATTGTTGGATTCCGTGATCCTCAAAATTATGCGAAATTGATTACTTGCTTTGTTTCATATGTCTTTAAATTGGTTTTCCACGCCCAAGCTACGGATGACTGCATGCCGTGTTACTTGAAGTTCCGCTTTAAGTCCCGGCTGATTGCACTCGCTTTGTTTGTTTATTTTGAACTGCTTGTTGGTCAATCTCGTTTGTATACAAGCTCCGGTAAGGCCAAGCTGCCGTTTACTTCCTCTATGCTTGACAAAGTTCAGAGCAAGTTTTCCTTATCTCAACTTTGGCTGACTGCCAACCATTGTCTTGCGAGTTGCTTCCGTAATTTCAGAAGCTGTTCACCTCCTTACCAAAATAAACTTGTTCTGGTCAAGGACTCCTTCAGATATTTATATTCGTTATCTCGCTGTACTATGTGGGTCAAGGTCGTGATTACCTATCACTCACACTCGTATCCTATAGCTCTTTCGATCCTTATTTCATAACATCGGTGCATATTTTTTATGGGCGCATGTATTGCACCCTGCTTACATATTTTGCACTTTTATTGTTCATTGCTGAACAAACTTATTCTTCCTCGTCGTTACACTCGATGTGTTTTTGCATCTATGCTTGTTAAGTCTCGTTTCTTGCTGACTTAAGTATTTCTCTGATTAACCCTTTTGATTCTTATTATAACTTAAGGTCATTGTTTATGGCTACTAGATTGTTGTTACCTATGGCGTTCTTGCCTTCTACTCGCATAGTTCCTTTGTTTATTTGGTATATTCTTATCCTTAATCGATGTACTTGTTTCTATACGCTTTGTTCAAATTTGTTAACTCTCCTTTCGCATATTGTCGCGATCTTCACTAGAGCTTTATTTCTCGCAGCTTCTAGCTACTTTGTGATTGACGGCGTTGTTAATTCGCGCCCGTCGCCCCCGCATTCTAATAACCCTGATAAATTGCTTCCACTTACACCTAGTCAGTTCCTTATAGGTGCCTTCCCTTTTTCCCTTTCTCCCTCTAGCATAGATCTTTGGCGAAATGACCGATTGTTACACAGGAGGGAAGGGAAGAGTCAGGGAAAGAATGATCTTTACTACCAATGGGCATATTATAAGACCTCTTTCATATTGTGTTCTTGTTCTTTGCTGGTGTTTTCTGTTGTCCCCCAACTTGGTGTATTTTTGGAAATACACGGAAAGAAAGAATTAGCTGTTCTGTTCTTCATTACTTTATATCAGCCCATTTATTTACATTTCTTTCCCGCACACACCAACATCGAACTGTTACCTCCTGTTTGCCCCGTGCATTTGTTCATCTTCTCTGTCAGTTTTTTTTTACAGAAACGCATATTCCGTTGAACCAGCCTGACAGCGTTCCATCGCTGCCTTCTGAACTTCCATTGCTTCAAGCCATGAAGACTTCTACTTTAATCCGCAGGGCGTCGTGTTCTTCACCAACCAACTACTCCATGAAGACACCGCTCCAAGAAGAATTTTGTTTTTGTAAAGTTTTTTCATGTTTATCATAACCTCTTTGTTCCCCCCCCCCCCCCTTACTCGCCCGCTTCCCCCTCTTCTTGCCTCCTCCTACTGCTCACCTCTCCGCGCGCGCTGCTCGCTCGCTAGTTCACTTCTTCTCGACTTGTCTCCGTGCCGTGAGCAACAGCTCACCCTCTCAAGTGCACTCAACTTTTTGTTAGACATGCCGTCTAGGCTAGTGTACTTTCGCTGCGTCTAGTAGCCCTCACTTGTACGTCGGAAGTCAAACCAGTCAGTTGGAGCTTAACCAAAGCTCGCAACCACTACTCAAGAGGCAAACTTTTAAATTCGACGCCATGTTCGAGTTTTAAAACCAACCGTCAACAGCAACATCGCCTTCTTCATGAAGCAAAGATAAGTACCGACTTCATGTTTTAACCACATTCTCATCGCTTTTAAAAGGCTTAATGCTTTTATTTGGATTTTATAGACAGTGAAAGTTGCTATGTGATAATAACTGCTTTCAAGAGATCTTCTTGCTCAAACTCCAACTATCAAGTCTAACTTTCACAATGAATGATTTTCTGAGATGCTATCTCACATCGAGGGATATTTCTAAAATACCCACTGTCTATATAATCTAGTTTTCCGCCGAGGGATTCTCTACCCAATTTAAACAACTCATCATTGCTCTGGAACCTTCCAGAACCTACACTTTATCTACCAGTTATACTGTCATGTATTTTCCACTTCATATGGGAATACTTTTTCAAACTAAGGAATCTTCCTTATGAACAGCTATTCAATATCTAATTTTTCTTCCTCCGTTTGGGATTTTTCTGGTGCATTCAACTATAACCTACAAGTTTTTCAAGCAATAGACTCTCGCAAATCTAGTGTAACTAGTTATTTTCCACCATTGCAATAACTTTCTTGGCCATCAACTTTTTGTGCTACTACAGTGAACTCTTCAAGTATATCAACAGACTATAGTGAAAACAGTGCCTGTTCAACTTTTCATCCGCGTCGCGCTCGTCCGAGTACAATAAATACGGCCATGAACACTGTTCCACAATTCCATTTGATCTTTCCCAAACCCTTTACTAACAATCTAAAATAATAAAATTGTTACCTTAGGTCTTTTTTCAATGAGGTGTCACTCTACATAAGTGCCCTCTCCTTATTTGCTCCATGTATAACGAATTAATGTCTGTAAAACTTCGTTTCTAGTACACACCTTTAATTATATTGTTTCTCCCTTCTAATAAGGGAATCCAATTCTTTCTACTCAAAAGTGAGTTATCTCTAGAGTTCACGAAAGGGAAACTTGCCCCATTTTTCTCGTGATCCCTACTTAAACATAGGAGTTCTAGAAACTTCCTTTCAATTTTTCTCTTCGGGTTTCACAATAAGTGACCTGCCCTATTTGTATAATCTCCTATGTATAATCTACCCAAGTATTTCTGTATCAATACAAGAAGTTATAGAAACGTCTATTTAATTTCTTCCTGTTTTTTGTTGTTACTTTCGAAGTTGTTCATGTTTCTAAGATGCTTATCTATAAATCCTTAAAGTACACATCTTGTACTTGATTTATTGTTTAACTTTAATTACGTCAGTTATCTTTAAATTTTCCATTTATTCATCTTAGCTATTTCAAAATCTTACGAGGATTTTAAAGCATATAAAAGGTTTAAAACCAAAAGAATTATCAATTGCCCGGCGCAAGATTTAGATGTTTTCGGAGGTCTCCGACCCCAATTGTTTCTAAAAATCAAAATTATATATTTGTTACAAAAACTACTTCCTTTTACATTGTTAAATAAATTAAGATTTGTTCTTTGATTTATCATTTCTCAAACATAACGATTAAGCAAGATCCTGTCTTCCCTCACTCTTCCCATGGGCTTAAATTTAAAAACCTCACAAATAAAATTAACAACGGTTCCACTTTTTGTTGCATTTGAGCAAGAACTGTTAATTATAACTTCTTTTGGCCTCCCGTCCTATTTCTCCATCCTTTTTCTCCAGTCCGAAACCCACTTCTTTTTCTTCATCATCTTCCCTTGGGGGTTAGGTTATTCCCAAGCTAGTAATCTATCCAGCATGGGGTAGATGTTTAACACCACGCAATTACACAAGGTAATTGGCCCCATATCGAAGGCTGGATGATATCATTTCTAGTATAGGTTAGAAGTTTAACACCACGCAATCACACAAGGTGATTGGACCTATATCGAAGGCTAATGATAGAATGCATTAGACTGTAATAAACTACTACTGTAAATCTGATATTATCGACACATGTTCGCTAAAGCGACTTAAATTCATCAAAGAAAAATGATCCACTCGAAGAAAAAATCTAATACCACTCCACACATCCATGAAAAGTGTGGAAAAAACAAACACCTGTTTGCAAGCATCGAGTTTCGAAATACTCGATCAAAATTACTAACACCGAAAACATGTCCTGAATCGACATTGAAGAAAAATCAAATCCAAATTTAATCCTAACAGCTCATTGTAAAAAATTGAAAAAGGAGATCATGTAAATCTGCATGATATCACTCGCATGCCTTCGCATTCATAAAGAAAAAATAATCCAATCATATTAGATGTTGTCAATTATGTCTAAATATCTTCATTTTGATATTTTATATTATTATACATGTGTGCTCATATTCATTTCATAACAAAAATATAGACTCATGTCGACGCTTACAATACCTTGTGTATTGTTCTTGAAATTTCATTTCCAGGGATCGTCGACTACCCTAAAATCCGTGAAAGATTTCTCGAAAGATCGACGAATTCCCTAAAATCCACGACAGATTTTCATAATATCGACGACATCGTGTCTTCTCTTCGGATCGGCAAACTCAACTCGGGACCACCACTCTGCTTTGCCATCATGCCTCTTCTGCATTTTAACGCTCTGTAGTTGAATATCTTAGTGTATAGAAACGATGAAATCTATAATTATATTTTACTTTTCTATTTTAATTGTAATACCTAGCTGTAAGTTGTTGTATTTATAGAATTAAGTTTTCATATTATGATAATAGAATAAGGTGTAAATAGTTGTCCAATGGTTGTTATTATAGTAAGTTATAAATAGTTATAGTATTAGTATTAGTATTACTGTATATACCTATTAGTACTTTTATTTTATAGATGTAAATTCTGACGTGTCCTTTATCAAAAATGTATTGTATACATGTATTTGATCAAATGGAATTAATAAAACTATCTATCAAACTCTAAAGTTCCCATATTGAAATAAATCTCCAAAATGTTCCATGAACTCACTAGGGGCCTATTGTATAAAGATCGCTTGACTGGGGATCAAATTAACTGGAGTTCAAAATCTGAACCAAGTTCAGTCGTCGTCCATGTGGTATAAAACTATTCGCGGATTCCGAGATCCTAGTTCAATTTGATCTCAAGTTCAAGGATTTCAATATGGCAACAGCGCAAGATAGTAAGGATATTCACGTATAGAGTGCACTAAACTCATCTCGCCGAGCGATCTTCAACTTTTTGTTTGTTTATTTTTGTGTATGTTAACCTCAAAAGAAAGCGTATTGACATGTGTTGGGGGTGAAAACCTAGAACAGAACCTAAGTGCACACCATGTTTGTCTGAGCGGGAATGTTAAGACAAAAAATGTAACATAAAAGACCATTTCAGTACCGGTAACCGGAAAAAGAATGTTCCATTGACTTCAAATTCGCGGCCGAAATTTCGAAAAGGACTTGCAACCGAATCCATAAAGGTAGGTGAAGTCAATTGATATAATTATTTACAGCTTTTAAATATACCCTAGATGCGATTACGTTGCTGAAAGATACATAACACGGTTTCAAACCATTTTTTAAATTTCTTTCCGGTTCAAATGTGATTATAGCTAACTGATCCAATCTGGTCCTGCCTGAGCTGAAAGTGGGATCACATGTAAATTGTGGTCTCGTACAACTTTTGATATTCATACAAATCACTATGCTTCCTTCTGCATGAAATCCATGAAGGTAAGTTCCTTGCACATCTTTCAGTTATGTTATATAGTAAGGCATTTCTCCACCCCACCTATCTACCTAACCTGAAAATAATCTACAATAGCTGAATTTGGTCTGTGTACCATAGTTATATGCATTAACGAAGTGAATTTCAAGATGTAGAGAGGGGAAGATCATGTTGATACCTGATATTAGGACCCTGAAAGTCTCCATAAATATAATTTTACATCAATTACACTGTTATAAAATATATGCTTAAGACAAGTAGGCTAGGTCATTCCTCAAGGTAAGTAGGCTACTGGTTGTGAACACTGAATCAATAGCCTAGATATTATAGACTATTGATTGCTTAGTTTATTAGTGTAGCCTTCCTTGAGACTCTTGTCATTGTATCACAAAGGACAAGAGTCTATCCTTATTATTGGCAACCAAGGCCCCTAAATCAAAATCCATCAAGAAATAATATACTAGCATGCATTGCTAGGCAGGGGCGGTTCGAACTTGAACGTTTAGGGGGGGGGGGTGAGAATTTAAAAAATGCCGACTGGCTGTTTAACATTGCCGACTCGCTTAAAAACTCAGCAACGGGAGGGAAAAAGGGGGACGGGGGGGGGGGGCGGCAAACGATACACAAGACAAATATACTTAATTAACGGCTTTCATTTAAAAGGTATTTTATTAGTTCCAGAAATTTGAATCACAGGAAAAATTGATAAATGAACAAAATAAGTGTTGAAATATTACAAGAATAACAAATCTAGTTATTCTTTCTTATTCCCTACTCTACGATGTTTTAACACGGACCACTTCCCCACTATCTCCGTAATTTCAATGTCGTCGTCCTTACCTTTCATTAAAAACATCATGAGGGAGTCTATGCGGTCGTCACCCATCGATGTCCGCAAATGATTGAAAATGAGCTTCAACTTGATGAAGGACCGTTCAGAATAAGCAGAAGGCACTGGGAATGTTAAAATCAGTCGAACTACTTGATAACCACACGGGATAATGCTCTTTAATTTAACAGCATCTTTTGCGATTTCTTTAAAGGATGAGCACTGTTTACTGGCATCAAGCATGATTTCAAGCTCAGCCAGCACAAGCTCTTCATCTTGAAGGATGATTTTCGGGTATGATTGCTTTATAGATCGAACGCGCTCGATGGTACAGTTTTTTTTTCTGTCAGCGGGTATCTTGAAAATTAAGTGGAATATATCTAGCAAAGAAATTAGTTTTGCGAGAGTGTCTAGCACGATTGAAGTAAATGCATCCCCAAGTATTCGGAACTCCTTTCTGTAGAATAAAGAAATAAATTTCTGCTGTTGTTTCAGCGTGCGCGTCATACTTCTTTGCAAGTCGCCGGGTCCTGTGGTGCTTTAAGAAGTCTTCCTCCGCATTTACTTACATACTTTTCGCAAATGACCATGCACTCTTTATTAAAATATTCATCTTGCCGTCGTCGTTGATATCTTCAAAAGGCTTCAAAGCGCTCTGAATCAGCTGCTTCGCGTCTACTACATTCAGCTCCTCCGCTTCTAAAAGCTCGGTTACGTTCTTAATTTTAAACATGATGTTTTTGGTAAAGTACATGCCCGATGATGCAGATAAAATCAAAGTCTAGAAGCTTTTTGTGCAAGTCTGACGCAAAAGTTCGGGTTTTACTGTCAGATTCAGAACCGAATGAGGTTTTCATTGTTTCCAATGCTGTGACTATCTCTTCATAAGACGTAGAAACAGCTCTCACCGATTCGGCGCGCGCAGTCCACCTTGATTTTGATAAATTCTTAAGTTGAAGTGAATTTTCAATTTTATCCAGCTCTATCTGCAAGCTTATCGTTTCGTGCTACCAGTACCCGAAAAACCGCACAATGCTTCAACAGTGTCAAAACACTCTCGGACAAGCGCGCTAGCATTAATACAAGCTGTCTTTACGAAAATGTTTAACCTGTGAGCTTGGCATGGAACGTACGGAATATCTATTTTGCACTTCTCTGATAACTTTTTTGAGTGTCATTGTATATGCCAGACATGTTACTAGCAAAGTCGTACGATTGAAACGCTAGTTTACTGAGTGGAAATAAAAGTTCTTCTGAATATAAATGAAAAAAATATTTGCAGTCAATTCCTCTCCAGTGTTTTTTATGTTTGTTGAAACAGCGTCTATTTTTAAAAGAAGCTCCACAGGAACGAGCTCTTCATCTTTTTCGACTACGTATGGGATATTCAACGCGAGGCGGTATTTATGTGACATATCAGGAGTAGACTAGTATCTGCTATAACGGAGAACATACCAGCGTTCTTGATCTCTTCTGCAATTATTTCACGTGTTCTCTCCGTATAGATGGATGAATTCATTTTGAGAGTCCTTGCTCATATACGTAACGTTCTGCTTCCGCGTATTCACTTCTTCCAACCACCTATTCATGACCGGACTATGCCGTGAAAGTAACTTAACAATTTGCTTGAAGTTTCCATTATCTTGAATGATTCCATCCTCGTGACCTCGAAAAGCCAAACCTTGCCGACAAAGGGTTCTTGCTGAGTCAATAAATATCTGGATAATTTCTTTGTGGAACTCCTTTTCTTGTTCTTCCTCCATTCTGATCGTCCGTAAAAGTTTCTCAAGGAGAACGTCTTCGACGCATTTTCCATTGACAAAGTGGCACAAATCTGCTATCACTGCTTGATGAGTTTCTGAAGTGAAGTGTTCTTGTAATTTGCCCTTTTTCTTCTTTCCGCGACGTTTCAATTTGTGCCACTGACGTACTCCAGCGTGCGATCATTCTTCACTTTTTTCTTGTTAACACCATTAAACATAAACATGGCTGAAAATACTCATGTAGGCCTATGTATTGTATTATTATTACAAAATATTCCGTGTCGGCGAAAATCTCGCCCCACTGACACTGTATTTGCACCTAGTTATGACTGTAAAAGTTGCTGGTTCAGGAACGACTGCTATCTCTCATTCTCGGTGACCACTGCACTGATCTTAGTTAGCACCCCTTGAGGAACCTTGGGACCATAAACCTGTCAATTTTGTCACAATAGCGCGGATATCTGAGGACGCGCCGAGACAAGCGGTAGCAGGTCATAAGTTATGATTCATAACATTAATCCGACAACATCTCAATGAGTTGGCTTGACCTGAAGTTAACAATGCGCTCACCAACACCTTTTGTCTAGCCACATGGCACAGATGCTGGGCTCGCTTCGCTGTGAAGTTGAGTCGCTCTGCATAATGAACGCGGGATGTTCCATCCACCCAGGAACGTGCCGATGAGTTTATCCCTTGTCCTTGGTCCCACATTGATCATCTGTCATTCTTTCTTCAGTTTCCATACAAAGAAACGAAATGGCAAGTGGCAGCCGGTGCACCGAGGACTGGAAGTGAAACCTTTAAAATGGTTATTTTGCCGACTCTTCCCCGTGCCGCACTGGGCTATTGCCTGGCTGTACGAAATTATTGCAGCGTCCGTTTGTGCCGACTGTCGGTAAAAATGCAGAATATCAGTATAATATTTTAAAAAATTTAAATCGGACCAAATCGTATATGGCCATGCCCCGTTTTGCTTTTTTAAATGCTGTTTTGGGAAATGTTACTTCTTCAGGATTTGCCGACTGCCGACTGATGTCGTATTTGCCGACTGAGAAAATACCTGAGGGGGGTGAGACACCCCCCCCCCCCCCCCCCACTCGAACCGCCCCTGTTGCTAGGTAATGGTATAGGTTCGGAGCAGTATGGTATCCAAAGGTTTAATTTAATTTAAACTTTAATTTAATTTACAAATTAATGCCATATTATTATTGTTAGGCCTACCCCAATGGCAATATCATACTGTACATCATGTTTGGAAACTTATTGCTTTTCTTTCTCGTAAGCTGCAATTGATTACTATAACGTTTGCAACATTGTTGGTATACAATTTTCATAAGAAAACATGCATTGTCCGTTGAGCCATAATATATTTAAACACAAATAGTGCTAAATGTTCCGGCATAACTCAACAAGATGACAGTGTTTCGCCCCGGTGTGCTATTGGGCTCTTCAGTTGGTTAAAGCACACCTCACCAAGACACTGTCTAGTGCACATTGGGAAGGCCATTGCAAGACGTATTTGATACACGTGTATCCACGTCACGAGCAAGCCAGTGCACTATGGGAGTCGAAACTCCATTCCAAAGCAATTATAACCTTACCTTGGCATTGAATATACAATTTTCATAAGAAAACATGCATTGTCCGTTGAGCCATAATATATTTAAACACAAATAGTGCTAAATGATCCGGCATAACTCAACAAGATGACAGTGTTTCGCCCCGGTGTGCTATTGGGCTCTTCAGTTGGTTAAAGCACACCTCACCAAGACACTGTCTAGTGCACACTGGGAAGGCCATTGCAAGACGTATTTGATACACGTGTATCCACGTCACGAGCAAGCCAGTGCACTATGGGAGTCGAAACTCCATTCCAAAGCAATTATAACCTTACCTTGGCATTGAATATACAATTTTCATAAGAAAACATGCATTGTCCGTTGAGCCATAATATATTTAAACACAAATAGTGCTAAATGTTCCGGCATAACTCAACAAGATGACAGTGTTTCGCCCCTGTGTTCTATTGGGCTCTTCAGTTGGTTAAAGCACACCTCACCAAGACACTGTCTAGTGCACACTGGGAAGGCCATTGCAAGACGTATTTGATACACGTGTATCCACGTCACGAGCAAGCCAGTGCACTATGAGAGTCGAAACTCCATTCCAAAGCAATTATAACCTTACCTTGGCATTGAATATACAATTTTCATAAGAAAACATGCATTGTCCGTTGAGCCATAATATATTTAAACACAAATAGTGCTAAATATTCCGGCATAACTCAACCAACTGAAGAGCCCAATAGCACACCGGGGCGAAACACTGTTGAGTTATGCCGGAACATTTAGCACTATTTGTGTTTAAATATATTATGGCTCAACGGACAATGCATGTTTTCTTATGAAAATTGTATATTCAATGCCAAGGTAAGGTTATAATTGCTTTTGAATGGAGTTTCGACTCCCATAGTGCACTGGCTTGCTCGTGACGTGGATACACGTGTATCAAATACGTCTTGCAATGGCCTTCCCAGTGTGCACTAGACAGTGTCTTGGTGAGGTGTGCTTTAACCAACTGAAGAGCCCAATAGCACACCGGGGCGAAACACTGTCATCTTGTTGAGTTATGCCGGAACATTTAGCACTATTTGTGTTTAAATATATTATGGCTCAACGGACAATGCATGTTTTCTTATGAAAATTGTATATTCAATGCCAAGGTAAGGTTATAATTGCTTTGGAATGGAGTTTCGACTCCCATAGTGCACTGGCTTGCTCGTGACGTGGATACACGTGTATCAAATACGTCTTGCAATGGCCTTCCCAGTGTGCACTAGACAGTGTCTTGGTGAGGTGTGCTTTAACCAACTGAAGAGCCCAATAGAACACAGGGGCGAAACACTGTCATCTTGTTGAGTTATGCCGGAACATTTAGCACTATTTGTGTTCAAATATATTATGGCTCAACGGACAATGCATGTTTTCTTATGAAAATTGTATATTCAATGCCAAGGTAAGGTTATAATTGCTTTGGAATGGAGTTTCGACTCCCATAGTGCACTGGCTTGCTCGTGACGTGGATACAAGTGTATCAAATACGTCTTGCAATGGCCTTCCCAGTGTGCACTAGACAGTGTCTTGGTGAGGTGTGCTTTAACCAACTGAAGAGCCCAATAGAACACCGGGGCGAAACACTGTCATCTTGTTGAGTTATGCCGGAACATTTAGCACTATTTGTGTTTAAATATATTATGGCTCAACGGACAATGCATGTTTTCTTATGAAAATTGTATATTCAATGCCAAGGTAAGGTTATAATTGCTTTGGAATGGAGTTTCGACTCCCATGGTGCACTGGCTTGCTCGTGACGTGGATACAAGTGTATAAAATACGTCTTGCAATGGCCTTCCCAGTGTGCACTAGACAGTGTCTTGGTGAGGTGTGCTTTAACCAACTGAAGAGCCCAATAGCACACCGGGGCGAAACACTGTCATCTTGTTGAGTTATGCCGGAACATTTAGCACTATTTGTGTTTAAATACATTGTTGGTATGAAACATCTTAAATATAAGTGGGTAGAAAATGTGCAGTAGCCTATATTACTTAGAAAAAAGAAGTACTGGTATGTAAATAAATATACTGTATCATAACCAAGGAGGCTTCCAATTATTTGGTCATGGTGTTGTGCAATTAGTTCAGGGAAAGGTTTTACACTCTAACTATTTTTACAACACATGACCCAACAGCTGAAAGCCTCCTTCGTCATATATACAGTCATGAAAATCCAACTGAAATATACTGTAGGCTACCTTTTATCATTCTTTTGCACCCTTTGCATTGATCTGTTAATGCCTATTTTCTAACACAGCTTAGAATGAAAATAAATGATCACGTTACTGCCTTGTATAAAAATATAATTTTTTCCTCTGGTCGTAGGCTACTCCATTTACAGGGGGCAGTGAATTACAGTGAATTCTTTATCATGTATGCCAGGGCTGGATTCTTGCTCACAATTCAGGCATTTCTGTTCAATTACACTGTAGCCACTGCCGAGCTCTCCACTTCAGTGTCGTGAAGCCATCTCGTGAGAAACCAAGAGCCTGAACTTTTTTGCAGGCTTTGCTGGCAATGGCTACAATAGCATACTGATCAACAGGTCATGTTAAAGCAACTTGATACCAATCTCTGATAGGGTTTTTAAGCAGTATTTTCTTTGTTTCTACTTCATTTTTAGGACATGGTCATCAACTCCTTGCACTGGGTTGTATGTGGAAGTGTTGACGTTATTTGAGATACACACTATTTGGCCATACAAAATGAAAAGTTTCAATAATTTACATAAAAATGTATAAAGTGTTCTGTGTTGATTATATAGGTCATGTTACTGTATTCTAAATTTAAGAAAACCTTTACAGGTACTGTCCAATGCTAGGTCTCCTTAGCATGCTGCAGTAGGCAAACTTATCTGTTTACAGGAACTATGTTGAGATTGCTATTTATGGACTACATAAGCACAATGGTTAAGTAACATGGTTTACCACAGTCTCAAATTAACTTAAATGATGGTTACATTTTGATATAAAGATAAGTAAGCCTCTGTGGAATTTGTTACACCAGACTACATTTAATTGAAAGGGGGAGGAATGAAATCTTCTGATGGCATGTGGTTAGTTTTAGTATGTCAGCATCAAACATCGGAGGAAGCTACTAATTCCCAAGGAGTAGGCAAATAAACTTAAAACGTTCCCTATCGTATTAAATAAAACAAATTATTTAGCATGATTTTTTCCTGGACTTATACTTATTATTTATTTATATGTGCACTTTCATCATCATCATCTTGTACAGTTTCCAGCCCCAGGCTGAGTCTGTTTGGAACATAAGCCTCGCCACTTAGTCCTTTCTTCCCACCACCTCTCCGCTGTCACTCTAGTCCAGTCCTCGCCTCTCTTCTTGACACATTCCTCCACTCCTTTCAGCCATCTATCTCTTGGTCTTCCCCTTGGTCGTTTCTTCTGCAACTCCATCGCATGTATCCTCTTGGGAATCTTCTTCTCTTCCATTCTCTTTATGCTATTTATTTATACGTGCACTTTATGCCCCAAGGCTAAATGAATGCTTATCCATAGTGAGAATTCTGTCGTTGTAAAGTACACTCCACACTTCACTTGTTATTTTCTAACATGTGTTATTGTTGCAGGTAGTTTTGGAGGTGCCTCTAGCAACAACACAGAGCAAGCGGAAGCCACTGTTTGGAGAGGACAATGGGTGGAGAGGACAATGTGCAAAAATTAAAAATGAAAGAATAATTAGAATATGAAATATTGAACAGGCATAAACTGAAGGAAATGAAAAGTACTAATGCATTATTTAATAAAAATAAAATAAATGGATGTAATGTTATTCTGAACTACTTGTTAATTCTTCAGGCCCTGATTGTTCCTGAAATTGTTGCCACAATATTGTCCTCCATTGACTTAACAAGGTTACATAGTGATTGGAGTACAATGTCCCTAACACTCATTTGTGCTCTCTCTCTACAACTGAGCATGGATGATTTTTATTTATAAAATTTTGTTACGTGCATATATGGCGCGAGGAACAAATACCGGATGAATGGAAGGAAGCAATTATTGTTCCAATACATAAGAAAGGAGATAAACATAACTACGGAAATTACAGAGGAATATCCCTACTTGTCACAGCTTACAAATTACTGTCGCACATAATACTACAGCGACTAATTCCATACACCGAAGATATAATAGGAGACTATCAGAATGGTTTCCGTAAAAACAGATCAGCAACAGACAATATATTTTGTATTAAGACAATCAATGAAAAAGTTTGGGAATATAACAAAATCTTCCAAAACGCCTATGACTCAGTCCACAGAGAAACGGTGTGGGAAATTATGGCAGAATACGGAATCCCACAGAAACTTATCAGCCTGGTCAAAATGTGTATGGAGGAGACAGTGAGCAAAGTGACACACTGTGGATCCGTATCAGACGGTTTTGAAAACAGAACAGGACTAAAACAAGGTGATGCGCTCTCCCCACTTCTCTTCAACATCGTTCTGGAAAAAGTAATTCGGGAAACCAAAGAAGCTGCAACTGGAGACCTAGCAGATAACAAACACAACATCCTGGCATATGCAGATGACATTGTATTAATAGGAAATAATGGAGGAGAAATTGAAGCTTTATTCAGGAAATTAAATGAAACTGCTGCAAAAATAGGTCTAAAGATTAATGAAGAGAAGACAGAATACATGATCATACAGAGAGAAAACATGACTACAGACCAACGTAACAACCTTCATATAGGCAATTTTACCTTTAAGAACACGTCAAACTTCAAATACCTTGGGGTAAATATAAATGACTGCAATAGAAGACAAGTTGAACACCAAATTAGATTACGAAATGTAAACAAAGTTTACTTTTCCCTGCATAAATTACTTTCCTCCAAACTTTTGACCAGGAAAACAAAACTAAAACTATACAACACGATCATCAGGCCGGTACTGCTATACGGAGCCGAAACATGGAGTGTGACCAAAAGGGAGGAACGCCAACTTACAGTCTTCGAAAACAAGATATATAGAAAAATTTTCGGCCCCATCTTTGACCAGGAAACACAAAGATGGGTTCTCAGATCAAATCATGAGCTGTACAAGTTGGCCAATCAACCCAGAGTAGTGGACGTCATGAAAGCGAAACGGCTGCAATGGGCAGGGCATGTTATCAGAATGGACGCTGCCAGAATAGTTCGCCAGATGTACGAGAAGAAGATCGAAGGCTCGAGACCCCCTGGAAGACCTAGGAGTAGATGGCAAGATGAGGTGACCTCTGACTGCAGACAAATGGGTATTACTGTATGGGAGAATACTGCGCTGGATAGGAGGAAATGGAGGCAGATAGTGAGAGCGGCACGGGATCGTCACGTCCCAGAAAAGCCAACGGATTGGGTGAGTGAGTGAGTGAGTGCATATAAAAAATGTTTCTGTTAAATGTGCAACAGAAGACTGGTGAAGACTGCAGATAGGCTATGCTAAAAAAATGGTCGAGGGGCATTCCCCGTTATTGATCCAATTTAATGTCCAGTATAACAGTTATCATTTGTAATGCACTCACAACTTTAATCAGAAATGTGCTGTTTGCCATTTAATTACAGTTGTCATGTATGGGACAGGCGAAGCCAAGCTGTTAATTGCTTGCATAGTGAATTTCTTGAAATTTGGTTAACATAATAACATTTGAATTGGGTAGGTTTTAGATAACTTACTATGAAGCAGACCACTGTTTTATTGGAGGTTTCAGGTTCACTTCTCTTTCAAAAAGTAGTTTTTAAATATGGGTTTTTATCACTTTAAAAATGTAAATGTTAGAATATGTTATCAAATGGTTGTTGGATCATCTTGGTCAACAGCCCTGTGTACTTGGGTGTGTGTTGAATTTGTCTGATAACTTGAGGTGGCTGTAGTAGTGTACCAAGGAAGCTTGTAGTTTAACGTGACCGTTAATCTCGCGATCATAAGCCACGGGACCTCCGTTTTACGTGGAATCCGAACCACAGAACATGGCATTTCACATCGAAAAAGTAGTGTACCAGTATGTAACTGTAAGCTAAGATCAGCTGAACCTGTAGAACAGAGATCAAATGCTTTATACAATCGGCCCTAGGTTGTGCATCACAAATGGGTACTCCATAATATCGTTTATCATGTTTCGCCACTGTTCTATAAGTGTTTCACAAAAGTCGATTAATTAATGCACCAGATGTTTCACATAAATGCACATAAATAAATTTATGTTATGTGATCAAATATATTTGCGTAACTGTTCACACGTTGTATGCATATTGTATTAATGCTCAAGTCTGAAGTCAATGTGCATCACTCCATTATCGAAATGTTTCATCACTAAATCCACTTGACTTATTAAATGTTCCGTGATAAAAGTTCAAAGACCCGTGGTCGCCTATGTCCACTGACAAGTTATTGTGTAAACTGAGCCTCGAAATATAGTCTTGAATATAACACACCATGCTATGGTAAGAATGTGCTTTGTAAAGTTACTGCAATACAGTCCTCGCTCAGCACACCTGTGCATGCTCGTGATTCCGACTAGATTGAATGGAGCGAGCTTGGTCAACTGCCCTTGCACGCTGTTACGAATGTTACTGCACATCTTTAAAGTCCTGCTTTTAGCCTGCCACGATTACGGCTGAATTATAATATTGTAACTGCGTTTGATATCGAAACTTTCTGAATGCTTTTGCTTACTAGCGAATGCGTTTTCAAACTGTCTCACTGCCACGGTCTCGTCACAACCGAATACGTGTCACGCCACATTATGAACTGCGCATTACAACCGGACCTTCAAATGATTAACTGCCGAGCAGAACCGAAAGAATACTTCCGCATGTCGGACGGTTGAGTGCTTGACTGTAGACTACCTCACTCAAGATCTGATGGACTGCAGACTCAAGAACTGACTGACTTGAGAACGCGTGCTCACATCTTCTTCCTCGCTTAGCACGTAACCGGCCTCCCCTCTTGCGGTAGGGGTCGATCCACGACTGCTCTGACGTCACTCACCCTCTCATTTGAGTACAATTTACTTATCCATTCTTGTATTTAACTTCTACTATGGGTTTTCCACCTGGACAAGTGGTATAATATAATTTCCTAATAATTCCTTTCTTTCTCCTTATATTCTTGAAAAATAAAAATAAATTATTTCCGTACCGATTTCCCGTCGTGCATCCTGATCTCGTGGTGGCCATTACTCCCTCCTGCTGATTTTAAGTAATGTTCCCACAAATCAACGTTTTCGACACTAGCGTATTCCTTTTCCAACGAAAATGTTCTAACAGGGCCAGCGTAGCTGATTGTCCCAAGTATATATTGGGTACAGTAAATGAACACATATTGGACTTTGTTGAAACGCTTCGCACGTCGTCGCTCATTTGTTGAATCTGCTCGTGCGCTACCTATTGTAAAGTGGATTTACTAAGCCACAAACCTTCCCTTAAGTGTACACAACATCTCACCCAAGTATTATCACACTGGGATGAATTGTATATAAACGCATGTGGGACTTTGTCGAAATGAATCAAACGCCATTTTATTGAGACTACTCGCACGCTATCAATTGTAAATTGGAATTACTAAGCCTATTAATTTCCCGGGTGTGTGCACAATAACTCCCCAAAATTTGACCTCAATCGGATGAATTGTTTGTGAACACATCGCCAACACTCATTTGTTTAAACTACTCGCGCGCTATCTATTGTGAATTGGATGACCTATTCTTATAACCCTCCTAGGGAGTGTGCACAACAACTCACCAAAATTTGATCACAATCGGATAAATGGTTTATGAACGCTTAAAAGACGAACGAACAAACAAACATTCTTTTTTATCATATCATACTGATATATAAAAAAATTATACTAGACTTACAGTAGTCGAATATGATGTGTAACATGTGACATGATATCCTACTATGTGTGTCCCGGGAGCGCAAATCCCTTGTTAACAGTGAACTCTGTTGGTCATTGAAATAACTACTTGTAAACCTCCAGTGCCAATCCTGACCGTAATATATCATAATTGTTATTTGCTAAGACGTTGTACCTTAATCGATTGATAACATATTGTTTATGTTGCAATGGAAAATTAAAAAGTATATTGTAATATTATAGTGCAAAAGTGGCTTTAAAAAGCTGAGCCGTCTCGGTTGCAGACAGACCACCCCATTCTATGCATTTAGGTCCTTCGGCACAAATCTACACTGTTTCACCGATAGGAACCAAATGTACTTACCCTTTGGAACACAGTTATCATCAAGAAATATTATGCCTCTGTATAAGTGAGATGGTGTGGTGCAGTACATTGAGGTTATCAGCTACAATAAGCGTGGTGCTTCAAATTTACTTTCATTTATTCCGATCCTTATCCTTGAGCGCTATATGGCGATAAATGACCCTATTGCTACCTCAGGAGCACAGGAGAGCCTAAGATTTCCTAAGTGCTCTGATTATTTTCCTACGTCGCTATACGAAAAATGACGACACTATTGGTCTCTATTTTCTAGCAGCCAATGAGATATAGGTCATAGGCAGTGTCTTATATTACACTTACTGCTATTTCTAATCAAATTTTTTCAATTCGTTTGTATATTACATGCTTCAGTGCTGTCGTTAGTAAACAGCCGTCTACCTATTGATTATTATCATTATCATTACGGGAAAATGACCTGAATGTTACGTCCATTATACTGTACTGCTTATCAACCCCACTACCACCACCAACATCACCACCACCGCCACCACAACCATCACAAAGAGATTTTTTCTGTTAGTCTAATTATCATGTGCTAGTTCTGTAGTAGTATTCATTACGATACAAAAAACAAATACATCCACTGGGCGAAGCCGGGCACTTCTGCTAGGAAAAGATAAGATATATAAGATTGAATTGGTTCATTATTGAACGTCAATAATTTTAACTTGAATGAAGCAACGTATTTTTGAACTTAAAGTAAATTTGAAAGAATGCACAGTTCGTTTGCAGAGCAGAGCTCTTGACAACGCTAAACTAGCGAGATATGGAAAGGAATGCATCGACCTATATTTGTAACAGGTGTAAGTTAAAGATGACATGAATTATTATTCATGAATTGTCACAATGAATGGAGAGGAAATGGAACATATTAATACTAATATGATATTTATAGACAGACGATTATCTTAAAGTGTAATAGTTCAACGAAACAGTGGTTTTGTTAAATAACAAGTAGTTCCGCGAAGAACTATACAGCCTATTTTCATATATCCTACTTATGTTAACTGCCACAATCAACATACAAAATTTCAGTTTAATTGCTGTAACAGATTCGTAGATATTGAGAACCGTCTAAATATTTCAGATGGTCGCCAGGATGGATTTTTATTTTTGTACTATTACATTAAGATTATTGTGTACGTGTGGTATTCAAACTTCAATCGCATGATTAGACAACAAGAAGTAAAAACGAGATTTTAAAATTACGCACAGCAGCCATCTTGTGATAATGCAAACCATTGAAATAAATTAGATGCCAGTGGATCAACATTTGTATAAGCATTTAACGTGCAACGTTTCACGGCACTCGGACAGTTAATTCGCGAGAAACGTCCATTTAAATATTTATACTTCACGTCGCCGCCATGTTGGATTTGTGCTCACCAGCTTCCTGAAAGTCCTATAGGTGAACATATGTTCATAGTCTCTATGAACATTAAAACATTCAGTTTGGTTGCTATAAAAGATTCATAGATATTGAGGACCGTCTAAATATTTCGGGAGCTCACCATTTAGGAGTGTTATGTGTATAGGCCATAGAGTTATGCACCATTCAAGGACAATTATTGCCTAGGTTCATTATTCAAACTTTCACTTCGATCGCATGATTACGACACAAGAAATTAAAACTTAATTTTAAAATTTCGCACAGCCGCCATCTTGAGGTTATGTAAGCAATTGAATTAAATTAGATGGCAGTGCATTACAATCTGCAAAATCAATTACTGTACCACATTTCACTGCGCTCAGAGAGTTAAATCACGAGAAAAGTCTATTAAAATATTTTAAATTCGCTTGGTCGCCATGTTCGTTTCGTACTTTACAGGTTTATGAAATATACATAGATATACCTGTATCAGTACCCTTTATCACCGTACAAAATTGCAGGGTGATATCTGTAATAGTTTCGGAGATATAGAATGTCAGTGAAATATTTCGCACAGCCGCCATTTTGAGGTTATGTAAACAATTGAACTAAATTAGACGCTAGTGCATTACAATGTGTATAAACATTTGCTGTACCAAGTTTCATTACATTTAGATAGTTAAATCGCGAGAAAAGTCTATTTAAATATCTCAACTTCGCTTGGCCGCCATGTTGGTTTTGTAGTCACCAGGTTTTTGAAAGTCTCATAGGTGAACTTCTAGTAGTGCCCTTTATCACCGTACACAATTTCAGGGCGATATCGGTAATAGTTTCGGAGATATTGAATGCTAGTGAAATATTTCGCACTGCCGCCATGTTGGATTGGAGAGACGTAACAAAATTTGAAGGGCACGGTCGAGGTCGCCGGGAATAGTGCTATGAACTTCCCGAGTTTCATTGAAATCGCGCCAGCCGTTTCGATTTTATTGGGGGGGACACACACACACGAATCACACACACACGCACACACACGGACAAAAGGTGATCTCATAAGCCTATTTTTTCAAAATTGAAAATAGGCTAATAAAATGGTAATGTCGTAATGAATCGCTAAAGAATTGTATTAAAGTTGAAATATATAACAAATATTATGAGTGTGGTAATAATACAAGTCAAAAATAATGCGAGCACGAGGAACTGTAGAGTATTGTATAATCGGTAGACGGATTATGGTATTTTGAGTATGTAAGTTACGCAAACGTGTGTGATACGTAGAAGATTTGAATTCAGTGCAATATTGAGTTGAATAGTAGTGAAATGTTAATGGATAAATTTATACTTGTAATGTAACGCCATGTAGGACTTGTTTATGGGAAATATGAATATTTAAGCGATGTTATAATGAGTGCTAGCGACCTGTAAAATGGTATTAACGACAGCGTTGTCGATGAAAGTGATATACAAATAAGCGATGAATATGAAAGTGAAAATTTATACACTAAACCACTATATTTCAAATAATGTGTAAGCCCTGAATATATAATAACATCTGTTATCGAATCTTATCAAGATTTAGACTATTGGGACAGTAATTAGCTTAATTATTTGTTACATGTACTCATTTGGATTTGACAAACTATAAGCGATAATGTGATCTAGAAAATGATCGTAGAGTGAAGGAGTGATAATGTGATCTAGAAAATGATTGCAGACTGAAGGAATATCGTGCTGGTAACGATAAAGTTCACAACTTTGAAAAGATTTAATAATAATAATAATAATAATAATTTAAGAATTTAAAGTTTTTCTTATTAAGGCTTAGAGTTTTTAGAACTTCAAATTAAGGAGACCGGTGTATAAACTAGGGAGGAAATGTAAGTAGAGAACATCGTTTCACAAATCTTATTAAAATGAATGAGTAGCCTACTTCTATTGATAAGCAAGTGTTTCTTCAAATTTACTCTCTGTCTAAACCTGAATTCACATACCCAATACGAGTATGGCTTGTCGGAGCTATAGAAATGCATTTGTATTAAAAAAATGCCCTCTAAGATTAAACATTGATTCAAATACGCTACATGAGTAAGGATTTTCGCCGGTAAGGATTTGCATGTGTGTCTTCATAGGTCCACTGTTGGTTAACTTGGATTCAGACGCTACATACATTTTTGGCTTCTCACAGCTTTGTATTACCATGTGTCTCTTCAACGATCCTCTCTTCGTAAATTTGCCTTAGCATACGTCACATGAATAAGGCTTATCGCTGCTATGGATTAAATGTGTTCCATCGATTTTTCGCTCAGAGTTTATTAGGAATCAAATACGCTACATGAGTATGGCTTTTCGTCGCTATGAAAAGAATGTGTCTGTTCAAATGTCCTCTCCGGGTAAACTTGGATATACCTGGTGTTTAGGTTTGAGATGTTCATTCAACTGCCCCTTCTATAGGTATGTATATTTGCGCCTCTGGGCCTGTGTTCCTTTTCTGTCGGAAAGTGTTTATTATCTTTGGTGTACTCAAAAATAGTCTCCCTCTCCTTTCCTCAACTAGATGGCAGCACACTCCTTGTGTCTGACCCATGTCTATAGGAGGCGGTGGACAAGGAGGCCGTGGATACATTCTGTTGAGTATTCAGTGAGAGGAATAGTTGAATTGTTGGAAATAGGTTTGTTTTCTGAATGGCAAGAGAGGTAAGCTGTATAAGAGACCTGCTACGTACGCAGTAATTTAGTTACCATTCTAACATATGGCTAACTCAGCATATTATCAGCCTGACGCAATAAGGAGCTGCTTAATATAAATATCTTCCTTCATTTGACTAGCCTACATTAACACCAAATGTACGGCTCTAAACAACTATAAGCAATACCATAAGCTTCCAATGGCATGTTCAAGCCACTACAGAAACGTACCAGTTACAGTTGTAGAACTATGATCTATTCATAGGAATAACAAATGAGTGTTATTTAATCTTTCTACACACAAGATATATATGTGTTACAGTCCATTTACTAATGAAGAATGAAATGATAATCATAAACTGACCAAACCCTACAGTCTACTTATTAAGTAGCTGCAACTGAGATATTGAGCCTGAGAAAACTTCGTCCAGCAAGAATATTGTATAGTCCTCCGGGCCGGATCATAGTTACGGTCAGTACTGTGCATTCATATTTTTCTAAGTGAAGTGTTTATACATAGTGCTATACAGTTCCAGCGTGAAATGTACACTACGCTCGTAGAACTATTCATAGGAATTATAAACGAGAGTTGATTAATATTTCTACATTCAAGATGTATATGTGTTACAGTCCATTTATTAAATAAGTATGAAATGTTAATCATAAACTGACCAAACCCTACAGTCCACATATCAAGTAGCTACAACTAAGTTATTGAGCCAAAGAACAAATCATCCAACACGAACACTTGGATTCACATAACCTTCATGAAAATGGCATCTCGCCGCTATTAACTAGCAAGTGTCTATTCAAAGTCCCTTTCTGGTTAAACTTGGATTCACATACGCTACATGAAAAGGGCTTCTCGCCGCTATGGACTAGCATGTGTCTCTTCAAAGGTCATTTCTGGTTAAACTTGAATTCACATACACTGCATGAAAAGGGCTTCTCGCCGCTATGAATGAGCATGTGTCTCTTCAAAGTCCCTTTCTGAATTCACATACGCTGCATGAAAATGGCTTCTCGCCATTATGGATGAGCATGTGTGTTTTTAAATATCCTCTGTGGGAAAACTTAGATTCACATACGCTACATGAAAATGGCTTCTCGCCGCTATGAGCTCGTAAGTGTATTTTCAAATTTCCTCTCTGCGTAAACTTGGATCCACATACGCTACATTCAAAGGGCTTCTCGCTTAAATGCTTAAATGGCATAGTTAATCACATTAACTAGGTAAAAAAAACATGTCTGCTTCATAAAGTCTCCTCTCATTGGCTGAAAGCACATATCCAATTATATATTTCATAACAATTAATTGGTAATATTTCGGGCAATTACCTTGTTGCTAGACAATTTTCAATGACCGAGAATATTCTAGACGTCTCTGATCACGCGATGGGTTTCTCCCATTGCTTGCGCTCACCTACAAAACTCGCCTTGAGCCAACTTCCAAGTTTCATATTCTAATGTTAAATTTTATCATGGTCTCGGATAATAACATCATATTGTCCCTAAATCATCCAAATTTCGGGTGCATTCCCCTCTTAGCTAAGGTGAAAAACAGTTCCAAAATTCGTTATAATCACCTTATTTCATGACCTTAGAAATGTCACATAACTGAAATTTTGGATGTTTATTTAGCCTACTTTCTTGAGATATTTCCTTAAATTTTGTGCATTATACTTTCCAAGTATGACATTATTTTCTTCGTCGAAAAGTTCGTAACAATTGTTACCAAAGGCGTTTTCAATGCGATAGGGGGTCTTTCTTCTTATCCATCGTCGTCTTTCTTCTCGTCCTTCATCGTCTTTTTTGGCTCCTATCATAGGTCATTCAACGCTTTTTTTCCTCTTCATCTCCTTCTGGTGTTGTGGTAAAGCATTTATCTTCTTCTCTCCTCCTAATTCCTCTTAACAATGGGGGTTCCTCCGTGTCGTCTATGCGAACCATTTCCATCATTAGTTCCTAGCTGGCTTGTACCTGGCTTGGGATCGACACTCCTCCTTTTCCATTTTGTTCCTCCTGTCTTAAATTCTTCAAATATTCTTTCCCTTCTCTGTGTCTCGCATCATATTGTTCTTTTGTGAACGGCTTTTCTCTGTAATTTCGACTCCTGTTGTAACCCTGGTTATACCTATTGTATTTGTTATAACTGTTGTTATTATTGTTATTGTAGTGGTAGTTAGAGTTATTATGGTAATAACCATTCCTACGCGTATTGCCATTATTTCTGCCCTGTTGCTGTTGATAGGGTCTTCCTCCTCGGAATCTGCCATATCTCGGTTCGGGGCTCCTGTCTCGGAAGTAGTTATTTCTTTCCGGACCTATACTAGTCTTGTCTCTCTCTATTGGACTCTCTGTCTGCTGTGTTTGATCGATATATATGGTGTTAATGTCACTTTGATCTTGTCTGTTGTTTCTGTACATTACAGTGGGCATTGGACTGGTATAATCAAGCTTACGCAGAAGCTCGTCCAGGCTAGCCAAATCTTTGATCTGAGACGAGATCATCAGTCTCATGAGCTCAACTGGAAGCTGTCTCGAAATAGCTTCGATCAGTTCTCCCGTGGATAATGGGGGCTGAAGGAAACTAAGTTGGGCTAATTGCCTCGTGAAGAATTCTGCATAACGAGTTGGCAAAGTATTCGAGTACTTTCTCGAGTATACTTCGGCTCTCAAACTATTTTGGGCTTCAATGCTCCAAAATCTCTTTATTAAGGCTTCTGCAAATCCATCGAAGACCGCACACGTGTACCTGAACGCGCGGAACCATTCTAAGGGGGCTAGAGCTAGATAGCGTTCCACTATCTTCATCTCCCTATCTCTGGGAACCTGAGCTTCGATGAAGTAATCTCTCAGATTTCTGATAAATTCTATAGGGGTGAATCCATCCTGGTTGTTAAACTGACGAGGATTATCCTCAAAGTTACGTATAACTGTGATGTTCCTAGGCTGCGTATTTTGGCTGATAATCCTAGAATCCCTCGCATCTCTTTTCGCTTCGAGAATTCGAAACTCGGGCCTCTCTATAGAACGAAGTACCCTTGCTTCTCTTCTGACGTCTCTCTCCTCGTGTCCTACACTGTCTCTTCTGTGATGGCTTTCCCATTCACCTACGTCTTCTTTCTCTTCTAAGTCGTTAATTATGACTTTCAACTGTTGTCCTACTTCTTTCTTGAGATCTTCTTTGTAAGATTAAAAAACAGTAGCATCTCCTAGGTTTAACCTTTGGAGTTTCTTAGTGATATATTCCTCCAATTCGGTACACTTTTCCTACTGAAATTTATTAATGAAATTCACATCAGTGACTACCTTGCTAATCTGATCTTTTAAAGCCTTACTTTCCTGCGATAATTGATCCTTATTGTCGACCTTAGTCTCCTGGGGCTGATCTAAGCGTTTATTCAAATCAGTCCGCACACTCGTTACTTCCTTGCTTAATTCTAGCTGATTACTAGCGAATTTCTTTTCAATCTTATCTTGAATTTTCTTGATATGCTCTTTACTAGATTTATTCCACTCTTCCTTCCAAACTATAACATGAGCTTTCAACATCTCACTAATATCTAGTTCAATATCGTCCTTTAAAATCTTGTTATGGTATATTACTTGGGACCGCGAAGAATCTACGTTTTCCTTCAGATCACCTAACTGTGACCGAACTGCGCGTATGTTTTCCTTACATTGTGTTTTTGACACTTCTAACTCTTTCCTTATGTCATTTTGGAAAACTATATTGTTGGACTCGATATGGTTTAATTTAGACTGTATACCGTTAACATTGATATTTACCTTATCTACGTCAATGAATACATTATTCACCTCTGTCTGTATCCTATTAACGTCAGTCTGTGCAACACTTACTTCGGATTGAACATTGTTAACATCCGCTTGAATATTGTCAACCGTTTCCTGAACAGATTTTACATCTCCCTGAACAGTATCAATCTTAGACTTAACATGGTTTACATCGCCCTGAACAGCACTTACATCACCCTGAACAGAATCAACCTTGGTCCTCACCTCACTTACTTCACCCTGAATCTCCTTGGAAGTATCCTGCAAACGCGACATGTTACCTTTGTTTTCAGAGGCACTGGTCTGCAAACCTTCCAGGGATGATTGTACACCCTGTATTTCCTCTTTAACACTGTCCTTGACACTTTCAGTAACTCGACCTGTAATATTTTCAACAATATTTTCAACTACCTTTACAACAACTCTGTCAATGTCTTCTTTCCTATCTTTCTTGACCTGCTCCAGGTCCTGCCTTGTTTCCTGAAATTTGCGATTTATGGACTGAAAATTCACCTTTAAATTTTCCGTGAGCGGCTTCGGTGGCGTAGTCGGTAGCATGCTGAGCTTCTATGCCCAAGATAGCGGGTTCAAACCTGGCCGAAGCCGTCGGATTTTTAAGAGCGTTAAAATCCCTCAGTATGCCTTCCTTCGGAGGGGAAGTAAAGCCGGTGGTCCCATGTCATAGATTTATGGCATGTTAAAGAACCTTCCACTAATTGCACCTGTGTGAAGCGAAATTGGATAGGTTAAGAATGTAAACAACGCTCTTAGGTTTCTACGTTCGTTGCCAAGAGCCGACTGCGGTGGCGTCTAGTAGCTAAGTTGTGAACTTGGCCTAGTAGTCGTTGACGGTGGCGCTTGGCGGCAAGAGTAGGAACTATTTGAAAAATTCTAAGTTGCAGTACCTAAATTAAAAAACAGATAACACACACTAATACAGTCATCACAACTAACACCGGTTATCAGACAGATTCTACACACACCCAAAATACACGGGGCTACATGACCACGTTGTCGCAGCCCCTAAACTTAAGAACCAACCAAATTTTCATTGAGCTCCTTTCTCAAATTTTCTTGCAAATTACCTTGAACAGTTTCAAGTTGCTTTGTCAAATTTTCATTTATGCTAGTCTGCAAATGTTCCTGCAAATTACCTTGGACAACTTTTAAATTTGCACTCATACTCTCCTGCAGACTCTTCTGCATCTCATTCAGCATCCGCTGAACTTCCTCCTTACCCATCGTTGCCACTGCAAAGATTCAAATAATAATCGTTGCGGGATACACCAACACAAAGCGTGACAACAACATATGGAACAACAATTTTTACCATGTAAATGGGTGTTCTTAATGTCTATCTAAAATCTTAAAATTAACACAGTATACCCTCTTATTATCATCATACTAATATATAAAAATGAGATGGTGTGTGTCTGTCTGTCTGTCTGTTACTCAATAACGCAAGAACCACTGGTCCGATTTAAATGACATTTTGCATGGATGTAGCTGAAATACCAGGTTTACATATAGGATACTTTTAATTTCGATATTTTGTACTATTAAGAAATGGCGACCTTTTTAGTGACGTCACTACACCCTTTGATTTAAACATTTCATATTTCCATATCAAATAAAAAGAGAACGCTAAGAAATAGCAATCTTTTGATGGCACATACAAGCTAGGAAATTTAATTTCCTATCCGAAAGGTCCTTATCACTTTTCGTGTATCTCCAACGGTTAGCGAGTAAAACCTACTTTTGTAACGTCACTATACCCTTTGGTTTCAAAATTTCATACTTCCATTTCAAATAAAAAGAGAACGCTAAGAAATAGCAAACTTTTGATGGTATACACGAGCTTTGGCATTTAATTTTCTATCCTAAAGGTTCTTATCCCTTTTCGTGTATCTCCAACGGTTAGCGAGTAAAACCTAAATTTGTGCAATAAAACACGGTTAACACCGAGCGGTGCAGTATATCTCTACATGTATAAAAAAGAAAATTTGTCTGTTTTTTTCTGAATTTCTACGGAAATTTTAGTTATTTTCACGTTTTAGACTGTTTTATGATAGATGCGCGCGAAAATAATGTTTTGGTCTGTCTGTCTGTTTGATTGTCTCTGGACAACTTTGTTCCCTTATAACTCGAGAACGGCTGGGTGTATCAACGTACAATTCGGTACACTTATCCATCATAGGCACGACACTAATCATTGATGTAACTCTTCTCCGTACCTCTCATAAAAAGGGGCCTACCGCCTTAAATAACATGCTCAAATAGGAGTAGAAGGACGAGACAAAGCTCATTTTCAGGCCCTCAATGTGAGAGACAAAACTTGGGGGCCCTAAAGGGTCCCCGAAAACCAAATGTTTAGGCCATAAAACCAACCGTTGTTTGAGATATTCCCAGAAACCTAATTTCATTTTACAAACTAATGAACGAATGCAAGCCGGTAACCATGGCAACAGATTTTCAGAGGTCCTTCTATTCCTGTAAGACGGCAGTTCCATTAATAACATTAGTGTGAAAGTTTGCAAACGGCTAGAAGTTTATCACGGAACCAAATTAAGCTGTAAAATCAATCAAAACGTATAATGCGCTTAAGGGGGGTCAGGGATACTCTAGAATTTTTTCACGCGATTTACACCTGCGGGTGTAGTACGGCAAGTCTATTATATTCCTATCCCTATATTATATTATTCTTAGTATTATTTTATGGCGTACAACGACGGGACAAAGCCCCTCTGTGCCAGAAACAAAACTCGGGGGCCCTAAAGGGTCCTTGGAAACTACATTATAAGGCTCTAAAACCAACAGTTTCTGATATATTCCCAGAAAACTCATTTAATTTAATTTAACAAACAAATGAAGTAATGCAAATCGGTAACCATGACAACATTATCTCAAGGGGTCGCATCCAACTTTCCGTCTATTTCTGTAAGAAGCAATGCCACTCCATTTATTACATTTCTGTGAAAGTTTGCAAATGGCTATAAGGTTATCACGGAACCAACGTAGACTGTATAATTCATCAATGCAATTAAGGGGGTCAAGGGGTAACCTAGATATTTTTCATGCAATTTTCGCGTGCGACATATAGTACAGAAGGTCTATTATATCTCCAACAGCAACATTATTATCAAAAATTCCTGAATTGAATCAGCGTTTTTTGCGACTTTTAGGAATTTGGGCCATTTGAGGCTAAAGAACCTGAATTTCCATACACCACAAGTCTTTATAATTTAAGAAAGAGGTCTTCCTGTGTATGGGGACCTAACACAAGGTAGAGGGTCAGTTTGTATGTGACGTGTATTGCGTTTCGTCTACAAGGCTATCAATTCTATTTCACGTCAGGAAGTACACGTTAGGTGAATTGAGTTTGAGAGCACATTTTAACTAATCTTTTTTTTTGTCGACATAAGGGTTCATCGTTAGGATGATTTTTTTGATACTGCGTGGTAGATATATCCATATTTGGGTATCTGGGTGATATGTTGTAGACAATAGAAATGTCTGTCTGTCTGTCTTTCTGAGTATCTTTATGTACGTCTATAACTCGTGTGAGGATGCTTGGTGCATCGTAAAATTAGGTATGGTAAACATGAGTCAATACACCAAACATTTATAAAACACTTCACCGTACTTTTCATAGAGTAGAAGGGTGGATATAGGGAAAAACTTCTCAAAATACATGCTAAAATAGGCGAAATATAAAAATTATCCTAGAAGGACGACCAACGCATACGTTGCGCTTCTCAATGTGAGACACAAAATTCGCGAGTCTATGAAGGGTCTCCGAAAACCACTATTTAAGGCCCTTAAATTAACAGTGTGTGTGATATTCCCAGAAAACTTACTTCGTTCTGATAAACTTATGGAGGAATGACAATCCGCTAACCATTGCAACAGTAGCTCAATTGATAATATCTGGTGTTAACACCGAACACCGTTCGAAGAACGAGTACTTCTGCTAGTACTAATATATAAAAATGAGATGGTGTGTGTCGTCTGTCTGTTACTCAATAACGCAAGAACCACTGGTCCGATTTAAATGAAATTTTGCATGGATGTAGCTGATTTACCAGGTTTACATATAGAATACTTTTGATTTCGAAATTTTGCACTATTAAAAAATGGCGACCATTTTAGTGACGTCACTAGACCCTTTGGTTTCAAAATTTCATAATTCCATATCAAATAGAAAGAGAACGGTAGGAAATAGCAAACATTTGATGGCACATATGAGCTTTGAAATTTAATTTCCTATCCGAAAGGTCCTTATCACTTTTCGTGTATCTCCAACAGTTAGCGAGTAAAACTGACATTTGTGAAGTCACTACACCCTTTGGTTTCAAAATTTCATATTTTCTTTTCAAATAAAAAGAGAACGCTAAGAAATAGCAAACTTTTTATGGTATACATGAGCTTTAACATTTAATTTTCTATCCGAAAGGTCCTTATCACTTTTCGTATATCTCCAACGGTTAGCGAATAAAACCAAAATCTGTGCAATAAAACACGGTCAACACCGAGCGGTGCAGTAGATGTCTCTATATAGAAAAATGAAAATGTGTGTGTTTTCCTCTGAATTTCTAGGGAAATTTGAGTTGTTTACGCGTTTCAGACTGTTTTATGATGGATGCGCGCGAAAATAAATTGTTTGTCTGTCTGTTTGTTTGTCTGTGGACAAATTTGTTCCCTTATAACTCGAGAACGGCTAGGTGTATCAACGTAAATTTGGTACAGATATCCATCAGAGGCACGACACTAATCATTGATGTAACTCTTCTCCGTACCTCTCATAAAAGGGGGCCTACCCCCTTAAAATACATGCTGAAATAGGCGTAGAAGGACGAGACAAAACTCATTTTCAGCCCCTCAATGTGAGAGACAAAACTCTGGTCCCCAAAAACCACATTTTAAGGACCGAAGACCAACCGTTTTTGAAATATTCCCACAAAACTAATTTAATTTAATAAACTAATGAACGAATGCAAGCCAGTAACCATGCCAACAGATTTTCAGAGGTCCATCTATTGCTGTAAGACGCAATGCAATTCCATTAATTACATTAGTGTGAAAGTTTGCAAACGGATAGAAGGTATTCATCAATACGTATAATGCGCTTAAGGGGATCAAGGGGTACTCTGGAATTTTTTCACGCGATTTACACCTGCGGGTGTGGTACGGCAGGTCTATTATATTCCTATCCCCATATTATTCATTCATTCATTCATTTCGTATAGGCCATCTATGGACCGCGTCATTCCAACCGTCTCCTACTGGCTTTGATGTTTTCCCTGTACGCCCGCATTCGTTCTCGGTGGATTTCCTTCCGTTCCTGGGTCCAAATCTTTCCCGTTTTCAGCTTCGGTTTTTCTTGTAAACCTTTACAAGCTTGAAGTTTCCTATTGAGTGGGGCGCGCTCCTGAATGTATGTTGGTGTAATCCCCACTTCTTTCAGATCTTTATCCAGTTCAATGAACCAGGCCCATTTTGTTTTCCTCTCCTGAAAGTATGTTATGTTGCGGTTGGTCAGTCTCGCTGGGCTCATTCGTTTCACATGCCCAAAAAATGGTAACCTTCTCTTCCGGATGACGTTGCTTATCTTCTCCACATGAGTATATAGGTCATGGTTATGCCGTCTTCTGTATTCCCCATTGTCTTTGATGGAACCCAATATCTTTCTCAAAATTTTCCTTTCTTTGGCCTCCAGTTTCTCGACCAAGCCTTTTTTGTTCATCATGAGGCATTCAGAAGCATGCAAGACCTCCGGACGGATGACACTGCAGTAATGTTTTAGTTTTG
Organism: Meconema thalassinum; assembly: GCA_946902985.2. NCBI lineage: Eukaryota > Metazoa > Arthropoda > Insecta > Orthoptera > Tettigoniidae > Meconema > Meconema thalassinum. The sequence continues at coordinate 795,447,573 of OX336388.2, read as the reverse complement.
CGTTGAAGTATATTGACATTTTCTTATAGATGTCCTTAGTTAAATGGTAGGCCATTACCATTTTGCTCATGCGTGATGTGAATGCTTCTTTCTCTGATAATATCCCTTCCCTGACCCATCCTGAAAAGAAAAGTACATGGCCATTGGCTGAATTAAAAATATAAAAAATAGGTGTTATAATTTCTCCCTATATTATATTATTATTAGTATTATATTATGGCGTACAACGACGAGATAAATCCCCTCGGTGCCAGCAACAAAACTCGGGGGCCCTAAAGGGTCCTCGAAAACTACATTATATGGCTCTAAATCCAACAGTTTCTGAAATATCCCCAGAAAACTAATTTAATTTAATTTAACAAACTAATGAAGGAATGCAAATCGGTAACCATGAGAACATTATCTCAAGGGGTGGCATACAACTTTCCTTCTATTTCTGTAAGAAGCAATGTCACTCCATTTATTATATTTCTGTGAAAGTTTGCAAATGGCTATAAGGTTATCACGGAACTAACGTAGACCGTATAATTCATCAATGCAATTAAGGGGGTGAAGGGGTAACCTAGAATTTTTTCATGCAATTTTCACGTTCGACATATAGTACAGAAGGTCTATTATATCTCCAAACAGCAACATTATTTTCAAAAATTCCTGAATTGAACCAGCATTTTTGCGGCTTTTAGGAATTTGGGTAATTTGAGGCTAAATAACCTGAATTTTCATGCACCACAAGCCTTTATAATTTATGAAAGGGGTCTTCCTGTGTATGGGCACCTAGCACAACGTAGAGGGTCAGTTTTTATGTGACGTGTATTGCGTTTCGTCTACAAGGCTTTCAAATGTATTTCACGTCAGGAAGTACACGTTAGGTGAATTTAGTCTGAGAGCACATTTTAACTTTCTTTTTTGTCGACATACGCGTTCATCGTAAGGATGATTTTATTTGATACTGTGTGGTAGATATACCCTTATTTGGATATCTGGGTAGTATGTTGTAGACAATAGAATTGTCTGTCTGTCTTTCTGTGTATCTTTATGTACGCTTATACCACGTGTTCGGATGCTTGGTGCATCGTAAAATTAGGTATCAGAGTCAATACACCAATCATTTATAAAACTCTTCACCGTACTTTTCATACATTAGAAGGGTGGATATAGAGAAAAACTTCTCAATATATGCTAAAATAGGCGAAATATAAAAATTATCCTAGAAGGACGGCCAAAGCATATGTTGCGCTTCTCATTGTGAGACCCAAAATTCGGGAATCTATAAAGGGTCTCCGAAAACTACATTTTAAGGGCCTTAAATAAACAGTGTGAGTGTGATATTCCCAGTAAACTAACTTCGTTCTGATAAACTTGAAGGAATGACAAACTGCTAACCATTGCAACAGTAGCTCAATTGATAATGTATGGTGTTAACAACGAACACCGTTCGAAGAACGGGTACTTCTGCTAGTACTAATATATAAAAATGAGATGGTGTGTGTCTGTCTGTCTGTCTGTCTGTCTGTTACTCAATAACGCAAGAACCACTGGTCCGATTTAAATGAAATTTTGCATGGATGTAGCTGATTTACCATGTTTACATATGGGATACTTTTAATTTAGATATTTTGCACTATTAAAAAATGGCGACCATTTTAGTGACGTCACTACACCCTTTGGTTTCAAAATTTCATATTTCCATAGCAAATAAAAAGAGAACGCTAAGAAATAGCAAACTTTTGATGGTACATGCGTGCTTCAAAATTTAATTTCCTATCCGAAAGGTCCTTATCACCTTTCGTGTATCTCCAACGGTTAGCGAGTAAAACCCACATATGTGACGTCACTACACCCTTTGGTTTCAAAATTTCATAATTCCATTTCAAATAAAAAGAGAACGCTAAGAAATAGTAAACTATTGATGCATACACGAGTTTTAACATTTAATTTTCTATCCGAAAGGTCCTTATCACTTTTCGTGTATCTCCAACGGTTAGCGAGTAAAACCCACATATGTGACGTCACTACACCCTTTGGTTTCAAAATTTCATATTTCCATTTCAAATAAAAAGAGAACGCTAAGAAATAGCAAACTATTGATGCATACACGAGTTTTAACATTTAATTTTCTATCCGAAAGGTCCTTATCACTTTTCGTGTATCTCCAACGGTTAGCGAGTAAAACCCACATATGTGACGTCACTACACCCTTTGGTTTCAAAATTTCATATTTCCACTTCAAATAAAAAGAGAACGCTAAGAAATAGCAAACTTTTGATGGCATACATGAGCTTTAAATTTTAATTTTCTATCCGAAAGATCCTTATCACTTTTCGTGTATCTCCAATGGTTAGCGAGTAAAACCTAAATTTGTGCAATAAAACATGGTCAACACCGAGCGGTGCGGTATACAGTATCTCTCTAATATAAAAATGAAAGTTTCTGAATTTCTACGGAAATTTGAGTTGTTTACGCGTTTCAAACTGTTTTATGATGGATGCGCGGGAAAATAATGTTTTGTCTGTCTGTTTGTTTGTTTGTCTGTGGACAACTTTGTTCCCTTATAACTCGAGAACGGCTGGGTGTATCAACGTAAAATTTGGTACAGTTGTCCATCAGAGGCACGACACTGATCATTGATGTAACTCTTCTCCCTACCTCTCATAAAAGGAGGCCTACCCCCTTAAAATACATGCTGAAATAAGCGTAGAAGGGCGAGACAAAGGTCATTTTCAGCCCTTCAATGTGAGAGACAAAACCTCATTTTAAGGCCCTAAAACCAACAGTTTTTTAGATATTCCCAGAAAACTAATTTCATTTCATAAACTAATGAACAAATAAAAGCCGGTAACCATTACAACAGATTCTCAGAGGTCCATCTATTGCTGTAAGACGCAATGCAATTCCATTAATTACATTAGTGTGAAAGTTTGCAAAGGCTAGAAGGTTATCACGGAACCAAATTAAGCCGTAAAATTCATCAATACGTATAATGCGCTTAAGGGGGTCAAGGGGTACTCTAGAATTTTTTCACGCGATTTACATCTGCGGGTGTGGTACGGCAGGTCTATTATATTCATATCCCTATATATTATTATTATTATTATTATTATTATTATTATTATTATTATTATATTATGGCATACAACGACGAGACAAAGCCCCTCGGTGCCAGAAACAAAACTCGGGGGCCCTAAAGGGTCCTCGAAAAGTACATTATAAGGCTCTAAATCCAACAGTTTCTGAAATATTCCCAGAAAACTAATTTAATTTAATTTAACAAACTAATGAAGGAATGCAAATCGGTAACCATGACAACATTATCTCAAGGGGTAGCATCCAACTTTCCATCTATTTCTGTAAGAAGCAAGTCACTCCATTTATACCTTGCCACAGTGGGTGAGTGGATAGCGTGTCGGTCTACTAACCCCAAGATTGCAGGTTCACTCCTGGCCGTGGTACAGGCCGGACGTTTGTTTTAGACGAGTGAAAAATCTTAATGGAAGCCTGGAGGCAAGTTACTACAGTACCTGTGTTGTTATCAGCTGCCCCAAGCGCTCCGATGATTGATAAAGCTGTTTCACACTATTGCTGAAGTATAGTCGCTGGCAAATATAATGACGTTCTGTTCGCAACTACGTAACGTGTACTTCCGTGTCACACAATACTTCGGCGTGGACTGTACTGTCTGCTCAAGTCTGGAATTCCATTATATCAGATCGGTGGTGACAAATGTGAAGTGATAGGGTGAGAGAGTGACTGTGTACAGGCTCACCCGCAGGCTTCAAGGTCAAGGGCAATCGTCTAAAACAAACGTCCGGCCTGTACGTGATTTTTGAAAGGCGGCAAAAATTTGACTCGCATGTCATACGATGTTGGCATGTCAAAGAACCCATTTGAATTCAGTAGGCCGTGTTCATAATGGCAAAATTAACCTCAGGAGTTTCCGCCAACACAAAGTTCCTCATTTCTCTACTAAAAAGCGCTATAGTGTTCAAGGAGCTTAGATATCTACCCTCCTTGACTTTCATAGTGATTCAAGGAACAACGAAATTTCGACATGCACGCTACCCTCTGGGTGTCAAATTACGAAGCTTGCACCCGGCACCCGAGGCCATACGATATTATTATTAGGCTACTCCATTTATTACATTTCTGTGAAAGTTTGCAAATGGCTATAAGGTTATCACGGAACCAACGTAAACTGTATAATTCGTCAATGCAATTAAGGGGGTCAAGGGGTAACCTAGAATTTTTTCATGCAATTTCACGTGCGACATATAGTACAGAAAGTCTATTATATCTACAAACAGCAACATTATTTTCAAAAATTCCTGAATTGAATCAGCATTTTTTGCGGCTTTTAGGAATTTGGGCCATTTGAGGCTAAAGAACCTGAATTTTCATGCGCCACAAGCCTTTATAATTTATGAAAGAGATCTTCCTGTGTGTGGGGACCTAACACAACGTAGAGGGTCATTTTTTATGTGAGGTGTGTTGCGTTTCGTCTACAAGGCTTTCAAATCTATTTCACGTCAGGAAGTACACGTTAGGTGAATTTAGTTTGAGAGCACATTTTAACTAAATTTTTTTTTTTGTCGGCATACGGGTTCATCGTAAGGATGATTTTGTTTGATACTGTATGGTAGATATACCCATATTTGGATATCTGGGTGATATGTTGTAGACAATAGAATTGTCTGTCTGTCTTTCTGTGTATCTTTATGTACGCCTATAAATCGTGTTCGGATGCTTGGTGCATCGTAAAATTAGGTATGGTAAACATGAGTCAATACACCAATCATTTATAAAACTCCTCACCGTACTTTTCATACAGTAGAAGGGTGGATATAGGAAAAAACTTCTCAAAATACATGCTAAAATAGGCGAAATATAAAAATTATCCTAGAAGGACGATCAAAGCATATGTTGCGCTTCTCATTGTGAGACACAAAATTCGCAAGTCTATAAGGGGTCTCCGAAAACCACATTTTAAGGCCCTTAAATTAACAGTGTGTGTGATATTCCCAGAAAACTAACTTAATTCTGATAAACTTATGAAGGAATGACAAACCGCTAACCATTGCAACAGTAGCTCAATTGATAATGTCTGGTGTTAATATATAACACCGTTCGAAGAAAGGGTACTTCTGCTAGTTATCAATAAACTTATCGTTTCGTTCCGTTATCTCGTGTCTTAAAATTTCTAAACTACCACACTAATATTTAAATTTATCAACATTAAAAAGTTAATTTTACACTTAACATGTCTATCAAAATCCATGAGCCGGTCTGAAATGAAATGAATTCAGATCGTAGGTCAATTTCATAGAATTCTAACACATTTATACCTGTCTCAGGTTTTCTATGCGATTAGATCTGTATTCAAGTGCAATATTTCTAAAAGCAACTTAAAACCACCTAAGATATCGCACTCCTTAAGCTGCCTCCAGTTCTCTTCACAAAAGCTCTACAAATAGCTTTCGAGAACTTCGAGATCGCCACATAGTAGGTCCATCGAATGCTTTTCCACAAGCATTTCGACACCTAAACGTTGGGCAGCCATGACTTCTACTGTACCCGTAAAATAAAGGAGGTGCTCGCTGGTCATCCGAAGCGAAGCTGGATTTCTGAAAAGTGAACATCCCGGCTAAAGATTGTTTCACAATTCCGCCAGAGAGTTCTCCAAGATTATACACAGCAAGCTGGAAACATGTTACGGATATAACTGACTATCTTTTATACGCAAGTGTGCAAACCTACCTGCTTTTCTCTCGGGGCTATGTCGGATGGGAAAAAGACATCCTATCTATTTTAGGCTGTTCCATAACATGTCTCGTTATAGAAATAAAGGAAAATCGAACCAACATGTAGAAAAATATAAATTTATTAATAAACACTAAATAACAATACCAAAACTACATAACATCCTAAATTTAAATCTACATATACCCCACTGACACACACACAAAAACTCCCTACATTTATACATGTTAAACTGCTGAATTTACGAGACGCTCCGCCGTCTCCAAGAGTTAAAAATGAATCAAAACAATTTATACTACTGCACCTTGAAAGCGTGCATTCCAATTAAATGACAAACATATTTCTGGCTCGTGCCTAAGAATAACTGGACTTGTTATGCCTTCACCTTCTAAACTGGCCTGCACAACATAGGTGTGGGAATGCCATTCATTCATCTCCCAGCACGACCCTCGCACAAGAGCGGGTCTGCTTGGTCTACAGCTGTGGTAGCCAACACTGGGCTCTCAATGCTTGCAGATGAACTGTAAAAGCAGCTCTAGCGTTTTACAAAATACACTCATACAAAAACTGGCATAACTCGACTAATCCTATCTGAAACTCATTCATACTTTAAACAATCATTCTTACAATCGCGATCGATATTCATGACCACCGACGCTAACATTCACTCTATATTAACAATAAAAAGAATCAACCACTCGTTCGAAAAACATTCGCTCCTAACTATAACCTAAACTAAAAACATTTAACTATTTTAGTTATTGTTAAATATCAAAAACCCTTCATAATAACGAAATAACATATTTATACAATATATACAGACGTCTACCGCTCCTAAGATTAATTCTTGGGCGTTAAGACCGCGTTATCTTCATTCTCAACACTACTGCTCATAGTATAATTACTATGGCCTTCTCTTTAAAATGCTTGACCACATTTGTCATATCAAGTTTGAAAGCCAAAGTCGGTTTCTCTACGACCGATCAATTAAAAATGAGTTCATTGTTGCTTCTAATTCAGCTTAATAAAAATTAATAATTAATTTAGAGAACAGGGACATTATATCTTTTCTTAATGGAGTTCTGCCAATACAACGACATCTGAGCCTCAGATCTAATTATATGAAAAGTCTTCACTGACTTTCTTCAAAGTACAACAACGCTACCTCTATACAATCCTCAGTACATTATGATAATAAATACGGCAATTCCCTTCGTTTAATAAACAATTAACTATGGCAAAAATCTCCATAACTCCACTATAAAAATAAAAATACAAGCGTAAGTCCTGTCGGCACGCCGGAAGGCGGAGGTAGATTTCACCGGACAAACTTGGGGATAGGCGAAAATAGGCAGAATATGCACGTTTTCGTAGAAGGATCAGACCTAATTTATAGTGAGAAAATATTTTATAATTGGAGATTAATTAACTTTGTTTTTCGTCATTTTATGCATATTTTAAACATTTTATTGTCTTATGATGACGGTAGCCTTCTTGTCATTTGGAGTCCATTTTTATACTTGTGGTCACACTGTCCTTATGCAAGGTTTCGACACTGATGTGTAACTATGTAACGGGTCTGTTACTTCTTCACGCAAAATTGTATCTCCCGCAGAGATTTCGGTTGGTTCCTCAGTTTAGGGGCTGCGACAACGCGGACATGTAACCCCGTGTACTTTGGGTGTGTGTAGAATCTCTCTGATAAACGGTGTGAATTGTGATGGCTGTATTAGTCTGTAATTCAGGTAAGGACTGCAGACGGTCAATTTCAAGCAGTAGTTCCTAATGTTGCTACCTGATACTACCGTCAACGACACCTAGCTGTGAACTTGGCTACTAGATGCCACCGCAACCAGCAACGAACGTTGGAACTTCCCCTCCAAAGGAAAGCATACTGAGGGATTTTAAGCGCTCTTAGAAAATCCGACAACTTTGGCCGGCTTTGAACCCGCGACCTTCGGCATAGAAGTTCAGCATGCTACCAGTTACGTCACCGGAGCCGCCTCACACTTAGTCAGATAGAAATCTGAATCTGATCTCGTGCAAGTGCGTTGTCATGGCGACGTCTGATGGCTCATCCCTCATCAATTTAGTAGTGTTGCCATGGCAACCACTGATAGCTCTTGGCATTTTCTTATAATTCCTAAATCATTTTTCTCATCCCTTCGCGTAATGATGCGTCATATCAAAAATTCTTTCAGACAAAAGTTTTAGGTAATTATTAGGGGAATATTGTCCATTTTGTACGGTTTTGATATTGTGCCTATTAAGAGAGATATGATTAATGTTTCCAGAAAAACCCACTTTCTCCCACCCCACTGGTCAATGGTTGGTGCTATAAAAAAAACTCTCCAAACATAAATTTTTGGGCTTTATCCGACACATAGTATGAACTTTGAACGGATTCGATATTGCACATACTAAGAGAGTTATAGAAATATTTCACTTTTTCGAAGAAAAAAAGGCCTCCATTTTCACCCCCTTCGACCGATTTAGCCCAATAACGAACTCAACCGAGATTTTATAGGTATACATATTCGGTAAAAAATTCAAAGTGATTGGTGCAAAATTACGGCAGTTATCTTGTCCACAAGAAACTGATATACATATATATGTATATACATTAATTATATATAAACTTTTGAACTGACGGTGGTTTTGGGGTCTGGGGGATGTGAAACGCGAAGATATGTCGAAATTTTCCGGAAGTCGAAACATGTTACTGTACCCTTTTATAACTTACCAAGACCTGTTGAATCCCACGAGGAACACTGGATTGTAGGATCTGAAACTGCCCGGCTGAAAACACCCCCAAGATCCCACCAACAGGTGAAGGAAGTACAAAGGAGCATATCAACAAACCTAAATTGTGCAAAGACAAACCAAAATGCAAACAAGGAGAACTAGCTCAGGTCGAAACGTGACACGAGACGCAAACGAGATACGACTAATCTCAGAGAGTAGTGAGAAAATTTAAGAAAAGAAAAGGAAACACATTGATCTTCCCGGCACAATTTATGTAGTTATTATGAATTATGACTCTCGGATTGAACTGCTGTAAAATAAAATATTTATTCAGTAAAAAAAATGGTACTGAAAGAATCCCTCACCTGAATATAATACAATAATGTACACGTATATACATATATAATGTTTCTTAATGAAACAAGGTCCAATGGCAACACTCACCATCACTACACCATCTTATTTGGTTAAATTGTACAAAAAGGAATCGCCACTGAGGACGCAGTTGAGCCAAGAGAAGGAGCTCAGTTAAGTATAAATATGTTTGCACCGTGTCAAACGAAAATGCAAAATTTGAAAAAGATTACTGAGAAATGGCTGTACTTAAAGAGATCTCTCGAAAATCGCCACAGGTCTAATTAAATTTCACAGATATGAAATTTGAAGTAGGCCTAAAGTGAAATCACAGTAAATATCCTAGAGATACTATCTCCGATTGATTTGAAAACAGAATGTCACGGACGTCACTTGATGACGTATTCTAACAAGACGAAAATTAAGTACAACAAGAACCACCATTCAACTCCAACGAAACATTTCACAAACTTGAGTTACACATCAACCACCACTTGTCAGTCACACAGTATTTCTATCGACTTCATTTTATAAATTTCACAATCATAATCACTCACAGTGATCAAAAAAACCTTCTCCAGCTTAACAATATAACACGTGGTTCCAATAGTCCACGAGCTCAATTTCACAATCAATTTTACTTCACTAATAACATTAATATTACAGTTGATTAACGAGAGAAATCTTTTATATCAGTATTTTTCAAGGATCAAATTCCTAAATGGCTTAGCAAAAATACAATTTCGAAAATAAAAACAAGATTTAAACATACATCCTTGAGTTCGGAATCAAATAATCTTTTAGAGTAAATGCCAATCAAGAACCCATCACGAAACCATGATGCTGAAGTATATTATAACGTCAAAAGATTTAAATGTGAAGGAAAAATTTACTTGCAGGGAATTACAGTAACACGACCATAACGGTGCAAAAATTTGATAAAATAATCATAATACTAAAACGCAAATATTCTTCCTATAAGACGGACTTCCCAACGATTGAAAATTTCAGAAAGTTACGACGAACGGAAAAACTGACGCAGAAGCAAGAGAGAAATACTAAATCCCAACAAGACATGGATAAACTAGTTCGTCAAACGAACTCAAAAGAAAAATCTGGGGTCAAGAAAGACAATGATTTATCTGACGTAAAACCCCGTCATCAAATAAACTAATTACACAAACTAATTGGCAACTGGATACAACAAATGAAAATGCTCGACTACTACCAAAGATTGTCAGATCTATACCTTAATTTCAGATGATGGAGGGACGTCATTCGGAACAAAATATCCCGAATCCGGCTTCCAGAAGAATCCTGGCCTTGAGTATAGGGACTCAACATCCTGGCGTCGAACCCAGATTCACGTCTCCCTATGACCACACCCCGGGTGGAACTATGCATCAGATCCGGTATAATCTAGAAGTTCCCACACGAATGTTGAAGACATCATTCTTCATTGACAATCTTGATATGATAGCATAGAAGTAACTTTAAATTGCTTCCGCGGTTTACACTCGTCTCATCCATGACTCTGAGTGAGTTACAATTCATGGCGAAGGTATTCAGAAAATGATCTAAAACATAGCTGGCTAGATCTACTCCACAATTACTTCACTATGTCAGAACTCCACTCGATTATACTGTGCTCCTGTATAACATTTTAAGCGTTCATTGTCGTGGATCGTGAGCACCAAAGTCTTGTTCCTATCGTCGACCGCTTAGAATGCATGTTAGACTGTGGATAAAGATCAAGCAGCGTTTAATTTCCACAGTTCACTCAGTCCTGTTTTTCATGGCGAAAAGCCTGAATAGCATATCAGTAGATCCCAATCGAAACAAGAATAAAGTTTAAACAAACTTAAAGAAGGTTTGAACCATACAGAGAGCCACTCGAGTGCGTATAACGAACTTCACGTACTGTGCTATAATGTGGACACGCCAATCCACGCGAAGCAAATTCCGCCTGCAGCAACTTACGAATCACACTCAGCGAGCGTCGCACACATTGCGGTCCTGCTCTGGTAAGGCAGCCAGCAAGAACAAGACTCTCTCTCACCGACCTCCCCCAGACAACTCACCCCTCTGTCAGCTACTGACGTCACTCGACCTCGAGTCTACCCACAGTCACATGATCCGAACAAGGCAAGAGAGGGTGATGGCCCCTGCGTTACGTCACATCAGATGTTGTAAACACGGCCCGCTCTGGTACACAAAATACCACCGCGCCATGTAGCGCTCTCTCAGACATCCATAATCGGAAATACAAAAACGGTCACAGTACCCATTGCAATAGTTTGCTTTCTAATGAAATCTACCTAAAAGTCATTAACATTCTTGTTTCAACAATGGTTCTACTGTACTGGTACATATCTATCTATTAGCTTTAGGTCTTATTGTTGCCTCAACAATACAACATATCAATGATCAGCGATATCTGTTCTACAATTACATTGGCTGTTTTCAAACGATGGTATTAATAGATCTTCAAGGAATACTAAACAAAATTACTCAGACATAAGACACCATGTCTCCAAATATTTAATAAAAATATACATGTTTCTTTCTCACTGGTCATCACTAAAATGTGCACGGTTGTAAAACTACATTGACCAATAACATAGCGTTGCACGTGTGCCTAGATAACATTTCATGTTATCTTATCGCTCAATAAGGGTCGATCATGACTGGGAAAAGTCTTAACTATACTTTCCTAAGATCAAGTAATTTATATATCAAAAGATATGTCTCTAATCATTTATATTTAATGAAGAGCAAAGTCTTTCTTCAATTTAAGATATGTTTCTCGTTAACTGAATATAGCTTCATTCTACAAAAAGAATGTTCAAGTCTATTCATTTTCACATTGAATTCACGACGAGTATAGCTTACTTAGATCGTCGTATTATTTCTAATAATAGTGATATTGCACATTAAACCACTCGCATATTTTTTTTCTCCTAAATATATTGTTCTTCTTACAGAAAGAACACCCAGATTCATTTTAAATAAAATGAATGTTCTAGACTTAAAGTTTGAAGTCTTGAATGAAAATCGAAATCGTAGAATATTGACTTACTTAAACATTTTCTCAATTGAAAATAAGTCTCACAATCAACTGACTTCAGTTCACAAACTGAATCTTGAAACATTTAAAAAGTATAGATGATAAACTGTCTTTCATCTTAGACAGATTCGAAGAATAAAATTTACTAAACATCGAAGTGAAAATACATAACATAAGTATGGAGAATTGTTGTTCCGAAATGCCCTTGATACACTCAAACAAGAATAATTATGGAAACCTTCATCTTGTAGCAATTGAAGTTCATTGTCGGTTATCAGAAAATACCCAACTGGATCGTCATCATCCAGGTATGATTTGTTCAAAACAAATCTAGTCCCCTCCATCGGATTCGAACTGCTTTCTCGAGAATGGAAAGGATTTCTTCTCGATATATTCGTCTCCTCCTGGAATCGAACATCGTTCTTCGGACTTGGGTTCCGTCTCGAACTATCATCGGGCTGATATCTTCTGTCTTCCTTCAATACTTCTTCAATCGCCGACATCTCTAGAAGTTCTTCCACAATCATTGAGCAATATATTCTGGATAGCCTCATCGTTACAAAACAAACTCGAAAGTTGAATGTCGGTTCACTATTGTAGATGGTAAAGTTCATTTGGTTGGTCAATGAAAGATTATATATGCTCATGGTCGAGAATGAATGTACATGGAAATACACTAAATGTACTGGATGGAAATGTACTTAATGCATCCTGTTGTCTCGGCATTCTGTTTATCTAGATGTTATAGATCTTAACATTGTTTCTCTAACGTTGTTCATTGTTGCTCAAACGTTGTGCCATTGTTGCAATCACAACTGTAACTTGATATATCCCTGACGCAAAATAGTTTAATACATCATCACTAACATACTGAACCCTTGCAAAGAAGCATATGAGACTCAGATTCGGGGCGTAACAGGTCATATTCGTAAGTTGCTGTCAGGGCGCTTCATTAACTTGCAGGGTAACATATAACAAAATAACATGCAGGAAAGAGTGAAGCCAGGGTTAAAACAACTGAATTTAATAACAAATCACCATATTTACACATAAACAATTAACAACAAAAACTCCCAATTGACTCCCGCTTAATAAAAATGCCAAAAACTTAGGCGATATCTCTGGAGAGATTAATTACCTGGACCAAGTGTCCTTAAATAAAACGATACAAAAGTGACCATATAATTGCGTACGCCGTTCTACATGCACCACGATGTGTACTTTGAATGCGTGATTCGTTATCATCCAGAATGACCCTTCAAACAACGAATCCGCATTTCCTAGAGCTAGACCGACACAAGGGAACACAACTACAATACTTAAGTTAAACCGACACTTCCTAAATCTACTATAAACAAACACAAAATTTCCGTGTGAAATTGGACTTAAATTGCCGTAGCAACATTTACTGCCTAAAAACTTAGGACTTCTCACACAAATCAACACAAGTACATTAACACGTGACCAATAGAAAAATACTCCAATGACCGCTGTCAAAATTTACAAATACTCTACCACTACACCACACGGGTGTGACAAACAAAATTACATGAAATCGAGTCATCAACAAAGCAATAGGCAAACAGCCAACATTTACGTTAATCACAATATTCTTATCCATGCAAGGTACAACAATCCGTTACACACATGGCGAACTCCCCAATTAATTATGGCTTAAAAATTAACCATCACAATGAACAGGTTTGCTACATGAAAGCTTACAGGGTTCAGTCAGACAAAAAGGACTGCCTATCAAAATAAGTCACAGGCAAAACGGGCGGTTTGTGGAACTCCGCATGTCTGTCAACCCACGTGTCAATAACCTCGACCTCCCAGAACGTGGGGTCGAACCTCGAAGAAATGTGCCCCAAAGCACAATAATACGTGTGTGTCAGAAAAACATATGGACAAGAATCAGCAGTCTCCCAAGAGCACTCTGTCTTTCCATCTAAAAATACAACAGCAGCAAAAAATATATATAAGGGCGGTAGGACAACTACCCCCTCCTCACGTAGAATCAACACACACAAGACACATCAACACACACTGAATCACACGTATGGGTTGTGACAGACCCTGAAATAAAAGACACAAATAATATCCACATGCTGGCGCCATCGTTCTATGCCGTGACTAGTCACCTGAAAAGGACTCAAGAAAAATCTATCAAAATTAGAACGAAGGTGTTCTATAATTACTTTTAAGTTGGTGCACTCGGCTACCCTAACATGAATAATAACCTGTTCAGCAAAATGTTTTACAATCATTTCCTCCCATTCCTATTTCAAAATATTAACGTTAATAAAGCACCATTTATCGAATGTAACGGGTTCCGCAATTGCAAGGATAAAAATCACGCACGCACGCCGCGTACATTACACATGACTCAAGAAAAAAATCAAAATATCAACAAACACTTTGGCCACGCGCCAACGGACATTTAAACATATAGTGTCGGTACAAGAAAAACAGCTATAAACAAGAAAGAAAAACATGACTATTTACAAAGTTCCCCGGCCAAATCTAACTACATAATTGAAATAATCCAATTTTAGTACATCACCGCTTCTGCATGTAGGACTAAGGACATCCTCCTCAACCCATTGCCCTATGGACAATTTAGCACTCCATAGTAGTCGTCTGCGTTGATTTCTTGAAGCTCATCCCAACTTCAAACCACGTGCTGATCATCTTGGTCTCGACTCCTTGGCAGAAAAGTTCAATGTTAAATATTTGCCTATCTATAATCGCTTGCAGGCTACTCAGTTCACCCACAATTGTCCTACTGCGATTAATAGCGAAGACTGGCCCTAATTATATCGCACATACGCACTATAAAAAAACACATACAATACACACAATTTATACATAAAATATACATCTCGAGTCCGCGCCACTGGCTCGTTAACAAGTTCAAAATCCTGGCTGCACTCGCAGTCGCTATCTCGTCCGGTATTTCCGTCCCGTCTTATGGACTTCGGTTCTTGTAAGCGCTAATGAGGGTGATACGATACTTCCCCCTTAAAGTTGAACTTGTCGTCTTTAAAAGAATGTTACAGTTTATCACGCGCTGGCGTGAAATATTTAGATCACACAATTTAGTTGATTTTAGAACAAAATGTATTATAGCTTATAAAATTCGATACTGCAAACGCTGCGACTTTAGCTTCCCAGAGCTCAGAAAATGAAATTAGCTTCACTGATTTTAGAGCGTAAAAAATCACATTTCAAACTGGCGTGGAGTATGCCTCTGAAGGCTCCACAAGAAGACTTAGATAAATTCGAGCGTCAAAATCACACCTCAAACTGGCGTGGAGTATGCCTCTGAAGGCTCCACACAATAAGTCTTAGATAAATTCGAGCGTCAAAATCACACCTCAAACTGGCGTGGAGTATGCCTCTGAAGGCTCCACACAATAAGTCTTAGATAGGCGTCAGGCCAGACTATTTATGAGAAACTGACAAGGGCGGTGGAGTGGGGCGGAGTCGGATAAAAACTTCCAGAGTTTACGTCTCACAAAGATGGGGCTAGTGTCATTCTTCTCCAAATAAATCCAACGTCTCAAATTACTCGAGCGGAGATTAATCCGTTCGGCGGTTCCTTAGATACACACTTCCGCGGGCTTTTTACTACTGACGCCGTCCACCTCGTGGTCACGGCTTGGTCTCTTGCGATTGGCTGATTCAATCGTATGTTCGTTGAGAGGACCTCGTGATTCTTCCTTTATGTCTCCAATTTTGGTACAGTAGTTGCACAATTTGGCCTTGAACTCGACTAATTCTGGCCGTCCCCCAGGAATAGCTACCAACTCAGCTTCTATTGCAACCATTACGAAATGCTGGCCTCCCTAATATCCAAGTCGACTTCCTTATGTGCTGCCTGGGCCGTAGTAATAATAATAATAAATATGAATACTTATTTATCGAAGATCAATAAGGGTTCATTTATCCTCAGCAAGGTTTTGAAATTCGAAACAATTTATTGGTTTGGATTTCAAAAACAAAATCCACTGTAGTAACAACACATCTCTTTAAATCTCACTCAGCTGCTCGAGTGTATGCCCCTCTGACTCACTTAGTGTGCTCCCTTCTCGCTGGAATGTCATTCATATTTTCAATAGGTCTCCCCCTTCTCCTCACGTAGTTGCCACTCCCGTCGTCTCAGCTGCTCGTTGTTTACAAACAAAGTGCGTACTCACGCGCTCCCCGTGGATTTGAGTGTTTGCTTTCAAAAAAATAAATTTCTGGCAATACAGATTCTGCATAATCATCTTTCCTAATCATCAAATGGTTCCCTTCTGTAGTACGGTTTCAAATTGGCGCTATTAAAAACAGATTTTGCACCAGTGCTCACTTCTTCTAATCTGTAGGCATTGTTACCCAGATTCTTAATTACCCGGAACGGGCCAATGAATTTCGGACAGAACTTGGCGAAGACTTTGTTCTTAGGGTCGGAGATCGGTGGTCTACGAACCAGCACTAATTCTTGTTCTTGTAACTCTCGGTGAAACTTCTTTCCTCGGTACCGTCTCAGCCTTCGGTCCGCTTGGTTCCTCATGTGCTCCCTCGTTCGCTGGATTCGCAAATCATGCGCTAATAATGGATCCCTTGGGCAAGGAATGATCTTGTCCCAAGTTCATTCCGGCAATATGTTGTGGTGTACAATCAGTGGGACTTGACCCGTCGACTCGTGCTTAGTAGTGTTCATGCACATCTCAATTTCCCCTACTTTGTCTACCCATTTATTGTGTTCGTTAGGAATCATTACTCTGTAGTATTTAGCGACACAGCGAATTGTTCTTTCGCTCGGATTTCCACAAGGATGACGAATACTTGAAAATATGTGTTTGATTCCTAGGCTCTCCAAACCTTGCCTAAAAACATTGCTTGTGAAATAGGTACCGTGATCTGATAGAATGGATTCCGGCTTCCCAAGCATCGGAATGACTTTGTTCTTAATTCGACTAAGGACTTGTCTTGATGTCGTCTTCTGAATAGGACATAGCACGACCATCTTCGAAAATACATCGACACATACCAAGAGGTGTCGGCATCCACGCTTTCCTTTTACTAAAGGACCAAAGCAATCAATCGCGAGCATCTCGCATGGTTTCTGCGGTAATAGTGGTCTTGGAGGTTGTTTCAGAATAAAGTTGTTCGGCTTTGTGCGCTGACAAGCGTCACACGTTCTAATTACTTCAACAATGGTGAATCTCATCTTGGGCCAAGTAAAGGTCTCCCCTATCGTAGCTTCAGTCTTATCCGTGCCGATATGTGCTAGGCTCTCGTGAACATGCCAAGTTAATCCCCTCTGTAGTGATGCTGGAACTAAGATCCGCAGTTTAGTATGATGCTCATCCACGTACTTATGTAACAAGTTATTCAAGTAGTGAAATCTCGCTTGTTTAGCACTGGCTTCCCGGTACTCCGGTGAATTTGGTTGTAACTCCTTCCTATAGAATTTTATCATCATCATCATCCATGGGTCAGCTTCTTGCTCCTTCCGAATATCCTTCAATCTTGCCAAAAACTCACGAGCCTTAGGTGTCAAGGTAATATTGTGAACTTCCGCTGTTACTTCGTTTCCGTCCTCAGGGTTTCTACTCAAGGCATCTGGTATGACGTTCAATTTCCCAGGACAATGCTCTATTGTGATGTCAAACTGCTGTATGTAGATGGACCAGCGCGTAACTCTCTCACTTGCTATTGTTGTCTTAAATAAAAATGTCAGTGCATGATGGTCGGTTCTAACAATGATGGAATAACCGTAGATCATCTTGCGCCACTCTTGGAGAGATTATAGAATTGCTAGTAGCTCAAGTTCCGTAACTGTGTAGTTCCTCTCATGTTTCCGTAATTTACGACTCGTGAATGCCAAATAGGATTTCTTCTTGGGTTCTTCAGCGTCCTCTTGGTACAGCATAGCACCAATCCCAATTAATGAAGCATCTGCTTGAATGATAAATTGTTTCTCAAAATCCGGATATCCAAGTTTCACACAGTTTTCCAATAAATCCTTCGTTGCTTTAAAAGACCTGTCGCACTCCTCGTTCCACGACCATCGATTCGCTCTCTTCAACATCTCCTGCATAGGCGCTACTGTTTCTGTGTAACCAGGGCAATTTTCTTTGAAGAAACCTGTCACTCCCAAAAATGCTCTAACATGTTTGACTTTGGTAGGTGTGGGAAATTTCTTAATAGCATCAATCTTGGCTGGATTAGGCCGCACGCCCTCGACATCAATTATATGTCCCAAATATAAAATTTCGCTCTGGCAAAAATGTGACTTTTTTAAGTTGATCTTGAAGTTCATGGTTCTCAGGTTGTCCAGCAGTTTATTTAAATTTACCAAGTGTTCTTCCATTGTCTCAGAAGCGATTAATATGTCATCAACATATCTCGTGGTGAAGTTCTTGACCTCCTCAGTCAGATTTCTATCGAGTGCTCTAATGAGTGCACATCCCGCAGTTTTCACGCCAAAGGGCATTCGACACCAGATATAACTTTGATTATCGAATAAAAATCCCGTCAACAGTTGGGATTTTTCTTCAAGTTCAAGATGGTGGAAACTATTCGTCAAATCAACACTTGAGTATATCTTCTTCCCACGGAAGCCTTTCAAAACATCTTTGATCCTCGGTGCTTGGTCGTGCTCAACTAGCAGTTTGCTATTTAAAACTCGCGCGTCTAGGCACAGCCTAATTGATCCGTTTGGCTTGGTCACAGCCAATATTGCGTTCAGATAAGGAGTTGCAGCTTTCCTTATCATGCCAGAATCTAATAAGTTAGTAATGATATCCTTCACCTGAGAAAAATGCTTCTCTGGGATCGGGTACAATTTACTTTTAAATGGGGTCCAATCTGTTACCTGCATCGCATATTGAAAATTTAAAACTTTCCCAGGTACGGTGTCAAACGCTCCTTTATGTAATCTTAAAATTTCTTCCAATCTTCTTCTATCAGATTCCCCTACGATGGCTTCCTTAAGTCGCTCCTGAAGTAGAATTTCGAATTTGGTTCCGCCCATTTCTTCTTCCGCCAAATGCACCCAAAGTTCCTGCGAAATATCTCGGCTGTCCATTTCTAGCACTGCTGTCTGGTTAACTTGCTCTCCCCTCAAGATCTTATCTCCGGCCTCATTAGTGCATTCCTCAACAACCCAAGTATTTGCCTCTCTCTCCAGCGGATTCTCTTCCATATTTAAACCCACATGATCCAATCCTTCTACTTGTTTGAAGCTTACAGTGTTGTTATGTAAATCAATTACAGCATGAAAATCGCAGATGAAGTTGGCTCCTAAAATTATATTGTAGTTCATCTTTGGAATAACAATGAATGTTTGTGAAAAAGTATGGTTCAATATTTCCAGATCTAGAAATGCTTGCTGTTTACAATTCATAGTTTTGTCAGGAATGACACCTCTGACTTTCATTAGCGGTACCGGCATAATAGGAACAGTCTGTTTTCTTGCTATTTCTTTTATCAAAATTTCAGTGACTAAGCTCACCTGGCTACCTGTATCAATCAAACATCTCACCCTCATACCTCCAATATGCGCGTAAATAATTGGTAGCTGTCTGATAACATTTCCACGGTTCTTCACCACTTCCTCCAGGCAGTCGTCTGGGAATGCTACCCACTCTTCTATATTGGCCACTATCATCTCTTCTTGCTCCCTGGCGATCTCCGTTTCTAGCCTGTCTCCTTTCAGTTCATTTGGGTTTTTTTTTTATCCCGGGCCCCATTAGATGTGTTTCGCCGGTTATCATTCTGTCGCTCCTGTTGCCTCAGTAAACTCTCTGCCCCCTCTCCTTGATGGTTGTCCGGGCTCTGTCTGTTCGCCATGGCACGCCCCCACTTCTCCTTCTCCGCTTCTTCATTACTTAATTGATCCAAGTATTTACGGGATTCAATATATCGTTCGTCCCAGTTATTCCTATAATCTCCTCTGTTTTCTTGGCGATAGTCCCTGCCGTTACTCCATCTACCATCTCCATTTCTTTGGTAAGGTCTACCTTGTCTCTGGTTTCCCCTCCAATTCGTGTATTCCCGCTTGTACGTCCACTGATTATTTTGATTTTGGTTATTCTGATGATATCTCCCGCGGTTATTCTGATAATTCTGATTGTTGTTATGGAACTGGTTTCGGCCGTCAAAATCTTGTCTTCTTGGCGTGAACTGTGTCCCTGTGGACTGTGTCTTACTTTGGTTCCCCTGGCCGTGGTTATTTTGGAGTCCCTGAACTACCTCTGCCGTGTTGACACATTCCAAATTCCTTCTTCCTGTCTGTGGGCTTACCATACTCGTCTCATCTAAGTGTCTGAGTAATTCTTCGGCTTGGACTGCGGTCTGAATATTTCCTGCGACTAATAATTGTTGGATATGCATTGGGAGTTGTTTTCCGATGGTTAGAACCATATTCGGCTCGCTAGGCGGGTCATCAAAATCCCTGAATTTTACCAATTGCTGACTGAAGAATTCTGAAAAACGGGTTGGATGTGTACTGTGGTATTTGCGCGTGTACAGGTCCATTCTTAACCCCTGCTGTAACGAAGGACTCCAAAACTTCTTCAAAAACGCCTCGCGGAATTGAGTCATGTCTGTAAACGTGTACTTGAAACTTAAAAACCAGGTCAGGCTAGGTCCTTCTAAAAATTTCTCCACCAGTCTTAATTGTTTCTCCGGGCCGATGTGTTGGTCATTAAAGTAGTCAGTTAATTGCCGTAGAAATGCTTTGGGAGTAGTTCCTGAATGTTCTTTAAACTTATCGGGCTTAAAATCATTACCCCGAATGACTTGGATGACTTGGGCTGGTGCCAAGTTCGGTTGCGGAGTTGAAGTCTCCCCCCTGTACTGCTGGAATGCATTAGTCGTTAGTCTGGGACTTTGACCCCGACTCGTGTCCTCAGCCAACTTCGAACCTGCCGGACTTCCAATACTTGTTTGCTTTTCCGGAATATTTTCGTTTGAAAATAATGTCGCATTTTCTAACGATCTAATCTCGTTCTTTATGATTAATTCTGAGTGTTCCTGTAATTTCGACTTCATATTTTCCTCCAGTGCCTGCATTCGCTTTAAAACTGCCAGCCTGTCTTCCTTATTCGCATGAGCCTGCTGGTCCCAATCTCGCCGGATCCTACTTTTTAAGCTATTTATTTTCTCCTCGTTCCTCTCCTGATTTTTCTCTAGCTCTTCACGTATCCGTTCCTGCGTTTTTACTAGTTGTTCTTCCAAATTATCCTGAGTTTTGACGAGCTGCTCCCCTACTTCTTGTCTTATGACCTCCTGTGTGTTTATTAGCTGGCCTTCCATCTCTTTTCTTATGATCTCTTGTGTTCTGCCTAATTGCTCCTCTAAATTTTCCCGCAAGTGTATCCGCTCGGTTTCAGCCTTAACTTCGACTTTATCTATTTCCTTTATTAATTCCAGCACGTTGTTATCTACCGAATTAATTTGCTGCTGTAGTTTCTCTTGGGTTTTCTTCACTCCCGCGGTGTTACTGACACATGCTGCCTCTATCTGCTTGAGTTTATCTGCCACCATCTCGTCAAATTGTACTAATTTGTTATCAAATTTCGCCTCCAATTTCTTCATTTCGCCTAACTGTTTGATATTGTTTTCCGCAACCTCGCCTGCCAGTTTCTCTACTTTTTGAACGCTCTGATTAATATCATTTGTGACTTTTCCTAACTGTTCGGTTTGTGTTACCGCCTGTTGTGACAATTTGTGGTTTAGTTCATTGAATTGTTTGTCAGTGTCTAATTTCTGGACTTCTAACTGGACCGAAATGTTACCGCTCATATCAAGTAATTGTTTTTCACTATGCTCACGCTGAGCTTCTAATTGTTCTTTTAATTGTTCTTCCGTCTTTACGGACATCTGCACTAATTGTTCTTCCGTTTTCGCGGACATTTGTTCTAATTGTTTTTCACTATGCTCACGCTGAGCTTCTAATTGTTCTTTTAATTGTTCTTCCGTTTTCGCGGACATTTGGATCGACATCTGTTCTAACAATGCCTTTATCTCATCAACACTCGCCATATCACACACAAAATATATTCAGAGAAAAACAGGGTTATGGGCTAAGGTTTCAGCCCTATACGCACATACATGTCACACATTTAAATATTACTGGCTCTAATTTAATGAAAATTTCAGTAACAAAATTTACTGAATACAATGACATTTATTCCCAAACAACAAAATAACCCCTAGTGATCTGCTTTTAAATTCCTAACCAACAGAATTTACGAAACACCAATTAACCGAAGTCAATTAAATGTCAAATATAAGGCAGCATCTTCCTGCTTTGACTGAGTTCATTAATAATGCAAATTTCTAATTTTAATGTGGGCGCCAGAACAAGTTTATAACAAATACCAAATCAAATTCTAACCTTGTTCAATATTTCTAACTTTAGGAACTCAGTGATTTTACTAATGCACATGGCGGTACAACATCGCCTCCATTTACTGAATTTACATGTCCGCTTGACCTGGCATCATTTCTCAACGAAATAAATATGAGATCAGCGAAGCAACAACAACAACAATCCCCACTTGGGCAGCCATTTTTGTTTTATGAACCCTTGCAAAGAAGCATATGAGACTCAGATTCGGGGCGTAACAGGTCATATTCGTAAGTTGCTGTCAGGGCGCTTCATTAACTTGCAGGGTAACATATAACAAAATAACATGCAGGAAAGAGTGAAGCCAGGGTTAAAACAACTGAATTTAATAACAAATCACCATATTTACACATAAACAATTAACAACAAAAACTCCCAATTGACTCCCGCTTAATAAAAATGCCAAAAACTTAGGCGATATCTCTGGAGAGATTAATTACCTGGACCAAGTGTCCTTAAATAAAACGATACAAAAGTGACCATATAATTGCGTACGCCGTTCTACATGCACCACGATGTGTACTTTGAATGCGTGATTCGTTATCATCCAGAATGACCCTTCAAACAACGAATCCGCATTTCCTAGAGCTAGACCGACACAAGGGAACACAACTACAATACTTAAGTTAAACCGACACTTCCTAAATCTACTATAAACAAACACAAAATTTCCGTGTGAAATTGGACTTAAATTGCCGTAGCAACATTTACTGCCTAAAAACTTAGGACTTCTCACACAAATCAACACAAGTACATTAACACGTGACCAATAGAAAAATACTCCAATGACCGCTGTCAAAATTTACAAATACTCTACCACTACACCACACGGGTGTGACAAACAAAATTACATGAAATCGAGTCATCAACAAAGCAATAGGCAAACAGCCAACATTTACGTTAATCACAATATTCTTATCCATGCAAGGTACAACAATCCGTTACACACATGGCGAACTCCCCAATTAATTATGGCTTAAAAATTAACCATCACAATGAACAGGTTTGCTACATGAAAGCTTACAGGGTTCAGTCAGACAAAAAGGACTGCCTATCAAAATAAGTCACAGGCAAAACGGGCGGTTTGTGGAACTCCGCATGTCTGTCAACCCACGTGTCAATAACCTCGACCTCCCAGAACGTGGGGTCGAACCTCGAAGAAATGTGCCCCAAAGCACAATAATACGTGTGTGTCAGAAAAACATATGGACAAGAATCAGCAGTCTCCCAAGAGCACTCTGTCTTTCCATCTAAAAATACAACAGCAGCAAAAATATATATAAGGGCGGTAGGACAACTACCCCCTCCTCACGTAGAATCAACACACACAAGACACATCAACACACACTGAATCACACGTATGGGTTGTGACAGACCCTGAAATAAAAGACACAAATAATATCCACATGCTGGCGCCATCGTTCTATGCCGTGACTAGTCACCTGAAAAGGACTCAAGAAAAATCTATCAAAATTAGAACGAAGGTGTTCTATAATTACTTTTAAGTTGGTGCACTCGGCTACCCTAACATGAATAATAACCTGTTCAGCAAAATGTTTTACAATCATTTCCTCCCATTCCTATTTCAAAATATTAACGTTAATAAAGCACCATTTATCGAATGTAACGGGTTCCGCAATTGCAAGGATAAAAATCACGCACGCACGCCGCGTACATTACACATGACTCAAGAAAAAAATCAAAATATCAACAAACACTTTGGCCACGCGCCAACGGACATTTAAACATATAGTGTCGGTACAAGAAAAACAGCTATAAACAAGAAAGAAAAACATGACTATTTACAAAGTTCCCCGGCCAAATCTAACTACATAATTGAAATAATCCAATTTTAGTACATCACCGCTTCTGCATGTAGGACTAAGGACATCCTCCTCAACCCATTGCCCTATGGACAATTTAGCACTCCATAGTAGTCGTCTGCGTTGATTTCTTGAAGCTCATCCCAACTTCAAACCACGTGCTGATCATCTTGGTCTCGACTCCTTGGCAGAAAAGTTCAATGTTAAATATTTGCCTATCTATAATCGCTTGCAGGCTACTCAGTTCACCCACAATTGTCCTACTGCGATTAATAGCGAAGACTGGCCCTAATTATATCGCACATACGCACTATAAAAAAACACATACAATACACACAATTTATACATAAAATATACATCTCGAGTCCGCGCCACTGGCTCGTTAACAAGTTCAAAATCCTGGCTGCACTCGCAGTCGCTATCTCGTCCGGTATTTCCGTCCCGTCTTATGGACTTCGGTTCTTGTAAGCGCTAATGAGGGTGATACGATACTTCCCCCTTAAAGTTGAACTTGTCGTCTTTAAAAGAATGTTACAGTTTATCACGCGCTGGCGTGAAATATTTAGATCACACAATTTAGTTGATTTTAGAACAAAATGTATTATAGCTTATAAAATTCGATACTGCAAACGCTGCGACTTTAGCTTCCCAGAGCTCAGAAAATGAAATTAGCTTCACTGATTTTAGAGCGTAAAAAATCACATTTCAAACTGGCGTGGAGTATGCCTCTGAAGGCTCCACAAGAAGACTTAGATAAATTCGAGCGTCAAAATCACACCTCAAACTGGCGTGGAGTATGCCTCTGAAGGCTCCACACAATAAGTCTTAGATAAATTCGAGCGTCAAAATCACACCTCAAACTGGCGTGGAGTATGCCTCTGAAGGCTCCACACAATAAGTCTTAGATAGGCGTCAGGCCAGACTATTTATGAGAAACTGACAAGGGCGGTGGAGTGGGGCGGAGTCGGATAAAAACTTCCAGAGTTTACGTCTCACAAAGATGGGGCTAGTGTCATTCTTCTCCAAATAAATCCAACGTCTCAAATTACTCGAGCGGAGATTAATCCGTTCGGCGGTTCCTTAGATACACACTTCCGCGGGCTTTTTACTACTGACGCCGTCCACCTCGTGGTCACGGCTTGGTCTCTTGCGATTGGCTGATTCAATCGTATGTTCGTTGAGAGGACCTCGTGATTCTTCCTTTATGTCTCCAATTTTGGTACAGTAGTTGCACAATTTGGCCTTGAACTCGACTAATTCTGGCCGTCCCCCAGGAATAGCTACCAACTCAGCTTCTGTTGCAACCATTACGAAATGCTGGCCTCCCTAATATCCAAGTCGACTTCCTTATGTGCTGCCTGGGCCGTAGTAATAATAATAATAAATATGAATACTTATTTATCGAAGATCAATAAGGGTTCAATACTTAAAAAGTCTTGAACTATTTCTTCTTCATAATTGTTCGTAGCCATTATAGTGTTCATATACAATACAGTCACAATGCTTATGCAATATCACTTTACTTACTTCGAGCTGCTATGTGGACTTGCTTGGGTTGAAGTCACACCGCACTAAAATTATTTTCCTTCTCTGAGTTGAGCAACTTTGTCTAACACCACAAAGTCTCAAATATCTCAGATAATTCTCGCTCGATTTTACTGAATATTTTTATAGTTATACTTTATCACTGGATAAGTAAACTGGAAACACTTCCATCTCGACTACGTAAAACACTTGTCTGATATTAAATCAATTGTCCGCCACTCAACTTCACCTAAATCTGAAGTGGGGCTCTCACTAAAAGTTGGCCGGTAACACCGCTGCCTATGGTCTCTAAGGACCTCACACTGTAGCTTGTCTACGGAAATGAATTCCCTCCGGACGATACTTCTTATCGCTACCAAGTCTTTCGAGAGAAGATCGCTCTTGACTGTCGTCCCCCCTGCAACTCGCCTGAAAATTGCGCCATAGTTAATGCCGCGCAATTAATGGCGCTCACTTGTAATAATCCTCATTACGGTGAAATTCTTCCGATTGGCGTTATTCAATGTAGTAGTAATATATTCTTTTAATTTTCTTCATGTTTTCAATGGAGTAAAATTGTTACATAGGGCTTAAATGGCAAAATCCATGTCTGCTTCATAAAGCCTCCTCTCATTGGCTGAAAGCATATATCCAATGATATATTTTATAACAATTAATTGGTAATATTTCGCGCAATTTCCTTGTTGCTAGGCACCTTTCAATGACCGGGAATATTCTAGACGTATTTGATCACGTGATGTGTTTCTCCCATTGCTTGCGCTCACCAACAAAACTCGCCTTGAGCCAACTTCCAAGATTCATATTCTAATGTTAAATTTTATCATGGGCTCGGATAATAACATCATTTTCATCCTAAATCATCCAAATTTCGGGTGCAGTACTGAATGTGAGAAACAGTGAATGTATTCACAAATATCAGCTGTTTCGAGACTTTCAATACTATACATGTATACAACAAAGACTGCTCAACAATATATAATACAAGATTACAGCGGTCACCTCTAGGATCGCTGATTGACAACAGTGTTGCCACTACTTATTGAATGCCCTTGTAGTCCATTAACCTTCAACACAAGGTAGATAGATACCTACAAGTTCTGTTTGAGCAAGTCCAAACAATTGGCTGTTTTGACATACGACCACTCTAGTAGTCGTTTCCTAAGAACACATCACACTTCTAGAAAGTTTATGGGAGTAGAATAGAATGAACATCTGAGGCTCGTTTTATTGTTGAAAGCAATTTGACAATTTTACTCCTCAAACTTGTACCCAATCCAAGATAAATACCAACAAACTACAGGCGGTGGAGATGAAGTTCTTAAGAACTATGATTCAGAAGACGAGGCGGGACAAAATTAAAAATGATAAGATACGCCATCAAGTAGAACAATCTCTTAATGAGATATGTGTTGAAGCCAGGCTGAAATGGTTCGGTCATCTCAAAATAATGGGCACACAAAGAACAGCTAGAGTGTGGTTTGAGAAAGAACTGAAAGGCAAGAGACCAAGAGGTCGACCAAGGAAGAGATGGCTCGACCAGGTTTCGAAATGATCTTGCAGGAAGAGGCGCGTCGGAGATCCTCGGCCGTTAATCTTGGTATCCGTGACTGGGGAACTGCCTCAGTCAGACAACTACTCATTTGCCCTCACGAGGATTGAGTGCACGCCATTCCAACCCTCACGTTAGTTTCTAAAATCTCTGACGGAGTCGGGAATCGAACCTGGGCCTCTGAATGCAAGGCAGGCGCGCTACCCCAACACCACCTAATGCATGTATTATAGATATTTTTTATTAATTCTGCCAATAGCCATTTCTTTTCAGGCTGGGTCAGGGAAGGTAATCGACCGTGGACTTATTGAAAGGAACCGTCCCGGCATTTGCCTGGTGGTGAAAATGGGAAACCATTAAGACCATTTTCAGGACGGGAAATGTGCGATTTGAACCCACGCTCTATAGGTGCCAGAGAGGCACGAGGTTCCACGTTAGCGCTCTCGGCCACCATGGCCGGTAATACATGTGATTATTCATTACAGTAATTTCCTAATAGGCTAGTTAATTAAATCCTGTTGAGTACG
Source organism: Meconema thalassinum (assembly GCA_946902985.2). Taxonomy (NCBI): domain Eukaryota; kingdom Metazoa; phylum Arthropoda; class Insecta; order Orthoptera; family Tettigoniidae; genus Meconema; species Meconema thalassinum. Next base: position 795,419,801 of record OX336388.2, on the reverse strand, counting down.
TTAATTTTTTTAAACGCAGAAAATAATAATAATAATAATAAACCTCAACATGACTTTTAAGAAATAGGTGAAAGTAACCTACAAGGTGAAGAATATCGCTGTCACGGGAATTTCCGAGACTCACTGGAGAAACAATGGTCATATCACATCCATGTACAACAATCTTATCATCTGCTCTAGAAATGAGCATCAATCAGTCAAAGGGGGGGGGGGCTATAATAATAAATAAGTCCGTGAAGGATGCAGTCTTAGGTTATGAAACAGTAAGTGACAGCATAGTTTCCGTTCAACTTCAACGTCAACCCGTGAATTAAATGTAATTCAAACATAAGCCCCCTACATCATGGTTCCGCCGAAGAACAGGTAGAGAACTTCTATAAGGAGCTACCGGGAACTATAGAAAAAATACCGAATAGAGAGATGCTTAATATTTAGAGGACTTTAACGCCAAAGTTGGAGCCACTATGGCCGATGACCATCTTAGAAATGTGGTTGGTAAACACGGTTTAGGAAATAGATACTCGCGAAGAGAAATGCTTGTAGAGTTTTGTAGAGAATAAGTTGTACATTTCTAACACACATTTTCAACACCATCCCCAACGCCTCTTCACTTGGAGATCACCAGACGGTTGTACAAAGAACCAAATAGATTATGTACCGTACTCATTTTAGCAAGATGGAAAACATCAATAAAACATGTCAAAGTGAATCCGAGAATTGACTGTGGAAGCGATCATAATGCCTTAGTTGCAGAAATCAACCTCAGATTACGAAAAGTTCGTAAAGGTACACATGTGAGGAACAGATGGGAACTAGGAAACACGACAACATATTGCGATTAAGTGACAAGAGTAATCTCCCAAAAATATATACGGTACGTAATTTCACCGCGGAGGAGCTTCGAAATACAATGAAGTTAAATCTGGAGGAAGCAGCTGTAAATCATAAATCGGAAAAAGAAAAGCCAAAGAAGCCATGGGTATCAAATCATACATGGGCGTTAATTAATAAACGACAGGACATTCAAGCCAGTGTAATAAATAACGTCAACAAGCTCGAGAGGTATAACCAGATGCAAAAGAAATTACCAAAGCATTGTATGACGACAAGAATGCTTATATCGCATCCCTCTGTGTGGAGGTCGAAGCCCATATGAACCAGAATGAGCCCGGAGATCTATTCAGGAAAGTAAAAATCTTGACAAGAAACTTCAAACCATGCCATTTGCCAGTCGAAGATAGTACAGGTAGATTTATTTATAAAGCGTAAGGCTACAAACATCACTGAAATATACAAAAAGATTGCAAAATTACAAATTAATGTCCAGACCACGAAAATAGTCTATTGATCCCTCCGTCATCCCAGGAACTCTGTTGGATCGCCAGGGAAGGTAGATTATTGAATGACACTAATGAGATTATAAATAGATGCCGTCAGTATTCCGCAACCCTTATGGAAGGCAATGCAGATAATAATACAGGAGGTTCAGAGAAGGCAGAACAACAGAGAGAACCGTTGGTCTTAAGCTATGAAGTGGAAGCGGCTTTACCGAAGCTTGCTAATAACAAATCAGATGGGTAAGATGGAATAGTGGCAGAAATAATAAAAGCAACAGGGGAACGCGGCATTGACATATTGCTACAGATCTCCAATAAAATATGGATCACTTGCAACTGGCCACATGAGTGGAAGGAATCAGTGTATATCCCTTTACACAAAAAGGGATCAAAACATTGTTCGAATTACAGAACCATCTCGCTAATAAACCACGCCAGCAAGGTTATGTTGTACGTTATACAAGGGCGCTTTAAGTACTATCTCCTTCCACAAATACCCCCAGAGCAAGCAGGCTCGTTCCAGGAATAGGAACAAGAGAACAGATAATAAGCGTACGGCAAATGATAGATAAATTCTACGAGATGTGCCTGCAATATTCTGTTTCCTTGATTACACTAAAGCTTTCGATAATGTTAACTGGAACCTTCTTTGGCAAGTGCGCGAGGAAATGACAGTACCAAGTCATCTTATAAAACTTATGAAATCATTATATACCAACAACAAGACATACATTAGAATCGACGGAAAAGACGTTAGACAGGGATGTGTTTTGTCACCACTCCTATTCAACATCTATGGGGAATGGATCATCAGAAAAGCCACAGAGGATTGGAAAGGTGCGGTACAAACAGGTGAAAAGACAATCTCCAACCTCCGCTACGCAGATGATACTATGCTGCTGACTAGTTCGGAGGAAGAGCTGGCAGAACTTTTACAACGCACTGAAAGGTTCAGTGAAGAAGCAGGCCTAACATTAAACCGATCCAAGTATTACTTGATGGTAGAGGACAGACAGCGTGCATAAACTCGTCCCTTCCAGCGAATACGAGATATTTATCGCAAGGAAGAAATAGTTTACCTAGGAGTTCGCATTTCCACTAAAGGAAACTGTGAAGGAGAAATTAAAAGAAGAATACGTATGGCTAAGAAAGCACTGTCTAGTCTAACAATATGGAGAGATCATCATATTACTAAGGAAACAAAGAAGCGACTAGTTCAAGCTTTGGCATTTCCTATCGTCACGTATGGCTCTGAGTCCTGGACCATAAATGCAGCATGCCGTAGAAGAATCGAAGCCTTCGAGATGACGTGTTATAGAACAATGGTACAAATATCGTGGGTAGCAAGAAGAACAAATGAATCTATTCGGAAGGAGCTAAGGATTGCTCCTAAAGCACGCTTACTCCCAAACATCAAAGGCAAATGTTGAAATTTTTCGGCCATATCATCCGGCGAGACGGTATTGAGAAGCCCATCATCCAGTGGTGGAGTTTGCCCCAGAAAACTCCAACTCATAGAGGGAGAACAGCAACAAGCATTAGCTTGGATTCAATATCATTAGGGTGAAGCAATAAGACTGAATTATGCGTTAATGTAAGGGGCTGAAGGATTTCACAATTAAACATAATAGGTAACAAATATGCAATGTATTATTATACTGTTTAAGTAAACAAAACATCAATTAATAACCACTGAAGAAAATACTTGAGCTTCTTATTAAAAAGTTCATGGCAAAGATCAACTTTGTCTTCGTAAAATAGAAGAGGCAATAAAAATGTTCTATAAATGAGTGCTAAAAAACTTATCTTTTGGCGACACTTTAGTGGAGGGTATGTCCGGAGTGAATCATCCCTCAAGCGAAGAAATTTATACAAACACAGTCACGTATGAACACTTGTCTGTCCCAGTAGGCAACCCACTCCACACATTTGAGAGGTATCACTGCTGTTGTTGTGCACTGGAGAGATTGGAGTTTGTTTACAAACTTGTTTGGTCCTGGCTGATCATGGCGCGTAGCCACTACTGTTGACATTCCTTCCTTGTGCCTTTCCTCACTGCGAGATAGTGCACCATGAAGTTTATTATTATTAGTCGTAGATGATGACTCTCACTGCGGTACATGAAAAGTCTTGGCGGGAATATTTGAAGTTTATTGGTCTCAGAGTGGTGACCAAAAAGCAGATTGTCACATGTTGACAGTAGAATGTTGGCCGTACAGTAAGCCCGAAGAATAGCGGTCCAGAGTGGCCCGTAGAGTCGTGGCCTAAGAATGGATGAAGAGTGGCACATCACCCAGAAGATGGCTCGAGGTTTTATAGCGGCGAAACCCCGCCGAGGGAGGCAGCTGACCAAAAACACCGCTGCTATTGGTTGGCCAAGGAAATGACGTCACGAGCTCGTGGCGACAGCGGGCAAGCAGCAGGCAGGCTCAGTGTAGTCATTGTAGTGATGTGTTGCGGAAGCCTTAAACACTAGGTGAGTAACTATAATATCTATGAATTAGGTGATTAATAACAAGGTTATGCATATAGTTTAAGCAATTAATACATTTACAAGGAAATAATTATCATTCGGGGATCTCGGTAACAAGAAACAAATTTGACCGACAAATGGGCCAAGCTAAACATTGAAAGTATCATGAAAAGTGATCATGCTCCGAGAAAAAATGAAAACAAACAAAAGAATCAGTCAAAACAAACATGGATAACAGACGAGGAGTAAACTAAGACTCGAAAGGCAAAACAGAGATAGCAGAGATAGGTCTAGTGTAAAGACCTTTATTAGTTAAAACATCAACAACTCTGACGCGTTTATCACGGCCAAAGTGGCAGTGAATAACTCTGCCTAGGTTCCACATGAGAGGCGGAGATGGGTCTCGAAGAAGAACCATGTCCCCCACTCGTACATCTGGTTGAGGAAGCCGCCACTTCTCACGCCTATTTAGCAAGCTGAGATATTCTAACTTCCATCGGCGCCAAAAAGAACAGAGCAAAGATTCTACTTTTCTCCAAAAGATAGGTAGGCTAGGATCACAGCGTCGAACCAGCAAAGGCGGAGTAGCAGCAAGCGAACAGCCAATCAGGAAGTGACTGGGTGCCAAAGGTAAAAGATCCTTAGGATCGTTTGAAAGAGGAGTCAGAGGTCTGGAATTTACGATACCTTCGACTTGAATAATTAAAGAGTTAAATGACTGCGGTGGCGTCTAGTAGCTAGTTCTGAACTAGGCCTAGTAGTCGTTGACGGTGGCGCTTGGCGGCAAAAGTAGGAACTATTTGAAAAATTCAAAGTTGCAGTCCCTACTTGAATTAAAAAAAAAACAGATACACACACTAATACAGTCATCACAATTAACACCGGTTATCAGACAGATTCTACACACACCCAAAGTACACGGGGCTACATGACCGCGTTGTCGCAGCCCCTAAACTAAGGAACCAACCAACCAACCAAAGAGTTGAATTCCTCATAAGAAAGTATGGTAGGACCAAGAGTTTTCTTAAGCTGTCTTTTAGTAAGTTTGATGCAGGACTCCCATCGGCCCCCATGATGGGGAGCATAAGGCGGGGTGAAATGCCATTTGAACCCTTTAGAATAGGAAAAGTTGGAAATTTTTTCTTTAGCAGAAGGGGAGCTTAACACTTTTTCCAGAGATCAGAAGCACTTACAAAAATGTTTGCATTGTCTGAAAAGACTTCAGATGGAACACCCCTTCTAGCAGCAAATCTAGAAAAGGCGGCCAAAAAATAAGATACAGAAGCGTTCGTAACCAACTCGAGGTGGATGGCTCCCGTCACCATACATACAAATAACGAGATGTAAAGTTTACCTAAGATTTTGCGCTTAGAAGAAGAGGGATTGGTCTGATATACGTAAGGACCGGCGTAATCGATCCCAGTAAGAGCGAAGGGCTTACTAGGTTCTGAACGAAATGGAGGTGTAAATTACCCATGATCTGCGTGGCGGGGCGTGGTTTAACCTTAAAGCAAGGTATACACTTTTTGACAACAGAAGAAACCTCATGAACGCCATTAATGACCCAGTAGAGTTCACGAATTAGACAGAGCAAGGTGAGAGTGCCAGCATGAAGGTGTATATAATGAAACTTCTTTATTATAAGTGTAGTGATAGGATGCTTTGAAGGAAGGATGATGGGATGTTTTTTCCCATCCTCACAACTAGACATAGCTAATCTTCCACCCACACGTATTATGCCGTCCTGGTCTAGAAAAGGAGTGAGTGGTGAAAGCCTGCTAGACTTGGGTAAATCTTTACCACTTATAAGAGCTTGCTTTTCAGGAGCAAATACTTCCTGCTGAACAAGCAACAAAATCTTGCGAGTAGCAAATTCTAACTCTACTCTGGTGAGAAAGGGGTTAGGCTTCACTGGTTGATCAATTACTAAATATTTCCACCGGAATATATAAGACACTACACGAATAAATTTATCAAATGAAGAGTATCTCTGAAAAAGGCTAGTAGAAGTAGAAGTAAGATGTGACGTGACAGGGTCAGTGCGGGCATCAGGTACTTCTTCTGCAAATTGATTAGCTAAGCGAGGCCAGCTAGATGATTCCTGACTTAGCCAAGGAGGACCACTCCAGTACAGGTCTGAAGAAATCAATTTTTTAGGCGTGCAACCACGTGATATTATATCCGCGGGGTTTTCACGGCTAGGAACATGTCTCCGTTGTTCAGAATGAGAAACTTCATGAATCTTAGAAACGCGATTTGCCACATAGGTATTCCAATGAGAAGAAGGCTTGGAAATCCAAGCTAGTACAATAGAAGAATCGCTCCAAAAAAAATGTGCGGGAAAATTTTAACTTTAAACTGACATTTAGTTTAGTAGCTAATTCTGTTGCCATTAAAGCAGAGCATAATTCTAATCTCGGCAATGATACCGTTTTAAGTGGAGCAACTTTTGATTTAGCGCACACTAAATTAGAAAATCCAGGGAAAGTGGCTGAGGAACGTCCTACTATGTATGCACAACAGCCATAAGCCCCTTCTGAACTATCAGAAAATACATGCAGGTCATACTGCTGGCATAAGGGATTAGAAATTAAAAGGCGGGGTATAGAAACCTTGGAGAGATCCAGCAAACTACTGCGATACTCTAACCATTCTTCTAAAAGAGGAAAGGGGAGATTTTCATCCCAGTGAGATTTTGATGACCAAAGCTTTTGCAGGAAAATTTTTGCAACAATAACTATAGGAGCAATATATTGCAAAGGGTCAAAGATCCTTGCGATTTCTGACAGAACTTGCCTCTTAGTTACAGGGGGAGATTCTGACAAATGTACCTGATAAGAGAAGGTATCAGAAGAAGGACACCAAAAAAACACCCAATGCTTTTACGGCTTGTTCATCAGTAGGAATAGCAACAAATTCATCAACTGGGACCTCTGATGAAAATTTTGATATAAATTCAGTAGAATTTGAAGTCCATTTATGGAGCGGAAAACCACCTCCTAGGAGCAGGGATTTCAAATCTTCGCACACAAGGAGTGCTTCTGAAATATTAGGGAAGGAATACAAGAAATCGTCAACATAAAATGCCGTTTTTAATGCCTCAGAGGCCAAAGGATGATACAGATGACCATCTTGCTCGGCTAACATGTGGAGAGACCGAATCGCAAGAAAGGCTGAAGGCTTCAGACCATATGTCACAGTCTTCAATCTAAATATCTTTATGGGTTTGGAACTCTCATCGCGCCACAATATTCTTTGCAGATCTTGCTGCTCAGAATTTACGAGAATCTGCCGGTATATCTGCTTAATATCTGAGATTACAGCAATAGGAAACCGTCGAAAATTAAGCAAGACAGAGGTGAGATCTGTTTGAATAGCGGGACCACATTGCAAGGTATCATTTAAAGAGACTCCATTGGAATCTGGTGATGAGCCATTAAAAACTACTCTTATATTGTCTTGTGTTAAAGAATTTTTCCATACCGGCTGATGATTTAGATAAACTATTTCCTTAAAAGGATTGACAATTTCTTCTGATTTAGAAATTACCTCCATGTGATTGGATGATTCCTATTCCTCCATAAAGGAAGCATACTGAGTTTAAACAGAAGCATCTCGTTTGAACCGATTTTCAATAGCAAATAGTGCCCTGAGTGCTCTGGAATGCGAGCCCGTAATGGCGGGAGGATTAGGAATACGTGGAAGAGTTACTATAAATCTGCCTTCAGCAGTACGAACAGTGGTTTCCTTGTATAACTTTTCACAAATTTCGTTAGAAGAAGAAGAAGAAGTAGCCTGAACATTTTCAAGATCCCAGAACTTGGTCAGATCTTGACTCAAATCGGCACCAACAAAATAACAATTCGATACAGTTTGAATAGGATTACGGTATATTTGACCAGTAGCGATCCAACCAAAATCAGTTTCGCGGAAGAAAACATTAGGAGCAATTTTTAGCCTACTTTCGATTTTTGCAAAAAATGAAAGTAGACTTATGATATCAACACAGGGCGAAAAAAGTGTGTCTGTCTGTGTGTGTGTATGTGTGTGTGTGAGTCTGTGTGTGTGTGTGTATGTGTGTGTGTGAGTCTGTGTGTGTGTGTGTGTGTGTGTCTGTGTGTGTGTGAGTGTGTGTACTCTGAATGTCTGTCCCCCCCTATCAATTCGAACACGGTGAATGCGAATTGAACGAAATTTGGTACAAAGGTAGCACTAGCAAAGGACACCTCAGTGTCATGTTTTATATCGCCGCCATCTTGACTGAAACGTAATGGCGGCCAAACAAATGTTCAAAGCTTAAATCAAATTACGGCTAACCTAATCATCCGATCTCTACCAAATTTTGCAACAACATACCATTATGGGGGGAGCATCCTGTGACCAAACCAATAGGTCATCAGCGTAATAGTTTGCGGATGGCGGCCATCTTTGTGTGAAAATCGATTCCCCCTATTAATTCGAACACGGTGCAACCGAATGGAACGAAATTTGGTACAGAGGTAGTACTAACAAACGGCACCTCAGTGTCATGTTTTATATCGCCGCCATCTTGACGGAAACGTAATGGCGGCCACACAAATGTTCAAAGCTTAAATCAAATTACGATTAACCTAATCATCCGATCTCTACCAAATTTTGCAACAACATACCCTTGTAGAGGAAGCATCCTTTGACCAAATGAATAGGTCATTAGCCTAATAGTTTGCGGATGGCGGCCATCTTTGTGGGAAAATCAATTCCCCCTATTAATTCAAACACGGTGAAACCGAATGGAACGAAATTTAGTACAGAGGTAGCACTAGCAAAGGGCATCTCAGTGTCATGTATTATATCGCCGCCATATTGACAGAAACGTAATGGCGGCCACACAAATGTTCAAAGCTTAAGTTAAATTACGACTAACATAACCATCCGATCTCTACCAAACTTTGCAACAACATACCTTTATGGAGGGAGCATCCTTTGACCAATCTAATAGGTTATTAGCCTAATAGTTTGCGGATGGCGGCCATCTTTATGTCAAAATTGATTCCCCCTATTAATTCGAACACGGTGGAACCGAATGAACGAAATTTGGTACAGAGGTAGCACTAGCAAAGGGCACCTCAGTGTCATGTTTTATATCGCCGCCATCTTGACTGAAACGTAATGGCGGCCACACGAATGTTCAAAGCTTAAATCAAATTACGATTAACCTAATCATCCGATCTCTACCAAATTTTGCAACTACATACCTTTATAGAGGGAGCATCCTTTGACCAATCTAATAGGTCATTCGCCTAATAGTTTGCGGATGGCGGCCATCTTTATGTCAAAATTGATTCCCCCTATCAATTCGAACACGGTGGAACCGAATGGAACGAAATTTGGTACAGAGGTAGCACTAGCAAAGGGCACCTCAGTGTCATGTTTTATATCGCCGCCATCTTGACTGAAACGTAATGGCGGTCACACGAATGTTCAAAGCTTAAATCAAATTACGATTAACCTAATCATCCGATCTCTACCAAATTTTGCAACTACATACCTTTATGGAGGGAGCATCCTTTGACCAATCTAATAGGTCATTCGCCTAATAGTTTGCGGATGGCGGCCATCTTTGTGTCAGAATCGATTCCCCCTATTAACTCAAACACGGTGAAACCGAATGGAACGAAATTTGGTACAGAGATAGCACTAGCAAAGGGCACCTCAGTGTCATGTTTTACATCACCGCTATCTTGACGGAAACGTAATCGCGGCCACCCAAATGTTAAAAGCTAAAATGTAATTACTACCAACCTAATAATCTAGTCTCTACCAAATTTTGCAACACCATATCTTTATGTGGGAAACCTATTCTGACCAAACTGCAAGAACATCAGCCCAATAGTTTGCAGATGGTGGCCAGGTATGTGTGCAAATCGATTCCCCCTATCAATTCAAACACGGTGAAACCGAATTGAAAGAAATTTGGTACAGAGGTAGCACTAGCAAAGGGCACCTCATATTCATGTTTAATATCCCTATAGCACGTTGTATTTCAACAAGCTACTACAACCAACATTCAATCATACTCCTTGAAAAGGACAAAGTGTTATAACAATACCAATGCATTTAGGAGAAAGTAGGCTATATGTTCTTTACTGAACATCTTGTTACTTTATTGGAATGAAGACATTGCCAAAATACGCTTGAGCTGAAAAGAAGCTCTACGGGCGAAGCTCTGTTGAAATGAGGGTCAGCTAGCTGGACAAAATTCGGGATATTCCAACTTTGAATAGGATAAGAAATGCCGGGAATATTAATGCCTATATACTTGATAATCAAACAATCTAATTGCAACTGCGTACCAAGATTATTAGAGTCCTTCAGATCCACTTTAGCAAAGCTTAAGGATTGCGATTTAGAGCAGTTTATTCCTGTAACCTCTATTGAGGTAGGATGTTTTGGGAGGCCTAACTTTTGTACCAAAGATTCACTTATAAAATTGTTAGTAGCGGCATTGTCTAATAATCCCCTGACAGGTACCCATTTCCCGTAAGCATTTTTCAATAGAACCTGCACGGTAGATAATAAAACCTGAACTTTGCCAAGCAAGGTAGAACTTTGAGCATACGACTGCGCACTATTTTGAGAAGTCTCAGAATTAGACTTGGTATTGGGACTGCTTGGTCCTGATAACCGTGAGCTTTCATGTCTGTGCAAAAGGGAATGGTGTCGAGCCTTACAATGAAAGCATAAACGTTGTGAACGGCAATTGTTTAACATATGCGTTCCTGACAAACAGTTAAAACAATGTTTTTTATTCGTAATTAACTTTCGTCTTTCATCTACTGATAAAGATTTAAATTCATCACAATCGCATAAATTATGCGATTGCTGACATAGACCGCACGTTTGCATTTGGTTAGGTGACCGAGCATCAACAGGAAGAGCATGTGATCTTAAAATTCTTTGATTAGAACTGCTAAACTTGTCTTTTGAGAAGGCTTTTGAATCTGAAATACTAGATTTTTGATTAGCTATGGCGGAAAAGACTTGGCTTCTAGCCTTCAAAAAGTTATTAATTGCCTCATAAGTGCATTGCGAATGCTGGGAAAGTTCTGTTTCCCAGGCTTTCAATGTACTTGCATCTAATCTTGCAGAAATGAGGTGAACTAGAAATAAATCCCAGTGATTTACAGGTTGGATTAAATTGGACAATCCTCTGACGTGTAGCTCTGCAGTGTCAATCAACTTACGAAGTGATAAGCTGTTGTCTGCTTGCACGTTATGTAACTCGAATAAGCTTTGTATATGGCGTTGAATAGATAAACGAATGTTCCCATATCTATCCTTAAGAAGATTCAGAGCAACTTCATAATTATCACTGGTCAAAGAAAGTGCTTGAATCAGGTTAAGTGCGTTGCCTTGAACTGCCAGACGCAAGTAGTGGAATTTTTGAATTGCTGAGATAGAAGTATTCTCATGTACTAAAGAATTAAACAATTCATAAAATGGCTCCCATTCTATGTCCTTACCAGTGAATTTGGGTATTTCTAATTTGGGTAATATAATGCGTGAAGAAGATGTAGAAGATGCTGCAGAAGTTTGATCTTCTTGTTTTTCTTTTAAAGTTAAATCCCTAATAAGCTGTTTAGCTTCAGAAAATCCCTGATAGTATAATTTTTCAACTTCCAACCTATCACTTTGCTGGTCCGGGTGCTGAGTTTCTATGCTGCATTGTATCTCATCATATTTCTCAAAGGCTTGTTCATAATTCTTAAGCCTCTGCAAAATTATGTCAAGATTACGCTATTGGGGTTCAAGCTCCGTTAAAAAAGTACGAAACCGTGTGAGCTTGCCCTTACAAGAGGCTCTGGCGTTGCTGAGTTTTTCATCAAGGTTAGGCATGTTAAAAGTTGTTTGTTACTCACGTCAATATTGTGACTTCGAGTACTGGAAGCCAGAGGATGACAGCTTGCCAGGTAGTAAGGTTTAGTCGGATGCGGAAGAAACCGGCTTAGCTTACGTTTCTCTCCTCCTCTGCTGAACATGCGCCTCAGGCTGAAACTTACAATTTGAATTAGTGTTGAAACACAATAAACAAAAATTGTTAATGTTTAATGTGAAATCCAAGATATGAAACTAGTAACATTCCCAGGGTGCAACAGATATGTTTCCCGGGTTTCGGCACCATAATTATGGTGGAGTTTGCCCCAGAAAACTTCAACTCATAGAGGGAGAACAGCAACAAGCATTAGCTTGGATTCAATATCATTAGGGTGAAGCAATAAGACTGAATTATGCGTTAATGTAAGGGGCTGAAGGATTTCACAATTAAACATAATAGGTAACAAATATGCAATGTATTATTATACTGTTTAAGTAAACAAAACATCAATTAATAACCACTGAAGAAAATACTTGAGCTTCTTATTAAAACGTTCATGGCAAAGATCAACTTTGTCTTCGTAAAATAGAAGAGGCAATAAAAATGTTCTATAAATGAGTGCTAAAAAACTTATCTTTTGGCGACACTTTAGTGGAGGGTATGTCCGGAGTGAATCATCCCTCAAGCGAAGAAATTTATACAAACACAGTCACGTATGAACACTTGTCTGTCCCAGTAGGCAACCCACTCCACACATTTGAGAGGTATCACTGCTGTTGTTGTGCACCGGAGAGATTGGAGTTTGTTTACAAACTTGTTTGGTCCTGGCTGATCATGGCGCGTAGCCACTACTGTTGACATTCCTTCCTTGTGCCTTTCCTCACTGCGAGATAGTGCACCATGAAGTTTATTATTATTAGTCGTAGATGATGACTCTCACTGCGGTACTTGAAAAGTCTTGGCGAGAATATTTGAAGTTTATTGGTCTCAGAGTGGTGACCAAAAAGCAGATTGTCACATGTTGACAGTAGAATGTTGGCCGTACAGTAAGCCCGAAGAATAGAGGTCCAGAGTGGCCCGTAGAGTCGTGGCCGAAGAATGGATGAAGAGTGGCACATCACCCAGAAGATGACTCGAGGTTTTATAGCGGCGAAACCCCGCCGAGGGAGGCAGCTGACCAAAAACACCGCTGCTATTGGTTGGCCAAGGAAATGACGTCACGAGCTCGTGGCGACAGCGGGCAAGCAGCAGACAGGCTCAGTGTAGTCGTTGTAGTGATGTGTTGCGGAAGCCTTAAACACTAGGAGAGTAACTATAATATCTATGAATTAGGTGATTAATAACAAGGTTATGCATATAGTTTAAGCAATTAATACATTTACAAGGAAATAATTATCATTCGGGGATCTCGGTAACAAGAAACAAATTTGACCGACAAATGGGCCAAGCTAAACATTGAAAGTATCACGAAAAGTGATCATCCAGGGTAAATTTGACGGCAAACGGTTGAGGGGACAGGCCCCGATAAGAGAGTCTGACTAATCTGCCAGTTGAGAAATTAATGCATACAGCAGAAAACCGCGGTGTACAGCAGGGTATTGTAAACAGAACTGCGTCAAGGGTCACGACGCTCGAAATCGAACTAAGACCAAGAAGAAGAAGAAGAACATACAAATAATGTAACTGCAATTAAATGTTATAAACAATTATGGAACGTATTAGTTATGTACTGCGCCCAAATTTATTTATGGCTAAGACCTTGATCCAGACAAGATGTGAACCGAGACCCGTAAATTCCAGAAATGACGAATTAAAATTATTTGGACAAGATACAATCGAAGATCTGGAGATTTTATACTTAGAATGAGTATATTATAATGTCAAGAAATAATTATTAACAATATGTAAGGCCGAAAGTGAAAGAACAAAATCTAGAAATAGTTAAAACAATTAATGTGGTAATTATTGGAACAAGGACAGGCCTACATCACTTGATACACGGATTGTACTTCTGGAGACGGGAGTGTGTCGTCGCGAAGGTAGGAGAGGCGACAGTACGAGGCAGCGCATGAGGAGAGGCGAGAGCTGCGTCACAATGCAAGAAAGTGGGGGACGTAGGAGCGGAGATCGTGGCATTAGGAAGAGAAGAGCTTGGATTCACTCTCTACACATATCAGGTCTGAGCAAGACCTAGGCTGGAAAGCCAGTATCTTTGAAACAGTGCATCGTATAGTAGGCACAGTATGCAACCAAGAAGGCAGTGTATTCACGGGGAATGTGCTCTTCCCGAGCAGACGAAGTTCGAGAGACGGACTTGTAACATTACAAAGTGAACGGCTTACGAGCAGAACTGAACTCATTTATTCAACACGCTCTGCGACAAGAAGACTGCACATTATAACGCAGCTAGCAGCAGTACAAACTGATTCATTTACAACGATATAACTGCTAACATTACTGCAGCCAACATTTGTCATTATAAAGCAGTATTCTACAAGAAGCATTTCAACCAGTTAAAATGCAAATTATAGAACGGCAAAGGGGAAGTCATTCACGTTTACTCTTTAATCAGATGATGACTTATTGCTAAGTGCATTATGAAGGGAAGCTGATATGCATCGAGCTAGAGCGAAATCCAGACATCGCAGCAGTACAACTACGCGACACTCTAAGATACTGGATGAAACTACACTACAATGGGAGATTTCACATCCATCTTGAAATACTCTTACAAACATTTTACAACGGAACGAGATTCTAAGAAGAGCTCCTGTCGAGATTTGCTGGAGTACAGCATGAAGATTTGGCCAGTTAAGGACAGCCAAACGGACGGAGAGAAGCCTGAGTGCTCGTGGAGAGGTCATCGTCCTGGCCACTGAACCAGTTCCGCTGGTGACATCACAGATAACTCCAGCACATATTGTCGAGTCAGCTGTGTTTGAAGGACTCTACAAACTAAGCTGTCCGATCAAAAGAGATTGATCGAGAACAGAATTAACATAGATATAAATGCTGCTATTGTAAATGCTGTCACGGACATGAAGGAGTAGGTCCTGACAGCAACAACAAAAATCGAAGTCTAAAATTCATGATCAATTTTCTAATGGGGTAAAAGCCATAGATTTAAGCACCAATTTAAATGTAAATCGTGTCCGTGAAGATTTATCTAAGCGGATAGACGAATTGCAAACACCAAGCGTTTCCACTCTCACAGACATAGTCAATAAGGCAGATTTAGCTAAACCGAGCGAACTTGATAATATTAAAAAGACTGTCGATGATATTAACACAGAACTTGCTAAAGTTAGGTCTAGGCAGGAGAAGGAGGCTGATGAATTAGGGCAGCAATTAAAGACGCTGACGATAGGAGATTCGACATTTTTCACGACGCTAAGAACAGAAGTCAGGGAAGACTTAAGAAAGGACTTAGCTAAATTCTTCCAAGAAAGAGATGAAAAGCTAAAGGAAGAGCTTAAAGGACTAGAAGCTAAGACGGATAGATACGAAGAAGATAAGGAGAGCGTTGATAGCCAACAGCAACACTATAGGCCAAACTTAAACTCTGGGAGAGAACAATTTCAGCAGGATACAGAGGATTTCGGAGGTTCCTTTGAACCGTATCAGTAGTGGGTTTTGGACAGTTCTGGCCCCGCCTACGGCTTTCCACCTGCAAGATATCTCTCGAACGCATGGTCGGATTTTAACGAATGAGGTGTCATTGAACTCGGGCTGACACCCCCTTTCCAATGGACAACTTATTTCCACCCCCAAAATAAAACCTACCCCTACTACGGGGGTGAAATTGTAATTTTTAGAAAATCTCACTTTTCAAGTGCAACATGTGGGAGTTTGAATGTTAATATGAAATTAAACGTTGTTCCACACAAGATACATGTGTACGGTGGATAGCCAATATGAATTAACATGCTTGTTTTTTGTTTTTACGCATGCCCACTGAACCGTTTTTATCAGGTTCATTATTTTTTGTCATGTTATTATTATTATTATTATTATTATTATTATTATTATTACAGTGAAACCCCTCAAATCCGAACCCCAGATTTTCGAAATCCCGGGTAATCCGAACGAGTTATTTTCGACAATTTCAAGTTTGGAAAAAAAAGAGAGAAACTTATTTTAGTGATAAACCAATTATATATTCTACAATATAACGTTATTTTAAATAATTCGTTGAAAAATGAACAAAGAAGTACAGTTAGCATACCTAACAAAGTGTAAATGTGCCTACATACTTTTCTCGTCCAGGATTGAAAAACGGAAAAGTTGGTTATTGTAATCCCTTTGCAAAAACAAATGAAATGACAATAGAAAAACACAAAGTATCACTTAATCTTTCACTTGAAATCAGTTATCTTCAATTGTCGAAGCGACGAAAACATTCCGCGGTGGCAATCGTGCGCCAGCGTCGCATGAACACGACATCGTTTGGCGTGACTACTGCGTGTTGTTCTACGAAGTGCAATGCGATGTCAAGAGCAGATGCCGCTTCAGTATAAGTCACATTGTCTGTCGAAGTTTCTTCTTCCTCACTGTCGCTACCTCAACGTACAGTCCTATACCGTAATGAGGGCTGGTTATTATGTTATGGATATTTTCGGCTAATCCGAACAAATTGAAATCCGAACAGGCTACAGCCCCAATTAGCTCGGATTTCAGGGGTTTTACTGTTTTATTATTATTATTATTATCATCATTTCCTTCATGTCGCATTATTGTGACATACGTTTCTCTGTCACTCCTACTGCGTTCAAACTTAGTAATTCTGCGTAGACGTTTCACCAGATGGTGAAACTTTTCACCCCTACTAACACAATTTTACCATTGGTTGAAGCACTACTTGTTGTCAGGCTTTGCCTTCGCCATTGGACCCCCTCCATCCATGTATACGGAGAGGGGATGTTTGTCGTATCTACGACTTATTTTTCTCAGGCGCGTTACTGCGTTCTTTAAGAGAAGGCTTCTTCCTTCAAATTTCGTCCGGCATGTAAGACGGACGTGTGTGCACGTGTCGGGCTTTTGCCCGCACCCAGAAAGCAACTAAATGTAAGTACGATTCAGTCATTGAATTTATCTAACTTGAGGTCATTTTAAATTTCTGTTTCTCCTTATTTTTTCATTTTGTGTCTCCTTTGATTCACTTATAATTTTCCTTTCTTATGATGATGTGAATTCGATCCATGAACCCAAGTCCCTTCGCCTTTGTTTACGTTACTTTAGCGAAGTCTCTGTGTTTATTTGTCTTCCCTCCCTTTCATGTAATCGTTTTTATTTTTACGTCAATCTCTCAGGTCTGAAATATCCGCTATTTTTCTACGAGGCTTAATTATGCTCTGTATTGCGTCACCATCTGGTTCGGTGTTCTTTTGAGACGACCTCCGTTGGATTGTCGCATCAGAGCCTTGTTTTTGTGGATGGAATCAGCGAAGTTACGGAGCTGAGTCTTACGTCTTCAGCTTGATCCTCCCTCTGTTTTATTGAAATGTATGTAAGCGATGGTCATTGTACTAATCACTGTCCATGCGCCACATTACTTTCTTTGTTTCATCGTATGTCGTTGTGATTCGGCATTTCTACCTCTGCGTAAGCCTACATCTTCCTACGAAGCATATTTCTTAGCTGATTGATTTTTTTCTTTTATTTCCTGTCCCGGTAATGTCAAGTAATTTAATGTAATTTTCATTTCGTTTATTTTTATGTGTTAATTTTGTGTTACTTCCTCTGACTTCGTTATATTACGTAACTCAGTGTCATCCCCCACCCCCCGTTTCCCTACATACGCATTCCACCACTCCCCACCCTTTCACCCCCTACCCCATGATTTCACAACATCATGAGCGTCTTAGTTCTGTTTTTGGCGCTGGCATTCTAGTCCAGGTCATCCTCGTAAGTAGAGGTGTTCTCTTATTCGACTCGTCCATACTCTTTATCTTTTGGTTTTTGTATTTTAAATTTTGGTTATCGAGTCGCGCTTACGGTTTAGTTGCACATTGATTGTAAGTACATTTTAATTTATCTTGTTTCATCTTTGTTTGTGCTTAAGTTCATTTATACACTTTTCTCTTGATATTGTTTTTGTGTACCCCTTTCTTGGGTACCATCTTTAGTCATTAATTTTATTTTGTTTGTTATTAAGTGATTTTAATGCCTCTTCAAGTTTACATCTCTTTTTGTGTTTAGATTAATCCTTACTCTTATGCGCACCTGTTTTAGTTTACGTTAAATACATTAGTAAGTAGTTCACTTTGGCTTCGTCCTCTTTCATTTGTAATTTTAAGTTCCCTTATCTCTCGTTAGATTTCGTCGGTCTTGGCTTCGTACTGTAACGCAGTCATGACCTACACGCTTCTGGGTTCTTCGATCAATTAGATAAATTTAATTCCGCTTTTGATTTGATTTAAACAATTCATTCGTTTCCTTTTTTGGAAATCATCTTTCTTTCGATCCGGAATCTTGAGCCCAGCACGCATCGAAAGAGACATCCTTTCCCCCCTCCTTAGCGATCCTGTTTAAGTTGTTGTTTTTGCTTCCACTGTATTCCTCATACCTCTGCTATTTTGTTTAACGTAAAAGACCTAGCGGTGCACCACTCATAGCTTTTGTAAGAGGGCGGGTTTTTTAAAGAAGGCGGCTGTAGTGTAACCTAACCATACCCAACCCACGAGGGGTGATCAAAAAGTACTCCAAGCGGCGCTTGTCGATAGGCAAACCAATAATCAATGAGGACATGTAAGGCCTTGAGGCGATAACCCCTTTTGATTGACCCCTGTTGATTTGTCCCTTTGGACTGGTCCCTGTTGACGGGTCATTGCTGACGAGTCCCTGTGGACGGCTCCTTGTTGACGAGTCCCTGTGGACGGGTCCTTGTTGGCGGGTCTTTTTGACGGGTCCCTTTAGGCCAGTCCCTTTGGCCTGGTCCCTATGGACTAGCCCATGAATTTATTCAAATTATGTCAAAGGGCTTAACTACATTTGTGTGTTGAGCTGACGTTGTTCGCCAGCCCTCACTACTAAAATCTCATAACGATATGAAAGGAGAGTGACGAAATACATGTGAACACGTGCGAGATGACATTATTACCACCTCCCTTGTGAAAACTACATGTACGTTAACATGTCACATCCTGTTTTGGTTCGTACGTGAGAAAATGCAAGTTCATGTGTAATATGACCTAACACACAGGTGTTCACCTTGAACGTTAGCTGTGCACGTGCGCGATAAGAGCTAACAAGTTACATCCTGTTTTGAGTTTGGTGGGAAGTGAAGGGGAGGAGAGGGGGAGAGTCGGTGTAAGAGAGAACACAGGTGAAGAGAGAAAGAAATATGTATTGCTTATAATAATGCATGTGGAGCCGAGGGCTGTACACACATAGGGCTATAGGTTAAGTACAACATGAGTGAATAAATAAATACAATGTGCACAGGTTCACACAACATTTAGTTTATTAATCCATGAATTAAAGGCTGAGCTAAATCCAAACCATTTTATATATAGTTTATTTCCTTTTTGTTTCAACACTTTTTCCACAAGGTAATGATTTGGAAACGCTGTATTTTGGAGTTCTTGGAGATAAAACCTGCCTTTCATGGGTTGATGGTTGAGGTCCTCGAGTAAATAGGTGACTGGACTGTTCAGGTTGACTTGTCGAATTCGAAATAGTTCAGTCCCCCAATTTGACGTGTAGCCCTTGTTGAAGATAGACTTAAATTTGCTCACACGAACATAGTCCCCGATGTTAAGGCGATGACGTTTAGGGTCTGCTGTTTTATGGGGTTAAACAGTTTATCCAGTCGCGGAATATTTTTGGTTACAAGTCGTGGCTTAGTCCCAATGGTTCTGTGTTTGGTGTCATTGTAACGTGATACTACCTCAGGTAATAAGTCCAGACAGCGATATGAGCCTTGAGCGGTAAAGGCTTTCCACATATGGGTTTTCAATGTTCGGTTAAACCGCTCGACCACACTGGCTTTGAGATTGCTGTATGTGGTGTAATGGTGAATATCCTTAGATTTGAGAAAACTGGAGAAATCCTTGTTGAAAAATTCCTTTCCCTGATCGGTTTGTAACAACTGAGGTTGATGTTTGGATTGTTGAATAATATGTTAAAAGGCCTTAGTGACTTGCGGACCAGACTTTCGACTCATGGGTTGAACAAACGCCATTTTGGAATACACATCAATGACCGTCAACATATAGCGTACACCATCGTTAACACCAGCATAGGGAATCATTTCCACTAAATAGGCTTGCCAAAGTTCATCCACACCTTGTGAAATCACCTTAAGTCGTGGATAGTGACGTCTAGCTGGACGATGCAACTCATGAGCAATATCCACTTTAATGGGTGAAGGCTTAAACAATAATTCTGGCATTTCGAAGTTCTTCTTCAATTTCTAGAATTTCCCAATCGTGACCGGTATGACCAGCTTGACGTGAAGCATGCAACAGCTGTAGTCGCTGGACGAGCTTATTGGGATTGTGCCAGTAGGTAACATCCACAAGGGGTTTTAATGGTTTAAATGTCACTCCCGAAGCGGACACTTTACGACGACCACTTTGACTGGTGGGGAACATTTTTGCACTGATGGTTTTATATTTTTGAGACATATTGGCATTCACTTGTTGAGTGGGATCATACTGTCTTTTGTGGGCATGGGGATCCAATAAAATGGATTTATATTTGGCAAGGTCCTCTGGCGTATAATCATGGGAAGAGGGGGTCCGAGAAAATTAGCAGCTTCAAACAGTCCTGGTGTTAATTTATAATTGATCTTTTTAATTACAGCTTTAGTACGAGCAAATTTAATCGATGAATCCCCAATTTTAAAACTATCATCCTCATAGCGAACACCATGTGTGGTATCTGTGTTTCCAATAAATAAATCGGTGAAATAGGGTTCCAGTGTTGATCCATAATATTTTATTAAAATATTTTTCAGTTGAGCTTTATGTTGAGGGGTGGCCAAGAGCTGTGAAAACGGCGACGATCTGGAAGGGCAAGGTGTTTCGACCAT
Organism: Meconema thalassinum; assembly: GCA_946902985.2. Taxonomy (NCBI): domain Eukaryota; kingdom Metazoa; phylum Arthropoda; class Insecta; order Orthoptera; family Tettigoniidae; genus Meconema; species Meconema thalassinum. Next base: position 795,399,102 of record OX336388.2, on the reverse strand, counting down.
GGTCAAGAATTTATCTTTTCGTAAGAACTCTGCGAGGGGTGAGGTCTTTTTTTAGGTGTAAACACTTGTTCCTCGTCATCCACAACCTCGCTAACACTAGTTAAATCTTCCTGTTCCTCTTCCTCAGGGTCCTCGTGGTGCGCCTGTGTGGCTTTTGAAACGGTGGGTAGCGTTTCAGATGGCTTGAAAGAGGGTTTCAACATGGCTTTTAGCGGAGGTGCTAAATGTTGTTGAATAAACAAAGCATGATCCGCACGTGATCGTTTCAATTGACGGAACTTTTGGAGAATAGTATTTTTTGCTCTAATAATATGCTTTTTCAATTGACTCTCTGCTAACACCATGGTGTCTTGACAAATGACTTGAGAGGGAATAACACAGTGCCTTAAATAGCAATAAAATGATCAAACCCTAAGCGATACCGCCCTTGGTTGAGTTCAATTTGTTTGTCAATCACTAAACAGGCATGACGTTGAGTGTTCCAGCACTTAGCACACAATTCTGTAAACATTTGGAAGGTCATATCCGGATTCACATGTTCATTATAAATGTGACGACTGTTCCTCTCGTCCTGACGAAATAAAACAATGACATTGGCATTGTCACGAATCAACTGTTTGGACATTTTAGAATACGTTTGTCCAAGATAGAAGCAATCGATATGTTTGTGTCGACCAATGCTGAAATAGCTTTGAATGATGCCTTGTCGTTCAGTGTATACATCATCAAAAATCATGAGTGAATCAGGCTTTACCTCATCCGGTGAAATAACATTTTCTTACACGGAAAATGTGAAATAACCCATATTCTCATTTTGTAATCCAGACATGACTTGATCCAGAAACACGTAGAGGGGTTGGTAGAGAGATTTTGCAAAAATATAAATATTTTGAAAACGCAGACCATTGGGCGCTGTAATAAGCGTCAGTAAAAATTAGTTTTTCCACATCCCGAAGGCCCCACAATGATGCAGCGAATGGAAGATGGAAACAGTGTACCATGGCGTTGTTCACGTGATGTGGGACAGAGATGGGAAACCATGTCCCCCACGGGGAATGACTCTTGCTGCTCAATAATCTTCATTTCAACTAAGACTTAGAGAGGCTAGCAAGCTGTCTACATACACGTAACCGAACCTTGTCATAGAAACAGTAGACTTGTACTACAGGTTGACGATGGATGTCTTTGGACGTGCATTGATGGCCAAAGCTAGGTCTGTTCCCATACATGATCCTAAGCCAGACAGATCCTGCTAATAAACACTATGTGGATAGGTCTGTAGTACCACGCACAAAACAGGGAGATTATAACTTTAAGGGAAAGCGGTTAACCCATGTGAAACATCCTCAAGTGTCTACAGACGTTACTACAAAAAAGTATGTGGATAACAAGGTGCATGAGTTATATAACAAAGTGCCTCAGCTTACTGTGGATGGCTATACAGCTAATCATCACCGCATTATTCACGTGGAAGACCCGCAAGAAGATGATGATGTCTGCACCAAACGCTACCTCACCTACCAAATGAAAAGCCTTTATAAATTTATTCAATCTATATTTTTAGTGTATCTGACTAATGAAAAACCTGTGAATGATAGGAACCATTTACCGCTATTCCATGATCAGCACCTGACCTATGTGCTTGCTTCGGGTTTAAACTACTATCGATTACACTATGATGGAACCATTCACATGAAATACGCGATGCCTGACGAAAACCATTTACATGTAGAGATAAACGGTCATAGGATGTTGGTCCATAACCATGAAATGGTCAATGCAGGTGACGAATTATCCTTTCACCTCATGTTGACATGGGATGAAAAGCAAGCTGGAAAAACTATAAACGATTTCCCGCTTTATGTGGAATTGGAATATACAGCCATGAAATAACAATCTGACGTTAGTTATGACTTAAAAATTCTTGTGAAAGGTTGTTGGTCATCATCATGGTGAAACAAAGATATGTGGTAAGAAATAATAAAAAGACTAAAAATAAGACCCTCTCATTGGCAAAGCATGGGCTTAAGGCATTCGTGGACAAGCCCTCGCAAAAGAAAAAAAAGAAAAAATAATGTGTTGACCATAAGGAAAGTTCTTCGAGCGGCCCAGAGACATGTTATTCCAAAATGTCAGCGACAGGGTTCAAAACAAGGGCGAGTGATTCCCGTCCCCAAACGAGCTGGATTTTTACCTGCATTATTCGCTGGTCTGGCTGCTCTGGGTTCACTTTTGGGTGGTGCCAGTGCGGTGGCAAATCTATTAAAGCCGCGCAGCAGGGCAAGCAAAAACTAAAAGAAAGTCAGCGACACAATGAAACGATGGAAGCCATTGCTATGGGGGCTAGAAATGCTAATTTGAAGCCAGCCTTTTATCAACATGGATTTGGACTTTCACCATTTCGAAATAATAAAAAAAACCTTTAACCTCAGCCATAGCAAGATATGCCCTGACGCATCAACAAGTGGAAAGCTATGCTAAACAACTAAAGCTTTCTCATTTTCGAGGTGTGTTTATGCGAAACCAATTACCCCCGCGATCCTGGAAACAGGAATGTGCTGTTGTCAATTTGGATGATCACCAAGGACCAGGAACACATTATGTAGCTTATGTCAAAGAGGGATCCAACGTATGGTACTTTGACAGTTTTGGGAACTTGCCCCCGCCCATGGAATTAGTGACCTATTTTGGAAACAGGATCAAGATATATTATAATGTGAAACGTAAGCAGACATTTAACAGCCAACAGTGTGGACGTTTGTGTTTAATTTTTTTATGTAAGACGCAGCATAAGCAAAAATGTCAACAGTATGTCAGCGGAAATTAAGACGTTTACACTGCATGGACGCGGACCTGAAGTCAGCCTAGACTTTTACCCGCCTATTGAATTGAATGAAAGACCTTAAGGTTTAGGACTTGTTTCACTTGAAACGTACAATCGAATATACAACATACGTGAAAATGTCAACAACAAGTTTTACTATGATGATTGTGTGCTCACCCTGAACTTTGGTGGATACACGATAGATGACATTTATGAAGACATTTATGTGGTGTTGATCAAAGAATATGGTTTAAAGTCATTTATCGATGGAACGCACAATTTGAACTTGTAGGAAATACCAACACTCATCGCTGCAGTATTTTTTCTACATTCAAAATTGACTTTAAAACACACCCCGATTCCTTTGGTACATTACTAGGATTTAAACCACGCGTGTTGGAGCCCAACGAAAAACATGAATCAGACCATGAAGAGAAATTCATTGAGGACCATCACGTGTCGGTGACGTGTAATATTATTAGCCAAGTGTACACCAATCAAGAACCATCACAATCGCTTTATGACTTTGTGGTGTTTGAAGCCATATTTTCAGTGTTGCCTTAGTAAACAAGAGTTTAATGCTTTTCAGTCGGTCAACACGAATGTACCCAAAAGAGATGGGTTATACCCTAATCCTGAAATAAATTACATGAGATTAATAAAACACTAGGATGACCAGTTTCGATCGTCAAGCGATCATCATCAGATCCATTACACTTAGGCTACAAAATCTATGTTTGAAATACAGGTGAAAATATTTACAATATGTACAATTATTTAGTTGCAGTCTTGGTACTGCAACTGTCAGTGTATGCTAAATGCAGTATATATGTTAGGTGAAATGCTAAATGGTGATAGCTATCCGGTGATTGTACTTTAGAGAGATTATATGGTTGTAAACTATGGTTAAACTATAATTTTTTTAGGCTAACTACTTATCTGATTGTCTTCCGTACTACAGCTACTCGCAGTTTTCGTGCTCACTGGAATTCACTGTGCGGTCGACTGCGGTGGTTATCTTAACGACTGGTTTTTCCCTGCCTTCTCCCCCCTGCCCCTACGTGCTGTGGGGAGTGATAGCGATGTGTTTATGTGAGGTGTTGCCAACCTAGATAAGATGTATGTTATTGAATGAGGTGGGTCTACAACTATTAAAGACCGTGGATTAGCCCTCGCCACGCGTGGAGCATAACCCATTCGAACTAAGCGTTGACGGTCTTATGAGGACGTCCCGGCACCTTTAATACTGCCGCAAATATGGGCCTTGGTTTATTGTAGAAGAAAAGTACATCGTACACCTGATCCAGATAACATTTACCTATTAAAACCCCCTAATTTCCCCCCTTTTTTTATCTAGCTTGGCTGTGTCGCTAAATTGTGTTTTGTTTCCGACAGGGTGTGTTTTAGTAGCGTGAAGAGGGGTGAGCTCTCCATGAACGTGTGTTCATTTAGATTGTTGGGATTGTTTCGTTTGGCTAGGTGTATCTCGATTGCTTCCTTTATCTCAAGAGCTCTGCCTTTCGATTCGTGATGGATTATTTTAAGGTCCGACTCTATGTTGGTAAAGCTGTGCCCTGCGTCACACATATGTTCGCACACGGCTGAATGTGTTCCGTATCTTATCGCATTCCTATGTTCATTATAACGTGTGTCTACTCGCCTTCCACTCTGCCCGATGTAATTAGCTTGACAATCGGTGTCTTGGCACGTTATAGAATATACCCCTGGCCTTGAATACGGGTCACGTTTATTTAGATTACTATTTAGGAGGTGCCTAGCGGTTGTGTTTTTCGTCGTACTTTTCTTCTACAATAAACCAAGGCCCATATTCGCGGCAGTATTAAAGGTGCCGGGACGTCCTCATAAGACCGTCAACGCTTAGTTGGCGAGGGCTAATCCACGGTCTTTAATAGTTGTAGACCCACCTCATTCAATAACATACATCTTATCTAGGTTGGCAACACCTCACATAAACACATCGCTATCACTCCCCACAGCACGTAGGGGCAGGGGGGAGAAGGCAGGGAAAAACCAGTCGTTAAGATAACCACCGCAGTTGACCGCACAGTGAGTTCCAGTGAGCACGAAAACTGCGAGTAGCTGTAGTACGGAAGACAATCAGATAAGTAGTTAGCCTAAAAAAAATATAGTTTAACCATAGTTTACAACCATACAATCTCTCTAAAGTACAATCTCCGGATAGCTATCACCATTTAGCATTTCACCTAACATATATACTGCATTTGGCATACACTGACAGTTGCAGTACCAAGACTGCAACTAAATAATTGTACATATTGTAAATATTTTCACCTGTATTTCAAACATAGATTTTGTAGCCTAAGTGTAATGGATCTGATGATGATCGCTTGACGATCGAAACTGGTCATCCTAGTGTTTTATTAATCTCATGTAATTTAATTCAGGATTAGGGTATAACCCATCTCTTTTGGGTACATTCGTGTTGACCGACTGAAAAGCACTAAACTCTTCTTTATGACTTTATTGTAACATCGCCCAATGGCTATATTATTCGTGAAAACCCTCCAGTGGTGCTTTTTCATTCTGTGGTTGTTGATGGTATTAGTATTATAACATTAAGACTGATCAATAGAGATCAACATCTCATTGATCTAGATTCTACCACACCAGTGACTTACAAGTTGGTGCTAAAGCCACTATGAAGTTTGTGTATAAAGCAACAACACCGTCTAGGAATGGTGTTTGTTGTTTGCCACGTGAATACACGTTAACATCTAAGGACAAGCAGATTTTACAGCATTTGGGTTACCACGTCAACCCCCAAGATGAATTCTATCCTAGAGGTAGCAAACCACATCGAGGAGCAACCAGGAGTGGTAAGAATTGATCTCCATTCCTATCAAGCTCAAACACCTGGACTCAATAACAATGATGAAATTCAATTTGTTATCAACAACCAAGATATTTACACCCTACCGCATGAAAGTGTCATTCAGATTGAAGGTTGGCTCACCAAAGCCGATGGCTCTACACCTACCACATCCAAATTAGCCAACCATGCTTTTGCCTGTCTGTTTTCTGAGGTACGGTATGTCATTAACGATATCATAGTGGATAGCACTCGAAATGTGGGTATTTCCGGTGTCATGAAACTATATCCCTCTTATAGTGATGAAGTAGGTAAAACACTTTGCATGGCGGGTTGGTGCCCTGACTCGACCAATGACTGGATGGTACACACGGATGGCACCTTTACTGGATTTTTACCTCTTAAACTGATTTTAGGCTTTGCCGAAGATCACCAGCGAATTGTGGTGAATGCAAGGCAAGTGCTTTATTTGGTGAGAGACAGGAGTGATAATAATGCACCCAAGGGAGCCGACAATGCCCCCATAGATTCAAAAATTCAACTACAACGCTTGCTATGGAAAGTGCCTCATGTGACCCTTAATGATAGGAAAAAAACTGGACATACTCAAAATGGTAAAGAGAGATATGCCTCTACCCATGGAATTTAGAAGCTGGGCACTCCATGAATACCCGCTATTGCCCACCACCAACACACACAGTTGGTCTGTAAAAACAGCCCGCTATACAGAGAGACCTCTCTACATGATCGTGGGTTTTCAAACAAATCGCAAGTATCAACAAACCAAAGATGCCACGCAATTTGATCACCTGCAATTAAGAAATTCACGTCTTTTCCTCAACGGTGCTGTGTTTCCCTATGAAGAACAGGATTTAGATTTTTTCAAAAAATTTGGCCCCCTGTACGACTTGTTTTCTAAATTTCGATGGCCGTATTATCAAAAAGAGAATTGCCCCATGTTGTCACCCCAAGCTTTTAAGACAAGGGCACCGCTGATTGTCTTTGACTGTTCCTACTTGGAAGAGTCTGTCAAGCCATCCCATATTGACATTCGACTAGATTTTGGAACTCATGGTATTGCTCCAGCCAATACAACGGCCTACTGTTTGATCATTCATCGCAAACAAGTCAACTATTATCCACTGTCCAACCAAGTGACGAGTGAATAAATAACAGGTCAACCTACGTCAAGCCGCTCAGTCATGTCTTGCTTTAAAGCATCAAGAGACGACACACCCCTGAATTTAAAATCTGAGGAACAACGTCTCAAGACCTTTTTGACGTGGCCGGTGCCTTTCATAAACCCTCAAGCCTTGGCGGCCGCTGGATTCTATTATTTAAAAACAAGAGATGAAGTGCAATGTGCCTTTTGTCCCATCATCATAGACCAATGGGAAGAAAGTGATGAACCCATGAAAGAACATCAGCGCTGGTCACCCGCCTGCCCCTACCTGTGCAGAATGGATGTGAGTAATATACCATGTCATTCAAGTTACCCCTCACTCGCACCTCTGAGTGATGAAAAATGTTATGATACATGTGGACTTTATGGTGTCAACGGTGCTTCAGTGAGCAGCTAACAGTCAAAAACACCCAGTTTAGAGACATTGGGATATCATCGGTGTTATGGACGCTATAAACATAAAAGACTTTTTTGTTGTATGAGTTGGTACCACCCCTATCCTTGAATGACAAAAGAATGTAAAACTTGGTATGCTAATAAAATAATGTAATACAAAATTGGTTGTTGTTGTTATATTATTATTTCTTATGCCCCCTGTCATACCCTAACCTCAATAGTGACTAGTCAGTGATTTTTTATTTTTTTACTAGAATGGAATGTAAGTAAATGTCATGGGTACACCTTACTGGACGATAGTCAGTCTGTGGTCAGTTGGACTTGATCCAGACAAGAGTGAACATGTTGCGTACACTAATTGTTGACTGTCAAGGGTTTAAAATTGGAGATAACAAATTTATATTTAAAAAAGTGGCCATCATCGATTGTTCCACTTTTTGGATATCGCAAGCTACCCATTTGGTGTTTAAACCACCCTATGCGTTTGATTTGTTGTGTGATAAAGACCGTCAACAAACCCAGTGGATTGAAACTCATATGCAACTAGACTGGAAGCAAGGAACCATTTCATATAAGCACCTGGACATGGTCATGAAAGCCCACTTGTCTTCTGCCCATGTGGTATTTGTGAAAGGTAGTGAAAAATGTCAATGGCTACAACCATTTTTGGCGTCTTACTGTCAATGTATCGATTTAATGGACTTGGGCTGTCCATCGCTGCAAACACTCATGGACCGCTGGCCCTGTGCAACATTACCCATAAAGCCTTGGCACAGGTGTTGCAATTGTTTCATTGGCTAACCACCAATGCCTGCTGTGAGTTGTTAAATAAAATTAAAGCTCTAGGTTTACCTGTGAATGACACCAGTGAGATTTCTACAAGCGACGTGTAAACATCTACATTATACCATGGAGAAAGGGGATGCTACCGATAAAGCGATTGGAAAGTTCTTTGTGTGTAAAAAGAAACTAGACAGTTTTACCAAAGAAGAATTATTGGCTCTTCCAAAATCGTTCATTTATTATGTGGCAGCAAATGCAGTGAAAGAAATCTGGCAACATGTACCAAAATCATGGACTCAAGACCCTGTGTTAAGTGAATTGCAACCATGTACAGATTATGATCACCATAAGCAAGTGGCCATGGCAAAAATACCCTTTATGCGACAGTGTGTTACTTGCCAACTGGTTAAACTCTATCACGGTCCTCATTCCACGGGTGAAATGGCGAGAAAAAAGCAACAACAACATCGTCTACAGAGGAAGAGGAGGAAAATCAAACGATATGTCAAACTTGTACTGGTCATGGCGTCATTGACAAAGTCATTCAATACTTACCTTTTGAAATCCATCTTCCTTGTTATCGTCTTCATGGTCCTGGAACAAAGCTGAATCAACGTTTGCGACGTGGTGATATACCTATTAATCCTTTGGATCAAGCATGTAAAGAACATGACCTTTCTTATCGCCATAGACATCCTACATTAAGACGTGTGTCGGATAAAGTATTGTTGAAAAAAGCTAAACAACGTTTGACATCCTGTGATGCCTCAGTGGGAGTAAGGTTGGCGGCCCTCATTGTAATTAGTGCAATAAAAGGAAAGTTAATGATGAGTGGACATGGACATTGAAAAGGATTGAGGAATTGGTATTTTCTTTGTATTCTATTTTGTAAAGCCCTATTTGTTGTGAAATAAAAAACAAGGTTTATCAGATCACAATGTCTTTTAATTTTTAAAATTGTGATAACCATTTCTTTATTTTTTTCACACATGGATATTTACAATTTCCACTTTACATTTTTACATTACCCTTGTTCAGTTTTACATTTTGTACATTTAAAAAAAATTAACCATTTTTTCACACATGGATATTTACAATTTTCACTTAACATTTTTTACATTGCCTTGTTCAGTTTTCACATTTTATACATTTTTTTAAATTATTTGTTTAACCATAATATGAAAAGCAAATTTTAAAAGTAAAGTGTGTTATTTTAAACTATAACTACAGTAGCCTAACATTATACATTCTACAAACAGTTTTACAAATATATCACAATATAAACACACACTACAAATGATATAATATGGTGAACATTAGACTTAAGTAAAGTAATAGTCGTCAATGCGATGGTTTCCCCAAGCAAGAGTATCAAATGTGTTGGGTATAATGAATCGTTTGTTGTCTTCATTACTTAAAGCAACCTTGTTCAGCAAATTTCTATGTAGCTGATGATTTTTACTTCTAAATACACACATTTTCTTATATAATATAGGTGGGTTACTGACTATACAGTTCTTATAATCATTTATGTCTAACTCTTTACTAACAACGTTCTTTTTCACTCCTTTTAATTTTTAGCCTACTTTTCACATTTTGCAAAAATGAGGAAAAAGTAGTCTTATGAGATCGATCCGGGAAAAAGTGTGTCTGTCTGTCTGACTGTCCTTTTGTCTGTCTGTCTGTCTGGCTGTGTGAGTGTCCCCCCCCCCCTATCAACTCCTAAAGAGCTGGAGCAATCGAAATAAAATTTGGTAGGAGTAAAGATCTATACCTGAATATCTCACGCCCATATTTGAAAATGATGTCAGTGCTACCAACTGCTGAAAAATCGCAATTGAAATTTGAGCTCCATGTTGGATATCTTGGAAGGTATGAATGGGAGCTATTTCAAAATCGGCACACATATAGATAATAATATTGCAGTTTAATTTCCAGAAGGCCATACATGGCAGTGTTGCCAAAATGATTATAAGCCTACTGATAAGTCCAATATTTAAAGGCATATAACTTCTACACTATCAATTGGAATTCAACCAAATTGCGTATGTTGTATGTGTACATAACCAGATATGACTGAACGTATTCTTATAAACCACCAGTGCTGCCAACTGTTAAAAAATGCTCTTAATTTCTTTTATCCAAATACCAATATATATGAGAAAGTATGCAAGCCAACAGCTTTAACTATGCACACGTATAGTACATGACATTCTATATTAATTTGGAGTAACTTATATACTTCAGTGCTACCAACATGATTCTAAGCCTGCTGAGAGGTCCAACTTTAAATACATGTAACTTCCATACTATCATTTGGATTTCAACCAAATTTCGTATGTGCTAAGTGTACCATAACAGCTATGACTATGCGTATTCTTAAGAGCAACCAGGGCTGCCAACTGTTAATAAATGCTGTCTCTATTTTTGTTACCCTAATATCAATATATCAGAAAGAATGCAAGCCAATAGCTCTAAACTTTGCACACGTATAGTACCTGGCATTCTAGATTACTTTGGAGTAACTAATATACGTCAGTGCTGCCAACATGATTATAAGCCTGCTGATAGGTCCAATTTTAAAATGCATGTAACTTCTATACTAACTAATGGATTTCATTCAAAATTGGCACAACAATAGATCATATTATTTCAGATTATTTCTGAGCAATACATGCATGACACTGTTGCCAACATGATTTTACGCGCGCTGTTAGATCCAATGTTTAACTGCATGTAACGTCCATGCTATTCATTGGACTCCAACCAAATTTTGTATTCTGAGCCTTAAGAGATGGAACTAAGAATATATTCAGTCACCAGGGCTGCCAACTGTAGTCCTCTATTAGGCTACATTATGCCAGGTATACAGTATTTCGAACTAATTAGAAATTTCGATATTACCAACTTAATTTCGTCATTATTCTAGATAGATCCATATCGATTAATCATTGGCATGAATCTTAAATTTTAAGAAAAGTTAGGCTCTTTAGTTCGTCACGGAACTTCTTGTTTATTACTACATCATCAATCGTCATATAGCTGTGTGATTTAGAATTTGTGCCTACAAAGGTGTCTATAACAACACCAGCACATTCATCCTAAAATTTTCCTAGAACCTTTTTGCTTACTAGAGGTAAATGGTAGATATTATCCTTGGGATAGTCACTTGTATCAAACCTGTTTAGCTCAGTTTTGATATCCTCATAAAAATCATCAGTTTTAAATTCATAAATAAAAGAATCTGTATCTGTATAGAGTAATTTTGCATTATCATGATAGTTTCTCTTAACATAATCACAGTGAAATTCATACATAAGTGTTTTTGACAATTCCAGAATGGCGTTACCCACATATATGGGTTTGTTGTAGGCTACTTTAAGACGATTCATTTGTATTACAACTAAATCCTCATGAATAATTGAACAGCTATGGAAGTTAGGCTTCCTTATTAAGTTGTTCGCCCATACCTTTGACCTTGATTCTCCCTCTTTGTTATCAGCTTTACATCAACTCGCTTATCAACATTCTCCATATTCTTTCCAAAAACACTATTATTCATAAGTTTGTACAAATCGTTTTCAAAAGCATTTGTAGATTGTGTTCTTAAATTATTGTTCAGATCAATATATGGTTTGAGCCATGCTGACTGATGAAATTGTAATACGCGATGAATTTTAGTTAGTTTTAATCCATGCTGTAGACACTGTTTTAAGTTTTGATAATGTATTACATATTTACATTTATCATTTACATTAGCAATTAACATTTTTGTTCGTGATGTTATGTACGGGGATTTCATATTCTCAGGACAAAATGGTAGATCATTATGATCATAATGTAACTCTTTAGGGTACTCGAGATTTACCTCTAAAATATATCCTTTTTCATCGTTACCATTTAATGTGTTAACATGGAAAACATCAATTTCAGGTTGTGTTAGCCAGCGAAAATCTTTTAGTGGTAGATACTGACTCATAGCCCAACCATATTGGTTATTTGCATCGAGGTAGACAATATACTATGACTCTTCGCAAGGGTTGTAGCTGGGCATGTATTTATTGTTTGCTTTAGAATATCGCCCACTACATTGGCTTAATCCACCTTGAATTGAAGATTTTATAAAATTGATCATATCTACATCAGTCATCAATTCTAAATTTACTTTTGTTTTTTTCAACATTGAACTAAAACTTAACCCAGGAGCAGTGAAATACTGACAAGGATCAAGGTCATAAGTTTTCATACAAACATTCCGAAACTATTCAAAAACATCTGCTAATAACAACACATCTGTCTTCAAATATATGTCTGAAAATTCACCTAAAGTTTGAATGTCAAACTGTGTCCATACACGTTGTGCATGTAAATATTCCTGATCACTGATATGACTTGTGTTTAAGGAACTGTAAAATGCATCTTTCGGTGGTAAAGAACACTCCTCAAGACGTTCCACACAGTTAATATATTCATAAAGGAATATACCCTTTTGACGGATCAAATTAAAATCATCTTCTTTAGGAAAGACACGTTGAATTTCACGAAACTGGTCTGATTTTAAATTACTAGCAAGCTTATCAAGACTACTCGGCATAAATCGGAATGAATCTAAAAATCGCAGTTTTATCTTTTTTTGGCACCAGTTTTGATGTATTTTGTGAACTAAATGTATTGTTCCTTATTATTTGCAATCACATCAATTTTCACATCTGAAGCTCCAAATTCTTTAACGATAAAGTGGTTATCGTATTTGCTACCGTTATGTAGAATAACTGGAATGAATTTACTTACTCTATACTTTAAATTACATTCTTAGTGAGCAGCACCACGATATTTCCCTGTTAAATGGTCATGATCGCGAACCCTATCTGTGTATAAACATTCACCACATATAAAACAATTCGTTTCAGTTTCAAAACGCATTTGCTGTGATGATGTTAGTGGCTCCATTGGAATAATAGTATTTAAAATAGAGGATATACGGATTGCATCTTTTTCAAGTCTTTCCATAAAAACTTGAGGTGCATCAAGTCCTCTATAGAGCTCAAACTTATTTAAAGTCATCATAACTACATTTAATATAATATGCAAAGCTAAAATGTTCATGAATGTGAGTGGTGTTGGTAAAAGTTTGGGTTGGATTCGATGAACATGTATTAAATGGTTTCAGCAAAGCTTCAAAGTCAGCATATATAAGAAATGGTACTCGAATATGCTTCTCAAAGTTCTTAAATTTCAGAATGTTATTTCCAGGAGTAGGAACATGATTACAACCCCATTTTTGATGTTGAGTTAGTTGTTCCTCTTTTCTAAAATATAGCAAACAGCCATCACACAACCACTTTTTCCCATCACGTTTTGTTATCTGACTGCCAACAAGTCTACATAATTGTTTTATCCAACAATAGTGGGCATTTTCACCTTTAGTTATGTATAATAAATTTACATGAACATCCCTTTTTTCCATGGTATAATATAGAGGACCTACTATACTCTTGTTTTCAATTCCATAAACATTAATACTTACATTGTTTAGCTCTTCAAAACGCTTAATGTCTTTAATCGCCATAGGAAATTCCATTTCTTTTAAATCAAAAACTGAGGAATAGTGAGGATAAGATGATGTTCTCTCTACATGCCCCACTGCTGGATGGAGAGCTGAGGTTACAGCCCACGCAAAACATGCATGGTCACTATTCATAACGTTTACACAAGCATGCTTACGTTTGATCCATGCTGGTAAATCAATGTATGATGATGCTCGAAGGGGGTTATATTTATTCATTTTGGTTTCTAAATAAAGTACTTCAATCAACGCCCAGCCTGACTCACTTTCCTGGAACTCTTCACTCTTCACAATGATAGTACTTGAAATATTTTGGTGTGTATCACTAATATTAGTTGATTCACTAACAAGCATGTTTTTGTATTAAAAGATTTGATATCCGTAATTTCTCCTTCGCTCCCAGTATTTACATACAGTCCAAAAAGTTCAAAATTCATTTTAATTGTTTTATGCTCTACTAAAACATTATCTGCCAAGCCAATAACACTGGGTCGTACATTTTTTTTTAATGATTCGATACTTTGAGTTTTTCTTTACTATAAAGTCTATAACTAGCAATTCGACTTTTAAACGCACTGCCAATTTTCTGAATATTTCCAGAATTCTTTTCATGACAAGCATTATTTTTATGATTAATACTGCGCAAATGTCCCTGCATCAATGAAGAAGGTATATCAATTTGCTTACATTACAATGTGTTATTGGAGGTTCACCATTTTTCATTCTTTTTTGCACAACTATTTTCACAATCTTGAGGACGTTTACGCTTTTGAGCAACACATTGGATTAAATGTTCCGTGCTAGTTGATGGTTTCGCAGTTTTTAATTCCTGGTGTTCTCCGTGCACTTCAACCATGTGGGATTGATATCGCTTTACAGCAGAAAAACCAAGATCACAAACTGAACACGAAAAAGGTGCTGAACTAACATGTTTTAAACGTAAATGCTGTGTAAGATTATCCTGTCTGTTAAATGTGGTAGTACAATGACTACATGCAAACATTTTAAGATTATGTTTTGTACTTGCATGATGTTGAAGGCTGTCAGGTCTTGAAAACTGATTTTTACAATCAGTACCCTTGAACATGATGGTCACTTTCCAAATTACCTATAAAAGAAAGAAATCATAAATGTTAATAAAAAATAAAACAAAGTAAAATATAAATAGTTAAATTACATTCCAGTCAATGGTCATAGCAGGGTATTTAAATCGATCATCTGTGAACTCCTAGTAAGTCTATTTTCTTGTAGTACTAACTGGGGGTTACTATATAACACTGTCACTGACACCTAGCGGTGTACATTGGAACTTGATAGAGTGTTAATCAAATCTAACCTACAAATTTAGCTTCACACGATTGTCAGGTAGTTTCAACTTTGGTTATCAAGTATGGCACTGTCACTGACACCTTGTAGTGAACGTTGAAACTTAAAAGAACGTTAATCAAATCTCACCTACAAAATTAGCTTTACACACCATTGTCAAGTTGTTCCAAGTTTGGTTAGCAGATATGTCACTGTCACTGACACCTAGCGGTAAACGTTCGGATTTAATAGAGCGTTAAACACACATTTCACTTGATTTCTTGTTTTAAATAATAGAAACCAGCGGTTGTCAGTTAAGTGAGCTAAGTGTGACGTCATAGCCAGTCTTAAAGCAAGTCTGAACGTGTAGAACATGTCACGTGATAGAAACCAGCGGCCGCCAGTTAAGTGAGCTAAGTGTGCCGTCATAGCCAGGCTTAAAGCAAGTCTAAACTCGTAAAACATGTCACGTGATAGAAATCGGTGGTCGCCAGTTAAGTGAGCTATGTGTGACGTCATAGCCAGTCT
The DNA here is from genome assembly GCA_946902985.2 of Meconema thalassinum. NCBI lineage: Eukaryota > Metazoa > Arthropoda > Insecta > Orthoptera > Tettigoniidae > Meconema > Meconema thalassinum. The sequence continues at coordinate 795,383,666 of OX336388.2, read as the reverse complement.
TCAAGCAAGTCTAAACTTGTAAAACATGTCACGTGATAGAAACCAGCGGTCGCCAGTTAAGTGAGTTAGGTGTGACGTCATAGCCAGTCTTAAAGCAAGTCTAAACTTGTAAAACATGTCACGTGATAGAAACCAGCGGTCGCCAGTTAAGTGAGTTAGGTGTGACGTCATAGCCAGTCTTAAAGCAAGTCTAAACTTGTAAAACATGTCACGTGATAGAAACCAGCGGTCGCCAGTTAAGTGAGCTACGTGTGACGTCATAGCCAGTCTTAAAGCAACTCTAAACTTGTAAAACATGTCAGGTTACAAGGTTAAGTTAGGTTATGTTAGGTGAACTGAGGTTAAGTCTTTAAATATTCCCACTGACACTGACACCTAGCAAAGAACATTCGGAATTAATAGAACGGTAATCAAAATCTAACCCTCAAATTTAGCTTCACACACCATGGTCAAGTAGTTCCAACTTTCACTGCCAAATATACCACTGTCACTGACATCTAGTGGTGAACATTGGAAAATATCGCTCTAGCTGTTTAAAAGTTATTAGAGGGGGTACTTACCTCTAATAATGTATCTACCGCCGCCACTGACTGAACTTGGTACTGGAATCTGCTAACCCACAGGTACGCCAATTATCTGTAAACAAAAAATATCAATAAATACATTCCAATCAAAAACTTCAACATCAATTACCAATAAAATACTACAATCCATTAATAATAAGTACTTACCTTGCAAAATAATTTAATGTTTTCCCACCAAAAAGTCTTTTTGCAACTGTTGAGCAATAACTGTTCACTCGTAGCGAGTAATAAAGACAGACAGTAGGGAATTATATGACACCTCCCTTATATAGGCTGTGATTGCTTGTGTCAGCAGTTTTGCAGATCATTGCAATTCCTTTCCTGTACACCTGTCAGTCCAAAGTGCACTAGGAACACCTGTGCGGTATCAGATTACTGCTGACTTTGCATGATCATCACCAATTGTCTTGATGAACACCTGCGGTTTTAAATTACTGCAGCGTTAGTCATAGCAACAGAACTGCGCGCTCTCTGCCATGTCAGCAACATGACACCGGAAGGAACACCTGTGTAATATCAAATGACTGCTAACTTTGCATTATCCATTGTCAATATGAACACCTGCGGTTTCAAATTACTGCAGCGTTAGTCATAGCAACAGAACTGTGCGCTCTCTGCCATGTCACCAATATGGCACAGGAAATAACAAGTCGACTTACTGCACGTACAATCTCCTCATTTTTAACATCTTAAGAACGTGCATTATTTTCTTTCAACTACAAATGATACATCCATCCACCAAGTTATGTCCCTTGGCCTGTCCTCAAATTGCATGTGCCCCGTGTACTAGGGTGTGTTCATTAACCCTAGCACTAGAACATATTCATCCACCAAGTTTTGCACTTAGCCCTTGGCATGTCGTCTAGCCACCAAGTTTTACACTTGTACAAACCAAACAGAATGTGACTTGTTTCACAAGGGAGGCGGTAATAATGTCATCTCGCATGTGTTCACATGTATTTCGTCACTCTCCTTTCATATCGTTATGAGATTGTAGTAGTGAGGGCTGGCGAACAACGTCAGCTCAACACACAAATGTAGTTAAGCCCTTTGACATAATTTGAATAAATTCATGGGCTAGTCCATAGGGGCCAGGCCAAAGGGACTGGTCCAAAGGGACCCGTCAAAAAGACCCGTCAACAAGGACCCGTCCACAGGGACTCGTCAACAAGGACCCGTCAACAAGGGCTCGTCAACAAGGACCCGTCAACAAGGACTCGTCCACAAGGACCTGTCAACAATGACCCGTCAACAATGACCCGTCCACAGGGACTCGTCAACAAGGACCCGCCCACAGGGACTCGTCAACAAAGAGCCGTCCACAGGGACTCGTCAGCAATGACCCGTCAACAGGGACCAGTCCAAAGGGACAAATCAACAGGGGTCAATCAAAAGGGGTTATCGCCTCAAGGCCCTACATGTCCTCATTGATTATTGGTTTGCCTATCGACAAGCGCCGCTTGGAATAATTTTTGATCACCCCTCGAGGGTTGGGTTAGGTTAGGTTACACCACAGCCGCCATCTTTAAAAAACCCGCCCTCTTACAAAAGCTATGAGTGGGCATGCGTAAAAACAAAAAACAAGCATGTTAATTCATTTTGGCTATCCACCGTACACATGTATCTTGTGTGGAACAACGTTTAATTTCATATTAGCATTCAAACTCCCACATGTTGCACTTCAAAAGCGAGATTTTCTAAAAAATTACATTTTCACCCCCCTAGTAGGGGTAGCTTTTATTTTTGGGATGGAAATAAGTTGTCGATTGGAAAAGGGGTATCAGCCCGAGTTCAATGACACCTCATTCGTTAAAATCTGACCATGCGTTCGAGAGATATCGCGCCGCCGCCATCTTGTAGGTGGAAAGCCGTAGGTGGGGCCAGAACTGTCCAAAACCCACTACTTATATCAAGGCAGGTCAAACCCTAACATCATTGTTATTAAAGGAAATGCTGAGAAGCCCAACAAGTTTAGTGGTGTTGGTAACATCACTGCCGTAGAGTTTTTGAGGGACATGCGGTCATACTTGGAGGACAACAGAATACCTCGCGAACGCCACATGAGGGTGGTTGGGAAGTATTTGGACTCGGAAGCATTAGTATGGCATCGTGCTTTCCGATACACTTACCACACGTTCGAAGAATTCGCTGTAGCTCTACAAAAACGTTTCTGGAGCAAGGAATTACAGCAGGATATTCGCGCTGAAATATACTCGAAGAAGTACGCATACTCAGTTCCAACCAAGTCCGCAAGCTTCTTTACGAATCAATTAGCCCGCTTGCAGTATCTCCAACCCCCTTTAGCAGAAGGAGATCTTGTACATGCGATATCATGTCAGTTACCTACTGAGGTCAGGAGACATCTGATATCAGCAGACGTCCAAACACTGGAAGGAATGGCGGAAATCTTGAGGAGATTGGACCACACCTCAAATGTGTCCAATAAGTCTAGTGGTAATCAGAATTCCAGATCCCGAAACCAGGAGCATCGCGAAGTACACGCCGTTCATGTTGACCAGACGCAACAAACGGAAGGGAGTAAGAATGGCGGAGGTCCTACGATAAATAGTTATTACGGACAGAACCGTCATCAACCGGAGTATCGGAGACCTAGAGAAGGGAGGCCATTTCAAAACCTACGCTGGAATGATGCCCATCGCAGAAGCAGTTATCACCAGAAAAATACGGATTATAGACGGGACGGTTACTACAACAGGGACAACCGTACAAGCAATTATGGGTACAGAAGATACCAGAATTGGAGGTCGAACAATAATAACTATTCCAGGCCACAGCAGCACCAACAGCAGCAAGAGAATCGTGGATGGCGAAACGATGACAACGTAAGGAAGTATTACGATGACCGGGAGAGAGAGAGTCAAGAATACCGGAAGAACCTTAGAGAAAGGGATGAGAGAAACGCCAGAGAGAAGAATCAAGGGCAGCAGAACAGGAATCAAGAACCAAAGCCCGGAACATGCAGAGACCGGAGCTATGAAGACCCAGGAGGGAAGAAAGATAAAAAGAAATATTCGGAAAAGAATTAAAAGGAAAAAACATCACCAAACGTAGACGAAGAAAACGCCACCGAGGGAATAAAAGAAGAAGAAAGAACGGGCCCTGAATAGGACGAAGAGAGTAAAATAGACATGTAGAAAACCGTTCAAAGTAACCAGAGTCTACGGGAACAATTGTTACTTAATAGCGAGGATTGAGGATGATAGACCCATAGGAAAGTTCAATCACTCGAAACTGAAGCGATTCTATCCAAAGATCCGCCAAGAAAATAAATTCAGTCACAAGAAATAAGGAAACATTGTTATTAATGAAGGTACAGGCTATACTTAACTTTAATTGACAAAGGGGAATTGCGCCCAAATTTATTTATGGCTAAGACCTTGATCCAGACAAGATGAGAACCGAGACCCGCAAATTTCAGAAATGACGAATTAAAATTACTTGGACAAGATAAAATCGAAGATCTGGAGATTTTGTATTAAGAATGAGTCTTCTTCTTCTCCTTCGCGAATGGGTCACTTAGAACCACGCGGAATCAACATTTTCTGAGCTTTCCTCCTTGCCCAACGATTCTTCATTTTCACTGATTGCTGTAATTTCTGTTCCTCCGACCAGGTACGTCGCTGTGGTTTATTCTCATCTTCCTCAAATCCCCTTGTGTGAACAATTTTCCGGATCATATTTCTATCTTGTAAATTTGGTGAACCCAATTCATTAAGGTCTTTCTCTACTTGTTTATACCATTTTGGTCTTGTGCGTTTGATTTGCAGAAATTTGTGGATTCGATAAGTGAGTCTGGTAGGATTCATTCTTTCCAAATGGCTTAGAAACTGAATTCGTCGCAATCTCATTGCATCAGTTAATTTAGAAACTCTTTTATAAATTTCAGAGTTGGGTTTGGGGTAGTGTATGCTATTTACAATTCTGGGCCCTAAGATTTTCCTCATGATTTTCCTTTCTTTAATCTCTAATTTTTCCTTTAAGGTCTTACGATGTAAACTGAGCGTTTCTGAAGCATATAGAGCTTCAGGTTTCATCACTGTACAGTAATGACGAATTTTGTTGTATATTATAATGTCAAGAAATTATTATTAACAATATGTAAAGCCGAAAGTGAAAGAACAAAATCTAGAAATAGTTAAAACAATTAATGTGGTAATTATTGGAACAAGGACAGGCCTACATCACTTGATACACGGATTGTACTTCTGGAGACGGGAGTGTGTCGTCACGAAGGTAGGAGAGGCGACAGTACGAGGCAGCGCATGAGGAGAGGCGAGAGCTGCGTCACGATGCAAGAAAGTGGGGGGCGCAGGAGCGGAGATCGTGGCATTAGGAAGAGAAGAGCTTGGATTCACTCTCTACACATATCAGGTCTGAGCAAGACCAAGGCTGGAAAGCCAGTATCTTTGAAACAGTGCATCGTATAGTAGGCACAATGTGCGACCAGAAGACAGTGTATTCACGGGGACTGTGATCTTCCCGAGCAGACAAAGTTCGAGAGACGGACTTGTAACATTACAAAGTGAACGGCTTACGAGCAGAACTGAGCTCATTTATTCAACACGCTCTACGACAAGAAGACTGCACATTATAACGCAGCTAGCAGCAGTACAAACTGATTCATTTACAACGATATAACTGCTAACATTACTGCAGCCAACATTTGTCATTATAAAGCAGTATTCTACAAGAAGCATTTATCACATTTCAACCAGTTAAAATGCAAATTATAGAACGGCAAAGGGGAAGTCATTCACGTTTGCTCTTTAATCAGATGATGACTTATTGCTAAGTGCATTATGAAGGGAAGCTGATATGCATCGAGCTAGAGTGAAATCCAGACATCGCAGCAGTACAACTACGCGACACTAAGATACTGAATGAAACTACCCTACAATGGGAGATTTCACATCCATCTTGAAATACTCTTACTAACATTTTACAACGAAACGAGATTCTAAGAAGAGCTCCTGTCGAGATTTGCTGGAGTACAGCATGAAGATTTTGCCACTTAAGCTGAAGGACAGCCAACGGACGGAGAGAAGCCTGAGTGCTCGTGGAGAGGTCATCGTCCTGGCCACTGACCCAGTTCCGCTGGTGACATCACAGATAGCTCCAGCACATATTGTCGAGTCAGCTGTGTTTGAAGGACTCGAGCTAAGCTTTGCTTGTCAAAGCCAATCCATCCAGAATTTTCGTCGTTCAACAAAGGTAGCTGAAGCGTTGTATTACATAACCATGTTTGTAGCGTAAGATTTTCTGTGTTTTATTCAGCGATTCACCAACATACTTTATTATTTATTAACTTTTGTGTAGATCATTTAAATCCGATTTATTGCCATTTTTAGCCTACTTTCGATTTTTGCAAAAAATGAAAGTAGACTTATGAGATCAACACAGGGCGAAAAAAAATAGTGTGTCTGTGTGTGTGTGTGTGTGTGTGTGTGTGCGTGAGAGAGAGAGAGAGAGAGAGAGAGAGAAAGAGTGTGTGTACTCTGAATGACTGTTCCCCCCCTATCAATTCGAACACAGTGAACGCGAATTGAACGAAATTTGGTACAAAGGTAGCACTAGCAAAGGACACCTCAGTGTCATGTTTTATATCGCCGCCATCTTGACGGAAACGTAATGGCGGCCACACAAATGTTCAAAGCTTAAATCAAATTACGACTAACCTAATCATCCGATCTCTACCAAATTTTGCAACAACATACCTTTATGGGGGGAGCATCCTTTGAGCAAATTAATAGGTCATTAGCCTAATAGTTTGCGGATGGCGGCCACCTTTGTGTCAAAATCGATTCCCCCAATTAATTCAAACACGGTGAAACCGAATGGAACGAAATTTGGTAGAGAGGTAGCACTAGCAAAGGACACCTCAGTGTCAAGTTTTATATCGCCGCCATCTTGACAGAAACGTAATGGCGGCCACACAAATGTTCAAAGCTTAAATCAAATTACGACTAACATAATCATCCGATCTCTACCAAATATTGCAACAACATACTTTTATGGAGGGAGCATCCTTTGACCAATATAATAGGTCATTAACCTAATAGTTTGCGGATGGCGGCCATCTTTGTGTCAAAATCGAATCCCCCTATTAATTCAAACACGGTGAAACCGAATGGAACGAAATTTGGTACAGAGGTAGCACTAGTAAAGGACACCTCAGTGTCATGTTTTATATCGCCGCTATCTTGACGGAAACGTAATGGCGGCCACACAAATGTTCAAAGCTTAAATCAAATTACGATTAATCTAATCATCCTATCTCTACCAAATTTTGCAACAACATACCTTTATGGAGGGAGCATCCTTTGACCAAACTAAAAGGTCATTAGCCTAATATTTTGCGGATGGCGGCCATCTTTGTGTGAAAATCGATTCCCCCTATCAATTCGAACACGGTGAAACCGAATGGAACGAAATTTGGTACAGAGGTAGCACTAGCAAAGGGCACCTCAGTGTCATGTTTTATATCACCGCCATCTTGGCGGAAAAGTAATCGCGGCCACCCAAATGTTAAAAGCTAAAATGTAATTACGACCAACCTAATAATCTAGTCTCTACCACATTTTGCAACAACATATCTTTATGTGGGAAGCATATTCTGACCAAACTACAAGATCATCAGCCCAATAGTTTGCAGATGGTAGCCAAGTATGTGTGAAAATCGATTCCCCCTATCAATTCAAACACGGTGAAACCGAATTGAACGAAAATTGGTACAGAGGTAGCACTAGCAAAGGGCTCCTCAGTGTCATGTTTTATATCACCGCCATCTTGACTGAAACGGAATGACGGCCACCCAAATGTTAAAACCTTAAATCAAATTACGACCATCCTTATAATTTGATCTCTACCAGATTTTGCAACAACATGCCTTTTTGTGGAAAGCATCTTATGACTGACTACAAGGTCATCAGCCCAATAGTTTTCAAATAGCGGCCATGTATGTGTGCAAATCCATTCCCCATATCAATTCAAACACGGTGAAACCGAATTGAATGAAATTTTTTACAGAGTTAGCACTAGCAAAGGGTACCTCATATGCATGTTTAATATCCCTATAGCACGTTGTATTTCAACAAGCTACTACAACTGTAACTGTTCTACTCGGGTCGTTGTTATTTAGCATAAGAGGGAGATGAATCATTATTATATTCCATTTATTTTTTATCTTCACCCACATTTATCACCAAAGAATCTCCTTACAACGACTAGCTTCAGAAAAACCTTTTCTTACCTCCCTCCTTATAAGCAACTTACTACATTTTTTTCACTTCCCATTAAATCTCACCAAGAACAATAATCTACACAGAAAAACACAACAGATACTCCCTAATAACTAAATCTTGCAGTATGGACTCCTAAAATAATAACCAAAGATATATAAAAACAAAACAGCATCGTAAATGGAAATATAAAATACATAGAGATTTTAAAATATAAGCATGGCCTCCCCTACCTCACTACTGAATTATATCAAGGCAGCCATGTTATAACCCCAAACTTTTTCTAAGAGACTAGTGACTCAAAGAACATTGTAACCATATGCTACAATATGCCCCCTAATGTGATTCTCATGTGAGAAACACATGGAGATCACATTCATAAAATAACATAAATACATAAAACGTAATATACATCAAGCATACACTAAAAACACACAGAGTACAACAAATTATAGATTATGAACATCACATAACGTTGTATCACTCTCCTCAGATGAAGCAACCAAAACTATATCATAAAGTTCGTCAAACACTCCTCCTCCATCAGAAATTCGGACAGCATCATAATCAGAAGGAACGGCAGAAACGCAATCATCTTCGTTCTCCCCTTTCTCCTCCTGCCTCCACACCAGCTTCGTCATCTTCTACGATGCCTCCTGCCTCCCCATCTCCTGTATTCCAAACCTCTCTTTTTCTTCTTCCTTTAGTCTGTCTCCTCTGATTCAGTATCATCATATTTTCCTTTCTTTTTCTTCTCTTGGTCTGTCTCCTCTGATTCAGTATCATCATATTTTCCTTTCTTTTTCTTCTCTTGGTCTGTCTCCCCTGATTCAGTATCATCATATTTTCCTTTCTTTTTCTTCTTTTGGTCTGTCTCCTCTGATTTAATATCATTTTTTCCTTTCTTCTTCTTCTTTCTTTGGTCTGTCTCCTCTGATTCAGTATCATATTTTCCTTTCTTTTTCTTCTTTTGGTCTGTCTCATACGATTCAACAATTCTCTTTTCTTCGTTTTACATCTCATCCTTTTCATCCCCATCTTCCTTCTCCGACGCTTCTTCACTTTATCTTTATCCAGTATGCTGTCTTCTCCATGACCTTCTCTTGCACTTTTACCCTCATCTTTAGCCTCTTTTTCCTGACTGCTACTGTCCTACTCATGACCAATCTCATCTGCTTCTCCTTTCTCGTCTTCAGTTTCTTCCATCTCACCTCCTCCGTTATCCGTCTCTCCTTTCTTTTCTACCTTGCCCTCTATCTCATCTTCTTCCTTGTCCTCAGTTTTATCCTCCTCCACCATTTGACCTTGTTCTTCTTCACCTTGTTCACTCTCTTGTCCGTCTTTCATTCCTTCTTCTCTGTTATCTGTTGCTCCTTTCCCTTCTACCTTGCCCTCTATCTCATCTTCTTCCTTGTCCTCAGTTTTATCCTCCTCCATTTGACCTTGTTCTCTCTCTTGTCCGTCTTTCATTTCTTCTTCTCGCCCCCCACCTCGTTGATACTTTTCTTGCTTCTTGTTCCCTTCTTCATTTAGTTTTCTATAATTTCCTTCTATTTCAGAAACTGCAGCATCACATATTTGGCGCCATAATGTAACTGTTCTACTCGGGGCGTTGTTATTTAGCATAAGAGGGAGATGAATCATTATTATATTCCATTTATTTTATATCTTCACCCACACTTATCACCAAAGAATCTCCTTACAACGACTAGCTTCAGAAAAACCTTTTCCAACTTCCCTCCTTATAAGTTATAAGCAACTTAATACATTTTTTTTCACTTCCCATTAAATCTCACCAAGAACAATAATCTCCACAGAAAAACACAACAGATACTCACTAATAACTAAATCTTTCAGTATGGACTCCTAAAATAATAACCAAAGATATATAAAAACAAAACAGCATCATAAATGGAAATATAAAATACATAGAGATTTTAAAATATAAGCATGGCCTCCCCTACCTCACTACTGAATTATATCAAGGAAGCCATGTTATAACCCCAAACTTTTTCTAAGAGACTAGTGACTCAAAGAACATTGTAACCATATGTTACACAACCAACATTCAATTATACTCCTTGAAAAGGACAAAGAGTTATTACAATACCCATGCATTTAGGAGAAAGTAGGCTATATGTTCTTTACTGAACATCTTGTTTCATTGCAAATTTCAGTCACTTTGACATTTTATTAGCGAATAATCATTTTTCACTTTTAAGATAGTAAATTGTAAAATCATTTAATTAGCTTGAAATATGCGTGACGTTATTTAAATCTGTTTTATGGGATGTGGAATGCTTTGATAAGTCTAGATACAGTAAGTTAAGTAAGTTCTCATTTTCTCGAAAGTACAGGGATAATCGAAAGCTTAAGATGTTGATTCGAGCTTCGAACCTTGTTACAAGCTTACTGCATGCAATAAATGTTTTATTACACGACAAATTGATTCTTAATAAAAGAAAGACTTTATGAACAATAAATCAAATTAAACAATAAAAGTCACTATGTATCTGAGAAAGCAGATAGTTACTTGAAACTATACTGCATGCCATGAAATGGAATAAATTACATTTCCACTTTATATAATGTTCAGAGAACGTTAACATGTGTAAATTAAAAATTATTAGAACATTAATAAGTCTAAATAATTTTGGAATAAATAATTTCATGAAGGAAACCAGGAAACTTTATTGATAAGAATATGTATTTAAATAACGAAATGTAATGACAGGACGACTTTTTTTTATAAGTCAACCGAAGTCAGTAAATTAAGTTAAATGGACTAAACTGAATAATTTTCAGATGTTGAATTGACAGGAAGATAGGATATGTTCGTAATTTTATTAAATATGAATTCTTGCAGACTAGTCAATTAAAAGTTACAGCATTGTTAAAACGAAGTTAATACGTGGAATAAAGTTGATAAAACCTAGACACAGGATGTTTAAAAAAAACCTGTACAGAAGTAGTGGAAGTTTTGAATTTTGATAGCACGAGGAAATGAGTGTATACGGATAGGGGAAGTTTTGTAGAAGTTGTTTCTTGAAAAATATTCACATTAGAAGTGATTATGAAATAGAGATACTGATTTTCCTTGCATTATAGAGAAAATGCATTGAAATGGTTTAAAGATTTGAAATTCCGTGCAAGTAGTTGATGTCAATGAAATTACGTAGTTGTTAAAGGACGAGGCATAGTATAAATGTTTTCCAGTTGTATTCACAGAGAGTGTGAAAGTAATAAATGGCATCGAGGCGAGTTCTGTACAGCATGTTCGAAAAGTATAGTAATTATTGGTGTCATTTTTGAAACAGAAGTGTGGAATGAGGAATTAATGCCATGCACTTCAAATATCCAAAATTTATAACCTAACTGACAGTCTTGCAATGAATTTCATGCTTATTGGAGTTATTCCCAGATTTGGATAAATATATTTTGAGTAGTGTTTAACTTAACCATTCGACACATATGCTCGTCTTTGCTATGACGAAGTAGAAATTACTTTAACCCTATAAAAGTGTGGTGATGGTTAAAAAGGAGTAATGGAGACTCACACATTAAAATCATGATAGAAAGTAAACTTAAATAATTTCGTGGAAGACGGAATGATTTGTGCAGACCACAAACTTTGTACATTTGTATATAAAACTTATAATTAATATTTAATCTTTGATATTTTCAATAATACTAATTCTAGATTTGGAACTTCGGTTCAGTACATGAAACGCTTTGTATATAATAGGGTAATGTCTGAAGTAACGTCGTTTCATACTTTTGATTATTCTTTTTTAGTGAAGGTTCAGAGGAACTTCACTAGTGTTTGAAATTTACTTGTATTTTTCCTGATTGTTAAGGTGCAAGTTTATGCACAAATTTTTATTTATGGGGAGAATAAGGGCTCGAGTCGAGTGCCGAATTCTCCAAAAACAATATTTCAAGACATCGTGAGTTGTCACAGTTATTTTTTGTGTTTAATTTTCTTGCAGTGTCAAATGGGACACTAATTCAAATTTAAGTTAGGGACATTCTTGTATCGTCCTTGGTGAATAAACCGCTAACACTTTTTAGTTTGCTAGTAAATTTTATCTTAACTGACTGCTTGCTCATTTTATAATCGCCATAAATGGTACTAATGGTCAGTTATAGGCGCCCACTATAGATTAGACTTTAACACTCCTCGAGATCGGAGTTTCTCGATTGCTAGTAAATGTAAATAATAGTAGAAATTTGTAACTGGACTAGTAGTACTATTTAATATACGGTACCTACTCTGTATGATCCACGAAATCCCAATTTTTACTTAGCAGGCAGCGGTAAGTTATTTTGAGCTGGGTATCTATGTGCCTGCAATCCTTTACATCTCAGCGGATATATGTGTTGATTGGAGAATCGAGCGCACTACTACCGTACCTTATTCTTATTATATGTTGTTCTCTTTGATACGGAGAGGCTATCCTAAACTTTAACTAAGTTTTATTGTGTACTTTCGGACACCATCTCCTATACCCCTAACATTTGTCTGGCAGGCATCTATGTTGCGTTTCTCATCTGTCGCTTACCTATCCCATATTCATCTGCTAACATTATGCATAGACATCTTTATTGACGCATTTCACCATTTTCTTTTATACAAAATAAACTATATTTACAAAGTAGTATAAAAACACACAATATATACACTCTGAACCATACAACTTTTCTAAAGCATGGGTCAACAGATATGTTTAAACAATAGTGATTCAGAAAAGTAAAATTTAACAATGCTCGAAATTGAAGGCAGAGAAAAGGATTCTATGGAACAAACACGATTCAAACTAACAACATTTGAACGAAAAAATTACACCAAAACTGACAAACAAAGGGCAGCCAGTACAGACAGGATGAAGAAATGTTGGGAGCAGAAGAAGATGCTGAAACGTCGAATCTCTATTTAACCTATTAGACTTCAATGTATATGGGCTGATTAAAGTGCTCTAATGTGGGCGTAAACTATTAAAAAAATCTATACGGTATTGACCCCGTTAGAGATTAGCATCATTCTGTCAATGGGACCATAATGACCATAATTAGTGGGATGCCTGCCAGACATCGTATTTGCGCATCGAACGTGGACACACATAAATATTACCTTCATTAACGGCCGAAGGAACCTGATGCGCTGACCACGCGTCACTCTGTAATCTGCAGACTAACTGGCCGGGCAGCGTTCGCTTGGTAGGCCTAGACCCATTCATGGGATGTAGTGCCACTTTTTTTATATTATTGTTAATATTATAACAAGCACCTATATTAATAGCAGAGAAGTTGAGAGCCCTCAAATTACAGAAAGAACATAGAAAATGTACTCGTACCACCCAAAATGTTCAACCATCGTATATTCCTTCGCATGCAGACAATCAACCACAAAACACGCCAGCAAGAAAGAGAATTTCAGAAGGCAGAAAGAAAGGAAGAAGAAACAAATTAATTAAATATATGGTCGACTTATATGGCCGGCATAAGCATCTTCAGAATGAATGAAAGAAAGAAATACATGCAAAATGTACGGGTGCCACCCAAAATGATCAAAAGTCGTATATTCCTTCCAAATAAATAGATAGTGAACTAATATCCAGCTCTCACGGCTGGCCTAAGAATCTTCAGCGGTGCCTAACAACTCGAAAAGCCACTCTGAAGAAAATAAATTAATTAAATAATTAATACGGTGGTTACGAAATAACGCATAACGCTATCTATAATGTAACACTTCACTTCATGTAGACTGCTGGTTATGTCTGACCATGAATGCATCCAGTTGATGACACTGTACTATGGGCTCTGTACGATACTGTTATAAAAGTCTCACTAAATAGGAATACGTCTCAGCTGGCGAGCTGGCTATGTTTGGCCAAATGAGCCTTGAGACGACTGCGGAGAACGAAGTTCTCACTGCAATGCGCACAGGAATAAACATCGCTCGAGCTGTGAATCTTCACGTGCCTTGCAAAGTTGGATTTGTTCTTGAAGGCTTTGTCACAATGGATGCAAGTGCATAGCCCCTTCATTGAATGCACGGCTCGATGCCGCATTAGCTCTAATGGGCGATTTAAGGACTTGTGAACAATCATATGACGCTTTAGATCTGCAGACCGAATGAACATCTTCCCGCACTCATGGCACATGTGAGCCTTATATCCCTTGTGTGTTAGTTCGTGCTGTCTTAGATTGGTTGCAATTTTGAAGGACTTATCACACTCGCCACACGCAAATTTTCTTTCTGCAGTGTGAATTAGCATGTGTTTCTTCAAGTTATAATTTCTAGTGAAGGCACTGGCACACACAGGGCAGATATGATTTTTCTTTCCCGTATGCAATAACACCATGTGTTTTTTTAATCCAAGCGTTGCTGTGAAGGTCTTCAAACACACCGGGCACTGCAGACTTTCAGGTTCTTGTTTGACCTTTTTGTGCCCGAGCATGTGTTTCTGAAGCCAGTCCGATTGCATGAATCCTCTCTTGCACTCCGGACAACAGTAAGGCTTTTTGCCTGGGTGAACCGATAGCACATGTAGGTGTAGCGCTAATACTGATGGTTCGGTTATTTTCATGTCGCAGTACGGACACGCATGAAGTATTTGGAATGCTTCTCCGACATCGTTCCTTTCCCTAAAAGTAAATGATATTAATGTTAGAAGCCAGATATGAAGTTAACAAGAAAATTAAGAAAACATTCAGACAAAAATCCCAAACAATGCAATAACATCAGCAACCAAACATTAAAAGATCTCAAAAACAAAATAACACCGAACAATCTAATCGTTACGAAGTCTGACAAGGGTAACACAATGGTGTTTATGCAAAAAAATGAATACATCATAAAAACTGAAGACTTCTTTGACAACCCTAATTTTACCATCCTCGATAAAGATCCAACGACAGCTTCGCAAAGGAAACTTACACAACAACTTAAAAACACTTTGTTAATAATAGATGAGAAACAATCCAATAGGTTGACAAACATGAATCCCAGCATGCCCACACTCAGAGCACTACCCAAAATTCACAAGAACGGAGCACCTATTAGACAGTCAACTTCAGGAACAGCCCAGTCTATAAACTAGCACAATTCGTTCAACGTTTTTTAAACGTACATTACTGTTTCAAGGCCAACTGTCCAATCATAAATACGTTACACTTCTGTGAACGTGCTAAAAATCTAAACATAGACAATAAACACAGCATGTCAACAGTAGATATCAAGGACATGTTCACCAATATTCCAATAAACAAAACAATAGAGATAATCAGAGACAACCTACTAAACAATAGCAATCTATCAAAATTGGAAATCGAGGAGTTCATTAAAATTGTAAGTTTCACGCTGGACAACAATTATTTCATTTTCAACAATAAAATGTGCAAACAAAAATAAGGTTTGGCAATGGGGTCACCAGCCTCAGGCATTCTAGCGAACATATACTTAGACCATTTAGAACACAGCAAAATAATAGACAAAATTCAAGGCATCCAATTCTGGGTAAGATATGTAGATGACGCTTTTGTTATACTAGACAAAGATGTCATAGATGAAAACACATTATTAGAGAAATTGAATTATATAGATAGCAACACAAAATTCACGGCAGAATCGGAAATTAACAATTCCATAAACTATTTAGATCTAACTATAAGGAAAAAACAACATAGATTAAGTCATGAAATATACAGAAAGCCAACTCAAACTGACACAGTCATTAAAAAGGACTCAAATCATCCGGAAGGCCATAAAAGGGCAGCTTTCATCAGCTTCGTGAACAGGGCAATCAACCTACATTTAACAGAAGCTTATAAGCAAGAAATAGCTATAATACATCAAATAGCAGAAGCAAATGGATATGACAGATCTTTTGTAAAGAATATTATCAACAAAATCAACAACAAGCCTAAATCCAAGTTAACAAGGGAAAACAAGAAGAAGGAAATATATGCTGTTTTCACCTACACCAACAGGTTAACACACAACATAACCAGCTCTTTAAAGAAATACAATGTAAAGATCGCACTTAAAACCGATAATAATAATCATAAAAAGTTTTTCAATTCCAAACAGGTCAATAGTTATAACAGACACAGTAGATCAGGTATATACAGATTACATTGTGATAATTCTCAAGCAGACTATATAGGTCAAACAGGACGTAATTTCAGCATTCGTTATGCTGAGCATTTAAATGCGATTAAGCTTAGGAAGCTTTCGGCATTGGGAACACCTATGTTAGAGACTGGCCATAAATTCACTAACATTGAGAAAGATCTGGAAATTTTTCACTACGAGAATAAAGGATCCGTCATGGACATCCTGCAACAAATTGAGATAAACAAGGCTCAAAGAGTCAATCCGTCCCATAATTTAAACGAGATTAATTTCGAAGCAAATGTCCTGTACGACACTTTGAATGAGACAATTACAAGCAAAAGAAATTAAGCTAAACCGGCAGAGCATCTATCCAGAGACTCATAATCATGTATATTTGAGATTAACAGTAGCTAGCAACAGTAGTTATCACATATTTCCGAGTCCGCTACTGAACTTCAGCTGAGTCACGGACACGTGAAAAACAGGTCCCCACCCTTAGGCTTCCCCCACCTCGGGACAGGGCAGACACACACAACACAGCTCAACAGCAGTCAGTCCAGCACGAGGTTGCGCCAGTTCACATGTAGCTACGACCTCGCATGACTCGCGTCAGGAGGTGAGTGTGAGGTTACAGCTTACAGTAGATTCATGTTTTCTCACTTGTACATTTTGGACAGTCACTTCAATTTCTTTAACAGAGGCCGATAACCTAGATGTTAGGCCCCTTAAAACAACAATTATCATCATCATCATCATCATCATCATCAATTTCTTTGTATTTTCTCAGATTTGCTCGCTGTTCAAATGGGATAGCATCATATTAGGAGATAACTCATAACATTTTCAAAGGTAATATAATCAGACATGCAGGCATCACTCAAATGGGCTATGGTGTCATTTTACCACATAATTTCATTTCTTTTTTAGATGTCGCCAACCATCGTGCTGTTTTATTCAAGAAGATTTCCACACTCGAACCATTTTTAATTTCCGCTCCTCAACAAAATAACAGCATAAGACATTCGTCATCTCACCATACTCTGACGCAGCAAGAAATGCAATGTTTTAGAGAACGCATGTCAAAATTTGTACATGGAGGAACACAGGCATAGTTTCTTAACCTTTTAACAAATAAGAAGATTTTAAGTTATCAGGAGAATATTGGACCGATGGACGAAGTTTTATGTGTTTTAACCAATTGTAACGACACATCGTATTTTAACGTGTAGTATCAACGTTTAGTCTGTACTATGTTTTGGTCAGGGTTAATTTCATTGTATGTGATTGATAGTGTGCATCATACTTGCTTATGTCTAAATATCTATTTGGGCTGAAGAAGTACGGACGACTGTACGAAACATGTACCCAGTTGGATAAATAGATCATCAAAAACATTGTATTTAAAAGACGGAAATTATTAATAGTTTTGTTAGTGAATATATTCAATACAGACCTAAAATGGAGAATAATGCTCTAATGAAGCTGATGGTCTTTGACTGATAAAATGTCGCGTTGATATCTTTGTTGAAGTTGGATTACAGTAGGTGTTAATGTATGCATTGGTTTTTATATTATTGCTCATAAAAGATAATGCAATATGTTTAGTATTTAGTTAAGAATGTTGCTAGGACGTCCATCAGCACAACTATCAAAACCAACGCAAACATTAACACCTACTATAATCCAAGTTCAATATACTGTAGATATCAACACGACATTTTCTCAGCCGAAGACTTCATCCATAAAATATATACAATTTTCATTGAAGGAAAGAATAAATTCAATAAATTTCCAAACCATGCTCCCCTCTGCAAAGAGCTTTATTTCATCTTATGGAAAACCATCTCAAGATATTTAAAATAACAAATTTAATATATTTATATATTTTTACTATCGCCAGATATTTTGGTTATAAATATTTTTCAAAAAATTATTTTAGAGTATCATTAATTTAAAAACCCCATTGTTACAGATCTGATTTTTGAATGATTTTTTATGAAAAATTGTTATCAAAGAAAAGGAAAACCCAAGTTAAATATTGATTCAATTTAATAAACACTTATGGACTAGTGTGTGTACTTGTAAATGAGGAAGGATTTGTGTAGGAAGCTGTCCTTGATCCACGGTAGAGTGTGTTGTTTATTCCTTAGGGACTTTACGCATTCGTGGCCATGTAGCCCCGTGTGCTTGGGTGTGTGTAGAAGTTGTCTGTACTAGTGTGTGTACGTTTAAACGAGGAAGGATTTGGGTAGGAAGCTGTTGTTGTTTCATTTGAGAGGCTTGGACACCATGGTCATTTAGCCTTATGTAGTTGGGCGAGTGTTGAATTTTGTCTGATAACCTGTGTTATTGTGATGGCTGTATTAATGTGTGTAGCTATAATTCAGGTGAGGATTCAATCAAGCAACGTATAATATAGCAAGTTATATTTTTACAAGCTACTACAACCAACATTCAATTATACTCCTTGAAACTATATAACTATACCCATGCATTTAGGAGAAAGTAGGCTATATGTTCTTCACTGAACATCTTGGTGTTGTTATGAAATTTACCAGTACCATATTTATTTATTTCTGTGCGCTTGGCTTTACCTTAATCCGTTGAATAAGAGTTTGGACATAGCATTATTGGTTTAATCTTGAGAGTAACACTCAGTTAGCGGAGGGGAAAGCAGAATCGCACCGTACCACTACCAAGAGCAAGTCTACTATGAATCTGCTTTTCGCATACACAGCAAATTTGTTTAACGGAACATTTTTTTATACGATTACCTGCGTTTCTATAAACAGCCAGTAAATTAATTGACACACGTGCAAAGTCGCAGGGAACGTTGGTAATTATAATATTAACAGCAATGATCACAGCAGATTAACATGGCAGTAACAAGTAATTGTTTTCAGGGATGCAAGAACTTCAAACATTTGTTCCTACAGTTAATATACTGACTCGCGGTGCCTTGTTTAACCACTCTATACCATTAGTCCTATAATAAGGAACAGCTCACCGAGATTACTCACCGCCCGCTAATGTGGCATTGAGATGCATAGGAATAAGGACAGTATCTGGTATATTTAAGCATCCAAACATACATATTCAAACATCGATACTTACTCCCCAGAGTGACTTGATTCCTTGGAGGACGAGGTGGTACTAATTGTTGTTTTAAGGGCTAGAATTTCACGGTCATTTGCCAAGGAGAATTCTTTGACATCAATACCAACTGCGAAATCCTGCAATAAAACAAGTGGAAATATGCAAATAACCATATTTGAAAACATCACAGGTAACGTTGGTGTTACTACCGGGGACATTATTATGAAGATCACGAATTACATGATGATTCACAGCTACAATTTATATACTCTCGTATACTCACAGCAATAATCAATAACCTGATAAAGATGGTAGAATAAAACCAAATGCTGTCATTCAGAACAAGTTCAGCTACAGTCGACCACATTAGAAATGACAGTGTTAAATAATACATGTCATATGCTTAAGTTGGTAATATGAAACTGTTTCATTGTGAGTCCTTCCAGAAAATAATAAAGAAGAGAATAAAAACTAAAACTCTGTTTCCTGTGCCTTGACTGGAATACATATTTTCAATTAGAGTTTGAACCATAATTATGAGAAGTAAAATATCAAGCTATATCCAAAATAACTAACAGGTTATAGGCCCAGGTCCATTGTGTTAAAACAAAGTGAAATCAAAATCAGTAATTCATGGGATAAGTGATAATGGAGGACATGGCAAACGTGCAGAGGTTAACCGGCAGCTCTACATACACCATGTGGAAGTTTAGAATCGACATTCTTTTCCAATATAAGGATGAGATACAGTAGATGAGGTCAAGGTACGGAATCAAATCAGCCAGTCAAGAGGCCAAGGCATTGAAAACGTGGATTAAGGAGGACGCCAAAGTGAAGCACTACATTGTCAGCATGATCGATACGATGGCACTGCAACACATCCTGATCTGCAATATCTCTAAAAAGTCATCTACTGTAAACTCCAACTGATACATGAACAAAATCAGCCCCATCAGAAGGAGATACTATGGCAAGAATTTTAGAGTCTTCAGGTATGACAAGAAAATTTGTCTTGCAAACTGCACCAGGAGCATGCAAAACATTGTTTATACACTGAAGAATTTAGGAGAGAAAATAGAAAACACAATGATAATCAGAAAAATCCTAGGAATTCTACCCAAAAAACTGCATTATTTTGGAAGTGCCTGGGACTCCATAGTGGCTTCAGACAGATCCCGGGACCAACTCATTGGAAGATTACAGGTGGAGGAATTCAAAATGAAGAACTCGTCAACTGAAGAACCAGCATCCTTTAAAGCTGAGTATTTAAAAGAAAAACCAGGCAGCTCCAACAATATTAGAGGTAACAATAAATGTATCAAATGTAAATAATATATACAGTATATATATAGGTCATTACAAAAGGGGCTGTAGAGTAACGTTCAAATGAAACAAATGTACAGTAATTCAAATGAACATGAGGAAAAGGACTTTACATCTTGTGCACTATATGTAAGAGAACAAATCATCCAGCTAAAGATTGTGTTGTCAATGACAAAGGTAAAACTTCCTGCTATAGCGAGAAGGTAGCGTGTCATGTAGAAGAAGAGACAACAAAGCTGAACAAGACTTAGACTTATCACAGTTTAAAAAAATGCAGTGAAACCGTTTAAGTTGCAAAAGAGAACCAGATCATGAAAACTGTCGGGGAAGGTAACCTAATAACTAAAAACTATAACCTAAACAATGTCTTGTGCATTCCAGACCTAACCAGAAACTTAATTTCAGTTAACAAAGTTACTTACTGAAAACAATTACCCAGTGCTTTTTACAAATTTCCCAAAGGGATTGATTGCATTAGAAGGTAGGAAATCAGTCAAGGGTTACACACAATAAATCTGAAACCCGGTAAAAAAAAGACTCCATGCTAACAGAAAAAGAAA
This sequence comes from Meconema thalassinum, assembly GCA_946902985.2. Taxonomy (NCBI): domain Eukaryota; kingdom Metazoa; phylum Arthropoda; class Insecta; order Orthoptera; family Tettigoniidae; genus Meconema; species Meconema thalassinum. Next base: position 795,362,725 of record OX336388.2, on the reverse strand, counting down.
CTGTATTAATTGGCATAGAAAATTAGGTCATATCTCTTTTCTTCATCTTGCTAAACTCCCAGACAGTTCATTTCTCTCAGGAACTTACCCAGATATTTTGAAATTACCAAAGGTAATTCCAGTGCACAAAAAAGGTTCAAAAGATGAATTAGATAACTATCGTCCTATTACCTTACCAACTGGTATTGAAAACATTGTGGAAAAAATAATGTATATGACACTGATAAGTTTTATAGTAAAAATAAAATACTCTCAAATTCACAACATGGATTCAGAACGGAAAAATCTACACAGACAGCAAGTTATGAATGTATTAATAGTATACTGAAATTAATTAACAATATGGAACATGTAACTGGCCTATTCCTGGATTTATCGAAAGCGTTTGATGTTGTTGACCATAGAAACCTCCTTACAAAACTAAATCAATATGGTATTAGAGGTCAGGCTAACAAATGGATAGAGTCTTACTTAACAAGGCGTAAACAAATAGTAACCTTGAGACACAAGGATGATGGAACAAAATTACTTAATGAAACATTGTCCGATGAGAGTATTACTAAATTTGGAGTACCCCAGGGATCGATTTTGGGCCCATTACTCTTTCTTCTATATATCATTGATATAACACAGAACGTTGATTCTCATAAGGTAATTTTGTTTGCGGACGATACAACACTCGTAATAAAAGGTGAAACTAAGCAGGTCTTACAGCAGTCTGCTGACTACGTTACAGAAGAGTTAACCAAATGGTCACAATATAATCGCCTCATAATAAACTATAAAAAACAGTATCTCTAAATTTCCACTTTATACAGAATAGGAATCCTGCGAAGCCCAATATAACATTAAATGGTCACCAAATTTAAAATGAATCAGAAACAACGTTTTTAGGACTATGGATACAACATGACCTGAAATGGAATAAACATATATAATATCTAAATACTAAACTGAACTCGATGTGCTTTGCGTTATGTATTTTGAAAACTTGCACAAGCATGCACTCATTAAGAAATACTTATTTTGCTTATTTCCATTCATACTTAAGATATGGGGTCATATTTTGGGGTATGTCACCAGATGTACTAAGCACGTTTAGGATACAAAAGAGGGCGATTAGAATTATGGCAAATGTAAACACTAGAGAATCATGTAGACCTCTGTTCAAAGATTTAAACATCCTCCCACTGCCCTGCATTCATATCATTGAAAGTATTATGGTTTTTTTTATAATTTAATGAATAAAAGACGTTTTTCTTAAAACAAACAAGGATGTTCATAGGCATTACACAAGACAAAATCAAAACATTCATACTTCACTCACACACACAAGCATATCAAAAAGGAACTTTTCACACAGGAGTTAAATTATACAATCAACTACCCCAGTATATAAAATTGGCCCCAAATATGAAAACCTTTGAAAGAATGTCAAAAGCTTATCTGCAGTGCCATTGTTTTTAATCTGTAGTTGAATATCTTAGCGTATAGGAGCGATGAAATCTATAATTATATTTTAATTGTAATATTTAGCTGTAAGTTGTTATATTTATAGAATTAAGTTTTCATATTGTGATAATAGAGTAAGGTGTACATAGTTGTCCAATAAGATTGTATCTCTTAAGATCTATTATTATAATATGTTATAAATTGTTCTTGTATTTGTAATATATACCTGTAAGTTGTTGTTTTTTATAGATGTAATTAATGACGTGTCCTATATCAAAAATGTATTGTGTACATGTAATTGATCAAATGGACAAATAAAAAAAATCTAACCTAATCTAATCTAAATCAATCTTCAGTTTCAATGGCTTTCCCTGGTACATAATTTTTTTTCCTTCTATTTTTCACAATGCTCTACAAGAGCTTCTTGTTAGTTTTACTGTATTCTTCCAATTTGGCCGTGAAGTCCAGCCAACTCACTTTATCTCCGATTTGATTAATCTCATAACTTAAAGTTTCAAGTCTAAATACTTCTGATCTAGTTCTTTCAATCTGATTTCATTTTTCCTTACACCCTTATGGTTTTCCTTGTCTTTGTCCTTTACTAATGCAATATCTCACAAAGAATGGCTTGAGTATTTTCAGAGCCTTTGGTCAAGTTCACATATTGAACAACTTGTTTTACAAGCATCTAACAACAAGTCATCGGAAAATATTACACTCGAAGAATTAGAACGGGTCTTGAGGAAAATTCGAAATGGGAAAACACCTGGAGAAGATTCGATAAATGCAGAAATGTTAAAATATTCAGGCGATGCCTTCAAGAAAAGATTTCTCAGATTATTGAATTTAATCTGGATGGGTAACAGGCTTCCAGAAGATTGGCAAAAGGCAATAGTAGTTCCTCTTCATAAGAAGGGAAATATGAAAGTTTTGGAAAATTATAGAGGAATAAGTATACTTAACTCTGGATACAAAATTTTTGCAAACATTGTTAAAGAAAAATTACTGAAACATTACTCTGAGTTAATAGGGAATGAACAACATGGGTTTAGAAAAGGTCGCACATGTGCAGATGCCTACTTCACCTTAAAAATTTTGATCGAAAAACGCAGGGAGTTCAATTTGGAAACACACATATCATTTGTTGATTTTAAGAAAGCCTTTGATTTTGTTGACAGAAACAGACTTATTGACATACTGGCCAGAGATGGTGTCCCCCAACAGTTAATTGATAACATTTCCAACATGTATAGTGGTACTCTTAAAGGTTAAGTAATCATAAATCCGAGTGGAAGCCAATCAGCAGAGGGGTAAGACAAGGCTGTGGACTCTCTCCATTGCTATTCATAATCTACATGAATGCTATAATAAAGGAATGGAGGTGTGAAAGACATGATTCAATACCTATCAGCAGGCAGCTAAAAAATTTAGATGCTATACTATTTGCTGATGATGTTGCATTGGTAGCAGCTTCTGAAGATGATCTGCAGTGGTCAGTTTTCAACCTCCAGAAAGTGGCATCAAAATTCAGCATGTGCATTTCTACTGAAAAGACTAAAGTAATGGCCCTTAAGGGTAAGGACCCTATCCCCAGTAAAATTTGTCTGGATGGTAAAATTTTAGAAAGAGTTAACGAATTCAAGTATTTAGGATATCATTTATCATTTCAAGAAGAACGAGACATAACTGCAAAAATAACAAATTATACCAGAACAACAGGAATCATCAATCATGTCATGAAGCCATCTCTTGTCCAAAGGCACACACGCTTGCATTTGTATAACACATTAGCCAGACCAACCCTATGCTATGGCAGCGAGGCATGGACAATAAGATGTCAGGACATCTCCAGACTCACAGCACGCGAAATGACCTTTATACGCCGAACAGCAGGCTATACTAAATGGGATCATAAGAGAAACGAGGATGTGCTGAAGGAACTAAAAGTGAAACCAATAACTGCATACATTTGTGACTACCAAGAGAACTGGAAGCATCATGTCCAAAGGATGGAACCTGGAAGATTTCCAAAGGAGATCCTTCGCTACCAGCCACGGGGAAATAGATCGATAGGACGTTCGATGAAGAGATGGAGGGAAAGTGCAAGACCGTAACGGGACATTTGGCCCAATACTTGGAAGGAAGATGATGATGATGATGATTATCCCTTGTAGCCATATTTCTTTCTTTTACGCTTTCCGAACAGTATCGTTCCACCAGAGTGTTTCTTTTGTGCTTGTTTTACCAACAATATCGAGTGTAGTGTTAACAATTTCGTCTTTATATCTATTCCACTCTTCATGTCCTGTTCTTAGTTAATCATGTGGTAGGTTATCTTTGATTTATTGTTGGTATGTTTCCTTATTCTCAGGACAATCTAATTCCCAAACCTTTATATTTGGTATACGTCTTAGTGTAGCCTTCACAATGGAATATTTCGCAAAGTGGCAGTCAGTAGTCGGTGGTCACTATCGAGGCTTTCTCCTGAAAATCCTTTAACGACTATGATGAGATTTCCAGCTCCTTTATCATTCATTCATTCATTTATTTACAATGGGGGGAGTGTCCCCCGGTGGCAAATTGGATATACATAACAAATAAATAATTATACATAACAATTCAATAACAATTATACAACAATTAAACTGGAGTATTTACACAAATAGTCAGTCTTTTCTTAAACACACCTATATGTTTGGGAAAAGGCTCTAAGACTGCGGCAGGTAGAGAGTTTCAGTTATCAATGGCACGGTTTACAAAAGAATATTTACCATAATTTGTTCGCTGTGGTCGGCCCGTAACTTTGAAAGGATGAACGCTCCTACCCATGTAAGTGGGCTTTCCCAATCGTTTGCTAAGCTCACCCCATGCTGGTTGATTTGTATATGTGTTGTACATAGCGCAGAGTCTAGATTTCATCCTCCTAGCCTCCAGTGATTCCCACCCAAGTTTCTTTAACATACGGCTCACACTGCTCCTGGGATTAAAGTCACTGAGCACAAATCTAGCTGCCTTTCTTTGTACCATTTCCAACTCATTGATGAGACCTGCTTGATATGGATCCCAAACCGCCGAGGCATATTCCAGAATAGGTCTTACAAGTGACAAATAGCCTAATTCTTTAGCAGAGGTAGTACTTCCTTTTAATACCCTCATTACAAAGTGCACGAATTTGTAAGCTTTTGAAACTACACATCCTACATGACTACTCCATTTCATATCATTCCTTACGTGAACGCCCAAATATTTGCAAGAATCTTCTTCTACAAGTATTTCCGAGCAAATGTTATATTGAAAATCCTGCCTCCGCACTTTCCCTATTTTTAAGAGACTACATTTTCTTGTGTTTATTTTCATTTTATTTTCAATCGCCCACTTATAGACCAGGTTCAGGTCCTCTTGAAGCACTGCATTGTCTTGTGAGTCATGTATCTTTCGATATATTACACAATCATCCGCAAACAATCGACAGTCACTGCGAATCCCATTTGGTAAGTCATTTATAAACGCCAAAAATAACAAAGTTCCGATTACGCTGCCCTGAGGGATACCCGACGTTACGGTAATTTCATCCGAGAATATGCCTTCGACTTTCACTTTCTGTGAACGACCCGTCAAAAATTCTTGGATCCATAAAATTACTCTTCTATCAATCTTCGTCGAAGCTAATTTATGGAGTAGCATGTCATGCGGCACGACATCAAATGCCTTCGCAAAATCTATAACCACGGCGTCGACTGAAACTCCATGGTCTAACGATTCGCTAATGTCTTGAAAAAGTGATAGCATCTGACTCTCGCATGAGTAACCTTTCCGAAATCCATGTTGCCTATCATTAAACCATGATAATGTTTCCCACTGTTCCCTCAAGTAGTCGCAAATGAGATGCTCCATCTGTTTACAAACGATGGATGTAAGGCTAACCGGCTTGTAGTTGTCCAATTCAAGTCTGCTTCCTCCCTTAAATATTGGGACTACCGTAGCTCTTTTCCAGTCATCTGGGATTTGCGCATTGTTTATGGACACATTAAACATCACCTCCAAGTATCGTGCCACGGCCCTACCCCCTAGTTTAAGTACTTCACTAACAATATTATCAGGACCCTTTGATACATTGAAACGTAGTTTTTGTATTAGCTTTACAATTGCTGACTGGTTTATTTGGAACAGGGGAGCCCATGATTCGTCGTTAAGGTCCAACACACAGCTATTGGATTTATTGAACACACTACCGTAAAAGACATTTAATTCATTAGCAATGGCCTGTTTCTCAGTAATTAATTTACCGTCACCGGACATTATCATCGACAAATTATTTGGATTTCCCCTTCTTCTCCTAACATAACTGTAAAAAAATTTCCACCCATCACCTCCCGAACCAAGTAAACCTTGCATATAACTGTCATGATCAGCCCTCTATTTTAAGACGAGCTCTCTTGATAAGGACTTAAATTTCAACATACTCGTGTCACTATCATGTCTTTTATTGTATAATTTCCTAATTTTCCGTTTTAGACTCCTAATTTCTCGTGTGTAATACTCAGGATCTGGGTTTTGTTTCAGCAATTTAAATGGGACAAATTTATCAACAGCACTATTTAAAATTTTCAAAAAGTTAGTCCACAGGATATTAATGTGTTTTCCTTCCGATGCCCATCCTACAAATAGCTCATTCAAATACCCCTGAAACTGTATCAGTTATTATGTAGTCTATTAGGGATTTAAGATCTCCATCCCAACTGTACCTTGTGACTGTATGGCTCATTTGTTTCCTAAAATAAGTTATTTTGATAAACTCAGACAGAAATCTAAAAGGTGTTCTCCTTTTGCATTCCTGTTACGAAACCCATTGGGACCAATCACGTTTTCGTATCGTCTGTCAACACCTACTTGAGCATTCAAATTACCCTTTAATATATTATCTTCTTCTACATGTTCGTCTAGGTCTTCAAGGAAGGTATCCTTCTCCTCTTGAGAGAATCCTGACTGTGGTGCGTACACCTGAACAACAGTCAAGATGTTCTTATTTGTTTTCCATCGAAACTTAATTATCCTTTCACTGACATATTCTTTGTCCGAGACTGCATCTACGTGTTTACTTAGAAGAAATGCTACACCATTGCGGGCTTCTTTTGGATTACCATGCCAGTGAAGAGTGTAACCTTTTTTGAATTGATTTAACACCTTTCCCCTTTCACTTTGTTCACTCAGCCCTAGGACCTCTATCTTCCTCCTTTCCATGAGATCAATGATCTCTTCACACTTAGCAGTCAGGGTCGTGATGTTTAAAGTCCCAATTCATGTATTATTCTGTCTCTGGGTATGTTTTTTTCTTTTCTGTTTAATATCAGGCAGTTGACCGTCATTCCTAACCGAGCCTTGTTCACATGAAGTCATATTCGGGGTTTTACTATGGTATCCGAGGCTCTTTCTTGTTTTGAAAGCAATTGCAATGTCTCTCTTTGCTGACCTGCTAAGCCTAACGCTAGAGAGGATATTTCTGTCAGAGTATTCGTCCTTAGCCTTTGACAGTCCCCAATCAAACATACAAGGCAGCAGGTTGTGACTCATATTAATCCTCAAGTACAGGGCTGCCCCTTCCGCCATCCAGTCTATCCACTCCACTGTAGATGCCGTTGAAGTCTTCACCGTAATCCTGGCAAGGGACCCTTACATGGGACTACCAGCCGGGACAGCTGGCCGAAGGTTTTTACAGAGGTGTTACTCCTCTAGCACTCGCCCTTTGTCCTGACTTGTGACAGGCAGAGCCTGACTTTCCAAGCATTGGGCCCAGGTTGGTTAACAAGAAATATCTTACACTTTCAAGCGCACCAAAAGTTGCAATCAAAGAAGTTAGTTAGTTAGTTAGTTAGTTACCGGAGTTTAAAGGGGCGGAACAGCAAGGTCATCTGCCCCTCAATCAAACAAGTTTGAAGTATCAGTATCACAGTTATGAAAATACATTAGAGGATTCACCTGAGTTTTAACTTCACCTTCAGGTTCAATCTTAACTTCCGGCATCACGAGATAAACAGACTCTGGCTGTGTCTCCGTCTTCTCAAAGACATCAACTGCTGAACAAACCAGAGGATCCTGAAATAAGCAAATACAGCTGATGTAAAATCACTGGTGAGACACCACCATATGCAATAAGAATGGTAGTATAATGCAAATAAATACAAAATATTCGGCACACGGTCATGGATTCCAACATGAAAAAGGTATACGGGTGTCTCAATTGACAAGGGGGAAATGCTATGAGACAAGGCTAAAGGAACCAAATTCAATTGTCACTTTTTCCTGCAGATATACTGCGTGGGGATTTGGCTAAGACGTTTACAATCTGGACCATAAAATCTAACTGTTTTATGCCCTGAAAATTATACTAAACCGATAAATCCCGTTTGCTTAGTTTGGACCTATTTTAGGTCTATCCAATGTAGCACCCCTACTACAGCATGCATTATACCAAGATAATACAGTTCGGCATTATTGACTCGTCTTGCATCTTTAACTTATATTGAATAAATTTCCATTGGAACATAAAACTGACTCGGAAAAGTCGACAACGATACATTGAAGTGTTAACTCAAGGGAATAGACAATACTTAACATTTAAAATATTATATTATAAGATTCTTATTTTTTTCACTTTCACATTTCCGAGGGAAGAAAATATTTATTTGCTGCTTTGGATATTTTCCGAAAATCGTCAATTTTCGTAGATTTTCTTGTGTAAATTGAAAATCTTGCATGGCAGTATGGTAAGTGCTAATATTACCAAAGTGGACTTTGGTTAGCAAAACAGGGTTGTTTTATGCACATTTTGTGATTTATGTTCAATCATTTAAATAGGTATGCTAGTGTTGGTTTGTTCCTACTTCCTAAACAATCGTTCGGTTCTTAAAGATGCTTCTTTTTGCAGAAACACGAACTTTATTTGAACCGTTCTTTAAGTTCTGTTCGACTGCTTCCTATTTGGTGAGGGCGCACTTGAGAGGCGGTGGATACATAACTACGGAGCAGCGTTTGTCTGAAAGAACAGCTCAACCTACTGGATGTGCAGAGTGTCTTTATGGGATGATATATTTTTAAAATTTTAACAATGTATGTGTATTGCTTTTAGCAAACGATATGCTTCTCCGATTTGGGGATTGTCAAAGGCAAAGCCCGCTGAACAAAATACTACATAATTTAATTGAGAGAATTGCGAATAAGTAACCAGGCATAATTATTTCTTACAATTGCAATTCAGTAACTGCATTTCTATGAATAAATGTATTGTCCAGACGGAACTCAGGAAGAATTTTAAAAAGGAGCCTGGATATCACAAGTACAGTATCTTAGTAGAAAACTCACTGAAACCGCTTCATCTTCAGAGACTGGCTCAGCTTTGACGGCAGCCTCTTGTTCCATGATACCTGTTGAAAAAGCATTGCTTTACCAAGGACTAGTTACTTTTCAATCTGTCAAAAATATTAACACCTTTATTGAATGTTCACATCCAAAAGAGGGATTTGCAAGTTAACATTCATGTCTTGATAATTAAGTACGGATACTATTATACAACTCAACGATTTTACACCAGAAAATTTGTTACTGCGCCATTAAAATTTTACTTTCATAAGGATGAGTAGAAAGGAAAATCATGACGTCAAATGCGGGGCAATGTTTGTCCGATTGTCAGTCCTTTCAACGACCGCTTCAATTTCAAAGAAAATGTGTTTGTGGGTTGTTATTATTATTATTAATTAAATCGTTACTAATATACACATATTACAACATTCAGAAAGACTGTACACATTTTATGAATTTCCTTACAATTCATAATCATTGGTTTAACCTGTAAGTTTACAATTATTAAATGATATTGTTACAATATGATAAAGAGAGGTCGAAATAGGATATCAAATTCATACAGAGCAGGAAGAGCAATCACATTTGCCACTAAAAGGTGCAACCTCGTGTCTGACCACCATGGACAAATACTGAGATTTGAAGTACCCGAAACAATCAATAATAATGATAATGAAATAAAATCAAAGTGCAGGTCACACTGAAACAAATGTTACCTATTTCAATGACTTATGAAATAAGGAAACATGGTCAGAAATGTATAAACTAGAAAATGTAAATGATAAATTTAATGAATTTAACAGTACCCTAAAACAGTATTTTGAAACAGCATTCCCCTTTAAACAAAGAACTATTCAATATAACAAAACTAGCAATCGGATAACAACAGGGATAAGAAATTCATGCCAAAGAAAGAAATTTCTACACAAATTATATAAACAATACCACACAACCCCTGAATTCAATTTATACTACAACAAATACACTAGCATATTAAATAAGGTAATAAGACTAGCAAAGAAAATGCATAATGATAATTTTATTTCCCAATCATCTAATAAAAACACGGCTATGTAGTCTGTGATAAAGAAAGGAACTGGAAAATCTGCTAAAATACAAAGGAACATTACACTGACCAGCAATAGTAAAGTGATTTCCAGAGGAAATAGCAAACACTTTTAATGACTATTTTCTGGAAATTCCACAAAAAATATTAAATAAATCACAGGTAAATACACTAAATTCTGATAATAAAATAAATATATGCAGTGATTCTTTATTTATAAATCATGTCACAAGTGAAGAGGTAAGAATAGATATAAAAGTGCTAAAAAATAAATTCTGTGCTGGCATTGATGGCATCCCAGATGCAATTTTAAAGAAATGTGCAGAAAATATAATAAATCCACTTACGCACATAATAAACAGTTCAATTCTCTCAGGATCTTACCCGGATATTTTGAAGTTATCAAAAGTATTTCCAGTGCACAAAAACGGTTCAAAAGATGAATTAGATAACTACCGTCCAATTGGCAACTCAAACTAACACTTGGGGCGCTGCGGTCGGTGTGGATAAATAGGGTAAAAATACTCAATAACACGCGTTTGATATAGAACACTTTTAAATTTTTCGGATACAATCAGTAAATGTTGTTCCTAAAATAATGACAGTGTTATTTTTGATTGTATATATGTATAACTGTGCGATACTCGTGATCTAATTTGTGTGTTCCACTGGATTTTATGTGTCAATTGCATATTATCAAGCATCGGTTGTCTGCTGGTATTTGTTTTTGAGCAGTTCGAGTCATGGCGCTGTTACGTTTAAAAGCTATATTTGAGTTTGCTCACTGTACCATAGACTGTAGAAAGTATTTGTTGCTTGGTAGGGCGAAGGGATGAGTTTAACTGTATTTAAGCTCGGGGGACACAGGAATTGCTTGATTTGGATGGTTAGCTGGTGGGTTTGGTGTTGAATATCGGACTGGTAGCAGGTTCTCGCAGAGTAGATATTTACCATCCGAAGTCAAATTAGGCCTATATGACTCGTAGTGGAATGGCTCGGATATCGCAGAGCGAGGTGATGGTGGTTGGTAGGGTAATTGGAAATGAACTAGGGAGGGGGAAGGATACCTGACTGATGAAGCTTGGCTGTACTTGGCTGTTATGGTGCGGCTTGGCTCGGCGTAAATTTAACAGTGAACAACCCGTCCTGTCGTCAGTGAGTGTAGTGGTGAGTGGTCCAATCCGCTCCTGTTGCTCGTATTTATTTGGTATCGTCACCTTTCGGCTATTGCTATTTACATCTTTTGGAAAGTGATGAAAACTTATATCCGCAGCCCTCTTATGCATCGACTTACAGCCGTAAACTGAACAATATACTTTGCTTTTACTAATTTTACACTCCATCAACGAGTAAAACTTATTACTTATGTATAAAGACACGAAGAATTTACCTCGATCTGCCTACGAATACAAGAAACCATATACAAACAGTCACCACGTGCCAAATGTACCCTACTTGGTAAGTTTCTCATTTTTACCGCTAGATGTCATATCAGATAGCTGGAGTTGCCAATTACCTTACCAACTGGTATTGCAAAAATTGTGGAAAAAATCATGCATAAGAAACTGATAAGTTTTATAGAAAAAAAAATACTATCAAACTCTCAAGATGGATTCAGAACGGAAAAGTCTACACAGACAGCAATTTTATGAATGTAGTAATTAATTGATTAATTAATTAATTGACAATAAGGAACATGTAACTGGCCTATTCTTGGATTCATCGAAAGCATTTGATTTTGTTGACCATAAAATCCTCCTTACAAAACTAAATCAATGTGGTATTAGAGGTCTAGCTAATAAATGGATAGAGTCTTTCATAACAAGGCGTAAACAAATAGTAAGTTTGAGACACAAGGATGATGGAATCAAATTTCTTAATGAAACATTGTCCAATGAGGGAATTATAAAATTTGGAGTACCCCAGGGATCGGTTTTGGGTCCACTACTCTTTCTTCTATATATCAATGATATATCACAGAACGTTGATTCTCATAAGGAAATTTTTGTTTGCGGACGATACAACACTTGTAATAAAAGGTGAAACTAAGCAGGTCTTACAGCTGACTACGTTACAGAAGAGTTAACCAAATGATCACAAGATAATCGCCTCATAATCTTATATATAAAAGTGAAAGTCTGTATGTATGTGGGTATGTGGGTCTGTTCCGTATACAAATCTACACCGTTCCAGCAATCTCAACCAAATTTTTGCATACACATAGTTTAGGACCCAGAAGGAACCGCTGGCTACATGAATTTTCGATAGTCTTTCTCATTCTTCTGATTTCGGCCCTTTTGCACTCAAGCACAGGCTAATCAAATTATAAAATATACTCATGAAGGAATGGCAAGGCAGATAGTTTCCATGGCAACATAGCTCAAGTCGAGACACGGCAGACTGGATGCCAGTTGCGCTCTGCACTGCCGGTATAGAAAATGAGGATCTTTACTTGAAATCACGTTAGTTACTCAACTGCTCACACAGCACTGTCAACCGAGTTTAGCATAACAAAGACTTGACCCTATGTACTATATATTTGTCAAAAACCACTCACTCACTCATTCATCACGAAATCTCAGAAACCACCGAACGGATTGGAATGAAATTTGGTATGCGGCTTCCTCAAGGGCCGCGAATGCCCACTAAGAGAGGATTTTTGGATATTCATGTTTTAAAGGGGTGTTAAGAGGTAGACCTGCATTTCATTCAATAGCAATATCTCCCGATTGGTTTCATTGGGGGATGTGATACTCGGCATATAAACTCATCATTAAAAACAAGAAGACACGTGTCTGAGGGTTTTTCGATGTGGTGTATATTATGAGGTGAAAGGGGTGAAAAGTGGGGATTGAAAGATTCCTAACGGAGCGTGTATCTTTTAAACGACATAAGCGAGGAGTTTGAAACCCAGCGAAAGAAATCAACATAAAAAAGAAGTAAATATGTTTTTGACCGTTTTTTTTTTCATAAATCCAATTTAAGGGGCCCATGGGGAGGGGTGAAATTCTGGGGGGGGGGGGGAAACAGGAACGAAAGTGTGATAACTGATTGAATGACTCACTCTCTGCTTTAAAGTAAGTGAATAGCTGTTCGACAGTTTTTTTTTTTCATAAATCAAATTTAAGGGGTTCATGGGGAGGGGTAAAATTCTGTAAAAAGAAAATTGAAAGAAAATATCCTGACTCACTCACTCACTCATCATCGCCCAGCCAAAATTATTGAAGTTAGAAACATGACAGTTTGGGGATATGTTCATTGTATGTCAAAACCGTCTACCAAGGGAGGATTTTCGGATATTCAGGTTCTAAAGGGGTCTTATGGGGGTTAAACCTGCATTTCATTGAATAAAAATATCTCCCGATTGGTTGAATTGGAGGATGTGATACACGGCATATAAACTCATCATTAAAAAGTAAGAAGACGCGTGTCTGAGGATTTTTCGATGTGGTGTATATTATGAGGTGAAAGGGGTGAAAAGTGGGGATTGAAAGATTCTTAACGGAGTGTGTATCTCTTAAACGACATAGGCGAGGAGTTTAAAACTCAGCGGGAAAAAATCAGCATAACAAATAAGTAATTATGTGATTGACCATTTTTTCATAAATCTAATTTAAGGGGCCCATGGGGAGGGGTGAAATTCTGGGGGAAAAAAAAAAACAGGAAAGAAAGTGTCCTAACTGATTGACTGACTGACTCACTCATCAAACTTAGGGGGAAAACTGCTTTAAAGTAAGTAAATACCTTTTCGACAGATTTTTTGATTAATCAAATTGAAGGGGTTCATCGGGAGGGGTGAAATTCTGAAGAAAAAGTTGAAAGAAAATGTCCTGACTCATTCACTCACTCATCATCGCCCAGCCAAAAATATTGAAGTTGGAAACATGGCATTTCATCGATATGTTCGTTGTATGTCAAAACAGTACACTAAGGGAGGAAATTTGGATATTCAGGATCTAAAGGGGTCTTAAGGGGGTTAAACCTGCATTTCATTGAATAACAATATCTCACGAGTGGTTTCATTTGTGGATGTGATACTCGGCATATAAACTAATCATTAAAAATAAGCAGACATGTGTCTAAGGGTTTTTCGATGTGGTGTATTATTATGAGGTGAAAGGGGTGAAAAGTGGGGGTTGAAGGATTCCAAAGGGAGCGTGTGGGCCTCTCTTTTAAACGATATAGGAGAGAAATTTGAAACTCAGCGGAAAAAAATCAGCTTAAAAAGTAAGTAAATCGGTGTTCGACCGATTTTTCATAAATTAATTTAAGGGGCCAATGGGGTGGGGTGAAATTCTAGGGGGAAAAGGGAGAGAAAGTGTCCTAACTGACCAACTACTGTCGACCAAAATATTATGTGCACTCGAGTTTGAAGGTTGTTTGTGAAGTAACCAATAGACCTACATAAAATCCAATAACATCATCATTTTCGTCGTTCTATTTTACGTTAGATCATGTAGGTTTGGAATTTTTAATTTATATTTTAATATTTTTTATCGCAGTTGAAACACAAAAATTGCCCGTTTTTAAGCGTGTTTCGACCATGCGTCACATTTAAGACCTATTATCTCAAAAACCCGTCGTCTGATCAAATCCAAATTTTAACACAATATGCATTGGAATATTGTATAACTGGTTTATTAATTTCAAAATTTTGTGTTTTCAAGAACGAAAGTTGTTATCATTTTTGTAAGATAACTTTTCCTCGGCTCGGGGTCGTTGGAAAATGTAGTTCTTGGTTGCGTTGTAATCCTTATAGATCAAAAAGTTACGCTGTATGACTGAGAAATACGTAAATTAATTCACTTATTTTATATCGGTTTGTATTTGTACCAGGAATTAAGCCATGGTTCACCTGCTAGCCTGAAATTAATAAACCAGTTATACAACATTCCAGTGTATATTGTGTTAAAATTTGGATTCGATCTGATGACGGGTTTGTGAGATAATAATTCTTAAATGTGACGCATGGTTGAAACACGCTTAAAAACGGGCACTTCTTGTGTTCCAACTCCGATAAAAAATATTAAATTATAAATTAAAAACTCCACCCTACATGAACTAACGTAAAATGGAACGACGAAAATGATGATGTTATTGTATTTTGTGTAGGTCTATTGGTTACTTCACAAACAACCTTCAAACTCGAGTACACATAATATTTTGGTCGACAGTAAGTCACTCACTCATCAAACTCAGGGAAAAAACACCGCTTAAAAATAAGTTAATAGGTGTTCAAGCGTTTTTTCATCAATCCAATTTAAGGGGCCC
Source organism: Meconema thalassinum (assembly GCA_946902985.2). Lineage (NCBI taxonomy): Eukaryota > Metazoa > Arthropoda > Insecta > Orthoptera > Tettigoniidae > Meconema > Meconema thalassinum. The sequence goes on along the minus strand of OX336388.2, from coordinate 795,347,580 downwards.
TTGGGGAGGGGTAAAATTCTGGTAAAAATAATTGAAAGAATATGTCCTGTCTGACTCACTCACTCATCACGCCCAGCGAAAACTATTAAAGTTGGAAACATGAAATTTTGGGAATATGATCGCTGTATGTCGAAAACGTCAACTAAGGAATGATTTTCGTTTATTCGGGTTTTAAAGAGGTGTTAAGGGGGTAAACGTGCATTTCATTGAATAACGATATCTCATGAGTTGTTTCTTTGGGGATGTGATACTCGGTATATAAACTACTCATTATTCTCCCAAATGAAACTGTCTATCGTGAGATTGATCCAATCACCAGCACAATGAAGAAGAAAAGAATTTCATATTTTTTTCACATCTTACGGCTTCCAGAAAACAGAATTGTACGCCAGCTGGTGATGCGAAATCTAGGAAAGAAAACTGGAGGAAAATGGATCCAAGAAATCCAACAAGATCTCAAAGCAGTTGGACTCAACATAACAGATGCCGAGGTGAAAAATAAAATTAACACCATTCTTAAAACTCACAAATTTTCTGCAGAAATGACACATAGAAAGCCTATGGAGATTTCAGATGAGTTGAGAAAACCACGATTTGAAAGAATGAAAAAGTACTGGAAAGAGCGCAAGAACCAAGCAGTACTACCTTCAAAGAAGAAGCGATTGTGGAACGACTCAAGTGGTCCAATGTGACCAATCAAGATTAATAATAATAATAATAATAAATATTCAGACATATGTCTAAGGGTTTATCGATGTGGTGTATATTATGTGGTGAAAGGGGTGAAAATTGAGGGTTGAGGGATTATTAACGGAGCGTGTATCTCTGAAACGACATAGGCGAGAAGTTTGAAATTCGGCGGGAAAAAACAGCTTAAAATACAAGTAAATAGGTGTTCGAACGTTTTTTGAAAAATCCAATTTAAGGGACCCTTGGAGAGGGGTGAAATTCTGGGGAAAGAAAACAGGAAAGAAAGTGACCTAACTGATTGACTCACGTACTCACTCATCAAACTCAGGGGAAAAACAGCTTTAAATAAGTAAATAGGTGTTCGACCGTTTGTTTCATAAATCCAATTTAAGGGTTTCATGGGGAGGGAGAAATTATCAAAAATAAATGAAAGAAAATGTCCTGAATGACTCACTCACTCATCATCGCCCAGTCAAAATTATTGAACTTAGAAACATGACACTTTGGGGATATGTTCGTTGTATGTCGAAAACGTCCAGTAAGGAAAGAGTTTTGGATATTCAGGTTCTAAAGAGGTGTTAAGGGGGTAAACGTGCATTTCATTGAATAACAATATCTCACGAGTGGTTTCATTTGGGGATGCGATACTTGGCATATATACTAATCATTAAAAATAAGCTGACACATGTCTAATGGTTTTTCGATGTAGTGTATATTATGAGGTGAAAGGGATGAAAAGTGGGGTTTGAATGATTCCTAACGGAGCGTTTATCTCTTAAACGACATAGGCGAGGAGTTTGAAACTCGGAGGAAATCAATCAGCTTAAAAATAAATAAATAAATAAATAAATAAATAAATAGGTGTTCGACCGTTTTTTCATAAATGCAATTTAAGGGGCCTATGGGGAGGGGCGAAATTCTGGAAGAAAAACGTCCACTAACGAAGGATTTTTGGATGTTCACTCTCATCGACCAACGAAATTATTAAAGTTAGAAGAATGATATTTTGGGGATATCTTTGTTGTGTGTCGGAAACGTCTACTAAGGAGGGATTTTTGGATATTCAGTTTCTAAAGGGGTGTTAACGGGGTTAAACCTGCATTTCATTGAATAACAATATGACACGACTATGACGCGAGCGAAACGAGGCTAAAAATGAGATGGTGTGTGTCTGTGTATTACTCAATCACGCAAGTACCACTGGTCCGATTTACATTAATTTTACATGGAAATAGCTGATTTACTTGGTTAACATATAGTTAACTTTTGATTTCAATACCTTGGACTATTTAAAGATGGCGACCATTTTATTGACGTCACTACACCCTTTGGTTTCATACTTTCATATTTCCATTTCAAATAAAAAGAGAACGCTAAGAAATAGCAAACTTTTGATGGCATATACGAGGTTTAAAATTACATTTTCTATCCGAAAGGTATCTCCAACGGTTAGCGAGTAAAACCTAAATTTGTGCTATAAAACACGGTCAACGCCGAGCGGTGTAGTTGGACAAAATGCTCCATCCTTAATCTCCCTCTGCGCAGCACCTCGCCTATCCCCTGTTTGAACTGTCACCTTCAAATTTTAATTAATTTATGACGCGTAGCGAAGCACGGGTACTTCAGCTAGTCTTATATATAAAAGTGAAAGTCTGTATGTATGTGGGTATGTGGGTGGGTCTGTTCCGTATACAAATCTACACCGTTCCACCAATCTCAACCAAATTTTGCATACACATAGTTTAGGACCCAGAACGAAGCGCTGGCTACATGAATTTTCGATAGTCTTTCTCATTCTTCTGATTTCGGCCCTTTTGCACTCAAGCACAGGCAAATCAAATCATAAAATATATTCATGAAGGAATGGCAAGGCAGATAGTTTCCATGGCAACATAGCTCAAGTCGAGACACGGCCGACTGGATGCCATTCGCGCTCTGCACTACCGGTATAGAAAATGAGGATCTTTACTTGAAATCCCGTTAGTTACTCAACTACTCACACAGCACTGTCAACCGAGTTTAGCATAACAAAGACTTGACACCATCTTCTAATATATATTTGTCAAATACCACTCACTCACTCACTCATTCATTGATCACGAAATCTCAGAAACCACCCAACGGATTGGATTTAAATTTGGTATGCAGCTTCCTCAAGGGACGCAAATGCTCACTAAGAGAGGATTTTTGCATATTCAGGTTCTAAAGGGGTGTTAAGGGGTTAGACCTGCATTTCATTGAATAGCAATATCTCCCGATTGGTTTCATTGGGGGATGTGATACTCGGCATATAAACTAATCATTAAAAATAAGAATACATGTGTCTGAGGGTTTTTCGATGTGGTGTATATTATGAGGTGAAAGGGGTGAAAAGTGGGGATTAAAAGATTCCTAACGGAGCGTGTATCTCTTAAACGACATAGGCGAGGAGTTTGAAACTCAGCGAAAAAAATCAACGTAAAAAAGAAGTAAATATGTGTTTGACCGGTTTTTCATAAATCCAATTTATGGGGCCCACGGGGAGGGGTGAAATTCTGTGGGGGGGGGGAACAGGAAAGAAAGTGGCCTAACTGATTGACTGACTGACTCACTCATCAAACTCAGGGGAAAATTAAGTAAGTAAGTAAATAGCTGTTTGACAGTTTTTTTCTTAAATCAAATTTAAGGGGTTCATGGGGAGGGGTGAATTTCTGAAAAAAGAAAATTGAAAGAAAATGTCCTGACTCACTCACTCACTCATCATCGCCCAGCCAAAATTATTGAAGTTAGAAACATGACAGTTTGGGGATATATTCATTGTTTGTCAAAACCGTCTACTAAGGGAGGATTTTCGGATAATCAGGTTCTAAAGGGGGTCCTAAGGGGGTTAAACCTGCATTTCATTGAATAACAATATCTCCCGATTGGTTTCATTGGGGGATGTGATACACGGCATATAAACTCATCATTAAAAAGTAAGAAGACACCTGTCTGAGGGTTTTTCGATGTGGTGTATATTATGAGCTGAAAGGGGGTGAAAAGTGGGGATTGAAAGATTCCTAACGGAGCGTGTATCTCTTAAACGACATAGGTGAGGAGTTTGAAACTCAGCGGGAAAAAAATCAGGATAAAAATAAGTAAATATGTGTTTGACAGTTTTTTCATAAATCCAATTTAAGGGTCCCATGGGGAGGGGTGAAATTCTGGGAGGGGGGGGGGCAGAAAAGAAAGTGTCCTAACTGATTGACTGACTGACTCACTCATCAAACTTAGGGGGAAAAACTGCTTTAAAGTAAGTAAATAGCTTTTCGACAGTTTTTTGAACAATCAAATATAAGAGGTTCATCGGGAGGGGTGAAATTCTGAAGAAAAAAAAAATAAAGAAAATGTCCTGACTCATTCTCTCACTCATCATCGCCCAGCCAAAAATATTGAAGTTGGAAACATGGCAGTTTGGGGATATGTTCGTTGTATGTCAAAACCGTACACTAAGGGAGGATTTTTGGATATTCAGGTTCTAAAGGGGTCTTAAGGGGGTTAAGCCTGCATTTCATTGAATAACAATATCTCACGAGTGGTTCCATTTGTGGATGTGATACTCGGCATATAAACTAATCATTAAAAATAAGCAGACATGTTTCTAAGGATTTTTCGATGTGGTGTATTATTATGAGGTGAAAGGGGTGAAAAGTGGGGGTTGAAGGATTCCTAACGGAGCGTGTAGGCCTATCTCTTAAACGGCATAGGCGAGAAATTTGAAACTCAGCGAAAAAATCAGCTTAAAAAGTAAGTAAATCGGTGTTCGACCGTTTTTTCATAAATTAATTTATGGGGCCAATGGGGTGGTGTGAAATTCTGGGGGAAAAAAGGAGAGAAAGTGTCCTAACTGACTGACTAACTCACTCACTCATCAAACTCAGGGAAAAAAGAGAGCTTAAAAAACAAGGTAATAGGTGTTCAAGCGTTTTTTCATCAATCCAATTTAAGAGACCCGTGGGGAGGGGTGAAATTCTGGTAAAAATAATTGAAAGAAAATGTCCTGTCTGACTCACTCACTCATCACGCCCAACGAAAACTATTCAAGTTGGATACATGAAATTTTGGGAATATGTTCGCTGTATGTCAAAAACGTCAACTAAGGAATGATTTTTGTTTATTCGGGTTTTAAAGAGGTGTTAAGGGGTTAAACGTGCATTTCATTGAATAACGATATCTCATGAGTTGTTTCTTTGGGGATGTGTTATTCGGTATATAAACTAATCATTAAAAATAATCAGACATATGTCTAAGGGTTTATCGATGTGGTGTATACTATGAAGTGAAAGGGGTGAAAATTGGGTGTTGAAGGATTCTTAACGGAGCGTGTATTTCTGAAACGACATAGGCGAGAAGTTTGAAATTCGACGGGAAAAACAGCTTTAAATACAAGTAAAGAGGTGTTCGACCGTTTTGTCATAAATCCAATTTAAGGGGCCCTTGGAGAGGGGTGAAATTCTGGGGGGAAAAAGAACAGGAAAGAAAGTGTCCTAACTGATTGACTCACTTACTCGCTCATCAAACTCAGGGGGAAAACAGCTTTAAATAAGTAAATAGGTGTTCGACCGTTTGTTTCATAAATCCAATTTAAGGGGTTCATGGGGAGGGGTGAAATTATCAAAAATAATTGAAAGAAAGTGTCCTGACTGACTCACTCACTCATCATCGCCCAGCCAAAATTATTGATGTTAGAAACATGAAATTTTGGGGATATGTTCGTTGTATGTCGAAAATGTCCACTAAGGAAAGAGTTTTGGATATTCAGGTTCTAAAGAGGTGTTAAGGGGTAAATGTGCATTTCATTGAATAACAATATCTCACGAGTGGTTTCATTTGGGGATGTGATACTTGGCATATATTCTAATCATTAAAATAAGCTGACACATGTCTAATGGTTTTTCGATGTAGTGTATATTATAAGGTGAAAGGGATGAAAAGTGGGGTTTGAAAGATTCCTAACGGAGCGTGTATCTCTTAAACGACATAAGCGAGGTGTTTGAAACTCGGAGGAAATCAATCAGCTTAAAAATAAATAAATAAATAAATAAATAAATAAATAAATAGGTGTTCGACCGTTTTTTTTTTCATAAATACAATTTAAGGGGCCTATGGGGAGGGGTGAAATTCTGGAAGAAAAACGTCCACTAAGGAAGGATTTTTGGATGCTCACTCTCATCGACCAACCAAAACTATTAAAGTTAGAAGAATGATATTTTGGGGATATGTTTGTTGTGTGTCGAAAATGTCTACTAAGGAGGGATTTTTGGATATTCAGGTTCTAAAGGGGTGTTAACGGGGTTAAACCTGCATTTCATTGAATAACAATATGACACGACTATGACGCGAGCGAAGCGAGGCTAAAAATGAGATGGTGTGTGTATATTACTCAATCACGCAAGTACCACTGGTCCGATTTACATGAATTTTACATGGAAGTAGCTGATTTACCTGGTTAACATATAGGTTACTTCTGATTTCAATAATTTGCACTATTTAAAGATGGCGACCATTTTAGTGACGTCACTACACACTTAGGTTTCAAACTTTCATATTTCCATTTCAAATAAAAAGAGAACGCTATGAAATAGCAAACTTTTGATGGCATATACGAGGTTTAAAATTACATTTTCTATCCGAAAGGTATCTCCAACGGTTAGCGAGAAAACCCTAAATTTGTGCTATAAAACACGGTCAACGCCGAGCGGTGTAGTTGGACAAAATGTTCCATCCTTAATATCCCTCTGAGCAGCATCTCGCCTATCCCCTGTTTTAACTGTCACCTTCACATTTTAATTTATTTATGACGCGTAGCGAAGCACGGGTACTTCAGCAGTAAACTATAAAAAACAGTATTCTAAATTTCCACTTTATACAGAATAGGAATCCTGCGAAGACCAATCTAACATTAAATGGTCATCAAATTGAAAATAAATCAGAAACAAAGTTTTTAGGACTATGGATACAACATGACTTGAAATGGAATAAACATATACAATATCTGAATACTACTGAACTCGATGTGCTTTGAGTTATGTATTTTGAAAACTTGCAAAAGCATGCACTCATTAAGAAATACTTATTTTGCTTATTTCCATTCATACTTAAGATATGGGGTCATATTTTGGGGTATGTCACCAGATGTACTAAGCACGTTTAGGATACAAAAGAGGGCGATTAGAATTATGGCAAATGTAAACACTAGAGAATCATGCACACCTCTGATTAAAGAGTTAAACATTCTCCGACTGCCCTGCATTCATATCTTTGAAAGTATTATGTTTTTTTTAAGAATTTAATGAATAAAGACGTTTTTCTTAAAACAAACAATGATGTTCATAGGCATAACACAAGAAAAAATCAAAACATTCATATTTCACACACACAAGTATATATCAAAAAGGAACTTTACACACAGGAGTTAAATTATTTATTTATTTATTTATTTATTTATTTATTTATTTACATATGTTACGACCTCATTGGAGCACTTAACCAAAACAAGTATATACATGTCTCAAAAACAATATTAAGGATTCAGCTTCTTATTTATCTTCTTTTCCCAAAACATTTTCATTCTAGTCGACCTTGCCGCTCTCTCTGCATCGCTTATGGTGTAAGTTTTGCGGGTAAAGGTTTTTAAGGGAAGTCGGAGGTTCTTGTTTTTCAATATATTCTTCTCATCTTTGTTAGCAATTTGGGACGTGGTAAAGCCGAGTTCATCCAGATCATTTTGAATTTCCATAAACCAAGAGTTATTTGTTTTACTTTTGAAAAAGTAATTAAATAATACTTTTAATTGTCTGGTATCCGGCAGGCGTGAGATATGACCATTAAAAGCAATTCGGCTTTTTCGCATAGTATCGACTATAGACTCAGTTTCTTTATAAACCACTTCATTTGGTAATAGACGCCATTGACCATCCACCTGATGTTTTTTATTAATTATAGTTCTGAGAAATCTTCTATCAGTCTTCTGTAATGTGTCAGTAACTGATCGAGTGTTTAACTTGAAAAGTGTTTCACAAGCATATATTGCTTCCGGTTTAATAACTGATTCGTAATGTCGTAATTTGGCATTTATGGAGAGTGTTGTTTTTTTTTTTTTTTTTTTTTTTTTTTTTTGTAACTAGACCAAGTAATATATTGAGCTTGTCTTAACTTTGTTGATCTATTTTCGATTGACGCTTTCTCATTCAAATTCCATGTTATAATCTCCCCTAAATATTTAAATTTATGTACAACTTTAATTTATTTATTGTTAATCAATGTAATAGCTAGTGTTTCCACATCAAAGGATGCCATTATTTCAGTCTTTTCAAATGAAATTTGAAGTCCTACTTTTGCTGCAATAGACCCAAGTTCTTCAATTTGGTGTTTAGACTCATCTATACTGGTTGCAAGCAGTGCAAGTTCACCCGCAAAAACCAAGCCATTCAGTTTTATATTAGTACCAATCTTTACATTTGGAGGACTAGTTTTGTTCCACTCACGAATGATCTTTTCAAGAACACAATTAAATAATAACGGTGATAGACCATCTCCCTGTCGAAGTCCAGTCCGGATATCAAATGGTTCAGACCAAGGCTCCTCGAAATTTAACCTTTGATTTAGTATCTTTCAAAGTAACGCCGATGAGGTTGATAAGCTTTTGATGTAACCCAAATGCCCTAAGCATGTTAAGTAATGACCCTCGATGGATACTGTCATAAGCTTTCTTAAAATCCACAAAAGTAATGACCAAATCCTTTTGTCTCATTCTATGATATTTCATTATCCATTTCAAACTGATGATCTGATCCGGACAGCTGCGACCTGGTCGGAACCCTCCTTGATATTCTCCTAGTTCTTGATCGAGGTGTTGTTGAATTCTTGTCAAGATAATTCTAGATAGAATCTTGTATGTTACATCAAGCAAAGAAATCCCACGGTAGTTGTTCGGGTCTAATCTATCACCCTTTTTATGAATTGGGTGGATTACAGCCATTCTCCATTCCTCTGGTATTTGTTCCGAATTCCATACATCGGTGAGGCGTTTATGGATGTTGGAGATGGTTTGTTCATTTGCATATTTCCATAATTCTGCTACCAATGAATTCTCTCCTGCTGCTCTATAATTTTTGAGCCAATTAATTGCTGCACATACTTCAGTCAAGTCAGGAGGAATAATGTTCTGTAAATTTGTTTTATTTTTTGGATTAAGCTCAAAATCAAGATATTCCTTAGGTTCATCAGCATTTAGTAGTTCTCTAAAATAATCTGCTAGAATTTTAGCATTATCAGTATCATTGTGGGCTAGTTTAGCTGATTTATCTTTCATTAATAGTGTAGGAGGGGCGTATTTAGAATGATATTGACGAAATGTCCTGTAATAGTCCCTTGTTTTGTGTTGTTTAAAGGAATCATCAATAATTTGTATGAACTTTTTTGATTTTCTCTTTTAATTCTCCTAATTTCTTTGGCAGTTTCCCTTCGAACAATGGTTAATTCTTCTCACGATTGTGTGGTGCTCTTTTGCTGACCATTGAGCCATGCTGTATGTCTTTTCCGAATTGCAGCGTCACATTCCGCATTCCACCATGCATGCTTTTTTCCTTTTCCTAATAGGGGCAATTTCGCCAGCAACGGTTTTCAGTGTGTCAACCATCGTTTCTAGCTTGTCACTTAAGAGAGTTTTAGACTTATCCTTATAGGACGCATTAATTATTAAATAACTAGGGTCATATTGCCTTTGCATGGTCGAGTTTGACTATTTTTGTTTACGTCGTGGAGTTAACTTGATCTTTATCTTGGATATATAATGATCAGAGTCAACATCGACCCCACGTAGTACCTTCACGTTATATATTTCTTTGTAGAACTTTTTATCCATTGCAACATGGTCTATCTGGAATTCCTCTAGTGCACTATTAGGGCATTTCCAGTTCAAAAGTGTGTGTGGTCTTCGCTTAAATCTAGTAGTTTCGAGACGTAGGCCATGTACTTCACAAAGGGTAATTAATCTTTGACTATTCTTGTTAGAGAATTTGTGAGCTGGCAACTTACCTACTATTGGACGAAATTTTCTTTCTTGACCAATTTTTGCATTAAAATCCCCAAGCAAGATTTTAACATGAGTGTCTGGAATGTTTGATATTAGGGGGCAAGTTCGTTCCAAAAATTGTCCGTTTCATCTCTAAATTTTTCGACATTCTTGTCATTAGTTGGGGCATGAACGTTTATCAAAGAGTATATTTTGTTTCCTGTCCTAATTGATAAAGTTGCTAACCTTGATGAGTTCGACGAAAAGTCTTCCACTGAATCAATAATACTGGTATGTACTAAAAATCCCATACCAAATTGGGGGACATTTTTCATAACTCGTGGTCCTGGAGGTCCCTTGTAGAGACGGTATCCTCCTGATTTAATTGGGTCTTGATCTGTGTTTCTAAGTTCTTGAAGTGCTGTTATTAAGATCTTGTGTTGGTCCAATATATCGGTTAAATGCTTAAGTTTTCCAATTTTAATTAACGAATTTATGTTTAATGTTGCAAAGAATAAAAATTCCCTCTGTTTGTTAATTTTGAGTTTGTATTTGGACTTTCGCGTTTCCAGGCGCTCCGACTCACCTGACTCTTCTGCGCGACACCCCACCGTATCCGAATGGTGCCTTGCGGTGGAAGAGTTCATTAGAAGACTGTTCATACTTGAGTTGATTGTCTGGTCTAGGACCCATGATCTGACCGTAGTCAGGGATTACAATTCCAGATGTGATCTGGAAAGGTGATGAATGGAATATGAATGGATGATTGATGAAAAATAGGAGTGTGTTTGGTCCGCGAGAGCTATTTTATTTCGCTCAAGTCCGCCATCAAAACTGGTGAGGACCCCCATATCCGCCACTTGGGACGCGCCACGTCGGAGTATCACCTCTCCGCCTTCTAAGACAACGTAGTAGGTTCGCGGAGGAGTTAAATTATACAATAAACTACCCAATTATATAAATTTTTCCCCAAAAATAAAAACCTTTGATAGAATGTTGAAAGCTTATCTGCAGTGCCATTGTTTTTACTCTGTAGTTGAATATCTTAGTGTATAGAAACGATGAAATCTATAATTATGTTTTACTTTTCAATTTTAATTTTAATACCTAGCTGTAAGTTGTTGTATTTATAGAATTAAGTCTTCAAATTGTAATAATAGAGAAAGGTGTAAATAGTTGTCCAATAAGATTGTATCTCTTAAGATCTGTTAGTATAACAAGTTATAAATAGCTATTGTATTTATTTATTTACACTGTTTACGCTCACATTGGAGCACCAAAAATCAAACCTTATATTCAAAGTCTTGCAATATTTCAAATAATAAGTTCAGTTCTTCATTCTTGATATTTTTTTCCTTTCCCAATACTTCTTCATTCTGGAAGATCTTGCAGCTCGTTCTTCTGCTGATATAACATATTTCATACGCTGTGAAATTTTGAATGTTAGTCGAGTGTATTTGTTATTCAGAAGCTGTTTCTCCTCTCTATGTTCAATTTGATGTTGAGTTATTTTCAATTCGTCTAAATCCATTTGTATTTCTTTACACAATGTGATTTTTGTTTTACTGTTCCAAAAGAAGTAAAAAAGTTGTTTCAGGAGTCTAGTATTTGGCAAGCGGGATAAGTGTCCAAAAAACGCGATCCTTCGTTTTCGCATCGTGTCAATGATAGATTCATTTTCCTTGTGAAGTATTGAATTGGGCAAAATTCTCCACTGGCCCTCAACCTGGTGTTTTTTATTGAGTATTGTCCGAAGAATCCGTCTATCAACCTTCTGTAGTTTGTCAGTTGTTGATCGGGTGTTTAGTTTAAATAAAGTTTCACTTGCATATGTTGCTTCTGGCTTAACGACGGAGAAATAATTTCGAATTTTAGCATTAATCGAAAGAGACTGTTTCTTATATGTTGGCCAGGTAATCTGTTGTGCTCGTCGCAATGTTAGTGTTCTACTATCTATTGATGCTCTTTCATTGGCATTCCAAGTGATGATCTCACCAAGATATTTAAATTTTTCACAATCTTTATTTTCTGGGCATTATGCAGTAAAATATGTGATGTGTCAACTTGAAAAGATGGCATCATTTCTGTTTTCTCAAAAGAAATTTTCAACCCAACCTTTGCTGCTAATCGTTCCAATTCCTCTACCTGACATTTAGCTTCTTCGATACTGGTTGCTAATAATGCTAGATCATCTGCAAATGCGAGACAATTTAGTCGAATATGTCTTCCAATCTTAACATTCGGTGGACAAACCTTATTCCATAACGCATAACTTTTTCCAGCAAACAATAAAACAACAATGGAGATAATCCATCTCCCTGCCGAAGACCAGTATGGATTTCAAATGCCTCGGAGGTTTCACTTCTAAACCTAACTCTAGATTTAGTATTCTTAAGAGTGACCGCAATAAGGTTAACAAGTTTTCGATGTAAACCAAATTCAGTAAGGACATTTAATAGAGATTCGCGAGGGATACTATCATAAGCTTTTTGAAAATCAACGAATGTGATCACTAAATCTTTGCTCCTAATCCTGTGATGTTTTATAATCCATTTGAGACTGATAATTTGATCTGGACAGCTTCGTCCTGGACGGAAACCACTCTGATATTCACCAAGTTCATTATCAAGTTCTTCGTGAATTCTGGAATATAAAATCTTTGAAAATATCTTATACGTGACATCCAGCAACGATATTCCTCGATAATTGCTAGGATCTGATCTATCGCCCTTCTTGTGTATGGGGTGTATAATTGCAATATTCCACTCTTCAGGCAATTTTTCTGTATTCCAAATGTCAATAAGATGTTTATGTAGGTTATGAATAATCTGTACATTAGCATTCTTCCAAAGTTCTGCTACTACTTTATTCTCTCCTGCCGCTTTAAAATTCTTAAGTGAATCAATCTCTGTACTCACTTCATCGTAAACTGGCAGTATGATCTTTTCCAGAGGTGTTTTATTTCTAGGATAGGGATCGAATTCAAAAGAATCTTCAGGTTCATCACTATTAAGTAATTTTATGAAGTAATCAGCCAAAATTATTGCATAAATAGCTATTGTATTATTAATATATACCTGTAAGTTATTTTATGTTATCGATGTAATTAGACTAGTGACGTGTCCTATATCAAAAATGTATTGTATGCATGTAATTGATCAAATGGATTAATAAAAATCTAATCTAATCTATCATATCATTGATTACTATTTCTTAAAATTGTATAATATAAGATTTAACCAATTATTACGGATGTTTTTTTTAAAGCACCGTTTCATATGTTAAAATGTCTAAGAAGTACACTTTGGAATCTGGACAAAGTATTTGGATTCTGACTCTTGAGTAAGGACATCAAACAATACACTATTTACCCTGTTGTTGTCGGTAATAATCGACAGTACATTTTCCTAAAGAAATTAAAACAGATTGTGTGTCTTCTGCCCATTCAGACCCCTTTAAATGTTTTACAGGAATTAATTTTACAACTTCATTCATACCTCCAAACGACTAGATTACCATGAAGGCCACACCTGTCTTTGCTGCAACATTAGTATTATGTTCTGAAAAAGATCGAGTTGAACATAGTTATTTTTGGAACGACATCGCTCATAGATTCAACCCAATAACTACGCAGACTAATCACATGCCATGCTACAGATGAGTTTCATCCGAACAGCCAATCAGGAAGCCGAATCCTTCTGTAAGGCTTAAAGTGAACTAGAATTTGCAATTTCGCGGTCCGGCATGGTCCTAGTCTGGGTAGAGAAGATCTTGCTGTCTCTTACTCTTCTAATTTGAAATCGGATTATTGGAAAGAAGTTCTCTAATGTGTGTGGACGGGGGAAGTTGCGTACAAAAGGAGATTTTAATGTAAGTTATTGAAACGATAAAACTGATAAAATTATCTCACATAAATGTAACTATTATTAAAATACAAGCACATTACAAGAAACACGTAAGTACGTCATACAAGTGTTAACAATATACGTTTCTTTAAAGCATTCAATGGGTCTGTTATCCTTTTAGAATAATTGTTGAGAAGAGTGTATGATGCAATTGCAATTATTAGCGTAACAGTATTAGCATTTTCTCTGCCACAGATGCCCGTATTTTCAACTGCGTGACGCAATACTGTGTAAGAAACCACTACCTGCTCACTTATTAAGCACAAAGCATCCTTCTGTCACTGCATGATAAGAAAACATTTTCATGTCTCTCTGATATTAGCGACTGCATAATCGCAATTAGATTGCTTGTTATTTCAATAACAAAATCTATGGGAACTGATAATCCACCATTATTTATTAATTGGAAATATTTGTCTTCTCTTTACTATTTCTGATCGTTTGCTAGCAGGCTGATACAGTCCTGACATTTGGCCCGTTTACTTATTTGGTACTGCCCCCGGAAATTGAATTATTCTGGGACAAAATGAGAGTATTTTCGTCCCCATGATAAAACTTAACCAGCAAATATAAATTCTCAAAGCGTGACACAGGAGGGTAGTGTTACAAGCTCGAGGCCGTGGGAGAGCCCGATTACGTGATATATTGCACAATAGACGCTTCTAGAAGGCTAAAATTGGCATAGCAACAGCGAGTTTGGAAATTAATATTATAAATATTGTTATAAATTATGCTATTGGATCCCAGCCCAGAGCCAATTAGAAGAGGTCTTATTGAAGACGGGATCAACTTCAACTACATAATGTGATGAAATTATGCATTTAGGCCCTTAGAAGAAGATTGTCTTATTTGGTAATGAAGAGAATATTTAAAAAAATTATGTCTGATACTTTGAAAACCGCAGATCGGTTAATCTACGCAGTAATAAGCATTAGTAATCTACGCGCGAAAATTATGGTGGGAGATTGATATGGCCGCCAAAATTTCGACTTGGAGGGGGAGATCCTAGGATCGAGGTTCTTATTTCAGCAGTCTTCCAAGAGTGAGGAAGTGGTTTTACTGGGTAAACGGAGATCCCAAGGCTTTGTCCGAGTGCGACGACTGTCGACTTGTGGAGAAGCGAGGATAGCTAGGTGGAACGTAGGTGATCGCCGCATTTCCATTTTATGTGAAGTTGTGAGGAACATTGAAATAATTATATCTCTTATATAATTGAGATCTGAATTTAACTAAGCAAATATATATAAAGAACAGGTCGTATATTACATTTTGTTGAAAGTCGAGCGTTCTAAAACTTACCGTTTCGACAATATAAGCCTGTTAAGACAGATTTTCAAATGTGTTGGAAATAAAGATGAATATAATTTTAGATTGCAACGTGAAGTTGGCGAACGCAGTTCAAGTGAACAGTAGCGAGAACTTGTAACATTGGCGCAGTATATAAACAGTATCAGAATGACTATCATTATTCTTCAAGTGTCATCATTCACATAATTAACATTGTTGATATGATGAACTAAATAGTCATGCGCCAGAGACATATTCGATAACAGGAGTTAAGATACAACGATAGAACTTCGTTAGACGACGTATTCTTCAATACAGACGTAGTGTACGGTCCATCTTGTACATTTTCGTCAGTCTACGAACACTAATGTAACATCAATTAGCAATGGAAATATTTCATTCACCATTTATATGAATATTTCTATAAATTATATTCCAATGATGAGGCTGATACATATTTACGACGGAGAATGAAGACTCTACAGAAGAGATTTGTCAAGATGCTAGGGGTAGCCCAGCAACACAGAAGAATTTGCCAGAAGTATGTCGTTCGAGCCCAGGCGAATGTTGGTGAATTCCAGAGAGGGACATTTCCTATCTCTGAGGTCGCAGATCCGAGGTTCGAATGCAGATCCATCTCAGTATCTTGAACTGAGGAAACATCTAAAGTATTGTGGGAATACTTACAAAGATCTTCAAGTTTTCGTCCAAATAAGGTAGCAGTGTCTCTTATTTATAGTATAGAGCTTGATTAGTGACATCCTGTGCCAACGATCTTACTCCATATTTCCATATTTTCACATTTCATGTATTTCAGTGTTATTATGTATTTTACACTTCAGATGTGTGTTAAGATTTTTATGCTTCAAGATCATTTAGGAGGTGATTGCCTTTCATCTATTTTTTAATTTTATTCTACGGATCAGTTGTGGAACTGACATTAAAAATTTTGTTTAAGGAATCATATTGCCTCATAGAAGACTAGCCTTTTCGACTCTCGAATTTTAATAATTTGATTTAAACCAAGTATTCTGACATTGTGTCATAGCTTCAAATTAAATTCTTATTAAATTTAATTTGAGCACTTTAATGTAACAACATCAAATTTCAAGAACAGAAGAAACATCGAATGATATTGTTATATCATTATTGTACATAAACCGTCGACGATCTAAGAAATACTAGTCGTTTGATAAGACCGAAGTCTTAATCCCTGTAAACATTCTTTGTGAAGAGTGGAAAAACATTACGACATTGACAAACCTTTTTATTATTTGTAAAGCTGAGAGCTTTGTTCATTTAATATGTTAGAGGAAATACCTTTTGATAGAAGATTATTCAAATCTCTGGCTAGGAATTCAAAGCTAGTTTATCCCGGTCAAGATTGAATTCTATTTGACACTATAAATAACATGTGTGTTATTTAACACTATTCGTGTAATATCACGTCATTATGTGGACCTGATATTACAACGATATACAATTTAAAGCTTGATAAGTGAGATGAGACAGGAGTATTATTTTTATTACATGTATTTACGACAGACGAGTTAACAGTTAATTATATTGTTGTGGAGTAAACTTTAGGAGGTCAATCTCGACAGTCTAATATCGTTCATTACAATTGGAAGTTTCGTTTGAAGAACTTAAGCATGTATAATTGTAGTTCAGTAGTCATGTGGAATGATACTGAGGGTCATGCCATTATTTGAGAGAAGTTCCTACAGAAGATATGTTAATAACAATTAATCCGTTTTTGGTTATTGTTTAACATAGTGGATGATAATTGTTTATGCCATATATACTGTTATATGAGGATTTGTAGAGCTATGAAGAATGCTCGTACGAAGGAGGTTCCGCATTTTAAAGGAAGTCAAAGTATTGTTGTTCTTTGATAAGAAGGCATGGATCATGATCAGAGTTATTGTATACAAGTAGTCCAGTTCATAAGTAGTAACGATTTAGCTGTGATGACAGGAGGATTTTAGCGGAAATACAACTAGAGAACGATTGTCTACTCATGTCTATAATACAACTATTATATTTTATTAAACCCTAAGTTATGTAATTACGTGCAGCTAACCTTAGTCAGTCGACTGTATTAGACCGACAATGTAATGAAACCTATATAAGACGATGTGTAAGCAGTATATCAAACTACGGAGTGTTAGAGAATGGTTATGTGGAAAACCAGTGTATATAATTAATTGAGAGATATATTGTAACCGAGAAGCCAGAATCTCGAAAGTAACGTGTTAGCAGCACTAAATAATGTATATTATGAACATATTACATGTAAATAATTCTTTGGAAATTATTTAATTACTTAAATAATTTAGTAGGATTTATTAATCAATTGTTTTGGAATAGCGTGTGTGTTGTGAGCAGATGTTTTTTATGAATGATTGTTCACTGTTAAGAGTAATTGTTGAACCGAATTGGTCATGAACAATTACGGGCTGCGAATGAAAGAGTGTATAAACATTTTCAGGATGATTGTCTAAGAAACATAGAAGTTATGTGCATTTTTGTAAGATCTAAATGTTAGTTTTACGTGTATTATAAACGCACTCAAAAGCAGTCTCAGTGTGGGCTGGCTAGAATGATTCACCGTTAGAATAGGAGAGCGGTGTGACATAATATAAACAGGAGAAGACTCGCCGCCTTGTATAAATTGTATTTAGTTCCGAGTGCAGCGTGGTGCTAGTGTTTCACTGATGAAACAAGCTAGCGCACGTGCGTTCTCCAAACGTATGCTAGTGAATGAAGCCAGGTGTCAGGAATGCCACGAATGGAAGAGCCTTCCTTAAACGTTTTCTTTTTACGTAGTGTAGGCCTAAAGCAAGCCAAGATCTTATGCTCATAATTTTATTTTTACACAGCATTGTAGTTAGATGTGGAGTAGAAAGGAAGTGTGAATGATTGCGTGTTTTTATTTTAATTTGATTGTTAAATTAGTTTATTGTTATTTTGTTTATACTAGGGTAGTTTACACCATTGTTAATAAATTTTATTCAGTTCGTTATTTGTTGTTGTTGGCGTGTGATTCATTTTAAATATAAGAACTAGAGTATTGTGGATGTATTGTAGGCGAAGCTGAATTCCCAGTCCCCGAGAAGGTAAGTAAAGGTAGGTCTGCCCCGAGTAGTTTGTTGTTGATCCACAATATTCTTGTAACTGCTGTATGTAAATCCCTAAAGGCCATGTTGGGAGCGATTTCTAATGTAGTAATTTGCCGGTGCTGTTAGAAATAGGCGATCCAGCTGGGGCAATGGATATTCCTACAGGCTCCTTTCCAGATTTTCGGGTACAGTAGGAATGGTGCCCTATGAACTTTGGGGCTACGAAATTAGCTTCGTAGTGACTCTAAAGGAAGTTGGTTTGAACATTTCTAGTGAAAGAAATAATTACCAGACTTGTGGGATATCTTATCAATTTTGGATGGATGTGAGTGTAATTATATAGGCTTAATTTAAATTGATATTAGGAAGGTTACACTCAGATAAAGATCAGAACTTAGAAACCTGAGAGAGGTGTACTAGGTAGACAGTTTCGAAAAACGACCAACGATCTGAATATTTATTTTATTTTACCGGTACATGGCGATTGCTAAGGTCATGTCAAAAATAATGCTAACTTGTTTTATGATTGTAATGGTAGAATTTTTTGTGATAGTATTTTTAAAGTGAGTCACAGGAGAACGAACATTATGAGTAAGGTTATTTAACATAGGGTGTACAATAGGTTAATGCTAAGGTAATTTTAAGTTACTTTTAGACATTAAGGTGCTCAAAAATATATATGGAGGAGGACGTTGCTCAGATGTTGTTATTTTGCTGTGTTGTCGAATGTGTCTCTATAGCATTATTTAAAGGGTTATTGCAATGGCAAGCGAGGATGTAATGAGAATGTTAGAGGAGTTGAAGGAGCAACTGCAGAGCAATTTGAATGCTGTTGAAGGTAAATTTCAGGAAGCGAAGCAGGACCTAGAACTGAAGCGTGAACGAAAGGAGGACCTTGACATAGTGATTGTTAAAGTTGTTGATTCTATTACAGATTAAGTCGCAGAAAGTGTCAAAGAGAGTTTCAAAACTGAAATTCAAGAAGTTCAGACTTCTTTAGAGGGTTTACAAACTAGTGCCTCTAAAATGGTTGTAAATGTCACGCGTATACAGGCCAGCTCAAAGCAGATTCAGGATGATGTAAGTGGTGTACGGACAGATGCCGGAGATGTCCGAACTGATGTTAGTAATGTTAGGTCAGATGTATCCACTGTCCAATCCAATGTCCAATCTAAGGTAGATTCAGTCCAAGCCGATGTCACTAATGTTCAGGATGACATAAACAATATGCAGTCAGATGTCACTGATGTACAGTCTGACATAGGTAAAATACAAACAGAAGTCAATACGGTATTTGTGGATGTAGCAAAATTCCAGGTGGACATTAATAAAATTAGACAAGAGGTAGAGGCTTCTAAAGAATTGTGTACACAGAATATAACTGCTTTAACGACACGTTTTGTTAACGATGCGTTAAAAACTACTGCTTCTCTGGCCGAATTAAAAGGTAATGTAGAAACTTTACGAACGCAGGTCATTGATCATAATAAAATTCTTAAGGCAGATATTGAGGATTACATAGCTGAAATGTTAAAAGCTAATGTAGTTGTCTGGAAAGACGAGTGGAACAAATCCAGTGGGGAACATGTTAAGCAAATCCAAGATAACATAGAAAAGAAATTAGCCAGTACTCAAGTAGAAATTAAAAGAGAGGTTATTGAAGTAAGAAAGGATTTAGGTAAAAGGATTGATACACTCACAGAAAAGCAAGTAGAAGATAGAACTCAATCTAGTCAGGATGTGCAAGCTTTGAAAGAATCGTTAGAGAGTAAGACTAAAACGATAGAGGAACGATTAAACAAGGTTGTCACTAACGTTAATGCCATGAGTGAGGAGAAAACTAATGAACTAGAAGAATACGTATCCAAGAAATTACAAAATCTTAATCTAGGAGATGTTGCCAAGCTTGAGACGTATAAGGAAGATTTAAAGACCGAAGTAGGCCAACAGCTGAAGAAGATTATCGTTGAGATAGAAGAAAAGGAAAGGGAGAAGATAGATTTCGAAGATTCGAGGAATCAGACTAGAAGAAGTAGCCTAGAAGGGGAAGAAAGAGAAATCAGGCCGGAAGAAAGATTATTCAGGTTTACGGAAAGTTTAGAGGAGAGGAGTAAAGAGCCCGAAAGTTACAATAGAGATTTTCGACCAAACCTTCAGGATTCATATCCGAGAAACGTGACGGTCATAAGGAACTTTGAAGACAAACCGCGTAAGTTCAGCAACCTAGATAGTTTCACACCGATAGAGTACATCAGAAATCTCAAATATTACTTTATCGAAGCGCATATTCCAAGAGAGAGAGAAATGAAGATCGTAGAACGCTATCTGTCAGAAGGGCCCCTTGAATGGTTTGTGCCTTTAGATATACCTTCATGAACTTCGATGAATTCTCAGAAGCACTGATAAAGCGTTTCTGGCCAATTGAAGCTCAAAATTCCCTACGCGCAGAAGTATACTCACGAAAGTATTCAGGAACTCTTCCCACACGCTACGCAGACTTCTTCACGAGTCAGTTAGCCAGACTCAGATTTCTTCAACCCCCGTTATCTACAGCTCAGTTGATAGACGCGATAGCCAGGATGCTCCCTGTTGAAGTCAGACGTCTAATTATCTAGTCAGGGATCAACGATCTACCGAGCATGGACGAATTGCTCAGAAAACTCGATTACACGAGCCCGATGCCGAACGTTGTTGCGAAGAACCAAAGGCAAGAATACAAAAACATTAATACAGTATATCTTGACCAAACAGAACAGACAGACAACCCGAAAGAACCAGAAAAGGGAAATATTGGTCCTGAAAGGAATAATTATTTCCCTGATCGTAGACCAGAACCCAGATACAGGAGATTCCGTGAAGGTCGTCCATATCAGCAATAGCAAGGACGTAGTAACGATAATAGTAATGGCAACCGTAGAAGTGGTTATTATCACAATAATAATAACTACAGGTACAATAATAATGATTATTATAACAGGAACAACAATAGGAATAACCAAATTTATAATCGTAACAGAAACTCCCAAGATGAAATTATGACGAAGGAGAAGTATGATGAACGCCATAAGGAAGGAAAAGAGTATCTCAAGGAGTTGAGAAACAATGAGAATGGTAATGGAAGGGAAAATTAAAGCTTGAGTATAGATCCCGGTCCATCTACTAGTCAGAAGGGGAACCATGAGAATGAGTCTCAAGGACATAAAAAACAATTTTGAAACGGAATTAGAGGAGACAGTATATACTGCTACACAAAACCAGATTATGATAAACGAAATCTATGAGGTAACAGACGAAGACCTACTCTTCGAGAATGAGATTGTTAGAGAAGAAAGACCATTCGAGTTACCGATTATATGTGCTAATGTTGATGGACAAATATACAAGTCATTAATGGATACTGGTGCCATTATATCTATCATATCGGATGAGAGTTATCAGAGATTATCTAAGGGCAAAAAGATGACAGTTTTACCCGCATCTGCTGTTAAAGTGCGTGATATTTTTCAAGACAAAGCGGTAAAATGCAAAATCCAAGTTTTATTAAATTTTGAGATAAATGGAAGCACATGTGAACACATTTTCATTGCGGTGAGCAAAATCAATTTTGATATCGTACTTGGCATTGACTTCATTACTAAAGTTGGAGCAGTAATTGAGATGAAAAATCGAGTCGTAAAATTTAGTGAAGGGTTAATAAACACAGAAGAGTTAGAAGAACAGGATTCAAATGACAGTCTAGATAAAGATCCTAGGGAAGAAATTATTAACAACATTGTTGAAGAGGTAGAAAATGGAAGGGAAATGCCTACTCTCCAAGCAGATGGGTTTGACGAAATTCAGGATGAATTTGAGGAATTAGTCATGGAGTTTAAAGACATTTTTGATGATAAGCCTGGATTGATAAAGGACTACAAGTATAAGATTAGGCTTACAGATGAAACTCCTTATCAGAAGAGGATTTACACGATAACAGAAAAGTACTATGAAGAAGTACGAGGGATAATCAAGAAAATGAAAGCTGACGGGATTATAAAGAAGCAGGCGTCGTCTTACATCAACCCTATAACAGTAGTCAAGAAAAATAATGGTCAATTACGCCTATGTCTCGACGCCAGGGCCATTAATTTAAAGATTTTGCCGAGGCAGACCGGCCGCCTAAAATACGAAATTTGCTCAGAAAGTTCAAAGGAAAAGCCTGTTTTAGCGTCCTAGATTTAACTTCTTCGTTTTTATCAGATTGAGCTTGAAGAAAGCAAACAGTACACAGGGTTTATGTTTGACCAGACGTCCTGGGTTTTTCAGAGAATTCCCTTTGGCATGGTCAACAGTGGTCCAGCTCTGATTAGAGCCCTTAATAACAAACTCACCGATGAAGTTAAAAGGAACGTGCTTTGTTATATAGATGATTTAATCATATCTTCACCAAATGTCCAGGAACATCTTATACACTTGCGTAAGCTTTTTGAAACCCTGAGAGACGGAAATATAAAGGTAAACTTCGATAAGTGCCGTTTCATGAAAGAAGAAATTAATTTTCTCTGACACACCATTGACCAGCATGGATATCATCCGAACTTGCAGAAATTGGAAGCTATTATGAGGTTCCCAAAGCCCACCAAGGTCAAACAAGTGCGAGAATTTGTAGGTGCGTGCCAATTCATTAGCAGTCATTGACCAAAGTATTCAGAGATTATGGCCCCTCTCTATGACTTGTTAAAGAAAAATAACCGTTGGAAGTGGAGCAGTACCGCTGACGACGCGTTTGAGAAAGCTAGGGAAATGTTGAAAAACAACGTGAAACTAGAATATTCGAATTTTGAACGAATATTCTACATAGAATCTGA
Organism: Meconema thalassinum; assembly: GCA_946902985.2. NCBI lineage: Eukaryota > Metazoa > Arthropoda > Insecta > Orthoptera > Tettigoniidae > Meconema > Meconema thalassinum. The sequence goes on along the minus strand of OX336388.2, from coordinate 795,324,698 downwards.
TGCCTCACGTGTAGGCATTAGTGCAGTCTTATACCAAAAGGACGAAGAAGAAAATAAGCACTCCATTGCGTTCAGCGGAAGAAAGCCTAAGAAACACGAAGAGAACTACTTCACGACAGAACTCGAGGCGTTAGCTTTCGTGACAGCTCGTCAAGTGTGGAAGCAGATATTAATCGGACACCAGATTATAATTATCACCGATCATAAGGCACTCCAATGTATGCTTCAAACCGATATGTCGAGTGATAGATTAACTCGATGGGCCCTATTCAATCAACAGTGTAATGCTACAATAGTCCATCAGCCAGGTAAAGACAATTTGTTGGCTGACGCATTATCCCGTAACCCAGTTAGACATTTGCAGATTAACCATGTACAATTGGAGGAAGAAGATCAAGAAACCGTTAGGAGATTAGCCCGAATCGGTGTGTCACAGAAGAGGCACGCTCCAATTAGGAAAATGTACAGGTTCCTTAAGGGTTACATGGACACAGCAGACCTAGATTATGCTGCTACTCAAAGGCAATCACGACACTTCGTATTGAGCGGAGATCTCGTGTGTAAATAGGCAGACTCCGAACACACTAAGATTCGCATAGTCGTACCCCCTAATCTTGTCACAAAGTTAGTGTGGTTGGCACACCACTCTATCGGACATGGAGGTTTAGATAAAAACCCTCAGTACTCTTAAAGAGAGCTTTATATGGACCAACATCAGATCCACTATAGCGAAGATTATAAGATCTTGCGATAAATGCCAGAGAGGAAAATTCGCATCAGAATTGTTGAAAGGAAGACCCAGAGCTATGATACCTTCTTAACCACGTGAGCTGATGGCCACGGACATTTTTGGTCCTTGTCCGAAGGGATATCAGGGTAATTAGTTCCTGTTAGTGATTGTTGATGTTTTCACTAAATTCGTTACCATGAATCCTATGCAAAAAGCCAATACCAGAAATGTTGTCAGTAGATTAGAGAATGCTGTGTTTCCAAAGGCTGGGAAACCAGAATATCTCTTATCGGACCATGGAGCGCATTTTACTTCAGGCGACTTCGCAGCAGACATGGAAAGGTTGGGAATTAAACACATCTTTTCAAGCGTGCGTTATCCAGAGTCAAATTCAAGCGAACGCTATATGGCGGAATTTAGCAAATTCTGCAGAATTTTCTGCCAGGATGATCAGCCCAGTTGGGTAAAATACATGCCAATGATTGAGGATTGTTTGAACTCCACAGTTCAAGAAAGCACGGCAGAAGTTCTTGTGATTCTTCACTTAGGAAGGAATCCAGAAAGGCCATGGGACAATGTATTTGATTTCATTCCCAGAGATCCGGATCTAGGAAGTCAAGCGGGGATCGACAAGGCAAAGGAAAGACTTAAGAAAGCAGCGGAGAAGCGCTTGAAACGAGTTGCAGGAAAATGTTTCGGTACGCCGTTAGAAATTGGAAATATGGTCTTATTGCGCAGACCAGTGAAAGCGGACGTGAGCAACAAGATATACCCCAAGTTTGGAGTTATCTTTATTGGCCCGATCCACATAACTAATGCTTATGGGAATAACTGTTATGAGTTGTTTGATGATAAAAATAACGTTATTCTAGGAAAATTCAACGCTAAGAATTTAAAAAAGTATTATAAGAAAATAGGCTAAAATAATTCAATATTCGAGTTCAAGTGACATATCAAAAGTCTTGAATTAGAATGATTAAAAACAATTTGCAACTGTTTTTAACTTGAGATGACGGAGGAATGTCCCCCGGAAATTGAATTATTTTGGGACAAAATGAGAGTATTTTCCGTCCCCATGATATAATTTAACCAGCAAATATAGATTCTGGAAGTGTGACACAGGAGGGTAGTGTTACAAGCTCGAGGCTGTGGGAGAGCCCGATCACGTGATATATTGCACAATAGACGCTTCTAGAAGGCTAAAATTGGCATAGCAACAGCGAGTTTCGAAATTAATATTATAAATATTGTTATAAATTATGCTACTGGATCCCAGCCCAGAGCCAATGAGAAGAGGTCTTATTGAAGACGGGATCAACTTCAACTACATAATGTGATGAAATTATGCATTTAGGCCCTTAGAAGAAGGTTTTATTATTTGGTAATGAAGAGAATATTAAAAGAAATTATGTCTGATACTTTAAAAACCGCAGATCAGTTAATCTACGCAGTAATAAGCATTAGTCATCTACGCGCGAAAATTATGGTGGGAGATTGATATGGCCGCCAAAATTTCGACTTGGAGGGGGAGATCCAAGGATCGAGGTTCTTATTCCAGCAGCCTTCCAAGAGTGAGGAAGTGTTTTTACTGGGTTAACGGAGATCCCAAGGCTTTGTCCGAGTGCGACGACTGTCGACTTGTGGAGACGCGAGGATAGCTAGGTGGAACGTAGGAGCTTGCCGCACTTCCATTTTATGTGAAGTTGTGAGGAACTTTGAAATAATTATTGTTACGTGCAATGCCCGTCCCAATGTTTTTAAAATCCCTCTTCCCTGTATTCTGGTGTTCCATGACATTTTGAATCGACCGCCTGGTGACTTGATTCCGTTTGTGGACACGAGATAGCAGCTGCTGTCGGACTTCGGGGTTCCTGCAAGTAGTTCCTTCTTCTCCGATAGAGAGTGTTGCTTGTGCCTTATAAAACTCTTCATATTCGTGGCATAATTGAAAGGCAATTATATTCTACGTCATGAAACAAATGCCTGTGTATTCATGATACCACCAAATTATTTACTTAATAATGACATTGTTGATTGATGTGTCAAGCCTTGATTGGACGATAAATACTTACATGAATGCAGTTCGGTATCTGACGCAGGTTTTTCCGCCATCTTGTGGAGTCCATTGTCTGTCGTAAAAGAAAGCAACAAGCCGCCTGGTCGTGAAAGGTGTCACCGCTGATGGGGGCTTGGCCCCCAGCCTCTACGAAATATATATTCAAGAAAAAAGGAAATGCCTGTGCTCCTAGGCTATAATTTCATAATTTGCCTTGAAGATGATGTGTGATCTGTTTGTTTTACGGGCTACAAGAAGAAAAGCCTCGTGGGTGATCGAAGCGGGATGTGTGTGCTAACGCAGTCATATTGAGGCAGTTCATATCTTTTACATTAGTTAAAATGTGTTAGTTTTTTTTTTTTGTTTCATTGTGTCCCACTGTGAAGTTTTAAGGTACGTTATTATTTAATGTATATATATATATATATATTGTTATGGAGCTCCGATATCGTCTTATAGTAATGTTTTAATTCTGTACCTTATTTTGTTTTATAGGCCTAATTTTATTTCTGTTTCTCAACGTTACCTGATATTTAAAAAAAGGTAATTGTTTGCTTCGTACTGCCCCCGTAATTGAATTATATAGAGACCACGGTGGCTATTTTGGAAATTATAGCGAAAGTTATGGCTGTCATAGTTATGACGTGGGTAGTCATGACGTAAGCACGGATGACGCAGACGTTGTGCCAGCGGGCTACTTGAGCTGAGATTCTCAGTGACGTCAGCAATTTATTCGAGAAGGATCCGAGATGTACGACGCAGTCGCAGGAAACGTGGAATTCTGCTGAGGAAGAAATTATGCTATTGGATGGGAGACTTAAACCAATGAACGATAGTCTTAGGGAAGACGGAGATTGCTGAAACTATGGTATTTTTATTACTTTTTGGAATGCAGAATTGTGGAAATCCATTTGCAGTAGAGGCATTGTTCTGGAATTTTGGTGAAATTTATTTTCAGTTTTTGAATTATGAAAATCCGTCATGTATTGACGAAGTTGGAACTTCTAGCGATGACGCAGTAACACGCGATGGAAGGGATAGATACGCCCCTCATGAAGTTCATAAAAGGCCTTGCGCAGAAGAGAGGAGCCTCATTCGCTCATTCTCAATTGTGAGATTTCAAATAGTCATTTCAGTGAAACGTCGAGTGAGACTATTAGTGAAAAAGTCGTCTTTGTAACGCGTGGCGAAGCCACTGCATGAAACGAGAGTCGAACTTACAAGCAGTGCAGGTTTACTGTGAAGTAAATCTAGGTGAAGTTGAAACGACACTTAAAACGCTTCTACAAGATTAGCTGTGAACAGTTAGCGGTCGCCTATAAGCTAATTCTCTTGTGCATTGCTACAGTAAGGACTGTAGAAAAGCTGAACAATTTCGAGGAAGTATTTTGGAAGTTATTGACAATATTAGACGACTGACAAAAGTGATTTTCTCGCCACAGGAGAAACACTTTTTGTATAGCCAGACTCAACGCTACGGCTGACAGGGTTAGTGAAATAGGGAGACTTCAGATTGCTTTTGTGACACAACACTGCAGTATAATGGAGCAATTTAATAAGGCAGTTTGTTCTTCTAATACTATTACCGAAGAGAATATGGAAGGCTAAAGGACTTAAAGCAATTGGGACATATTTCAACGGAGTAAAATAGCAACATGGAACTTCGCTAATTGCTATTCCACACAAGCGAACATGTGGTAAATAACCATCTACACCCATGTTTCGTGAGTAAAGGCTGAATACTATCAAACAGCAATAGAAATGATTTCATACTTTCTGAATATGAATATTTCTTCGGAAATTTATACAAAAACTTCATGGCGATTTTCAACTGGAACTTCAGGGATTTTTCAAGAGAGGTCAGGGTTGTCCCGACTCACAAAGAAGATTATTGCCGGAAGGATGTCGTTCGTCTTCGTGAAGCAGTTCGATTCTTCGATGGTGCTGTTTCTGGTTTCGAGGATGGAGCTCAGCTTTAACTTGGTGAAATGGATCCATCAACAGTCTTCTTTGGGGAATTTTCCTCTGGAACGTCAATCGGCAGATAAGGTAGTCGTGAACGTTTATTGTATTTGAGTTTCTTAGCAATATTTGAGCAACCATTTTTCCCATATTTTTGTCCTCATGTATTTTTGCCCGATATTCTTGTTTGAGATTCCTATTCTCAGTACACCTTGATGAGTTATGCCTTTTTCGACGTTTTATTAAGACATTGTTATGTCATGGGCATAGTTAAATGATTTTGAGTCAGTTGAGACTGATATTTAGATTTTTCAGTAATTTGCTTATTTTTGTAGTCTCGATTTGACTGTAAGTTAATGATTTTTATGGCAGATTTAAATTCAGACAGCGTGTCACTTTATTAAAGTAATTCTACCCCAGTTTAATTACTTTGACCAATTTTCTGTCATCATCAAGAAGGAAGAACATTTAAATGATTTTAGAGCGTTAAAATCCAGTACGCTGTCGACGATCTTGGAAATACTAGTCGTTATTTGAATTGATTGCAACACAGACATTTATCGTCAGTCATGAACGACCATTGCATCTTAGGCAATTTTGTGAAAGATGAACATTAATTATGAATTATTGAATGCATTAAATTCGTGAAACTTGTGTTAGGTTTTTTCTCATATAGAGATTTATATAATGATGTTTGCATTCCCCAGTCTAATTGGATTCTATTCGACTATTTTGCAGTTAGTCGCACTTTGTTTGATGATAGTATTTTTATACTACAATTCTTTGAAGATGTTAATCTTAAATTTTGATAGACCAGACAGGCGTATATAAGCGTATTCACTATTAAATTTGTTTGTGATTGGCAAATTTTTATTTCATTTCGATTCATGAATGAAATCCACGAAGTTTAAATGACAACAGTTTTGAAACAATTATTGATATAAGAATTTTTAAGTGGAACTATGAATGTATAATCGATAGTGCAGCGGACATGTTGAAAGTCGCTGATGTATAATGCCCTTAAATAAATGAAAGAGATTCCCACAGTAGTTAATAATGATAAAGAATTATTTGTGGAAGTTTTGTAAGTTCGGTGGAAGTTTAATGCCATATAGATTAATATATGATGAATTTTGGGCTATTTTGAATGCAGTTTGTGCATTATTTTGTAAGCGAAGTATTTTCCGCTAGAGTGTATTGTCATAGTTCGTTGAAAATTAATCAAGTGAATTTACTGTTATAATTAACAAGAGTTTGAAAGAATTTGAGATAAGATTTAGAATGAAGATTACCGTCACAAATAATTAAAATTATTACAACCTTTATTAAACCAGATTGTGACATTTACATGTATAACTAACCTTCATTGGTCGATTATATTAAACACGATTTTGAATTTACCAACCGGATAAAACATGTGGTTCAATGTATTTCTTAAATTATTAATTTAAATAATTTAAATGTTGATATTGTAAATAATAAATGTAAATATCTTTGACAATAATGTGGAACGAAAGTAATGTTAAAGGCGTGTTTAAAAATTTTGTAATTATCTTCGACAATACTATAAACAATTTCTAATTGTTATAAATAATTTATGTGATTTTGTTATAAACATTTAAGAGTGTGTTTGATACTCTAAACTATGCTGATTAAACATTTGGATGATAACTTAACAAGTTTAAGGAGAGTTAAAATAATCCAGTGGGATGTAAGTTAAACATTTGAAAGATTTGCGTCAATATGTATGAGTTGTCTTGTAGACATTTAAAGCTTTAAAAGGAGCTGAATTCTTACGCAAGTGTGGGGAGGAGTGCGCCCCATTTGACAGGTGTGAGCCAGGTTAAAGAGTAGACCAGCCGGCCAGACATCTGGTTACAAGCGGGTGAGGTCGATACTCCGGCCTTGTGCCTATTAATAAAGGTGTTATGTTTATTAAACGAAACCAAATGCTCTATATATGTCGTACCCTGACTTCCTCATCCAATCCAAATGTGTTATAAAATGTTACGTTATTTTGAGCTCATGGGAGCTAACATTTTGTTTGATAATTTGCAAGTCCTTTAGGAGGACGTAGTCAGATTGACATGGGCTACTGATAGCCACGTTTATTTTGTTGAGTTGTGAAAATCATACTTTTTATTTGAAAATAAAGCTTTTGTACAGTTCAAAGTTCTCGTCTTCGGTCTGGTTCATTTTTAAATGTCATGGTGAAGGTTATTGTGAGAGCATACTTTAAGGATCCTGTTGTCAATCCAATCCCCGAGATATTTATAAGAGGTAAGTAAAAGTAAGTATGAAACCCCGTCTACTTTGGTGTGTTCCACAATAATTTTTCTTGGTAACTTCTGTGTTCAAACCTCGGTAGTATCTGTCAGTGCCATTTTCATTGATGTAGCTGAGCTGGTGCGATTGATTGTTGGCAATCCGATTGAGGGGGCGGATATCTGACAGCCTACTATCCGGGTAAACGGGGACAGAAGGATTGGCGCACCTAAAACGTTGGGGCTCGATTCAACATAACTGGATCACCAGGTTGAACGCCAGTAGGATTGGCAAACCTAAAACGTGTGGATCGATTAGACTCAAATAAAGAGGTTGATTCTTTGTTAGATGTCTTGGCCAATTGTAGAATTTAAGAGTGTGATTATATAGGAATTAAATGTTGTATTGTATTAGGAAAATTACACTCAGAAAAGATCAGATCGTATACAACTTGAGAAAGGTTAAATGGGCTGGAAACTTAGAAAAATCGCCTATGATCTGGAATCGTATTTTATTTGACCGGCTTATTACATTTTAGTCATATTAAAGATAAAATTAAATTATTTGGATTGTAAATGTAAAATTATTTGTGTTAGGATATTTTAAAATGAGCCAGGGAAATTTGAACATGTGCTTGAGTTTGTTTCAACATGAAGTATCTTCGAAAGTTAATTATAAGGTAGTTATAAGTTAGATTTAAGACAGAAAATTGATCAAAATTATATATGGTGAAAAGTGTTGCTCAAATGTTGTTATTTTGCTCTTTTGATGTATGTCCCTACAGCAGTCTAATTTTTGAATAATATTGTAATGGCAGATGAAAGTTTGAAGATGATGTTAGCGGAGATGTCTGCTAATTTGAAAGCTAGCATGAGTGAATGCATGAAGGAGATGGAAGCTAGGAATACTAGTCGAATGGAGGAGAATGCTAGTAATTTGTCTGCTAACTTGAAAGCTAGCATGAATGAAAGTATGAAGGAGAATGCTAGTCGAATGGAGGAGAATATGAAAGCTCTTCAGACCAGTTCTGTTAACTTAGAGGATAATATGTCGCGTTTACAGATTAATACCCAAGGAATTGAGAATACTGTAACTGACATCCGCTCAGACGTGTCCAATGTTAAAATAGATGTTGCTAATGTGCATAAAGATCTTACAATGTTGAATTTAGATGTTGCTAATGTCCGTAGTGATATTTCTTGTGCTAGGGCTGAGGTAGTTGTTGTCAAAAATGATGTTGCGACTGTCCAAGACAAGGTTGAGGAAGTCCAAAGAGGAATCCAAAATGTTAGAACTGATGTGTCCAATGTTCAGGTTGATATTAATAACATTCATTCGGATGTAAACGAGATGCAAAGCGACATAAATAAAATTCAAGTAGAGGTCAACACAGTTTTCGTAGACGTTGCTAAAGTCCAAACTGATGTAAATAAAGTCAGGGAAGAGATAGAAAATTCGAAAACTCTTTGTACGCGTAATATAAGTGCATTAACGACTAGGCTAGTTGATGAGTCAGTTAGAACGACAGCGTCTTTAGAAGGTTTAAAGTTTGATGTAGAGGTCATGAGAACCCAAGTATTAGACCATAATAAAGTATTGAAAGAGGATATTGAATTAGACATAGCAGAAATGTTAACGGAAAATGTAGCAATATGGAAAGAAGAGTGGATTAGGTCAAGTGGGGAACATGTAACCCAAATTCAGGATCGTATTGAAAGGAAACTTGCCAGTACTCAAATTGATATTAACAATGAAGTAGTACAGATTAGGAAAGATTTAAGCGTCAGGATGGATTCGCTATCCGAAAGACAAGTTGAAGATAGGACAAAATTAGATCAGGATGTGCAAACATTAAAATCTGCATTAGAGGAACAGATTCATAAAGTTGTCTCTGATGTGAATGAAACGACGAGTAAACTACAGAATTTGAAGTTAGGAGAGGCTAATTTAATGGAGACCTACAAAGAAGAGTTAATCAAGAAAGTATTAACGGAAATCACTGACAAGGATACAGTTGGCTTGCGAAACTAGTAGGAATTATGCCAGAAGATATAACCTAGATCCAGAAGAGAGAGACGTGACTCCTGAAGAACGTATATCCAGATTTAGGGAGGAAGATGACGAGAGGAATATGGAACCTGAGTGGAACTATAGAGATAGTGGGAAAAACTACCCGGATTCATATCCGAGGAACGTAACGGTCATTAGGAATTTTGAAGATAAACCGCAAAAATTCAGTAACACGGATAGTTTGACACCTATCGAATATGTAAGGAACCTCAAAGATTATTTCATCGAAGCTCACATTCCCAGAGAGAGAGAGAGATGAAGATAGTGGAGAGATATTTGATTGGAGGACCCCTCGAATGGTTTCGCGCATTTAGATACACATTCAGTAACTTTGACGAGTTTGCAGAGGCATTAATCAAACGATTTTGGTCCATAGAAGCGCAGAATTCGTTAAGAGCGGAGGTGTATTCAAGAAAATACTCCGGTACTCTTCCAACGCGGTACGCTGATTTCTTTACGAGTCAATTATCCCGCTTGAGATTCTTACAACCCCCATTGTCCACGGAGCAACTTATTGATGCGATTTCTCGTATGCTGCCAGTTGAGGTGAGAAGACTAATAATTTCGTCCAACATCAGGGATTTAACCAGCATGGATGAATTACTGAGGAGGTTAGACTACACAAGTCCAATGCCTAACGTGGTACAGAAAGGTCAAAGGCATGACTTTAAAGAAGTAAATACTGTATACATGGACCAAGTCCAACATACTGACAAGCCAGATGAGGAGAAAACTGACAATGTAGGTCCTCACAGGAATAATCAGTTTCGAAATAACAGATCGCAAGGTTACCGACCGTATCAACAGAGAAGAGGCTGGAACTATAACCGAGGAAATTACAATGGAAGAGGCAGATATTATAACAATAATGGTTATAACCGAAATTATAACAGGAATAACCAGAGCCAAAACAGAAATCAGAATACTCAAGGTCAGGTTATGACACCCGATCAGTATCAGGAAAGAGAGAAGGAAAGCCAGCAATACCTGAAAGAATTACGGGAAAAAGAAGCAGACAACCAAAAGAAAAGGCAGGATGTTGTAATCGATCCTGGGCCTTCTACGAGCCAACAGAATTTTGAGGTCGGTAACACAAAAAAAAACGCCGATTTCTCAACGTCAGTGAGAACCTGTAAATACATTGCCACACCACACCTGATTACGATTAATGAGATATATGAAGTGACTGATGAAGATTTGCTAGAAGAGAGGGGTATCGTTAAAGAGGAAAGACCATGTGCCTTACCCATTATTTCTGTACGGATAGATGGACAACAGTATAAAGCCCTGATGGATACTGGTGCAATTATCTCCATCATTTCAGAGGGATGTTATCAAAGTCTGCTAAGAGGAGAGAACATGACAGTTCTACCTGTTTCTACCGTCAAAGTGAGAGGGATATTCCAAGATAAGGCAGTGAAGTGCAAGATTCAAGTGTTATTGAACTTTGAGATCAATGGAAGGAATTATGAACAGATCTTCATTGTGGTGAGCAAGATCAATTTTGATATGGTGCTTGGAATCGATTTTATATCGAAGGTCGGAGCTATTATTGACATGAAGAACAGAAGTATTAGCTTTAATGATGGGTACATAATCACAGAAGAGATAGAAAAACAGGACGTGAAAAACAGTCTGGAAATAGACCTTAGGGAAGAAATTTTGAATACTATAGTTAATGAAGTGGAAAATTTAGCAGAAATACCCAGTAGAAAAACTGAAGGATTTGAAGAAATTCAGGGGGAATTTGAGGATCTGATAAAGGAATTCCAAGATATTTTCGATGAAAAGCCTGGATTGATTAAGGATTATAAATACAAGATAAGGCTGACAGATGAAACCCCTTACCAGAAGAGAATATACCCCATTCCTGAGAAATACTATCAAGAAGTACGAGGGTTAATCAGAAAAATGGAGGTAGACGGGATTATTAAAAAACAGGCGTCGTCTTATATAAACCCCATCACAGTAGTGAAGAAAAGTAATGGTCAGATACGTCTTTGTCTCGATGCCAGGACCATTAACTTGAAGATTCTTCCAGAAAATGACCGACCACCCAAGATTAGAGATCTGCTTCGAAAATTCAAAGGGAGAGCATGTTTCAGCGTTCTTGACTTGACGTCTTCATTTTATCAAGTTCAGCTAGAAGAAGATAGTATGCAGTACACTGGATTCCTATTTGACCAGACGTCATGGGTCTTTGTCCGAATGCCTTTTGGTATGGTTAACAGTGGACCAGCACTTATTCGAGCACTTGATAGTAAGCTCACTGACGAAGTGAAAGAAAATGTAATCTGCTACATTGACGATTTAATCGTATCTTCACCCAGCGCCGCAGAACATTTAGTGCACTTGAGAAAGTTGTTCGAGAATTTACGGGAGGCCAATATCAAGGTGAATTTTGGAAAATGTCAATTCTTGAAGCAGGAAATAAATTACTTGGGGCATACTATTGATAAAGATGGATATCATCCAAACATGAAAAAAGTAGATGCGATCACGAGATTTCCAAAGCCAACTAAGGTGAAACAAGTCAGAGAATTTGTAGGAGCATGCCAATTTATTAGCAGCCACTGTCCAAGATACTCGGAAATTATGGCTCCTCTGTATGACTTACTCAAGAAGAATAACAGATGGAAATGGAGTACCGCTGCAGACGAGGCTTTTGAGAAAGCAAAAGAGATCCTCAGAAATAATGTGAAACTGGAGTACCCAGATTTTGAGAAGGTGTTCTATATTGAGTCTGATGCATCAAGAGTAGGCATTAGTGCAGTCTTATACCAGAAAGACGAGGCAGGCAACAAGCACTACATTGCGTTCACTAGTCGGAAGTTGAAGAAACACGAGGAAAATTACTTCACGACGGAGCTTGAAGCGTTAGCTTTTGTAACAGCATTGCAAGCCTGGAAGAAAATACTGCTGGGACATAAGGTCATCATTATTACTGACCATAAAGCACTACAGTTTATGCTGCAAACTGACATGTCGAGTGACAGATTGACACGTTGGGCTTTGTTCACCCAACAGTTTAACGCCACTATCGTCCACCAGCCTGGGAAAGATAACTTACTGGCTGATGCTCTATCACGTAACCCTATTAAAAATGTGCAGATACACCATGTACAATTGGAGCAAGAAGATCAAGAAACCGTTAGGAGGTTAGCCCGAATCGGTGTGTCACAGAAGAGACACGCTCCAATAAGGAAAATGTACAGGTTCCTCAAGGGTTACATGGACAATACTGATGTTGACTATGCAGTTACACGGAGAAATTCACGACACTTTGTCTTGAGTGGAGACATCGTATGCAAGTATGCTGACTCTGCGCATACAAAACTCCGAATAGTCGTGCCACCTAAACTTGTTGTCAATTTAGTGTGGGTAGCTCATCACGCAACTGGACATGCCGGTTTAGATAAGACTCTTAATACTCTTAAAGAGAGATTTATCTGGACTAACATGCGTTCCAGCATTGCCAAGGTCATTAGATCTTGTGACAAATGTCAAAGAGCAAAGTATGCTTCTGCTTTATTAAAGGGAAAACCGAAGGCTATGATTCCTTCTAAGCCAAACGAACTGATGGCGACGGACATATTTGGCCCCTGTCCGAAGGGATATCAGGGTAACCAGTACCTGTTGGTTACCGTGGATGTTTTCTCAAAATTTGTTACAATGAGTCCCATGCAGAAAGCTAACACAAGGAACGTAGTAAGCAGACTGGAAAATGCTGTATTTCCTAAAGCTGGTATACCAGAATATCTACTGTCAGATCATGGAACGCAATTTACGTCCGTGGAATTTGCAGCGGATATGGAAAGGCTTGGCATTAAGCACTTATTTTCAAGCGTGCGTTACCCAGAATCGAATTCCTCAGAAAGATATATGGCTGAATTTTCGAAATTCTGTCGAATTTTCTGTCCTAATGATCATTCTGGTTGGGTGAGATTTGTACCCCTTATAGAGGAATGTCTGAACTCTACAGTGCAGGAGAGTACATGAGAAGTGCCAATGCGACTTCATCTTGGAAGAAACCCAGAAAGGCCGTGGGATAATCTTTTCAACCACATTCCTAGAGATCCCGACTTAGGAAGGCAGCAGAGGATTGACAAGGCGAAGGAACAACTCCAGAAAGCAGCAGAGAAACGATTGAAAAGAGTAGCTGGAAAACGCTTTGGTGCACCCTTACAAGTTGGAAATCTTGTATTATTACGCAGACCTGTCAAGGCTGATATGAGCAAGAAAATATACCCCAAATTCGGAAATGTATTCATGGGGCCGTTTAGGATTACGAACGCCTATGGAAACAACTGCTATGAACTCTACGATGATGAGAATAATGTCATTTACGGCAAGTTCAATGCTGGAAATTTAAAAAGATACTATCCTAGAGTAAGCCAGTAATAATTCAATTTCGTGTTCAAAAGAGTTGAGGTACTTGTAACACTGAGTTTAAAAACAATTTGCAACTGTTTTTAAAACGTGGTGAGAGGAGAATGCCCCCGTAATTGAATTATATAGAGACCACGGTGGCTATTTTGGAAATTATAGCGAAAGTTATGGCTGTCATAGTTATGACGTGGGTAGTCATGACGTAAGCACGGATGACGCAGACGTTGTGCCAGCGGGCTACTTGAGCTGAGATTCTCAGTGACGTCAGCAATTTATTCGAGAAGGATCCGAGATGTACGACGCAGTCGCAGGAAACGTGGAATTCTGCTGAGGAAGAAATTATGCTATTGGATGGGAGACTTAAACCAATGAACGATAGTCTTAGGGAAGACGGAGATTGCTGAAACTATGGTATTTTTATTACTTTTTGGAATGCAGAATTGTGGAAATCCATTTGCAGTAGAGGCATTGTTCTGGAATTTTGGTGAAATTTATTTTCAGTTTTTGAATTATGAAAATCCGTCATGTATTGACGAAGTTGGAACTTCTAGCGATGACGCAGTAACACGCGATGGAAGGGATAGATACGCCCCTCATGAAGTTCATAAAAGGCCTTGCGCAGAAGAGAGGAGCCTCATTCGCTCATTCTCAATTGTGAGATTTCAAATAGTCATTTCAGTGAAACGTCGAGTGAGACTATTAGTGAAAAAGTCGTCTTTGTAACGCGTGGCGAAGCCACTGCATGAAACGAGAGTCGAACTTACAAGCAGTGCAGGTTTACTGTGAAGTAAATCTAGGTGAAGTTGAAACGACACTTAAAACGCTTCTACAAGATTAGCTGTGAACAGTTAGCGGTCGCCTATAAGCTAATTCTCTTGTGCATTGCTACAGTAAGGACTGTAGAAAAGCTGAACAATTTCGAGGAAGTATTTTGGAAGTTATTGACAATATTAGACGACTGACAAAAGTGATTTTCTCGCCACAGGAGAAACACTTTTTGTATAGCCAGACTCAACGCTACGGCTGACAGGGTTAGTGAAATAGGGAGACTTCAGATTGCTTTTGTGACACAACACTGCAGTATAATGGAGCAATTTAATAAGGCAGTTTGTTCTTCTAATACTATTACCGAAGAGAATATGGAAGGCTAAAGGACTTAAAGCAATTGGGACATATTTCAACGGAGTAAAATAGCAACATGGAACTTCGCTAATTGCTATTCCACACAAGCGAACATGTGGTAAATAACCATCTACACCCATGTTTCGTGAGTAAAGGCTGAATACTATCAAACAGCAATAGAAATGATTTCATACTTTCTGAATATGAATATTTCTTCGGAAATTTATACAAAAACTTCATGGCGATTTTCAACTGGAACTTCAGGGATTTTTCAAGAGAGGTCAGGGTTGTCCCGACTCACAAAGAAGATTATTGCCGGAAGGATGTCGTTCGTCTTCGTGAAGCAGTTCGATTCTTCGATGGTGCTGTTTCTGGTTTCGAGGATGGAGCTCAGCTTTAACTTGGTGAAATGGATCCATCAACAGTCTTCTTTGGGGAATTTTCCTCTGGAACGTCAATCGGCAGATAAGGTAGTCGTGAACGTTTATTGTATTTGAGTTTCTTAGCAATATTTGAGCAACCATTTTTCCCATATTTTTGTCCTCATGTATTTTTGCCCGATATTCTTGTTTGAGATTCCTATTCTCAGTACACCTTGATGAGTTATGCCTTTTTCGACGTTTTATTAAGACATTGTTATGTCATGGGCATAGTTAAATGATTTTGAATCAGTTGAGACTGATATTTAGATTTTTCAGTAATTTGCTTATTTTTGTAGTCTCGATTTGACTGTAAGTTAATGATTTTTATGGCAGATTTAAATTCAGACAGCGTGTCACTTTATTAAAGTAATTCTACCCCAGTTTAATTACTTTGACCAATTTTCTGTCATCATCAAGAAGGAAGAACATTTAAATGATTTTAGAGCGTTAAAATCCAGTACGTTGTCGACGATCTTGGAAATACTAGTCGTTATTTGAATTGATTGCAACACAGACATTTATCGTCAGTCATGAACGACCATTGCATCTTAGGCAATTTTGTGAAAGATTAACATTAATTATGAATTATTGAATGCATTAAATTCGTGAAACTTGTGTTAGGTTTTTTCTCATATAGAGATTTATATAATGATGTTTGCATTCCCCAGTCTAATTGGATTCTATTCGACTATTTTGCAGTTAGTCGCACTTTGTTTGATGATAGTATTTTTATACTACAATTCTTTGAAGATGTTAATCTTAAATTTTGATAGACCAGACAGGCGTATATAAGCGTATTCACTATTAAATTTGTTTGTGATTGGCAAATTTTTATTTCATTTCGATTCATGAATGAAATCCACGAAGTTTAAATGACAACAGTTTTGAAACAATTATTGATATAAGAATTTTTAAGTGGAACTATGAATGTATAATCGATAGTGCAGCGGACATGTTGAAAGTCGCTGATGTATAATGCCCTTAAATAAATGAAAGAGATTCCCACAGTAGTTAATAATGATAAAGAATTATTTGTGGAAGTTTTGTAAGTTCGGTGGAAGTTTAATGCCATATAGATTAATATATGATGAATTTTGGGCTATTTTGAATGCAGTTTGTGCATTATTTTGTAAGCGAAGTATTTTCCGCTAGAGTGTATTGTCATAGTTCGTTGAAAATTAATCAAGTGAATTTACTGTTATAATTAACAAGAGTTTGAAAGAATTTGAGATAAGATTTAGAATGAAGATTACCGTCACAAATAATTAAAATTATTACAACCTTTATTAAACCAGATTGTGACATTTACATGTATAACTAACCTTCATTGGTCGATTATATTAAACACGATTTTGAATTTACCAACCGGATAAAACATGTGGTTCAATGTATTTCTTAAATTATTAATTTAAATAATTTAAATGTTGATATTGTAAATAATAAATGTAAATATCTTTGACAATAATGTGGAACGAAAGTAATGTTAAAGGCGTGTTTAAAAATTTTGTAATTATCTTCGACAATACTATAAACAATTTCTAATTGTTATAAATAATTTATGTGATTTTGTTATAAACATTTAAGAGTGTGTTTGATACTCTAAACTATGCTGATTAAACATTTGGATGATAACTTAACAAGTTTAAGGAGAGTTAAAATAATCCAGTGGGATGTAAGTTAAACATTTGAAAGATTTGCGT
This sequence comes from Meconema thalassinum, assembly GCA_946902985.2. Classification (NCBI taxonomy): domain Eukaryota; kingdom Metazoa; phylum Arthropoda; class Insecta; order Orthoptera; family Tettigoniidae; genus Meconema; species Meconema thalassinum. The sequence continues at coordinate 795,307,982 of OX336388.2, read as the reverse complement.
CAATATGTATGAGTTGTCTTGTAGACATTTAAAGCTTTAAAAGGAGCTGAATTCTTACGCAAGTGTGGGGAGGAGTGCGCCCCATTTGACAGGTGTGAGCCAGGTTAAAGAGTAGACCAGCCGGCCAGACATCTGGTTACAAGCGGGTGAGGTCGATACTCCGGCCTTGTGCCTATTAATAAAGGTGTTATGTTTATTAAACGAAACCAAATGCTCTATATATGTCGTACCCTGACTTCCTCATCCAATCCAAATGTGTTATAAAATGTTACGTTATTTTGAGCTCATGGGAGCTAACATTTTGTTTGATAATTTGCAAGTCCTTTAGGAGGACGTAGTCAGATTGACATGGGCTACTGATAGCCACGTTTATTTTGTTGAGTTGTGAAAATCATACTTTTTATTTGAAAATAAAGCTTTTGTACAGTTCAAAGTTCTCGTCTTCGGTCTGGTTCATTTTTAAATGTCATGGTGAAGGTTATTGTGAGAGCATACTTTAAGGATCCTGTTGTCAACCCAATCCCCGAGATATTTATAACAGGTAAGTAAAAGTAAGTATGAAACCCCGTCTACTTTGGTGTGTTCCACAATAATTTTTCTTGGTAACTTCTGTGTTCAAACCTCGGTAGTATCTGTCAGTGCCATTTTCATTGATGTAGCTGAGCTGGTGCGATTGATTGTTGGCAATCCGATTGAGGGGGCGGATATCTGACAGCCTACTATCCGGGTAAACGGGGACAGTACCTTCTGGAGACACATTTATAAGTTTATTTTACGTTTTAAATTATTATTTATTTTCTTTTGGCAATCTTGGGATTGGCATATTATTTATCTGATTTACGATCTGTGGATCCGCCCTAATGTTAATAGTATTTAGACGTAATTGTTTTCTTCCCTTCTTTCTGCTGATTTTAAAATTTAATTATGCTAAATTGTTTGCCGTAATTCGATCGGACATGTGGTCTCCTGCTTTTAGTGGCCATGTTTGTTTTTTGTTTTGCCAAGGTGCATTCTGGTCTCGAGGTCAGTCTCTTGGCTCCGACCACGAAACTCAAACGTGTTGTGGTGTTAGCTTAATTTTTTTTAATTTAATCTTGTTGGTTTAACTTTGTGTTTTTAGTAAATGTTCCTGTGTTTTTCTCCGTCATGCAAATTAATGAATTGTTTTCTGATACAATTTTATTTTGTTAATTTAATTTTTAATTTCTCGTTTCATCGTGGTCTGGATCTCCGCATGTCGGATCAATATTGCATTCCCTTGTAAATTATCTAGCCCTTTCTCGTTTAACCATGCCTGTAATTTTATTTTAATCTTTGGGCTTTATAACATTTTAATTTCAATTTAATTCTTGTCCCTTTTTGTTTGGTAAGCATGCATGTTCTGTTTTCTGGTGGAGGTGTTTCCTTTTAAATTTTAACATTAAATTTTTATTTTGAATCAACTGTTGTGGCATTATTTCGTCGGCAGCAGTTCCATTAGTTATTGGGGGGTGTCTGTAGAATAGCCTGTGCGTTCCCCTTCTCCACTTTCCTTCCACCCCTTTGGAGCTCTTCTGTTGGGGCATGTCATCTGGAGGTGATTTTGCTGTGGAAGCGACGCGGACCTCTAAAACAGGTAAGTAGGCCCATCCACCCTGGCCATGCAACGGGTGTCATTCTGGTAGCAGACCGCGCTCGAGTTCACTTCCGTAACTATCCCCTCCTCCATACCCACAGGCTCGTTTTATGGACCCCTCTAGTGCTGATGGAGCGGTTGTTGATGGGATCTTGTCAGGCCAGTGCACTTGATGTTATGTAAAGCTAATCCTTGTCGTTTGTTTTATTTCATGTTTGCCTCTGAATATCCATGTGCTGTTATGTAAGTGACCGGTCCTGAGCGAGGTGTTGCTGCTGTATTTTATCCTGTTTGTGTGCAACATCCCCACTGAAAAAGAAGCTCGGTGAGTGACTGACATGTGTTCTTGGCATGGGAAATGGGATTTCTTAATATTCTGATAGCCTACATGCTTCGAGTGAAGGCATCCTGGAGCCCTGTCGGAAGCTGTTAGCCATATGTTTTGTGCCAATTTTTTGTAATTTAGCTTCCTGTTCTCAAGCCAAGCAGGCGGTGACGTATGCAGTTCTGGGCAGCATTGTGCATGATTTTGTGTAGTATGGTGGCTGTGTTCGAGTGTCAGCCTAATCTATGGTGTTGGTAATTGGTGGTTGAGGTACTGTTGTGAAAGTGTAAACTGTCCTCGTAATTCCTAAAATTTGTTTCCTTCTGTATTGTCTGTCTGCATTCTGTGTTCTTTAAAATGGCCGACAACAATAGTGTTTTCGATTTAATTGACTTAAGAGATAACCTTGTGAATTTGGAGAGCTCTTCGGGGATTGAACGTGAATCACCTCTGTTTACTAGGTCTGAGGTTTTGGGATCGATTACTAGTAGTAGTTTGCCTGCCCCTCTGTTGCCTAGCGCTGGCTCGTCCGTACCACTTAACCCTGCATTCGGTCATTCTTCTCACGTTAGGTCACCTAATGATTTCCTGGGTACTGCCGACCCGTTGCATCCCAGTTCCTTCCCTAGTAATGTAAATGTTTTGTCTCCTGTAGAGGGTGTGCGAGCGGGCTACCCTGGTAACAATGTCTCTTTTCCAAATGCTACATTCTCGCCTACCGTTAATTATGGGTCGATTCCTCATCCTATTTCTGGTTTCTTAACTAAGTTAAAGAGTTTCAAACTGGATGACGTTACCCAAGTGGTCCTGTTTTTAAAACAAGTGGTCGAATTGGGTAACCATGCCTCGATTTTTGGGATGTCGGAAATTCAGATTTTCCAACTTTTGTATCCAGTTGCATCCGGTATGTTGCGCGATAAGCTAATTGAGGCTATCCACCTCCGCATGTCCTTAGCCATGTTTATTAGGGAAGTGTTGTGGTTTTTTGTCCCTGCGAGTGCCCTTAGTGCTCTCGAGCAAAGGTTTTTATATCGTGTCCAAAGGTTGGACGAGTCACTTAACGACTATGTCAGCGACATTAAGGTGTATGCCCAGGTATTTGCATCCCCTTTAACTGAACGACAGTTGGTGTCATCGATTGTAAATGGGTTTTCGCCTCAATATAGGTCATACAAGACTATGTGTACCAGGCCTTAGTCATTTGTCGAGCTGAAACAGGTCGTTATTGAGGCTATGGCTGTGAAACATGCAGATTCCCTTCGTGTAGCTAATGTTCCTCCTCCTTCCTTGATGTCTCGGCCCCCTCCTTCCATGATGTCTCGTCCCCCGCCTAAGGTTATGTTCCACCCAAGACCCAACATTAAGTGCCACACGTTCGGTGGCGTGGGGCATGTCAAGAAGGTGAGTCCGGGTAACCAGGTTGTGTATCGCCAATGACGGGATGTTGTGGTGACCAATTCGGGTGTTACTTCCAAGGATATTTCTGTGCATAAGAGTTTGGGAAAACCCTGTGAAGTTTCTGGTCGCCCTACCAATGAAAGTCTTGATAACTCGTTGAAAACTAAATCTTCACGTGCTAATTCTGCTTATGTCGCTGACCTACCTAACCTGTCGGTGAGCAATGTCGTGGCAAGTCAGCCTAATTCTAAACGTAATGTGAAACCTGTGGTGTGGGTGTCCTCGTCATCTACTTGTAATCGTTTTGGAGTGAGTAATGATCTTGGAATTTCTCATGTGGCTAAAGGAATATCCCCGTTTATTGAAATTTGTGTTAATGACGAGCCCGTTTCTGCATTGCTTGACTCTGGTAGTGTCGCATCCTTTATAAGCGAGGACTGGTTTTTATCTATGAAGAGTGTTTGCAAATTTCCTGAGTTAGAGCCTAACAATGAATCTTTTATTTCGGCAAATTGTTCAAACTTAAATATTTTGGGAAGTATGACAGTCAAAATCCATATTCTAAATTTTTCTTGGAAGTTTAAATTTTTTGTTGCCAGAAATCTTTCTTGTTCTGTGGTCATTGGAGCTAATTTCATGTCACACGTTGGTATGCTTCTTGATTTTGGTGCTCGCAACTTATGGTTTAAGTTTAATCCGCAAAGTAAGTTAACGTTTAACCCGGTTTTATCATCTCCTGCTGTCAATTCTGTTAGTGAACCTATGACTATTGAGGATCTCGATCTGGAAAATTTAACGAGTCTTCAAAAGGATGCCATTAAGAGGTTATGTCAGGAGTATAGCGATGTATTTACTGACAAGTTGGGTGTAACCCATTTGATGGAGTACAAGATTGAGCTAACCGATTCTGTGCCGGTGCGTTCCAGCCCGAATCGCCTTGCCCCGCCCAAGATGGCTGAACTTCGTAAGATTATCGATAAGATGTTAGAAGAAGGTGTAATCCATCCCTCTATCTCTGCCTACTCATCCCCTGTATTTCTTGTGCCAAAACCTAACGGTGGTATTCGGCCGGTGGTCGACTATAGGGCTCTTAATCAAAAAGTTGTTTTGCAGTCCAGCCCTTTGCCGGACCTTCACACATGTTTTAGTTGGTTTCGCAACGCGAAGGTGTTCACGATCCTCGATTTAAATCCTTCTTACTTCCAAATTCCCCTCTCTCCGGAATCCAGGCATGTTACTGCTTTTTCCACTGACTGGAACCTGTTTGAGTATGCCCGTGTCCCGTTTGGCCTATCCACCGGAGCCGCTGTGTTGAGCAGACTTCTGGACAAGGTGTTTTCAGAAATTAAATTCAAGTTTGTGTACCACTACCTTGACGATGTGGTGATCTATTCTGAGTCCTTCGAGGAACACGTTGATCATCTGAAAGTTGTACTTGATCGGTTGCGTGACGCTGGCCTTACCGTCAAATTGTCCAAGGTTTCCTTTGCCAAGCCCAAAATGTCCTTCTTGGGTCATATTGTTTCTGAATCTGGTTTCTGGTATCTCCGTGGACCAGTCTCGGACGCAGGCCATCAGAGATTTTAAACCACCCAAGAACGCCAAGGGTGTTGCTCGTTACATTGGTATGGTGAACTTCTTCCGTAAGTTCATCAGTAACTTTGCCGACCGTGCTGCTCCTCTAAATCAATTACGCAAAAAGGCTGTGAAGTTTGAGTGGGGTCCCTCTCAGCAGGCAGCCTTCGAAGATCTTAAGCTTGCGCTCTCTAACGCCCCTGTGTTAGCCATTCCGGATTTTGGGAAGCAGTTCATTGTGCAGACTGATGCGTCTGGTCGTGGTGTTGGTTGTGTCCTACTGCAAGAATCTGTTCTGGGTAGGCAACCCATTGCATACGCTTCTCGTACCTTAACGGACGCAGAGAGGAAGTATTCCATATACGAACTTGAGGGTTTAGCTGTGTTGTTCGCTCTAGAAAAATTCCGTATGTATCTTGAGCACACTAAGTTTCTCCTTGAGACCGATAACCAAGCCTTGAGCTGGGTCTTAGGGAAACCCCGTAAAACTGGTAGGATTGCCAGGTGGGCAACTAGGATTCTGTCATTCCAGTTCACTGTTCACCATATTCGTGGGTCCCAAAATGCGGTGGCTGATTCATTAAGCCGCATGTATGAGGAAACAGCAGAAGAGGATATTCAGGGATGTGAACCCGTAAACCTTGTATCACCTGTAAATGGTGTCAATGTCGTTCTTAGCAATTCCCCTGTGCTTTTTGAAGATGTGAGAAGATTCCAGAAAGAAGACCCCTCCTTATCTAGCCTAATTGATCAAATCAATTCTGGTGAAGTGATCAAGCCCCACTCTCTAAAGGATGGTGTATTGTGTTGTTCGTCTCGTCATGACCGTCTACCTAAAATTGTGCTCCCGTCGGTCCTCATTCCGGAAATCTTTCGTTACTATCATGAATCTCCTATTGGTGGCCACCTAGGAGTATTCAAGACCCGAGCTAAAATCAGACAGTTTTTCATTTGGCAAAGTATGGATGGCGACATCAGGAGGCTCATTAGAAATTGTGCTGCATGTAGTATTAGCAAACCTCCGGTTTCTACTAAGGTTGGCCTGTTGTCATCTGAACCGGCATCTAGACCCATGGAGAGGCTTTTTATCGACCATGTTGGGCCGTTCCCTCGCTCTGGTCGGGGAAACCAATTTGCGCTTGTTTGCACTGACGGTTTCTCCCGGTTTAGTTGGATTTTCCCCACCAGACATGCTACGACCAGTTCCGTCATAAAGTGTCTTAATTCCATCTTTTCATCTTTTGGGCCATGTCAGTTCCTGGTGTCAGATAATGCCAAGTGCTTTGTATCTCATCAGTTCCGTCAATTCTTATTTGATTATGCTATTTCGCATGTAACCACCACTCCCTATTTTCCTAACCCGTCTCTCGCTGAGCGAGTCAATCGTAATCTCCGTTCCGCTCTGATTGCTTTCCACCACGACGACCATTCCAAGTGGGATTCTAATTTGCATTGGCTCAATTTTGCTTTCAACACCGTCGTGCATGAGAGCACGCAAGCCACCCCTTTTTCGTTAATGTTTTCCTTTATGGCTAATTCTCCGTTGTCCAATCTGTGGAACCTGCACGATCTCCTTCCAGACAGTTTCACGCCCGAGGATATGAGGGCGAAATTCGACAAGGCTAGAGAGAATATTAAGGTATCACATGACCAACTAGCCAGGCGACACAATGCCTGTCGCAAGCCAACGGATTTGGAAATTGGTGATGTTGTGTACGTTCGCAATTTCGAGTCCAAGGGCGTCAGTAATCTAGTTTCAAGCAAGTTGACCCCTCGTTTCAAGGGCCCATGTTATGTAGAGGCATTCCTGACTCCCGTTACTCTGCTTATTAGAAACCCAAAGGCAAACAAAATTTCAAGAGTGCATCTGTCGCACATCAAACGAGGTGGAGAGGTTTCTAATGAGGAAATGCTACCGTAAATTTTGTAAAACGAATTTTGTATAATGTAGAGTATCCCTAATCTTCATTGAAGCCTACAGGCATCTGTTCCTTCTGGAATTTTGAACTGGATATGAAAACTCTACTGGGATACAGCTTGTAACTGTTGGGTAATTCCCATTTTATGGTATATTGTAAAATTGAAACTAAAATTTGATGTTTTCATAATAGATGCTAGCATGTAAGTTGGGCTCGGTGGGAGACCTAACTCATGGTAACCTTGTATTCCTGTTCCCTTTGGGAATTTTAGTGGTCATTCCTCTACCGTAGTTCCTTCTAAATGTATAGTCGTTTAACTCATGTAATCTTGAAAGGTACTTCTAGTCTGTAAAAAGGTAAACTTGTTAATGAAATTTTGTAAACACGGATCTATTTTCTTCATATAAATTCAACTTTGTTTCTCTTTGTAAAATATAGTAAGAATTTGTAATTTCTGTTAATTTTTTTTGAAATAAGATTAACTTCTATTTTGTAAATGGCTGCCCACGCGTCGAATGATATATGGCACATTGCTTCCACCTACTTCGTCTAAAGCGAACTACATTGGACTTGTTGAAAATTTTCCTAACGTGTCTCGGACCTTGAAAGCACTGCAGGTGCTGGTGTTCTGCGTTTCTGAAGAATTATGGACACAGGGAAGCTGTTAACTAAGTGGTTTGCAAGGTGATCAATTATCCTTTCCCTGATAATCTGACCCTGCACTCTTCCTAAACAAAACGATGCGGTTTTTGTCCATCAATTGGAGTTAACTGGTGAACATTATCTTCTGGAAATATGCTTGGTGAATCGACTAGTTAAGGAGTTCTGCCTATGCCTAGGCATATTCGTGAACGGTGTTCACGCTTAAGGGAGGGAGACTGTTACGTGCAATGCCCGTCCCAATGTTTTTAAAATCCCTCTTCCCTGTATTCTGGTGTTCCATGACATTTTGAATCGACCGACTGGTGACTTGATTCCGTTTGTGGACACGAGATAGCAGCTGCTGTCGGACTTCGGGGTTCCTGCAAGTAGTTCCTTCTTCTCCGATAGAGAGTGTTGCTTGTGCCTTATAAAACTCTTCATATTCGTGGCATAATTGAAAGGCAATTATATTCTACGTCATGAAACAAATGCCTGTGTATTCATGATACCACCAAATTATTTACTTAATAATGACATTGTTGATTGATGTGTCAAGCCTTGATTGGACGATAAATACTTACATGAATGCAGTTCGGTATCTGACGCAGGTTTTTCCGCCATCTTGTGGAGTCCATTGTCTGTCGTAAAAGAAAGCAACAAGCCGCCTGGTCGTGAAAGGTGTCACCGCTGATGGGGGCTTGGCCCCCAGCCTCTACGAAATATATATTCAAGAAAAAAGGAAATGCCTGTGCTCCTAGGCTATAATTTCATAACTTGCCTTGAAGATGATGTGTGATCTGTTTGTTTTACGGGCTACAAGAAGAAAAGCCTCGTGGGTGATCGAAGCGGGATGTGTGTGCTAACGCAGTCATATTGAGGCAGTTCATATCTTTTACATTAGTTAAAATGTGTTAGTTTTTTTTTTGTTTCATTGTGTCCCACTGTGAAGTTTTAAGGTACGTTATTATTTAATGTATATATATATATTGTTATGGAGCTCCGATATCGTCTTATAGTAATGTTTTAATTCTGTACCTTATTTTGTTTTATAGGCCTAATGTTATTTCTGTTTCTCAACGTTACCTGATATTTAAAAAAAAAGGTTATTGTTTGCTTCGTACTGCCCCCGCAATTGAATTATATAGAGACCACGGTGGCTATGTTGGAAAATATAAGGAAAGTTATGGCTGTCATAGTTATGACGTGGGTAGTCATGACGTAAGCACGGATGACGTAAACGTTATGCCAGCAGGCTACTTGAGCTGAGATTCTCAGTGACGTCAGCATTTAGTCGAGAATGTTCCAAGATTTACGACGCAGTCGCAGGAAACGAGGAATTCTGCTGAGGAAGAAATTATGCTATTGGAGGGGAGGCTTGAACCAATAAACGATAGTTTAAAGGAAGACGGAGATTGCTGAAACTATGGTATTTTTATTACTTTTGGAATGCAGAATTGTGGAAATCCATTTGCAGTAAAGGCATTGATTTGGAATTTTGGTGAAATTTATTTTCAGTTTTTGAATTTTGAAAATCCGTCATGTATTAACGAAGTTGGAACTTCTAAGGATGACGCAGTATCACGCTATGGAAGGGATGGAAACGCCCCTCGTGAAGTTAATAAAAGGGCTTGCGCAGAAGAGAGGAGCCTCATTCGCTCATTCTCCGATCATTCTCAGATCTCATTCTCAGATCATCGAAGTCTAATTGTGAAAGTTCTTTCTTATATAGTCATATATAGTGAAAAGTGTGAAAAGAGTCGTCTTTATAAAGCGTGGTGAGGCCACTGCATTAACGAGATCCAAGTCAAACTAGGTGAAGTTAAAACGGACCTTAGAATGCAGCTACAAGTTTAGCTTCGAACAGTTAGCGGTCGCCGATACGCTAATTCCATTGGGCAGTGCTACATGAAGTAATATAGAAAAGCTGAACAATTTCGAGCGATTAGTTTGAAAGATATTAGCAAGTTTCGACGACTGACAAAAGTGATTATCTCGCCACCTGAGAAGCACTATTGTACCGCCAGAATTTACGCCACGGCTGACGCTGCTCGTGAAATAGGGAGACTTCTGATTGCTTTTGTTACACGACACTACAGTATAATGGAGCAATTTAATAAGGCAGTTTGTTCTTCTAATACTACAACCGAGGAGAAAATGGAAGGCTAAAGGACTTAATGCAATTGGGACATATTTCAACGGAGTAAGATAGCAACATGGAACTTCGCTAATTGCTATTCCACACAAGCGAACATGTGGTGAATACCATCTACACCCATGTTTGGTGATTAAAGGCTGAATACTATCGAACAGCAATGGAATCTATTACATACTCATTGAATATGAATATTTCTTCGGAAATTTCTATAAAAACTTCATGGCGATTGTCTACTGGAACTTCAGGGAATTTTTCAAGAGAGGTCAGGGTTATCCCGACGCACAAAGAAGATTATTGCCGGAAGGATGTCTATTCGTCTTCGAGGAGCAGAGCGATTTACGGAGAAGGAAGCAGTTCGATTCTCCGAGGATGCTATTTCCTATTTCGAGGATGGAGCTCAGCTTTAACTTGGTGAAATGGATCCATCAGCAGTCTTCTTTGGGGAATTTTCCTCTGGAACGTCAATCGGCAGATAAGGTAGTCGTGAACGTTTATTGTATTTGAGTTTCTTAATGATATTTGAGCAACCTTTTTTCCCATATTTTTGTCATCATGTATTTTGCCCTATTTTCTTGTTGAGATTCTTATTCTCAGTACACCTTGATGAGTTATGCCTTTTTCGACGATTTATTAAGAAATTGTTATGTCATAGGCATAGTTAAAATGATTTTGGATCAGTTGAGACTGATATTTAGATTTTTCAGTAATTAATATTTTTGTAGTCACGATTTGACTGTAAGTTAATGATTTTTATGGCAGATTTAAATTCAGACAGCGTGTCACTTTATTAAAGTAATTCTACCCCAGTTTAATTACTTTGACCAATTTTCTGTCATCATCAAGAAGGAAGAACATTTAAATGATTTTAGAGCGTTAAAATCTCTTGCGTTGTCGACGATCTTGGAAATACTAGTCGTTATTTGAATTGATTGCAACACAGACATTTATCGTCAGTTATGAACGATCATTGCATCATAGACACTTTTGTGAAAGATGAACTTTAATAATGAATTATTTAATGCATTAAAGTCAAGAACTTTTGTTAGGAGTTTTTCTCAATTAGAGATTTATATAACAATGTTTGCATTCCCCAGTCTAATTGGATTCTATTCGACTACTTTGCAGTTTTAGTCGCACTTTATTTGTTGATAGTATTTTTATACTACAATTCTTTAAGATGTTAATCTTAAATTTTGATAGACCAGACAGGCGTATATAAGCGTATTCACTATTAAATTTGTTTGTGATTGGCAAATTTTGACTTCATTTCGGTTCATGAATGAAATCCACGAAGGTTAAATGAAAACAGTTTTGAAACAATTAATGATTACAAGAATTTTAAGTGGAACTATGGATGTATAATCGCTAGTGCAGCGCACATGTTGAAAGTCGCTGATGTATAATGCCCTTGAGTATGAAGGAGGTTCCCACAGGAATTAATGATAAAGAATTATTTGTGGAAGTTTTTGTAAGTTCGGTGGAAGTTTTTAATGCCATATAGATTAATATATGATGAATTTTGGGCTTAATTATAATGCAGTTTGTGCATTATTGTGTTAGCGAAGTATTTTCCGCTGGAGTGAATTGTCATAGTTCGTTGAAAATTAATCAAGTGAATTTACTGTTATAATTAACGTTTTGAAAGAATTTGAGATAAGATTTTGAATGAAGATTACCGTCACAAATAATTATTAAAACCTTTATTAAACCAGACTGTGACATTAAAATGTATAACTAACCTTCATTGGTCGATTATATTAAACACGATTATGAAATTACCAACCGGATGAACCTGTGGTTAATGTATTTCTTAAATTTAATAATTTAAACAATTTAAATGTTAATATTGTAAATAATTGCTGTAAATATTTTTGAAAATAATGTGGAACGAAAGTGATGTTAAAGGCGTGTTTAAAATATTTTTATTGTCTTTGACAAATATTATAAACAATTTCTAATTGTTATAAATAATTTATGTGATTTTGTTATAAACATTTAAGAGCTTATTAAACATTTGGATGAGAACTTAACAAGTTCAGGAATTATCATAATAATCCAGTAGGATGTGAGTAATGTATTTGAAAGATTTGCGTAAATATATATTTGAAGTTGTCTTGCAGACATTTAAAGCTTGAGAGAGAAAGCTGTATTCTTACGTAACGTAGCATGTGAGAAGGGAGTCCATTTGACAAGTATGCGACAGGTTGGAGGGTAGCTTGCAGCTGTCCCAACAACTGGTTATCAGCGGGTGAGGTCGTCCACACTCTGGCCTTGCGACTATAAATACAATTGTCATGTTTATTAAAAGGAAACCAAATGCTCTATATATGTCTCGTCCTCACTTCCTTTCCAATCCAATTGTGTTATGAATATTACGTTATTTGGAGCTCGTGGGAGCTAATATGTTTTATATCATGTTGTATGATAACTTTGCAAGTCCTATAGGAGGACGTAGTCAGATTGACATGGGCTACTGATAGCCACGTTGATTTTGTTGTGTTATTAAAATCTTACCCTTTATTAGAAATAAAGCTTTTGTACAGTTCAAAGTTCTGGTCTTCGTTTTGGTTCATTTTTAAATGTCATGGTGGAAGTTATTGTGTGAACAGACTTTAGTGATCCTGTTGTCAACTCAACCCCCGAGATTATTTTCAAGAGGTAAGTAACGGTAAGTATGTACCCCCGTCTATTTTGGTGTGTTCCACAATGATTTCCTGTGAACTTCTGTGCTCTTATCTCGATAGTATCTGTCAGTGCCATTTTCATTGATGTAGCTGTGCCGGTGCGATTGATTGTTGGCAATCCGATTGAGGGGGCGGATATCTGACAGCCTACTATCCGGGTAAACGGGAACAGTACCTTCTGGAGACACATTTATAAGTTTATTTTACGTTTTAAATTATTATTTATTTTCTTTTGGCAATCATGGGATTGGCATATTATTTATCTGATTTACGATCTGTGGATCCGCCCTAATGTTAATAGTATTTAGACGTAATTGTTTTCTTCCCTTCTTTCTGCTGATTTTAAAATTTAATTATGCTAAATTGTTTGCCGTAATTCGATCGGACATGTGGTCTCCTGCTTTTAGTGGCCATGTTTGTTTTTTTGTTTTGCCAAGATGCATTCTGGTCTCGAGGTCAGTCTCTTGGCTCCGACCACGAAACTCAAACGTGTTGTGGTGTTAGCTTAATTTTTTTAAATTTAATCTTGTTGGTTTAACTTTGTGTTTTTAGTAAATGTTCCTGTGTTTTTCTCCGTCATGCAAATTAATGAATTGTTTTCTGATACAATTTTATTTTGTTAATTTAATCTTTAATTTCTCGTTTCATCGTGGTCTGGATCTCCGCATGTCGGATCGATATTGCATTCCCTTGTAAATTATCTAGCCCTTTCTCGTTTAACCATGCCTGTAATTTTATTTTAATCTTTGGGCTTTATAACATTTTAATTTCAATTTAATTCTTGTCCCTTTTTGTTTTGCAAGCATGCATGTTCTGTTTTCTGGTGGAGGTGTTTCCTTTTAAATTTTAACATTAAATTTTTATTTTGAATCAACTGTTGTGGCATTATTTCGTCGGCAGCAGTTCCATTAGTTATTGGGGGTGTCTGTAGAATAGCCTGTGCGTTCCCCTTCTCCACTTTCCTTCCACCCCTTTGGAGCTCTTCTGTTGGGGCATGTCATCTGGAGGTGATTTTGCTGTGGAAGCAACGCGGACCTCTAAAACAGGTAAGTAGGCCCATCCACCCTGGCCATACGGCGGCGTCAATTATATCTCTTATATAATTGAGATCTCAATTTAACTAAGCGAATATATATAAAGAACAGGTCGCATATTACATTTTGTTGAAAGTCGAGCGTTCTAAAACTTACCGTTTCGACAATATAAGCCTGTTAAGACAGATTTTCAAATGTGTTGGATATAAAGATGAATATAATTTTAGATTGCAACGTGAAGTTGGCGAACACAGTTCAAGTGAACAGTAGCGAAGAACTTGTAACATTGGCGCAGTATATAAACAGTATCAGAATGACTATCATTATTCTTCAAGTGTCGTCATTCAATATACACACATCAAAAAAAGTTTTGCATCACCTCGGTTCCCAGATCTCCGGCATATAGACGTTGACTGTGTATATTGTATCCAAGATACAGTCCCTTTGACTGTTCATAGATGTCACTAAAACTGCTCAAAGATGTAAACAACCATGCATGAGCAGGGCCTATTAGACGGAGGGGGTACGACAGCCGATCAGTTCCAGTCATTCCACCAGGACGAAGGTACGCTGCTCATGTTGTCTGTAGTTCTACCATGCCTAGAAGGTCAATACCGCAGTTCGATCGCGTCCGCATTGTTACTTTGTGTCAAGAAGGGCTCTCAACAAGGGAAGTTTCCAGGCGTCTCAGAGTGAACCAAAGCGATGTTGTTCGGACATGGAGGAGGTACAGAGATACAGGAACTGTCGATGACAGGCCTCGCTCAGGCCGCCCAAGGGCTACTACTGTAGTGGATGACCGCTACTTACGGATTGCCGCTCGGAGGAACCCTGACAGCAATGCCACCATGTTGAATAATGCGTTTCGTTCAGCCACAGGACGTCGTGCTTCAACTCAAACTGTGCGCAATAGGCTGCATGATGCGCAACTTCACTCCCGACGTCCATGGCGAGGTCCAGCTTTGCAACCCCGACACCATGCAGCGCGGTACAGATGGGCCCAACAACATGCTGAATGGACCCCACGGAATTGGCATCACGTTCTCTTCACCGATGAGTGTCGCATATGCCTTCAACCAGACAATCGTCGGAGACGTGTTTGGAGGCACCCTGGTCAGGCTGAACGTCTTAGACACACTGTCCAGCGAGTGCAGCAAGGTGGTGGTTCCCTGATGTTTTGGGGTGGCATTATGTGGGGCCGACGTACGCCACTGGTGGTCATGGAAGGCTCCGAAACGGCTTTACGATACCTGAATGACATCCTCCGACCCATAGTGCAACCATATCGGCAGAATATTGGAGAGGCATTTGTCTTCATGGACGACAATTCTCGACCTCATCGTGCACATCTTGTGAATGCGTTCCTTCAAGATAACGACATCGCTCGACTACAGTGGCCAGCATGTTCGCCAGACATGAACCCTATCGAACATGCCTGGGATATGTTGAAAAGGGCTGTTTATGGACGTCTTGACCCACCAACCACTCTGAGAGATTTACGCCGAATTGTCGTTGAGGAGTGGGACAATTTGGACCAACAGTGTCTTGATGAACTTGTGGATAGTATGCCACGGCGAATACAGGCATGCATCAATGCAAGAGGACGTGCTACTGGGTATTAGAGGTAGTGGTGTGTACTGCAATCTGGACCACAAATGCTGAAAGTCTAGCTGTATGATGGTACAACATGCAATGTGTGGGTCTCATGAGCAATAAAACGAGCTGAAATGTTGTTTGTGTTGATCTCTATTCCCTTTGTATTTAACGGTTCCGGAACTCTTGGAACCGAGGTGATGCAAAACTTTTTTTGATGTGTGTAATTAACATTGTTGATATGATGAACTAAATAGTCATGCGCCAGAGACATATTCAATAACAGGAGTTAAGATACAACGATGGAACTTCGTTAGACGACGTATTCTTCAATACAGACGTAGTGTACGGTCCATCTTGTACATTTTCGTCAGTCTACGAACACCAATATAACATCAATTAGCAATGGAAATATTTCATTCACCATTTATATGAATATTTCTATAAATGATATTCCAATGATGAGGCTGATACATATTTACGACGGAGAATGAAGACTCTACAGAAGAGATTTGTCAAGATGCTAGGGGTAGCCCAGCAACACATAAGAATTTGTCAGAAGGATGTCGTTCGAGCCCAGGCGATTGTTGGTGAATTCCAGAGAGGGACGTTTCCTATCTTTGAGGTCGCAGATCCGAGGTTCGAATGCAGATCCATCTCAGTATCTTGAACTGAGGAAACATCTAAAGTATTGTGGGAATACTTACATAGATCATCAAGTTATCGTCCAAATAAGGTAGCAGTGTCTCTTATTTATAGTATAGAGCTTGATTAGTGACATCCTGAGCCAACGATCTTACTCCATATTTCCATATTTTCACATTTCATGTATTTCAGTGTTATTATGTATTTTACACTTCAGATGTGTGTTAAGATTTTTATGCTTCAGGATTATTTAGGAGGTGATTGCCTTTCATCTATTTTTTAATTTTATTCTACGGATCAGTTGTGGAACTGACATTAAAAATTTTGTTTAAGGAATCATATTGCCTCATAGAAGACTAGCCGTTTCGACTCTCGAATTTTAATAATTTGATTTAAACCAAGTATTCTGACATTGTATCATAGCTTCAAATTAAATTATTATTAAATTTAATTTGAGCACTTTAATGTAACAACATCAAATTTCAAGAACAGAAGAAACATCGAATGATATTGCTATATCATTATTGTACATAAACTGTCGACGATCTAAGAAATACTAGTCGTTTGATAAGACCGAAGTCTTAATCCCTATAAACATTCTTTGTGTAGAGTGGGAAAACATTACGACATTGACAAACCTTTTTATTATTTGTAAAGCTGAGAGCTTTGTTCATTTAATATGTTAGAGGAAATATCTTTTGATAGAAGATTATTCAAATCTCTGGCTAGGAATTCAAAGCTAGTTTATCCCGGTCAAGATTGAATTCTATTTGACACTATAAATAACATGTGTGTTATCTTACACTATTTGTGAAATATCACGTCATTATGTGGACCTGATATTACAACGATATACAATTTAATGCTTGATAAGTGAGATGAGACAGGAGTATTATTTTTATTACATGTATCTGCGACAGACGAGTTAACAGTTAATTATCTTGTTGTGGGGTAAACTTTGGGAGGTCAATCATGACAGTCTAATATCGTTCATTACAATTGGAAGTTTTGTTTGAAGAACTTAAGCATATATAATTGTAGTTCAGTAGTCATGTGGAATGATACTGAGGGTCATGCCATTATTAGGGGCCGATAACCTAGCTGTTAGGCCCCTTAAAACAACAATTATCATCATCATCATCATCATGCCATTATTTGAGAGAAGTTCCTACAGAAGATATGTTAATAACAATTAATCCGTTTTTGGTTATTGTTTAACATAGTGGACGATAATTGTTTATGCCATATATACTGTTATATGAGGATTTGTAGAGCAATGAAGAATGCTCGTACGAAGGAGGTTCCGCATTTTAAAGGAAGTCAAAGTATTGTTGTTCTTTGATAAGAAGGCATGGATCATGATAAGAGTTGTTGTATACAAGTAGTCCAGTTCATATGTAGTAACGATTTAGCTGTGTTGACAGGAGGATTTTAGCGGAAATACAACTAGAGAACGATTGTCTACTCATGTCTATAATACAACTATTATATTTTATTAAACCCTAAGTTATGTAATTACGTGCAGCTAACCTTAGTCAGTCGACCGTATTAGACCGACAATGTAATGAAACGTACATAAGACGATGTGTAAGCAGTTTATCAAACTACGGAGTGTTAGAGAATGGTTATGTGGAAAACCAGTGTATATAATTAATTGAGAGATGTATTGTAACCGAGAAGCCAGAATCTCGAAAGTAACGTGTTTGCAGCACTAAATAATGTATATTATGAACATATTACATGTAAATAATTCTTTGTAAATTATTTAATTACTTAAATAATTTAGTAGGATTTATTAATCAATTGTTTTGGAGTAGCGTGTGTTTTCTGAGCAGATGTTTTGTATGAATGATTGTTCACTGTTAAGAGTAATTGTTGAACCGAATTGGTCATGAACAATTACGGGCTACGAATGAAAGAGTGTATAAACATTTTCAGGATGATTGTTTAAGAAACATAGAAGTTATGTGCATTTTTGTAAGATCTAAATGTTAGTTTTACGTGTATTATAAACGCACTCAAAAGCAGTCTCAATGTGGGCTGGCAAGAATGATTCACCGTTAGAATAGGAGAGCGGTGTGACATAATATAAACAGGTGAAGACTCGCCGCCTTGTATAAATTGTATTTAGTTCCGAGTGCAGCGTGGTGCTAGTGTTTCATTGATGAAACAAGCTAGCACACGTGCGTTCTCCAAACGCGTGCTAGTGAATGAAGCCAGGTGTCAGGAATGCCACGAATGGAAGAGGCTTCCTTAAACGTTTTCTTTTTACGTAGTGTAGGCCTAAAACAAGCCAAGATCTTATGCTCATAATTTTATTTTTACACAGCATTGTAGTAAGATGTGGAGTAGAAAGGAAGTGTGAATGATTGCGTGTTTTTATTTTAATTTGATTGTTAAATTAGTTTATTGTCATTTTGTTTATACTAGGTTAGTTTACAACATTGTTAATAAATTTTATTCAGTTCGTTATTTGTTGTTGTTGGCGTGTGATTCATTTTAAATATAAGAACTAGAGTATTGTGGATGTATTGTAGGAGAAGCTGAATTCCCAGTCCACGAGAAGGTAAGTAAAGGTAGGTTGCCCCGTGTAGTTTGTTGTTGATCCACAATATTCTTGTAACTGTTGTATGTAAATCCCTAAAGGGCACGTTGGGAGCGATTTCTAATGTAGTAATTTGCCGGTGCTGTTAGAAATAGGCGATCCAGCTGGGGAAATGGATATTCCAACAGGCTCCTTTTCGGATTTTCGGGTACAGTACGAAATGTAACAGCAGATATACAGTCCTGATTTATCAATTAGGTTACACTCTAAAGAATATTCTGTTAAAATACGAGAAAAAGTCACGAAAACATTTTAATACAGTTCTCACTGTTGAATGCTACATATTTAAGATTATAAACATTTGAGCAAATTTTAATTTTGCCATATTTTGCTTAATGCAATCCCAATACACTTTTTCTCTTATTTTTTGTTCAGCCTGAAATAACTGCCTGACACTTATATTGTATTTTCCCCTGCCAATTGTTTGAAACATTCAAATCGAGATTCCAAGTCTGGAACTTGCCAGGGAGTACATATTGCACATTTAAAGACGTCAATGAATATTATCACTTCGACTATGACGTATACAGAGCATTTGAGGTGTCCTTAGTCAAAGTAGTGCCCTTTACTGGAAGATTTACATTTACATCATACCAGTTCGTCAACCCAGCGAGAAACGTTTCCAAAAGGACAATTTTTTCATCCCCTGTGCTTTCAGAAGGTGCTGCTAAAGAATTCCTCTTTTTTTTTATATACATGTGAAGGGTCTTTTTACATTGTTAATTGTCAACCTTACGGTGTATGAAACAAGCAGTACCTGATTCGTTAATCTGAGAGGCACACATTGCAGCTGCATTTGTTGAGTTTAAAATATTCAAGACTAAACAAACTTTCTATCTTCCTAAAATTGAAGGGTATGAGCCGGTAGTTTTACCGATTCTACCGCTTATGTAACAATTGATACTTCAAAATAAAGAAATTCTCGATATATAGACAGTATGTATACTCGACTTAAACTATTTCCAACCAAGTATTATATGTTATGTGTCGATGCAGCAATAGGTTTTACCTGATTGGCTGATCGCCGACAATAAGGAACAATTCGCCTTCATGCCTGGAAGAAGGAAGACGTGTTAGGAGCTGTCTCAGGAAAATGAGAGCACCCGCCATTGATGGCAGGACCCGTCTCCAAAATTGTAAAATGAATGTGAAACCCTAACAAAACTTATCAACCTATGAATTCGACCTTCGAAGGATTCCATTTCTTAACCTGTCATCTTGTATTTAAACCCACAAGGAAATCCCATATTCAACAGCAAGATATCTATCTAAAATTTGAACTTAAGGCAACTCTTCAACTGCGTGTTTTATTCGTAATGCATTTAAGTATAACTATATTAATTGTGATCGGTGTTCTTTGTTGTCGTTGGCCTTTCCTGTATATATTGTGATTGTGTTTGTGATGTTCAGGTGATTTGTGTAATTTACTTAAGGTAAGGTATTATTATACTTTAGCGTAGGCAGGCAGTTGGAATGACGACATTATAATGTAAGTAATTCTTTTCGGGAATGCTTAATGTCTTCTTCTTTTCGTTTGGGCCTACTGAGGACCACGGGGCTCGTTTTGACTTCATGTAAGGAATTTATGTTTCTTCTTAGCCCAGGCAGCTTTCATCTTCTGGCTGTGTGTCTGCTTTCTTTCCTGTGTCCACGTCGGTCTGGTAGTCCCTGTACTCTTCCTGCTGGTGAGAAACACTGGAAAGACACCATGTTGAATCATCTGTCGGAATGCTTAATGCATTTTTCAATCCTACTCTTGTCTTGTAGTTATTGAAATTACTCTTGCTTGTAGGATGATGAGAATTTTATTCTGTAACTTAGTATTATTCAAATGAATAACAATCTACTTAGTTTAGCATCTTATATGCTCCGTTTAAACGTAATGTATTATACTATGGGCCGTAACGACATATTTCTTGTGCTTCACTTGTTTATTTTATTTGTTCGACCATGATCGATTTGGGGATTGTTAAATTGTCAGGTAGACAATCAGCTGTTTTATTCTGCCCTTCATCTTCACATGAGTGAAGGTTGCTGTAAAGGATTGGTTCTCTAGTGCAGGGGTTCTCAACCTGAGGTACGCGTACCCCATAGGGGTACGCGGCAGGCCATCCTTCTACTCGATCCACATGCGCAGTGAGCTTCGTGCCGTGACTGCTGTGTGAGTTATTTACGGCGTGTATTTGAACTCTACAAAGAATTGCATCTTTTCTTCACCGAGCACAATTCTAATTTATCATCAGTACTCAATGACTTAGGTTGGCTTTTAAAATTGGCCTATTTAAGTGATATTTTTGAAAAACTGAACATTTGGAATAAGTGTATGCAAGGTAGTGTTTCTGATATGTTCTATGTTGAAATGAATGATTGCAAAAATCACATATTTTGAAGTCTTTGGGAGCAAATGGTGGGAACGATTACCAAAGCATACCGAGCACTGGAATAATTCCAGCAGTTCAGTGTTTGGAAGCAACAGGGTAATCTTGCCAAGGTGATCGTGCCTTACAACTCGACAGACGGTTGGCTTCTGTTGGTAGCACTGTCGGTTCGCAGGGTTGGCAGCAGTGGCTGAGGGTAGGTTCGGGCTCTGTCAGGGTAGACAGTTTCATTAGATAATTTTGGAGCAGATTTTATCAATATGTTACATTCCTTCTTGTACAAATTAACTACATCAGACATTTTTGCTTTTAGGACTGCAACTGAGTCTTCCATCGTTGGTATGAAGAATGCCTTTCCATCATTCTTAAGATTTAACTAATTATTACGGATGATTTTAAAAAATGCACCGTACCATAGGTTAAAATGTATTAGAAGTACACTTTGGAATCTGGCCAAAGTATTTGGATTCTGACTCTTGAGTAAGGACATCAAACAATACTCTATTTACCCTGTTGTTGTCGGTAATAATCGACAGTACAATTTCTTAAAGAAATTAAATCAGATTATTTGTATTCTGCCAATTCAGACCCCATTAAATTTTTACAGGAATTAATTTTACAACTTCTTTCATATCTCCAAACGACGGGCTTACCATAAATACCACAACAATCTTTGCTGCAACATTAGTATTATGTACTAGGCCAAGTAGCTCATGTTTGTAATTAACTTAACATAAATGTTGTCAATTTCGAGATTGGGTTTGACATGTCTATCCCTTTCACACACGTCTTTAAAAATACATCTTAAGAAATGTTCACATTGGGAATCATCGCCTGCTTTAGTACCTAGCGAAGATGATAATTTCTGTATATATTGAACCCGAATTTTTATGCTTGGATTTGTAGAAATTAAAGGCATAATTTATTTGGCATTAAAGAAGCGGTATTCGAATCTAGGATAAGAACGGAGTGGCATGTTATGAAGCCAGCTTATGATCACGCATTCATAGCAGGTCGTGAATATTATTGGAATCTCGTAATATTAAGTTATCATGCATCGCAGCGCAAGGCAGAACAGAGAGCCAGGCTACGTCAGCCAAGGTCAACTGTAGGGGAAGAGAGGGGTTGATAACGTGTGGCGAGAGAACGGGCTATGTCGACGATTTAATGAAGTTTGTAATAAGATTTTATTATAGTTACAGAAGAAACAGAAGAATTATGAGTACCCAAGAAATAACATAATATCCTTAGTAACATTACCATCTGTTCATCACGACAATTATACGTATCTATGCGAATTGGAGAATGATATTACGATACAGAAGCGCCACCATTTTTCGCTTGTGGAAGGGATGACATTTCAAGGAGCAATCAGCACGGGGCAGTGACAGAATACTTACGAGTGAACACTCGACGCGTTCGGAGGTATCGCGATGAGTTATGTGATCGAGCCGAGTGCGGATGTGTTTAATTTCGCCGGAGACGGAGCTGTGGCTTCGATAAAAATTACAGCTTAGAGACGGGCTGCGATTAACAGTGGAATGAAGTGCTTATGACTATAAAGCAAAGTTCACGTTATTTTAAACGACTACGGGAACAATGTTACGGCAGTGAGAGATTGTTTTACAGCGGAATTTAATGTACGCGTATGAGCAGTGATAATTGTGAACTGAAATGCGGAACATTATTCCATTTTTCACCATTCACGTGATATTTGAACACTGACATTATACGAGGGATGTTAAGTAAAATATTCCCTACTAGAGAACTGCTTCGGCACTTCGAGAATTTATGAACTTATGAAGTGAATGCCATACCATACGACGTATAATATTACCAAGGGAACCTGACGAGGGAGATTCATAAAGTCACTTACGAAACTTCGCATGAAAATGGAATTTACAGCTACAATTTGGGAAATCGTATTTGAATTGGACATGAGTGCAGATATGGAAGAGTAAATTTGAATAGGGAAAGATGCATTGAGAACATGGAAAGATCCAGAGTAACTAACATCTGGTTTTGCAAACGTTTTGGAAAAATGCTGAAGCTACGCAAAATGAATCTACATAATTATGAGAATGGAAAAGAAGTAACCAGAACGTCAGGCCAGGTCTCCTTGCCAAGAAGTAAAATCCGTAGGAGGAGGAGGGTGGACCCAGCTCAAAGCTTCAAGAACCCAGTTCGAGACAGGACGAGGACGTAATTGGAGACCGGACCAGGCGGTTTAGCAGGGGATGGAAATATGGAGATCCAGTTGCTGTTCCTATCGAGACCATATTCTTCAACGAAAGCAGAGATCTACAAAAGGTAGAAGACGACAAAAATTATGTAGTTTTGCATTTGAACTTTGGAAAAATCTTGAGAACCATTTTTCTATGTTTAATATTTTGATGATTTATTAGAATTTTCATATTTAGATTTGCAGTAGTAGTTTGAGGCAACGTTTGCTATTTCAGCGGTTATCATTACAGTCAATATTAATATTTTTCTCGGCTCTTTTGTTTTCGGGTTTGATTGATATTTTCTTCGTTCTAGCTTAATTTAGTTAGGAGATTTTTATGACTCGACAGGTTTAGATGTTTTAGGAAACGCTTTTAGAAGCGTTTATTTGGATGAGTAAATTACTTAGATTTTTTGTACACGTTTGTATCTCTGAGATTGATCGATTTTGTTGGCGAATATTTTATCATTGCTGTCGGGGAACAGCTGATTTCTGGAATGTTGTTGAGGAACATTCAAGACTTGTGACAGATCCCATATAGCTTTTGTTAATATCACTGACGAACTGAATTATAGAAAGAATGAATAAATGATATTGTAACGAAATAATGTATTTTT